>OX453278.1:24744448-24824448 GCA_949710005.1 Ricordea florida | reverse complement strand
GACGCTTGGTGTTTCGTTGTTTTCTTTTCCCTTCAGAACGAACTCTCGAAAATACCTTTTTTATAACTCTTACAGTGCTCGACAGAAACCGAAGATCGTTCTGCCTACGTGGGCCTCCTGTGGCAAGTGTAAGCTTCAAACTAAGGATTTTGTCCTCGTCTACAATTTCTAAAATTTGTGGTAAATAAACTGATGTCGCAATTGTGAATCGCAAGAATAATAGACGATTCGTCGCCTTTCCTTTCTGAACGTAAAACCAAATAAAGCTTTAAACTAACATGACACAATCACCACCACGGAGTACAGGGAGCTGCGCGTTCCGTTACGTTTTCTCGCTATTCTCTGCGCACGTTCAACAATCACAGCTACTTAGAGCGGGATAGGTATTATGTTATGGGTAAGGATTGGGGACTTTGGTACTCGCGCCTGGGTGAGACGAATCACTCTCCATAACCTCTAAGAAAACAATAAATAAATTAGAGCTTTCTGTTAGCGATTCTCGTTCCACACATCGCCTCACCCAAAAAGTGAGGTTCGCTCTCCAGCGAGCTCCTTTTTCAGGCTAAATCGCAATTGCTAAAAAATTGCGTAAGTACAGCGAGCATCAAATCTTTAATTACATTTCCAACTGCAGTGTAAATATGACTATCTAATTCATGAATGCTCAAATTATTGAGGGTAATTTTCACCGTGGTAAACGGACAACGAGAAGAACAACAAACACAATTGTCTGACCTGAGTACTGGCAGCATCAGCTCTGGTTTCCGCGTCAACTACTATACTCTGAAGTTTCTCTTGAGAGAGTTTGGACGCGGAGAGCTTGGATTCCAACTGTTCAAAGAACAACATATATTAGCTTTCAAAATCAGAATATAAATTCTCTCTAATGGGTGCCATACATAACATTATATGCTAGTTTGAGGAATTGGATTTTGCATATATAATCAAAATCCATAGGTTGATCGTTTTCTAATTCTCATTAGTTATTTGCTTGACAATATATTGGAATTGCATGGAGAGGTTACGTATCTCCCTTCTGGGAGCGAAAGGGCTGATGGATTACAGGCACGTTCTATTTTTATTTTATGGTCAAACTTGTAATCAATTTATAACCAAGAAAGAACCGAGAAGCACCAAAAGCTTCTGTAATGCTATTATCAAAATGGCCAACTTTCTCAAAACTTTCAAGGTCTAGCTCTCCATTCCCTATTAACGTTAAGAGTTTCTTACTAACATAACACGAATATTCCGTCATTCCATGAAACGTTTTACTTCAACATCTTTACTAATATCAAACCACGAAAAAAAAAGATCCAAAAGACTGATAACCGTGCCAAGTACTCACTCCTGGGTAAACGTGCCCACCCCAAGTTGCATTCAAATTTTCTTAAAATGAAGGTTTTGTTACAGAGGGATCTGTTTATTGATTAATCTAAGCCATAACTGATTTATTGAATAGTTGAACTACTGGGAAGTGTGAACGTAACATCAATCACGTATCTTATTGCGAACTAGCCAGTAACAAGGCATTTTATTTCTACCCTTAAGCTCGGTTTAAACGTCGCATTTCACACGTGCCGAGCGTAAGTCACATTATGGCCTACTAAAATAACAAATACTACGGCGTTTGATTCAGACGTCGAATTCACCGGTTCATCGCGTCTACCTGTTCTCGTTTCTGCCGCTCCTCGTTTATCTGCGCGTTCAGCTCATCATTTCTTCTTTTTTGTGCACTAATTTCCCGTCTAAAGAAAAAGAGTTTTATGCGTTTGAGGAAAAATGGACTAAGGAAGAAACCGCCATTGCTGCTTCAGTATAATATAATTTCTTCTCGCACAAAACGATTCGGACATTATAATCAAAACAATAACAACAGCAATAACAATATTAAAAACGATAATAATAATCATAATAATAACATTAATAATAAAAAATAATAATAATAGCAATCGCAACAGTAATCGTAATCGTAATAGAAATACTAATAGTATTAGAAATAGCAATCGAAATAGTACATACAGTCGAACCTCGTTACTTCGAGCTCTCAAGGGAAACGAAAAATAGTTCGAGATGGCGGGCGTTCGAGACAACCGAGTTGGAGATAGCGAAGTTCGACTGTAGTATTAGTAATAACAACTCTATTCAGACAGAGAGACAATGTCATAATCAGACAGATTAGAGCATGCAGAAGTTAGGAGAAAAGGTGGAGAGACAGGGAACAGCGAGAGAAACTTGATATAATTGATCAGTTTGGAAAAGAATCTTGGTTGAAATAAAATGTATTATTTCAAAACAATTTTTTTCGAAATACAAAATGAGAAATCGTTTACGATGAATTTGAATTCTCTTTAATGGCACATTATTTAATGGAAAGTTCACAAAGAAAGGAATGATTTCTCAGAATACAATCTTTCTGTTATACAGCGGACTACGTTGACTTAAACCAGGTAATTCAAATACACAAAATAACTAAGCTAGGGCAGCAGAACAAAAGAAATTAGTTTCATCTATAATATCATCGAATTAAAACAAAGTCACAACCGTCGTGGGGAAAATTATGGTGAGGTTGCCATGGGAAACGCAACCAGCTCTGGAAAAAATTAACGAAGAGCGCGCATGAAGAAAGCAGGAAATTCTGTAAGAAAAAAGAGCTTGAAATTAAACTGGAAATCAACTTACCTTAATTCGTTAACCGTTTGTTCAAATCTTTGCGTCAAAGCTTTTGACTCTTCCTTCCACCTGTTTTCAGCAAAATAATGTAAAAGAATTTTTTTAAACTGACCAGTAGCAGATTGGCGTTGTTGCGTTCCGGTTGGTATATTATCACGACAATCTTATTTCAACGCGTAACGTACAAAAACAGACCGTTGCAATGAGATAAATTAATTTATAAATGTTACTATGCAACGGTTATATAAAGAACAATATTCCAGTATCACATGAACTGACGAGGTGGCCGAGTGGTTAAGGCGTTGGACTGCTAATCCAATGTGCTCTGCACGCGTGGGTTCGAATCCCATCCTCGTCGGCAACGGAATCTTTTTCTTATGTTTTGTAACCACTACGTGACGCTTAAGAACGGTATTTCTTACAATTTTAGCTGCATTAGATCTTACACTATCATACGCGTTTTGTACACAAGGCACCTCACAATATGAGACATATGAACTGACCTGTTACTCTAGAAACTGTTATTGCTATTTTCATTTGAAGTATAGACCCTAGATTATCCCATTACTACCAAGCCGGCACCCAGAGTTTGTTTCACTTTTATTTTTGTCTTTCAGTTTTCCCAGTTTCCAATCCAGTCCCATCTCTTCCCAGTCTTACAGCCATGTACTACCTCCTAAATTCTTAAAAACAAAATTTACGCTCAAAAAAACCGGTTGGTTACGAACTCGTTTTCAAACGTACAAATTCTAAGTTAAAACCACCACTTACTGAGCGCCTATCTTTTGCTGCGCGTTAAGCATTTCCCTGAGTTCGTTCACAGATTGCCGATTCATCTGTTCCACGCTTCGTAACCGCGATTCAAATTCTCTTTCTCGTACCCCGTGTTGTTGCTTGAGTGACGCTACCTGGAAAACACAGAAAATTGGATATCAAAGCTGAGGAACACTTATCAACTACGTACTGTACAAAAAAAAACCATACGACTTACACTTGAGAAAAATAAAGACTAAAACAACAACAACCACAGGAAAGGTGTAAAGCAAAGCAAATAGTATTAGAAACAGTCGTAAGAAAGTACCCGCGCTGATTGGTTAGAATTCGTGTTTCTATAACTCGATAGAAACACAGAACTAGCACGAGCTGTTGACGAAATGATGACGCGAGCAAAGAGAATTTACATTTTGATAATCAAAGCTAACAAGTTGCTTTTCTTTTTTTCGTCGCGGTGTTTTCTAAAAGAAATAGAAAACATGTTCTTCGTGTTTCTATTGAGTTATAGAAACACGAGTGAAAGTTTGGGAGAACTCGAAAAAGCTGTGGAAACACTCACCTGCGGCTCGTGTTCCCACAGCATTTCTCGTTCTCCCAAACTTTCACTCGTGTTTCTATAACTCGATAGAAACACGGTACATGTTTTCTATTTCTTAACTAAAGTTTAGGAAGGTTTAGTAGCTGTCCAACGAATGGTTACGCTGGAGGCTTTCACTAAAATTTTAGGGCCGCGCTGTATGGCAAATCAAAGGGTATTGCATTACAGTAAATACCTCTTACTAACCGAGTTCGAGGTCCGTACTGTAAGTTACGGACCGAGTTTTTTTCCGCTCCGATTTCCGAGCGGAAAAAAACGAGGATCCGTAACTTACAGTACGGACCGAGAAAACGAAGTTTGTTAGATATTTATTATATTTCTGGAGACATTTTGGCGACCAAAAAACAAACTTTTAAATGTAGCGGGCCGTACAGTGAAGTACGGCCCGCTAAATTGACCAATCACAGCGCGCGTACTAACTGAGAGATATAACAATGTTCAGAAGCTTCTTAAAGAATGATAAGACTGGCTGGTTATACCAACAAATGAAAAAGTAGCAAACAGTAACATAGTACTAAGTAAGTACAGTTCTGTTCAGTGGCTTTTCAAAGAATGGTCCCACTGCATGGTTTGATCCACACTTCTCAAACTCATTAATGATGCAAAAGGCAAAGACAATGGAAATCAGGCACCGTGACGTGTTTGGATAACTGATGAAACACGGCTCCTTTTTGCATCGCTAATTTCTCCTTCAAAATCATCCTCAACTTTCGCCAAAAATACTCCGCCGCGCGTCGTATTTTCAGCTCTCTTCTCGGTGTTTGATATGTGATGAAAAACTGTATCTCGCGTTTGATCTATTACATGAAAAAGTTTTTACCTCACTGTTTAGTAAAAAAAACAGTACAGTGCTGTTCAATAGCGTTTCCAGAAAATAGCCAAACTGCACGACAGGTTCCACAGATGAAAACGTTAGAACCATACTGTCTAGCAAATCAAACATTACCAGAGTACAACTATTCAGAAACCTTCCAATGAATGGTCACACAGCATGGTTTGCTTCACAGATAGAAAAGTTTTAACTTTGAGTACCGTATAGTAAACCAAACAGCACCATACTACAGCACTGTTCAGTAGCTTTCCAAAGAATGGTCACACAGCATGGTTTGCTTCACAGATGGAAAAGTTTTAACTTTGAGTACCGTATAGTAAACCAAACAGCACCATACTACAGCACCATACTACAGCACTGTTCAGTAGCTTTCCAAAGAATGGCCACACTCCATGGTTTGGTTCACAGATGAAAAATCTTGAACATCGTGAAACTATTTACGAAAACATCACACATTCATACTGTGGAAACCAATCCCTAGGCCCAGTCCACCGAGTATATAGTGTCGCTTTTCGCAGGTTTTATGCATATTGCTTCTTCACGGAAAGATCAGTTTATGTCTAAGAAGCTACGTTCGTTTATGTCGTCCTTCGTTTCGCCGCGTGTCCAAATCGTCAGGTACATGTCGTTTTCCTCGTTTGTCTTCTCGTATTTCCCTTGTTGTATGCTGTTATTTCTGTTCTTAGTGTAATATTTTTCTTTATTTATGTTCTAGAAACCACCGGTAATTAAGTTATGTCCTGAAGAATAAATTTACGTTGATCTTGAAGTTATATTGCTGGTGCGTTTGCTACACATACCTACTATACTCGATTTTCCAAGTTGCAACTCTCTTGCACAAAGTACTATAGACTAAACTTACAAAACAAGGCTTTCTCACGAGTTGGTGTCAAAATTTGGAATACGATACCGAATGAATTTAAAACATCAAATAATCCTTTAAAAAACAAATGAAAAAGTCTTATCCTAAGTAATGAAGATCCTTATCTTGATGTTGAAAATGTAAACTCCAAACTCAAAGACTGCATAATTAAAATTAAAACGAATTAATCCAATTACTTTACTATCTAATTAGTTCTTATACTTTATTGGTACATTATGCAACTATCGATGTATTTACCAGTCGTGCCTCGCCTTATAATTTAACATGTAATGTCTAACTCTGTAATCTTTAGTCTTTTTTTCTACTTAATAATGTAACTTAAATTATAATATGGAGAAGAGTGTTTTACTGGGAGCTAAACCACTCGTAGATTCCAGACGCCACTTCATCCGGGACCCGAGTGGCGTATTTTCCGTATGTCACCTTTGTGAGTGTCGTATCGTTCAACGACGTCACGATTCCCGCCTTTTGATTTAGTCTCCATATAATAAAAAGAACATTACACGTTGACTCGAAGATATGAATTTTATGTTCTGGTGTTCTTGCCACTCGAACATAAAATTCATATCTTCTCGCCACCGTTTAATATCGTCTATTTCTTATTCTCAAAATATAAATAGAACAAAAGTGTTGAAAGTTTAAAGAACCTCATTGTATACCACTGTATGCTTTTTTCCGTTCACAAAGTAACAGTAACGAATTCCGCCACTAAAACAACCGTAGCAACACCTTACTGAACGTTTTCTTTTGACGGCAGCGGTGTTACAAAGTGAAGAATGAATGCTTGCAAGTTTCCGAGCTTTCGTTTGTTCTAAGTGTTACCTAGCATGATCAAGCCTCATTTTCATAAACTCTGTTGAATACCTCAGTAACACACTGGTGTTCAGCGGTCTCCCTTCCCTGCTTAGCGGTCAGGACCTCACGCTTCAGTTTGTCGATTTCATCTAAAGGAATAGCAGCATCCAAGAAAAATATACGTTAATGGAAATCATGCCGAGTTTGCTTGTTGTACGTAAACTACGTACAGTGTTAAATTATTACAACGCTGCTGAGTTGGTGTTTCCTAATAAAAGGCCTACTCATTCCACAATTGGATGTTTCCAAAATGTTTTCAAATGTTTCCAAAATCCCTACGAATTCAAGGAAATGCTTTGGACCATTTTACCTATTAACTGGAGCCTATTGTCTGATATCTCTTCGTTTTCGCTTTCCAGCTGTTTTATTCTTCTTTTCAATTCTCCGTTCTCTGACGCACCTTGGAACTTCTCCTGATCATGTCTAGGAGGAAAAGAATATAAGTGAAAGATTAAAAAAGTTACTAAACAACCTCACAACATTACGGTATGTAAAGGCCTTCACCTATCAGTGCCTTTCTCAGATTGCATGCAATTGCGACACTTCGCCTCCTTAACAACACATTCCTCGTACAAACCGAGTTCGAGGTCCGTACTGTGAGTTACGGATCGAGTTTTTTCCGCTCGCATTTTGAAACTGGAAAAGGAAAGGTGAGGAAGAAAAAACAAGGGGAGAGCAATCATTTCAGGTTCTAAGTATCGGTCTTCTTTTTACAAAATCTAAATGAACATATCATGTAACTTTTTTTTTTGAAACTATTTTTGGTTAAATCTTTTAACACGCCTGGGACATTGTTCCACAGCCTCGCTCCGAACCTCGAGAACGAAGACTTTCTTATCTCTCATCTTGATTGCATTATATAAAAATTATCATTATATAAAAACTATCATCGTATCTCCCCGGTTAAAGTTGAAGATGGTTTCCAAGTTCATAAAATAAACAAATCCAACATGAAACAGTATCAAAAGCCCAATTAAAATTTTGTATTCTTCAGCTCTATCCGGTCAAGAGAAACTGTCGACAAAAAAAAAATTAATTAAAAAAAAAAAAAAAACAAATCGACGAGGATGGGATTCGAACCCACGCGTGCAGAGCACATTGGATTAGCAGTCCAACGCCTTAACCACTCGGCCACCTCGTCCGCTACAGCAACTCCTACAAATTGGAATATACAGAAAACAGTACAAACTGGGAATTGTTTTCTGGAAAGCCCAATCATGATCGCCATATTTACAGCGGGAATTACAAATTCATTGCTTTTCAAGGTAAGGCAATACAATTATTTCCTTGCACGTTTGGCTGGCTTGTACGCCACGAATTACCAAAACATTCGGTAGACTCGTAACCAAAAATGGAGCTCAAATCTTCTAAAATTGTCGGGACTTTTAAGAAACGGGCCCGACTTTGATCAATTACTAGAAAGCTCAATAATTGTGACAATGACAATAACAGAATTGAAAGAAACAAAACCACTTTCATATCTGTCACCCGAATCGGCACAATAAAAATGAAGGACAAAGATAAACCAACAGTACTCGAAATTCAGTCTTACAGATGAAAGAATAAACTGTGCATCCATAGACTTCTAATAGCTTTTCAACATCCAATCGTTTAGCTTAACATAAAGGTCTATCGTATAAGGAGGCCCTGCCAGGGGGGGTCCCAGGTCGCTTGTCGGAATTTTAAAATGCCTCGTGTCGGCGTTTTGTCAAGGCTTCACGTCGCTGTCGGAAATTAAGGGACAAACATTTGTCGTTGTCGGAATTTTAGTTAATAAATGACTTTATGAGTTTTGAAGTTCAAAGCAAATCAAAATATGCCAAACTACTTCAGTTCTTTGTCACTAATTCTCGGCTTTGATGTCGCTGTCGACATTTTTTAATAGAATGGCAGTCGTTTGTCGCTATTTCATTTGGCCCGTGTCGCTTGTCGGAATTTACCCTGGCAGGGCCTCTATAAGAATGAGCAAATTCCGATCATGAATGTGCCATCACTTACTTTATAATGAAACATAGAAAAAAAGTATTATCAACAACAATAACAACAACAAAAACAACAACAGCAACAACAACAACAAAAGCAACAGCAAAAACAATAGCGTTAATGTAAGCGGCAAATAAGTTCAAATTAGTATACTCAGGTGATTATACAAAATCGCGCACTGATTGGTTCATTATCTCGGATTATCAGCTCATAATCACCTCGACGAACAAAATGGCTGCCAGTTGTTTGCGCGCTTTTGTAAAATGCTTTTTCCTTTCTTTTTCTGAGACAATCACCCGTGTATTTATACTAAAACACGTATTCGCCACAGGCTCAGTGATTATCGGTGAATATTCACCTCGACTTCGTCTCAGTGAATTTTCACCGAAACTCACTTCGCCTTCGGCGAATAATTGTTACATAAAGAGAGCTAAAAAGATATTCAGAGGGAATAAAAGCAGCTGTGTAAAATCATTCAGCTACATTCCAGAAAACCAAAACAAATATTTACTATAAAAGAGACCAAAAAATTATGACCCAGAATTCTTGAAAAATATTGGAAGACTGCACTAAAACGATTTAACCCTTTCATTCCCAGATAATAAACAACTTCTCGTTTCAATATCAATAAAATACCAAGAAAAGGATGTTGAGAATTGAGCAAACGATCAACCTGAGGTTAATGAGTTGATTTAACACCCAATTCTCTCAAATGGCAAATAAGGAAATACATGGCACCTGTTCAAGAGAATTGCTGCTCAGATCAAGAGAGTGAAGGGGTTAACTGTTATTTTGCACGTGGATGGATTAAAACTCTGAAAGATCAGGCTTTATTTATAAAAACTTGTTGCTTTAACTCTCTAAAACCACGAATACGTAATTATGGGCTGTCATCCTGTTACAACGTTCAAAGATTTCTTTGCATCATGGGGTGTCACAGATCAAGTTTGGGATCAATGGAAGTATCAGGGCAACCGTGAACCTACCCCTCTCCTAACCCAACATTAACGCTAACTTTTTAACTTATTATAACTTTCTGGGCTAGGGGAGAGATACGTGCCAGTTGCCCAGATTCTTCCATTGATCCCAAGTTTGTACAAAGGAAAATTGAAGGATCATTTAAGAAAGAGCACTGGCTAAAAGTCATAAAAGCCCAACGAGGGAACCCCTTCAAAAAGAAAATACAAAAAAATGTATAAAAGAAATGTTTACTTTGTTTCTATTCTTTTCAGCGTGGAACTGAGGTTGTCCGCCTTGAGCAAAGCCTCGTCCCTAGTCCTCTCCGCGTGGCTAATTCGTTTCTGTAAATCCTCAAATGTCATGCCAGTTCGTGCTATCTCAGATGGGCCTTCCTGATAAAGCTACAACGGAGATACAAATGAAACCCCCCAAAAATGAGAATAGGCGCACTCGTCTCAACTTTATGAGTATTTGTATTAAACAAGTAGATACCCATTTTTCTGGTCAGTTTAAAAAATGGCAGAGCACTGCGCAAGATAATTAGTTAAGAGTTTGCTGAAATTATTGTTATTAACTGTATCATCCAATTCAGTGTAAATTATTGTCATTAACTGTATCATCCAATTCAGTGTAAATTATTGTTATTAACTGTATCATCAAATTCAGTGTAAATGTTGGGTAATAGCGGGGCTCCCACGCGCGCGAAGCGCGCGTGGGACAGAGCCCCATACTCATGGAATATGGTCAACCTCTTTTCTTTTGGTTGTCACGTGACTGACCGAGCGTACGTACGCACGCGTCTACAGATTGTACGGGTAGGGTAGGGGAGACTATCAAAAGGAAGGGAGGGGTATCTCAGGCGTGTCTTGGCAAATCCACATCTTTTATATTGGACATTCACAATATGGTCAATTGACAGCTGTCAAAACGGGATAGCCACTAACCAGCATCACATGACCAAATTGTGGGCTCATGTGTTAACTCATCGAGTTCTGGTAGCCCGCGTATTTTTGGCGGGAAATTGTGTTGACGACTGAAAAAGAAATTTTCAGTTCATTGTAATTTTGAGACAATATTATTACTCTACACTGTTAAAGTTTTACTAAAGGATCTGAAACGAAACAATTTCTATTGCTATTGTCAACAAACAATAGCAGAGAAAATATAATTTGCAGAAAACAGGGTTCAGGTGAAGAGCAACGGGAAAGAGAGCGGAAGAGAGCAAGAATTAACTGGGGAAGAATGAGCGAAGAAGATCGCCAAAGGCGAGCTCGGGAAAGAGAAAGGAGACGAAATTATAGCGAAGAACGCCGACAAGCAGAAAGAGTCCGGGCTCGAGAAAACAGACAAAATAATAACGAAGAACGCCGAGAAGGGGAAAGACTCCGTGCTGTGGAAAACAGACAAAATTGTAACGAAGAATGCCGAGAAGCGGAAAGACTCCGTGCTGTGGAAAACAGACAAAATTGTAGCGAAGGACGCCGAGATACCCTGCTAAAAGCCATGCAAGAGTGAAACCTCGGCTCGTAAGGTAAAGCAGAGAAGGTTTTTTTCTCATGATTATGAATTATAGGATTGAAGGAAACCCTGAAGTTCTTGAGTGCTTAATAATTTACAATTTCATTTAATAATTCAATTTGAGTGGCATCCATAACTCAATTTAATTATAACATAACAAAAAGGAAAAACATTTACATTTATTTTGCTTCCATGCAGGCTTTATACTGGAACTTAGATATCAAGCTAAATTAAGTAAAAAATGCTAGCGGAACTGCCTAAATGTGTTTTTATATAGATAGTTATATCTAAGCCCTTTTGCATACATTTTACCATACCTTGGAGTAAACATTTATTTTACAGAGGTGTTCGTTTTAACACGAAAATGACAAGAGTTGTGTCCTGCATTTCCCAGTAGCGTGTACAAATCTTTTAAATACATTTACGCAAAAAGAATGGTTAATTTCATCAGGAATAGAATACAGTACATTGATAATTTGTGTTTTTTGTAGAATATACTCCATGACTTTGTCGGTAGAAAGACCGTCCTAATGACAGACGAAAGTTTTGACAAAAATCATAGCGAGTTAACCGACCTCGACACTAAACTATAGTTTAAAAACGTTTGTGAATTCCTTCGCAATACTTTAGAACGCTTTTACAGTTTAAAGTGAAATGAAAGTACTAAACAGGAGCCCCGCTTTTAGGCTTGGCTAAATCTATATATTAGTTAAAAAGTGCTTCTACAAGGAATTGAGGGTTTGTCTCGTACGTAGCAAAACCAAACTGGGACCTAAAAGCGGAGCTCCGAGGCTGTCACGTTAACCGGACTTTCGAGACACGGCCCCAGACATTTATTATTATTTTAAAAAAGCTGAATAACTGTGACGATACAGATAACTCAGTTGAAAGTAACAAAATCTCTTCCAGATCTGTCATCCAAATCGGCAAAATAAAAATGAAGAACAAAGATATAAAAAAATACCATAATGCCTAATGACTTCGAGGAAGAAGCAACAAATAGGCGTGGAAATCAAATAAATAAATTTGAATCAAAGGCCAGAATTCGAACAAGCCGAAAGAAGATTAGTATCGATAATTTTTGTCACACTCGCTAAAAATGGATTATAAGCGCTGTGCCGAATTCATCAACGAGGATGGGATTCGAACCCACTCGTGCCTAGCACATTAGATTAGCAGTTTAACGCCTTAACCACTCGGCCACCACGTCTGATACAGGCATACCTGACCAGTATTATTGACAAAAATATTGACAGGGCGAGAAGACTTTGTTTAGTTTAGTCACTAAGTTCTCGCCCCGGTGGAAACACTAAACTGAAATAATTCGTTAAACAATTTGCTGAAGGTAGTAGGGAGGAATTGAACACTAACACAAAAGCTTGAGCAGTTCAAATGGAAGTCGCATTTTCCTGGGAATAGGTAAGTTGCTCATGGCAACTAGATCGGTGTTAACAGGAAACTCTGTTTTTCTAGAACCACTATTGTTGTTTAGTAAATGTAATAACTCATTAGTTGGTTGAAATCTAGAATGCAAAAAAGAGTCGGACATTTTTTTATATTGACCGATGGTAAGGCCGCTAATTCAGCGATCCTCGCGGGAGGCGCGAACCCCACGCGGGGGTAGGCCGCCTCTACATCCTCGCGTGTTCGTGGAAAAGCTACTGTATTAGAGTCTTGCCGAAACCAATACATGAGGACATTGGACTCTCCGCGACCTGCCGTATACGACAATGGAGAAAAAAAAAAGACCATTGATTGCTAAAATTGAATCGACGAGGATGGGATTCGAACCCACGCGTGCAGAGCACATTGGATTAGCAGTCCAACGCCTTAACCACTCGGCCACCTCGTCTGCTAAACACCTACGCGAGCAGTATTATTTATAAATCAGACCATTCCATGGCAAGGCTCCACACAAGACTAATGAAAAAATATTGACAGGGCGAGAAGAATACTCGGTCTGGTGGAAACAATAAACTGAAATAATTCGTTAAACAATTTGCTTAAGGTAGAAGGCAGGACAAGACTCTTAGCGCAAAAGTTGGAACAGTTGAAATGGAAGACGCATTTTTCTGGGGTTGGGTAAGTTGCTCATAGTAACTATATCAGCGTTGACCGAGAGTTTTGTTTTTCTACAACCATTATTGCTGTTTAGTAAAAAGTAAAAATTTACGGGTGAGATGAAACCTGGAATGCAGATGAAGCGGTAGTTCAGTTGAATGAAGCCTTAAACGAGTTATAGAATTGGTGTTTATTAAAACTTTAGAACCTTAACCTCTTAAATATTAACTACTAGCCGGAATATCTTGATTTATTATTTTTCTATAAGTGTACTTATGGACTCATTGAAATTAATCTAGATATCCTTGTTCAATATTGTGGTGGGCGTTCCCGTCGGGCATCTTCTTGGATTTTTCTCAACAACAAAACCACTAATGCATCTCTTTTCCACAACTCTTTCTTCATCCGAATACCCAATCTATGGAATGTATTACCTATCGCTATAAGATCGGAGGTTGAGTTACTACCTTTAAAGAAAAAGTTAAAATCATTTTTCTGTATTGGACTAAGCTCAATTTTCAATCAAGATGACATTCGTTCTTAGTCTGTCTAAAGTGCCGCCGTGTCAATACTGTTACACGTTGTTCTTGTTAACTTTCTTTTTTTCTGAATATTTCTTTCTTTTAGTTTCCTTTTATTATTGAGGTTCCAAGGAGTGCGTATCAATTCCTTTTAGGGGGATGGCTAGGTGGTGGGTTTACATAGCAGGGGACCTACTGTTCTATTGTATGCCGACCGGCCTCAGGGCGAATTTTGTAAATAAACAAATAAACCGTCTTACTCTCCAACCCCCAAAAAGTGAGGCTATGCTAATTAGTAAAATTCATGCTATAGGCCCAATGATGTCGATCCGCATGGGTACTGATTTCATTGAGCGGGTCAATAAATGTCGGTTGTTATGTGTGACTGTCGATGACAAGTTCATTCACTCTGACGAAGGGTTAACGCTCAAAACGCCAGAACCCCGACCCCCACTCCCTCCCTTTTTACCTTGCCTCAATAATTGCCCCCGCAGGGTTCCGGCCCAGAGGCCGGAACCCGAGGAGGCACCCTAATGTTCCCCGCGTAAATAAGAAGTATCGTATTGTCGTAGTGTTAGTATGCGAAAATTTTCTCGATTTGACGAAAATAGGCGCGCACGGTGGTCCCGGTTAATTTTCAGCATGTGCGCCTGGCTCAGCAACCGCGCAAACTGGGTTTGGCAAGTTTGGCAACGAGTCGTCACGATTTCTTTCCAAGCTTTCTTATTTCATTCCAAGCTATAATGTAAACCCATCCTAAACACGATATGAGAATTTCCATTAACCCAAGAAACAAAGTGTGATAACTGACAAAACACAAACACAACAAGGAATTTGCACTCGCAAACTCTCAAACGAAAACTACATTTCAAAGGTTCATAACAAATACATGGACAGCCACAGGCAGTCTTCATTCAGTTTTTACAAAGTCGGGGGCAGATTTAGTGACAACTATGACTAGTATATATGAAAAAATTACTCGATCTTGATTGGCTAAGAGCAGTGCAGTTCACCGAAGTGTAACACCAGTGCAAATTACACATCGAAATTCTGGATTATGATTGGTTGAAAGACAACAGAAAATTTAATGAGCCAATGATATCACGTAAAATGATGACGAAAATTTTCGGCGGAAACTTTGAAAAACTGTCCTCTCGAGTAAGAAAAAATGGCTACATTAAATCAAGAAAGGTTTACTCTGGCCAATCATGTTTATATTATTAACATGTAAAGGTAATCAAAAATCTCACTCAGGCAAATTAATTCCAAATTGAACTCGAAACTGTATGATTACCATTACTTATCAACTTGTCTGATAATCCCAATTTCTGATTATAAACTTATTTGGGTCCCACACATGCTACAGGTGTTAAAACGTGTTTTGTTTAGAAGCTTGATCTAATAAGAAGGTCCAGGTTTTTACCAAAAGAAGACCTTATCAATTTCTATTTCAAAGTTATATTGCCATCATAACTTACGGCCTGATTCTTTGGGGGTCCTGTGCTCAAAATGCTGATCTTCTCGATTCCCTGGAAAGACTTCATGGTAAGGCGGCAAAAATAGGTTTTCTTAACCAACCCAAGGATACGAGATCATCAGATGTGCTTGAATACGCCTGGTGGCGTTAGCTTAGTTATCGCTTTAAGTTTGCTTTAATAAAACTTATGCGTAAAGAATTTCACCATAGACTACCTCAGGAGCTTTCGGACATAATTGCAATTAAGCAAGATCCGGGATATAGTCTGCGAACAAAATATTTACTTGCGGCCGCACGTTTTGACACGAACCACAAAAAAAAATGCGATGGCCTTAACCGGTCAGATATTGTGGAATGCTAACACACGTAACACACAAGACAATTTAACATTCACTGCTTGATGTGAATATGATTATCGATTGCCACAATATCGCCGACGAGGGCGGGATTCGAAGCCAAGGGTGCGTTGCACGTTGGATTAGCAATCCAACGCCTTCACCACTCGGCCCCCCCCCCCCCGCCTACGGCATGGGTCATTAGATCAGCTAAGTTTTATTGTGGGGTCTTCAGTACCAAAATAACTATTTTGCATGACGTCGAACAGAAACAAAGGTAATAGATTAGACATAACCTCCGTTAGCTTCATATTTCAGTTGAACAAAGCAGGCATGCACTAAAGCAAAGTGGAAATTGACGGATACAGTTTGTCTAGACTGGACAGGCCGAGAAACATGAAGAATGAGTTTGGTGGTGGGGTGTGCGCGTACATGCGCAAGACCTTGAAGTCTAAGGTACTTAAAGACCTATCCGGAATATCAGACTCTGGTTTTCACCAATTATGGATGCAAGATCAGCACAAAACGCTCAAGTCATTTTTGCTGTGCGTCACTTACAAGCCTCCTGATTGTAATGTTGCCTGCTTTGATGACTTCAGGGACCGCTATACGCAAGCGCTTGTATATGGCCTACCTGTTCTAGTGGTCGGAGATCTCAACTGCGATTTGCTCGTTAGTTCTTCTAAATCAAGAACATTAAACAACTTGTGTACAAGTCTGAATATGAAGCAGCTTATTACCCAGCCCACAAGAGTGACTGAAACATCTAAATCTCTGATTGATGTCATTTTTACTTCAAACCCGGCGATAATTATGGATAGCGGTGTAGTGGAGACTCACATCAGCGATCACTTTTTAGTTTTTGCTGCGTTAAATCTAAGGATGCCCAAGCCACCGGCTGCGTATGCTGTCGCTAGGAGCTACAAGTACTACGATCCTCAGAGCTTTTTGAGCGACCTTAACAAGATTCCTTGGTATGAAAACATTTTGTCTGATGATGTAAACGAGAAACTGCTTAATTTCAATAAAGCCTTTTTCCGGGTTCTGGATAATCATGCACCTATTAAGAAAATTAAAATCAAACATCGGAGATGTCCATTTATAAATGAAGAGATCAAAGAGAAAATGGTAAAAAGAGATCAAGCTCATAAAATCGCGCGAGAGACGGGTGCTCTTGTGGATTGGCAGTATTATCGGGACTGTCGCAATGTTGTTAAGAGGGTATTACGCGAAGCAGAGAAGGAGTATGTCCAAAATGAAGTTAAAAAGAATCAGAGCTCTAGTGAACAGTGGAAGGTGATACGGAATTGCATACCAACTAGGGAGAAGTCGCGCCCAGCTTATTCTAGGGATATGAAAGAACTTGCGACGGAATTCAATGAATTCTTTACGGAGGTGGGAGTACGTGCCGCAGCGGAAGCCTCAAGACTCGCATCAGTCAATGGTCTAACTACTTTACATCAAGAACTCCCTGTCAGTTTTGTACCCGAAGAACATGAGTTTCGATTTCGGGCTGTTACCTCTTTTGAGATCAATAGGATTGTACAGTCGTTTCCTTCAAATAAAGCACCAGGGAAAGATAAATTACACATGGCAGTGGTGAAAGATGCTCTACCTGCTATCCTCCCGAGTTTGACCGAGATCATAAATAGTTCACTTTTGACATCTGTATTTCCCTCACCATGGAAAGAATCTGAAATTGTTCCAATTCTAAAGGATGGTGGAGATCCGGAAGTAGCCAACGGGAATAGACCTGTGTCGTTGCTGCCTGCCCTATCTAAGATATGTGAACGAGTAGCCTTAAATCAATTTACCGAATATGCAATAAGGAGAAACTGTCTCAGTGGGCACCAAAGTGGGAATAAGAAAGGACATTCGACAGAGACACTCAATATTTTGATGTCAGATCTAGCCTTGGAGGCAATGGACCGCAAGCAAGTCACTGCCTTGGTGTTATTAGATCTTTCCAAGGCATTTGACAGCATTGATCACATGTCCTTGTTAAAGAAGTTACGTGTAATGGGTACCTCTAAAGAGGCAATAGAATGGTTTAGAAGCTACTTGACCGGAAGAAAACAGTCGGTGAGAATCGGTTTGCGAAATATCTGAACCCCGCCTAGTCTCGTATGGTGTGCCACAAGGATCAATTTTGGGCCCAGCATTGTTTAATATCTATATCAACGATCTACCATCTGTACCCAAGGTAGGGTCGCTAGAGTGCTATGTTGATGACTCTCAGTTATACCTCTCATTTCCTGTACGTGATGTCACCTTAGCCGCAGCTCAGCTGACAGAAGATCTTAGGAACATAGCCACATGGTGTTGTAAGAACAGTCTACTCATTAACCCGGACAAAACAAAATTTCTGGTTCTGGGGACTCCGCAGTTGCTGATGAAGATTCCAGATGATCTAAGCATTACACTACTCAGCAAAGTGATTACATCATCCAAGTCTGCGAAAAACCTGGGGGTTACAATGGACTGTAATTTAACGTACGACGAACATATAACTCAATTAACTTCGAAATGCATAGGTAGCCTTTGTCAAATAAATCGCGTAAAATACCTGTTTGATAGGCGTACGTTGATCACTATAATCAATTCTCTCATATTCAGTAAATTATTGTATTGTTCATCAGTATGGGCTAACACTACCAATAAAAACATCGAGCTATTACAGACAGTGCAAAATTTTGCAGCCCGGATAGTTTCTGGAACGAGGAAATTTGATCATGTTACACCTATTCTTAAGCAGTTACAGTGGCTGCCAATTGCTAAACAACTTGAGGTTAGGGATGCTACCATGGTATTTAAATGTTTAAATGGACTCGCACCTCCATATCTTTGTCAGAAGTTTAAAACCAGATCGGAAGTGCACAACTGCAACACTAGGAATAAGGACCATCTACATATACCACTCTGCAGGACGGCTGCAGGTCAGCGCGCGTTTACCTTTAGAGGCCAAAGGCTGTGGAATAGTCTCCCAGATGAGTTTAAGTCTATCACTAATTTAGATGTGTTTAAGGCTGAAGTAAAACAGCATTTTTTAAGGGTATTTTTGAATAATTAAGTTTTAGATATTTGTCATTGTAAATTAAGCTGAAAAGCCTTTTTGAGGAGATTAATAAAGTTGTTATTATTATTATTATTATTAAAGCAGTACCATCATATAGGTGACCTCAATTCCTGTTGTTGCTGAGAAAATAATTTCTTTTCCGCAATTTTTTTTTAATATTGAGCGAAAGTAACAAAAGAGTAATCTCCGTTACCAAGTACCGCAAATATTCCTGATATCAGTGAAAAGCCCATCATAATTACAGAAAATGACAGCAGTTAAATTGTTTCAAGGTCACGCGACAATAGGAATGTAAATTAACACCTCTTCGCAAATTAGCGAAATGTCTATTTTGGTTATGCATTATGCATGCTTTCCTTGTATAGAAATCAGGCGAAACAACGCTTTTCAAAGATCATCTTAACACCCTTGGACAGGAAGGTTTTGTTCTTCGTATACACGCAGGGTTAATTTCAGCGATTATGCTGTTGATAATTGTGCTAATTTTTCAAAGTAACGAGATTAGTAACGGAAGTTATGTTTGGAGGGCGGCTAATAATCACGCTATTATTCCGATTTCTGACTTCTTTGTCAGAAGTTTAAAACCAGATCGGAAGTGCACAACTGCAACACTAGGAATAAGGACCATCTACATATACCACTCTGCAGGACGGCTGCAGGTCAGCGCGCGTTTACCTTTAGAGGCCAAAGGCTGTGGAATAGTCTCCCAGATGAGTTTAAGTCTATCACTAATTTAGATGTGTTTAAGGCTGAAGTAAAACAGCATTTTTTAAGGGTATTTTTGAATAATTAAGTTTTAGATATTTGTCATTGTAAATTAAGCTGAAAAGCCTTTTTGAGGAGATTAATAAAGTTGTTATTATTATTATTATTATTAAAGCAGTACCATCATATAGGTGACCTCAATTCCTGTTGTTGCTGAGAAAATAATTTCTTTTCCGCAATTTTTTTTTAATATTGAGCGAAAGTAACAAAAGAGTAATCTCCGTTACCAAGTACCGCAAATATTCCTGATATCAGTGAAAAGCCCATCATAATTACAGAAAATGACAGCAGTTAAATTGTTTCAAGGTCACGCGACAATAGGAATGTAAATTAACACCTCTTCGCAAATTAGCGAAATGTCTATTTTGGTTATGCATTATGCATGCTTTCCTTGTATAGAAATCAGGCGAAACAACGCTTTTCAAAGATCATCTTAACACCCTTGGACAGGAAGGTTTTGTTCTTCGTATACATGCAGGGTTAATTTCAGCGATTATGCTGTTGATAATTGTGCTAATTTTTCAAAGTAACGAGATTAGTAACGGAAGTTATGTTTGGAGGGCGGCTAATAATCACGCTATTATTCCGATTTCTAAAACAACAGTAACGTTGCTTTCTCTAAGACGTTTCTCTAAGAGAATCCCTGACTACATTTGGTGTGCGTAAATGACGTTTTTTTCCTAATTTAATGGCCCTTATATAAGCCATTCTACGCGTATTTATCATTAGACCATTTGGCACCGAAGACATACGCCGGAGTTAATAGGAAGAGGAAGAAACGGAAGATAAATATCTTCAACAAGAAAGAGGGAAAGCAGGCATACATGCCGATATCACTTCTCTCTGAGAATAAGCCACTGTGGCGTACTCCTTGGTAGTTTTCATACAGAAAAAGCCTAAAATCTACGCATGTTTTCTGTTTAGGACCCTCCATTAATAAAATTCTCATAATTTGTTGAGATTAACTTGCTACATAACAGTATTTTAAGAAAATCTCCTCTGGGGTTGTCTGACTAACTTCACATTTTACCACTCTTTTTTCTAACTCTATTGACCGGGATTAAGGCGGATTTGCTGAGAAGACGCTTCTGAGAAAGGAAAATTCTTCTTCAACGTTCAGTAGTTTAGGCAGCTCGAAAATAGGTTTCGCTGATGACAGAGTTACCTGCTAAATTTATCTTCTGCTCAAAGTACTTTGGAAAACTATCTATTCTTATATTCTTACTTACTTTTTTGCTACGCAAGGAGGAAATTGAAAAGTTTTAATGAAAAGAATCACCAGTGCGAAGGCATAATTTTCCTTTCCAAGGCGAAAATTGTGATATTTTGGCGCACTCAAGCCCTGGTTAATTTTACCACTTGTTCCACAATAAGCAGCGTTTAAAAGAGCGTTGGCTACTGCATCAGTGGCTAATTGAAATGACACCATGTCAATCAAAAACCTTGAAAGGATGACAATGGCTGCCTTTAGCAGCTTCAACAGCCAATAGAAAAACTCTTCAAGCAAATTGGGGGATATACTTCATGGCAGTATGCCATATAGTCTCCCGCGCCCATCACAATGGTGCGGGAGACTATATGACATAGTGGGAGGGTTTATACTTCATGCCAGTATGCCATATAGCATATTGGTATGAAGTATAAGCCGCAAATTGCACGTAGAGTCGTATAAGTTAAAGAAAACTCGCATTCTCTTTGGCATTCTCTTTTCCTCTTATCACTGTTTCTCGCTTCACGCTCAACGATCTAAAAAAAAAGAGGGACTAAGAGACTTAAACTGAAAGTCCTAGTAGCTCGCTACACTTTACCATCTCAACATCAATAGAATGAGTACAAGAGAATCTTTGAGGTTCTCACCTTTTCAAGCTCCTTTTCCACGGCAGATTTCTCTCTTAATGATCTCTCTAACTGAGCTTGTTTTTCGGCTCCTTCCTGGAAGAGATAATTAACAGCGATTATTATGTGGCTGCTTCCGCGAGCGGGCGAAATGAGGCGAATTCTCAGTTCTGATTGGCTATCCAAACGCGCAAGGTGGGCCTACCTTGCCCGCTCGGGATTTCCCGCTTTGTCCCGCGAAACAAAACAAAACAAAACAAAACGGCCATATTACATATCCTTCTTGACCTTGGTTTCTCGGTCAAGATGGCTGCATAGTGGCCTCGTTCTTTTTTCTTTCTTTTTTTTGTCGCCTTTTTATTGACAACGACAACGTCTCGGTCAATCAAACGCCAAGAAAGAACTCGGCCGATACAAGAAGCCACCTTGACCGCCTGCTTGGTCAATAACGCTTATATAATACAACTTATCAGACTCCTATTATAACCATCAAACCAATAAACAATGGGCAAGGATCGCTCTGACTGGACAAAACTGGGTATTCAACCAGGCACTTAGCACGTTCTTAAAGCGACTTTCCTCTCTGGAAAATAAGATGCCAGGTAATTTTCTGATTGGCTCATTCACTCGAGTTACCAAATACAAAATGTTAGCCTGTTTCAGTTACAATTAGCCGTTACAATCTGAGGGCCTGGAACAGGCTAACGAAATGTTCACTTGACATTTCATTAGGAAACGGGGGAGGGGAGGGGGAGGGGGAATGGAGAGGACCAAGTGGGGAGGGGAGAGGGGAGAAGGGGATTTGACTAAAATACGGCTGCAGACTTTGCTCTCTCACGTAAACTGAAAGACAAAGCGTCAAGTTATTGCAAAATGAACTGAATCGCATCTTCCCAAAGCCCAGAAATATTATAAATAAGTATCCAAACATGAAACTGTCTTTTCTATTTTTTGAGTTAAAAATTGTTAGATTTCAGATCTGCACGCTGAGGTCAATAACTATGAAAACTCTATTAAAGTGAATGAATGCAAGGACGCTCGTCGCTGGTGTCAAAGGAATTATGGCATTTTTTCCGCTAACTGATAATTAATACTTGTGCAAAACCCAAGAGTGCCTAAAGTGTTTCACAGTCACAGACACAACGAAGACCAGAAAACTGTCACGCAGTTGGTGTAACGTAATGCACTCAAAAGCGACAACGGGGCGAAAACCTGTCAGCACGAAATGATACAGACAAGCGCACCTAGCTAGGAACGAAAACAATCACTGCTAGTGTTATAACACTAGCAATAAGATGCGATTTGCTGCAACGAAATTACACGTGCTGTAACCTACAACCTTAACGACCTGAGAGGAATCAGGTACAAATTATGAATCTAAATTTGCCAAACGTTACTAGGCGTCCCATGCCCAAAGGGTTTGTTAGGCCACATGAAACACCAAATGCTTGAAAGGTAAATAAATCACTCGAGAGCGGAATCTATCTGGAATGTGCCTCCCTCTTGTGATAAAAAAAGTCGCTATGAAAATAAAATTAAATAAAAACCAAGCGTCGACCAAAGGCGACGGCATAATTTAAATACTTTATCATCTACCAGTATGCATTAGCTATTCAAAACAGTAGCAGAAAACGGAATTTAAAACGGAATTTAGAATCTACATACCGGGTAATATTCGAAAATCCACTTTTTGTCTCGTGTTCGATTCGGCGATTTATCCATGGCGGGAGTAAATTTCAATAAACTGGTAAGACTTCTTCGCCGCTTAGCTCAAAGCGTCGCTTCTTCAATTTGTCAACACAAATGTCAACAGGAAAACGCCGGACGGGAAGTGTAACTGACGTCATTAAATAATGCCGTTAATGTCTTTATCGTTCTGGAGCCGGTTGTTGTAAGGCCGATTAGCGCTAACCCAGGGTTAAATTTTAACCTGGGTTCTTTTCCTCCTTTTAAGGTTACTTCCCACCTTCAGAGGCCCAAGAAATCGTTTTTCCTTTTATTTGCCAAAATTTAAGTTAGTCATTTTATGTAGTGTTTAAAAAAGAAAAATTTTAAAAATCTCAAAAAGCGCCCGCGTTATTTAGAAAAAACGTATTTTCAAATAAAGTTAATAAACTAGGAAGGTGTCATAATCTTGTAGAAAGGCGAGACCCCTGTGGCAATTTTCGCGGCAAACGCTAATCGCTCGTATTTCATGTTATTTGCATATTTTTTTATTTACATCACGTACTTGACAAATCCCATTGACAAAATTCCCTCGAAGAAGCACTTCACGCTAACTCTGGCGGAAAAATCAAAAGCAGAAAAACGTCCTTGGATAAAAAAAAAAAAAAAAACGAAAAAAACCGGCCCAAAGAGGAAAGAAATAGCTCCATTTTGTCCAGGAAGGAAAAAAAACCTTGCCGAGAGTGACAAAGGCTCTTGTTTTGGCCAAACGCCTTCGAAAATCTCGGCATCTGCTGAAGACCCCGAGCGTTCGAATATCCTTGGAGCAAGTAGCTTAAAAATCAAAGTCAACGCCAATGCAGGTTGCGAACAAGATTCTTCGTCGGAATCTGGCGAAAGCAATGAAGAAAAAGAAGAATGCGACACTAACGACCCCAAACACTGGAGCATGGAGCACTGGAACACTGGGTATTTCTTAGGTTGTCCGTCGATTCGTTAATGTCTTGTTTTCAATGGCACGTTTTCCGACTTTAACCATTTTGGCGCGGGTTTTGACTTTGCCATTGGCGTCTTTGCCCATATATCAAATATTGCGTCGTCGTCCTGAACTGAACTCCACTGAATGAGATAAAAAATGTGTTGCAATGCGATGCTTTTCCCGGGAAATGTTGATTTATTGTCATAGACGGTAGGAGGTCCTGCTGTTCCATTGGTTTGCGGTTTTATCAGGCGAGATAATCTCTTGGCGTGCTGCGAGTTGTTTACGAACCTTTACGGGCTAAAATCTGGCATTTGATTTTGGGAGGAATACATCCACTTTGAGCGAATTTATAGGGTATGTAGATTTGACGGATGGCCGTGAAATTTCTCCAGAACATTCCAGAGATAATGACAAAGCAAAGTGTGTCGGGAAATTTTGATAATTTTATCATATTTTTTCCGTGGCGTCCATTTACGCAACACGTCTCGCATATTTTTAGCTACTCCAACTTTTTATGTGGATATCTAAACAACCAATCAAAATATCGAAAAAGCCCGACACACTTTTGTTGATTGATGCCTTGTGAATAAGATTGTGCAGCCATTTTGCTCGTACTACGGAATCCGATACCCGATAAATTCAATGGAAGAACCCTCGGTCGTTTCACGCCTTACCGCCTTCAGACACTTCCTTAAAGAAAACATTGCTGAAATTGTATTTTTATCGTAAAGTACATTTATTAAGCTTTCTTATGATATATGGTTTGTTAGGGATTTATTGAAACTGGCACGCGTGCGATTTTTTTTCTGAAGGACACCCGCGAAGGTGGGAAGTAATCTTAAAAAGCATTTTCTCCTCTAACTTTCTATCTTTTTCAGAGCATACAATCATCAAATTGTATTCAAAAAGAATTATACTGAATGTGCTTTTTAAGCTCTCATATCTGCATTTAAATTTCGCACTAGCCCTGCTTTACCTTAACCATGCTTTAAACAACCCGGCCCTGCAAGCAGCGGGCAAGTTATTTCAAAATGACAAATTTGGGTGCACATTCGCTTGTTTTTGGGAACAAAATAACCCACATTTAAATGATAACAGTAAGCCATAAATGGGTCATAAATGACTCAGAAAAAAATGTCCGTGGAAAAATCTAATCTAAATCTTTGATGATACCTGATCTACTTATAAAATGAGTTTTCTGTGGCCACTGTCTATGTTCTTCAGAGAAAGAAACCCGAACGTTACAAGTTAATGCTGATAAGAGAATTTCTATTTGTTTATACGACACTGTTTTTTGACCTTTCTCATGGACCACAATTTTCATGTTCATTTAGAGTTGGCGTTTTTGATGTTGCAACTTAAAGTAATGGTCCGGCTAAAAAGCAGGCAGAAAAACAATAGAGTTCGGCAATAGTGTCAGTTAATTTTGTGGTGCTAATTGGCGCATAGAACAAGAGCCAAATTTGCCCGAGAGACAGAAAATAAGGATCTGGAAAAGACAAGGTCTTTTCATTGTTTTTTTTTTCGGAATTTTTTTGGTATTAGCCAATGAGATGAGGCGATTTAAATGGAATTAACAATTAACTGTTCGCACCTTTGGAACGCGTTTTGCCTAAATAGAATAGAATGTGAATAGCGAACAGTGAATAGTGAAGACACCGCTTCAGTTCGGACGCACATGCCGCCATGTCATGTTTTCACTCTGTGAGTACTGGGAGCCCTTAACATCTGAATGGAAATTAAACCCAGTAATTCTGGGAAGAATTCAAATGGAACGATTCATCCCGGTGGAGGGTTTTGGGAAAAAAGGTAATACGTTTCGAGGAATTACCTTTGTCTCGCTTTTACCGGAATTCGCGGAAAGTCCACAATTACCAGTGCCAGGCTCCTCACGGTAATACTTCCGAGAAAGAACGCCCAAGATGGCGGGATATGAATTTTTTCCCAAACGTTTATCGCTGTAACGGCTGTTTTATTTCGTCAACAGTATTAACTGAGGTTTTCCAACACAACTGCAACACTATAGGTAAAATAGTTCACTGTCGTCAATTCTCGGGTTTTTGGATCAAATGATACGGTTCAATCTGTTCCCTTTCCTTAGTGCGAAAAAAATGCAGTCCGTTTGTCAAGAAAGAAAAAAAAAATCCACACAAATGGTAAACGCTCCCAGTACTCACAAAGTGAAATCATGGCATGGCGGCATGCGCATCCGAACTAAAGCGGTTACTATTTACGACTATTGGTCACTATTCGGACTATAACAGCCGCCCGGTTAGCTCAGTTGGTAGAGCACCGGCCTATCGAGCGGGAGGTCGTGAGTTCAAACCTCGGCAGGACCAACACTCAAGATCTTAAAATAACTGAGGAGAAAGTGCTGCCTTTGTTATGATATCGGCAAATGGTTAGACATTCTAGTCTTCTCGGGTAAGGACGAAAAACCGTAGGACCCGTCTCACAACACTGTTCTTGTGGGACGTTAAACATCTCACAACAATGTTCGAAAAGAGTAGGGGACGTAGACCCCGGTGTAGTGGTCGACCTTTGATTAAGTTTGATTGTAATTAATTAATTAATAGGAGAATTGATGTAAAGCGCCTTTGAACATATCCATATGAAAAAGAGCGCTATACAAATTCATTATCATTATAATTATTATTCGCTGTTCGCGACTATTCGCTATTCACTTTTCGCCATTCGCTATTCGGGTTTTCCAGACTCCCAGTAACAACAGCAATGGCAGTGGCAATAGCAAGAACAATACAAATAGTAAATAGTAATAATAATAATAATAATAATAATAGCGGAGCTCCACAGCGACTCGAAGAGCCGCAGAGCGGAGCCCCATAACTACCGTGCGAGGATAGAAAATGAGAAAACCATGCGTTTGAGTTTTCATGGTCATCGTGGCTAGCGGCATGGCTCGCGGGCGCGTGCGCCTAGCGACGACGACGACGACGACGTTGCCCCAACATGGCGGCCATAGTCATTCGGGATACTTAGAAGGTCTTAAACCGAAACGAGGCTTTGTTTCTCGCGCGCTTTTCGCGGCTTGCCGCGGCTACACAACCTACAGCCAGCAGTCTACAGCAGTCTACAATGTTTTGCTGAAGAAACGGATTATTCATAGCGGTTTTGGAGGAAAAATTTTCTTCCTACAAGTTTTCAAGCGTTTTTGGAGGGACATAAGCATATAGCTGAGTTCTTCCAACAAGTTTTCAAGCATTTTTGGAGGGACATAAGCATAAAGCTGAGTGTCTATTTTTCATTTGTTAAAGAGCTGCCTAGCTGCTTTTGGTGTTGTTTTAAAACTATTATAATTTTGCTGACCAGGTAATGGTTCTTCCGTTGAGTCGCGAGCTAGATGTTTTTTTTTTTTGACGATTTATTTCAGCTATCGAATCTGCTTTAAGTAGTTGCGTACACCAGGCGTATTTAATAACTTTAGTGACGGCATTTTCAATGTGTGAGGGTCTGTGTGAGGAGCTCCGCTTTTAGGCTTGCCTAAATCTATTTAATAATAATAATAATAATAACAACAACAACAACAACAACAACAACAACAATAATAATAATTGTAAAAGTATTGAAAATGATTACATAGCACTCAAGTGAGATGGCACTATGCCAAAAAAAATGAGTGTCATAAGAACTCATAAAACAACGAAAACGTACACACAAAAAAATGATCTAACCATTTCTAAGAAGTGCATCTCCTCCATTAGTTTCTGGATGTTCTTGTTGCATTGATTCCGAACTGAGTCCACCTGTCAAATAACGAATTAAATGTAATCACAATACTGATTGGCTAATAGCGTGTTGAAAAAGCCAGTTAACTCATCAATCTCAGCCTGACAAGGTCAGCAGGAAGGTAAACTGCAACAAAAGGCCATCCACTAACCTCTTCCCTGGTTCGCTTGCCGGCCTCTCTCACTATCTTATTGATTACTTCCTGTAGTCTATTTACTTCCTGTGTCTTTTGTTGTTCGCGAACGAGGGCCTGTTCGAATACGAAAAAAACAGATTGGGTAAACAAAACTTTGAAACAGCACCGACCAAAAGTTAAGTGATGATTGAAGGACTCAAAAACAGCGAGTCAGCTTGTAAACATATCAGTAAATAAATACACGTAACCACACGTTAAAAAAGTCAGCTTATTACAAAGTTATCAAACTCATTATAAAGCACGACAGACACGACTTGCTGGTTTCCTATTTACGAAAAGAACACAGTTATCGAGAAACATTTTATATTCCATAACGCCAAGAAGTTCGTTCGTACCAATTAGCGCGGAGTGCCTTTGAGACTACTAGTAAAAGCGTCTAAAACAACAGGTAATACGAAAAAACTAACTGAGAAAACTGAAAGCAAGGAAATTCAAGGAATAACAGACAACGTTCAATAAAACCGAGAGAAAGCGCCGTATCCAAATGATTCAATCAAAATTCATTGAACATGTAAGCCTCCCGTCGTTTAATATTCAACTGGACCGCCATTTTTTAAATCTTTCTCTTGTGCCTTAATAACAGAATGAAACTAGGCTTCAATTTCTTTTTTTCTTTTGCCTAAATTTTAGTTCAAGTACGGGCTTATTTGCTTTCAAACTGTACGTATGTTAAATTTCTTTCGAAAGATGCTACAGTTTATTTAAAGTTTTAATAGTTAGGTTTAACACTCGGCTAACAAACCCAGAGATCAAGATGCTTGCAAATAGTTTTATGTTCAACGGGCAAAGCATCGCATCGTTATTCGTAAGTTCATGGATGCAAATCCGCTTGATCATTGGTTCCAGGGGAGTGGAAAAGGAGTAGAAGCGGCTGGGCGCCCTTGGGGAGGAATAGAGGTGGAAGTTTGCACCTTGGGTCTTAAAATTAATGAGAGCTTTCAGCCTGTTCTTCTGTTATAAGCTTGTAGAATTTTCAATTGGAAACTTTCTGGTTTTCTAGGTGAGCCACTGCTCTCTAAGTTTTCCTGAGGCCTTTTGGTTCCAGGGGAGTGGAGAAAGAGTAGAGGCGGCTGGGCGTCCTAGGGGAGGAGTAGAGGTGGACGTTGGGAGTAGTTAATGAGATGTAATCTTTCCGCTCGTCCCAGCTGCCACCCAACTATCCGGGTGGGGCCGGAAATATATACTGCAAAGAACAATGGAATATTCAAACAGCCAATCAGGTAGCAGTGACATCATCATTTACAAGTACCAATGGGAGACCAGAAATTCTATGAATGCATTTTCAAAACCCAACAAAGTCGTACGTAAACACTTAAAGAAAGATGTAGCAGTACAAAAAATAGCAGCAAAACTGGAATACTCAGCTAAATAACAAACTCCTTGCACTAGATCTGAGACATAGACAGAGCTCTTGTTCAAAAAGCTCAAATTTAAAAGACACCACCATCTTAAAAATTTCAAAAACGAGAATACCATGCAGGTTGGATTTAAGCTACGAATATTGAACTTTGTAAGATAAGCTTTCCAAGAAGTCTACATAGTTGTATAAAATGTGATGCTCGTTTTGTCTGTGACGCGAATAATCAACTTTTCTTTGCCTTCATCTTTATCAATCCACGCATGTTGGCGGTTGAAAGCTGTAGCTGAATGTTAAGAGTAATGTACGAGAAAATATTTCTTGTTTTTGAACGAAACGGTACAGCTATAGCATGCGTAATGAAGCTTAGAGTGATACTAGAAATTTTACCGACCTTTTTACTGTACTCCAATACCGGGCGTACATATGTGCAATAGAAATTAATTATATCGGAAGAAGGGACACCTGCCCTTTTCAGTAAACGGATAAAATACAATTGTTTGTTGGCTTTCTTAATTACTGAGCTTACATGGGTGTTCCAGCTTAAATCACATGAGATATTTAGATCTAAGACCTTAGCCTCTCCGACAACAAATAGTGGTGTGTTATTAACATACAATGGGTTGAAACTATGTTTGACTTTCTTAAATCAATCAATAGTTCTTTGCATTTGTTGCTGTTCAGCCGCGTGTGAATTCTCAATGACCACTCCTCGACATTGACGGCTACTTGTGCTTGACTTCCCTTGCCTCTAGATACAGCCTCGGTAACCGTGGTGTCATCCACGTACTTCCAAGTCGCGACGTTGTTGACTCTTAGGTCATTTAGGGACCGTTCATTTTTTAAGGGATAGGGGGTGCTGGTGGGACTTGGGGGAGTGTCAGTGGGAAATTGAGTGACCCCCCCTCAGCTTGCCAATTTTTTTACATGACCCCCCCTCAAAAGGAATTTTTTTGGGGATGACCCCCCTGGCCACTTCGAAAAGATGTTTATATTTCGTGAATAAAGCAGCAGAATTTCTCATCAATTTATGAAAACTTCATACCACTTTTTCATCTGTTCATCGCTTTTTTTTCGCTTGACCCCCCCTTTTCTTCATTTTTTTTGGGGTGGCCCCCCCTTTGAAGCCATTTTTTTCGCGTGGCTCCCTCCCCCCCAAATCCCACCAGCCCCCCCTATTCCTTAAAAAATGAATGGTCCCTTATCATCAGTAGGAAGAGCCAGTGCCCCAGCTTTGTACCCTGGGGTACTCCGGCTGTTGCTTGCTCCCAGTTCGAAAAACAAGTCGCAGATAACTTGAGACGTTGTTGGTGAGAAAGTCCATGATCCAAAGCTCCGCCCATGGGGGGATAGAAAGACCATGAAGCTTCTCAACCAAGATGTTGTGGTCTATGAGATCAAACGCTTTCTATAATCGAATAAAACAACGAGCACAGCTGATCCAGTCTCGTCTGTAGCTTCCAACCACTGGTGTACCACGAAGACCAAAGCTTGGGTCGTGGAGGATTTTCAGATTGCCTCAAACTGATCCAGTTCGATGACTTCCATCACTGCCGCGGCGAGGTGTGAGGTGACGACGAATTCTTCAGCCACTTTAGATAGTGACGGGGTCAGTGAAACTGGGCGCAGATGCATTTTGATGTCATGGATCGTCTGTTCTTTTGGAATCGGGACACCATTTGCCATTTTCCAGCCCTGAGGAGGTTTCCGCTCCAAGTAACTGCTGTTGAGACCCCTAGGATACACTAGGATGTCAGCATACTCGCGTAGCAACCAATTTGGGACACCATCTGGACCCGAAGATTTGTTGAGGTTAAGACGTAGTAGCGCTTTCATCACCTCGCCCTCATACACGTGAAGGGTATCACCAGACCCGCACTCACGTGGGGCTTCCGCAAAACCCCGAAGGCCTTTCATAGGCTCGAGAAAAGTGCATTGATCTTGTTAGCAAGCTCTTTCGAGGATGACACATCCTTGCGGAAATCTCCAAGCTTTGTCAAGAGATCTTCAGCGACGCATGCCGGAGACATTCCTGCTATCTTTTTCACCGAATTCCACCATTGACTTGGTTTGGACTCCTTGAGATGTTTAACCTTGCATTCGAAGGAACTCCGTTCTCGATTGACAATGTTCCGATAATTATTGTAAAGTTCTTGATTTTCCGAGATAAATGCTTGTTGGTGCTGCTTGATGAGTTGTTTAAACTCAGGTGTGACTCAGGGAGGATCGTTAACATGAAGCCTTAAACACTTAATTGGCATGATGTTATCAAGGCCAATTTTTACTAAGTTCTCCAGCAGGATGGACATTTCATCACAGCTACGCGTATCGCAAACAGACCAGTCGATAGAGGCGAGGTACCTTCCAAGCACGTTCCTCCTGCTCGCAAGAGTGTCGCGCCTCATGATAACATTCCTGCTGCCCTTGTTTTTAGATACACGGGCTTTAGGACGAACGACGACAACATTGTGATCTGATAGACCAAAATGGGGTAGAATGGTAACCGAGTTCTTGTAAGCTACAATCATGGACAAAAATGTTGAGACAATTTACCAAAACTCACGCTTTGTAACTAACAACAGAATTTTGTATTTGAACGAAAACATCTTTTTCATCTGAAATCACCCCCTCCCCTCCACAAACAATGTTGCAAATGTTGTAGATGTTCAGTTGTTTCCAACATTGAAAAAGGGGGGAGGGGAGGCTACCTTTCACGAGAGGAGAGGGAACAGAATTTACCCCAAGGAAAAAGGTTGGTAATTTTCATGTGTCTCAACAACTTTTGTCCATGATTGGTTGGTAATAGCTAAGTCCAATATCCGGTTCCCGCGTGTCGCCATATCAATCAGTTGTTTGAGCTTAAGTAATGGTCCGGCTAAAAGGTAGGCAGGTGAACGGCAAAACTCATTAAAAAGGTGCGAACAGTTAATTGTTAATTCCATTTAAATCGCCTGATCTCATTGGCTAATACCCAAAAAATCCCGAAAAAACAATGAAAAAATTCACAAAAACGTAATTTTTAGACCTTGTCTTTTCCATATCCTTATTTTCTCTCTCTCGACCAAATTTGGCTCTTGTTCTATGCGCCAATTAGCACCACAAAATTAACTGACATATTGCCGAGCCCTATTGTTTTTCTGCCTGCTTCTTAGCCGGACCATTACTTAAACTGGGAAGTCAATCGGGAAACAAACAGGCGATTGAAATCACCACACAGCAGAATTCCGCAGCTAGGGTAAATCCCTTCGGTGGATGTGAGTGTAGTAGACAAATAGTCTGGCATAACCCTGTCATCGATGAATTGTGGATGGTAGATAGTTTCCGCGATAACACAGGGTATCCCTCGAGGTAGCCTTGGGGGTCGAAGCCGAACCTAAAGAGCATCAAGACCGTCATTGAAAAAGTCCTCCAAAATGCTGTAGGAAATTCCTTTTTTGACATAAAGACCAAGATCCGCCATGCAACATCCCGTTTTTCCTATTACGAGAGAGGAAATGATAACCAGGGACATGCAAATTGTCACTACTGGAGAGGTCCGTAAGCCATGTTTCGGTAAAAAAAAAACCAAGTCGGGATTTACGTCCAAAATAACGCTCCGCACCTCATCGATTTTCAGGGCCAGGAACATGGCGTTGGCCAGGAGAAAACTCATACTGAATACAGAGACCATCCTCTCAGAAACAGGTTTGATCACGGTGAAATCCGAGTTGTTGCGCCAGTTTCTTCGAGTTTGTTTTGGTCGATTCGCGCTAGGGATTCGGTAATTATGTATCATCACTAGATATTGTAGTGTCAAAATGAATATTTAATGCATATTTAGCTGTCTGTATCCAAATGAATGCCATCTTCTGAAGAATGAGACTTTGGAGAAATGGACGACCCAGAATCAGGAGATTAGAAGACAGCGGATGCGGCGATACTGTAGCTATCCTAGGTGAATAGCTGCGACATACGCCGCCGCGACAGCCTCGACGAGTTGGTTTCTTCCTATTGACTGACGCCAGTCAAGCAGCGCCAGAGGCCTCATTTAGGACGGAGGACTTTCAGTTAAGCACTTGAATAATACAGATCCATCTCTGGATCGTTAGAAATAGCTACAACCCTGGACAAAACTATTGAGACATTTCAATACAATTTTAAATTTCGAGCCATGCAACCATCGTGTCCAAAAGGAACAAATTCGTCCCCCTCCCCACCCCCGGTACAATGTTGTTTTGGCTTAACAGCTCATGTGTGCATTTCTTGTGTTTCTGCAAACAACATTGCAATAGGGGAGGGGGGAAATGGTCTTTCTACTAGCTACGGTAAGCACTTTTGTCATGGTGAGTGCAAAAGATAGGTAGTTTTGTCATGTGTCTCAACAGGTTTTGTCCGAGGTTGTAGCTGCTAAGTAGAAACGCAGTAAGCAACGAAACTCCGGGAAAAAATATTTCCGGAGCTCATAAAAATGTCGTGTGCTGCCTTGGAGGCGCACAACCGATCTGAGACATAGACAGAGCTCTTGTTTAGAAAGCTCAAAGTTTGACGACTTGACCACTTTAAAACTCTCAAAATGTGATGCTCGTTTTGTCTGGGACATGGTTCACCATCTCTTCTTTGCGTTCATCTTAATCGCCCTCGCATTTTGGTGGTTGAAAATATTTCGAACAATGAAACAGTAGCCTACAGCATGCGTAATGAAGTTTAGGGAGATACGGAAAATATTGCCAAAAGCTGAATATGTATTGCACCTGAACACAACTGAAGTGTACAAAACACATTTCGTCTTCGAAAGACATAAAACTGTTTCCTTTCCTCTAAACGTTTTGTTGAAAACTTTTCTGTCAATCCACTAAGTTTATCTGATTGTTCTTAATACAGCAGAATCCTTATGGAATGTGTTTGCTGCAGAGTACTCCTAGAAAATTCGCTATTGTTATGATAAACTTTCTCAAATGATGGTACAATAGGTACCTGTATAATTAGTAACACACGAGCAAATATTTCAAATATTTCGAAGAATGAAACAGTAGGAGGCTGCTATCGTGATAGGAAAGTTTTGTCGAAAGCTGAATATGAATTGCACCTGAACACAACTGAAGTGTTCAAAACGCATTTCGTCTTCGAAATTTAACTCTCTGTTGAAACATGTTAAAAGCGCAACAGATGCAAGTCATACTATTGTTTCCTTTCTGAATGTCTATTGTATTAAGGCGTATATTAAAAGTTAAATTATTAATGGCAAAATTCTACTTAGTTGGGTAGGCTGTAATCACCTTTTTGTTAACAGTGTCATATATTACTGTTACTGTAGAGCATGGAGTCCTATTAAATCCACCTATTCCAATAAGTGCGGGGTACGTTTTTTGCAGCACTCGTAGATCACTGCTGGAATGATGATTTTTTACAATGTCTGGGTTGTTTGTAGTGGACTCTATCATTCCCCAAACGGTAGCCGCGTCATTCGACAGGAAGCAACTTTTACCTTGATTCAGTGGCTACATATGAAAATGTAAGATATGTTTCTTTGCATTTTCGGTTAACCCGCAGTTCTTTGTAACCGGCACAGATATTTCTGGAAACCCAGCCATCTTTATGGAAACTCCAGTGTTGTCCAGCGAGAAGTTTTTTAGTAACTGCAGACTGCTTGAAGTGTGTATGTTTAAGATTTTCAGAGTTCTCCCAGTTAAGAAATAGTGATATCACAGGACCGAGAGCCGAAGCAAGTGAGTCGTATCAGGGTCGGACTTTTTTCCTTTCTTCTGTAAGGATTCCTCAAACGGTTATATTTTGTCTGCCCACGAAGGATATTGGAGGGCACTAATTGGTTCGTGACTTAATTTATTTGCAAGATACAAGGAAGTTTGCCCACAAGCGTTTCGTTTCTTTTGAAATACTTCACGTACGGAATTTGACCTCTGCCACGCGCTGTTTGACAGTTCTCTGATTCTTGATTCGTTTACAGAGTGTACAGAGTGAAAGATGTTGTTTCTGGACGGTCCTTCAGTATATGAAAACAAATCATATCTATCTCATCACTACTGGCATGCTGCAAAGCATCGCATCGTTATTCGTCAGTTTATGGATGCAAATCCGCTTGAGCCTGTTCTTCTGTAATAAGCCTGTTCTAAAATTGTCCATTATAACCTTTTTGGATTCCTAGGACAGCCAGTGATCTCTAAGTTCTTCCGAGGCTTTTTGGTCTATGGTTCCAGGGGGATGGGGGAGGAGTAGAGGTGGCTGGGAGCCCTTGGGGAGGAGTAGAGATGGATGTTTGCACCTTGAGTCTTGAGAGTAATGAGAGCAGTTAATGAGATGTATCTTTCCGCTCGTCCCAGCTGCCGCCCAACCATCCGATCAAACAGCCAATAAGGAAGCAGTGACATCACATTTACATATACCAATGGGAGGCCAGAAATCCTAGCTATGACATTCGCTCTTACAAATTAGTGTGTCTGAAAACCTCTGAAGTGTCGCCGTGCCAATACTGTCAAACGTTGTTTTTGTTGACTTTCTTTTTTCCGGATTACTTTTTTCTTTTGGTTTCCTTTTATTATTGGGGTTCCAGGGAATGGTTGTCAATTCCTTTTAGGGGGATGGTTAGGTGGTGAGTTTACCTAGCAGGGGACCTAGTGTTTTACTGTATGCCAACCTGCCTCAGGGCGAATTTTGTTTCGAAAGCTCAAATTTAAACTCTCAAAAATGAGAATACCGTGCAGGTTGGATTTAAGCTACGAAATTTGCACTTTGTAAGATTAGCTATCCAATAAGCCGACACAGTTGTATACAATTTGATGCTCGTTTTGTCTGTGACACGGTTCACCATCTTTTCTTTGCCTTCATCTTTATCAACTCACGCATGTTGGCGGTTAAATGCTGTAGCTAAATTATTTAGAGTAATACACGAGCAAATATTTCTTGTTTTCGAAACAGTGGGCTACAGCATGCGTAATGAAGTTTAGGGAGATACGGAAATTTTGCAGGAAGCTGAATAGGCATTGCACCTGAACACAACTGAAGTGTACAAAACGCATTTCGTATTCGAAATTTAACTCTGTTGAAACAATTTAAAACGTGATACGCAAATTTTGCCGAAAGCTGAATATGTATTGCACCTGAACACAACTGAAGTGTACAAAAAGGATTTCGCCTTCGAAATTTAACTCTCTGTTGAAACTGGAATACACTGCTAAATAACAAACTCCTTGTACTAGATAGATAAATAGATAGATTTATTGAAAAACAAAATCGCAGCCATAGGGCTGAATTGCGTTATTTGCAAGTGATAAAAAATAAAAATGGAAAATGGAAACCTGTTTACTAGCAGTTTTATAAATCAATGTATTGAAAATATAATTAGAATAATATCTCTTATAAAAGAGTTCTTAAAACGATTTGTCCTAAATCGAGGCATGTTATATTGCCTTTCATTCCTTAGATCGTAATGGCCCATGTGTCCAGGCGGTTAATATATGTAAGAGAATCATAAGACATTGAATTAAAAAGCCTTGTACAATGCTTGTCCCTTCTCTCTGAGAGTGTTTCAAGTCTGTGCTTTGCGAGGAATGTTAAAAACCCTCCTCTGCACCCTTTCAATGTCGCTACTCGGGCAAAGAGGCAGGGCGTGGTGGAAAAAAGGCGAACTGTACTCCAATACCGGGCGAACACATGTGCAATAGAAATTAATTATATCGGAAGAAGGGACACCTGCACTTTTCTGTAAAAGGATAAAGTACAATTGTTTGTTGGCTTTCTTAACTACTGAGCTTACATGGGTGTTCCAGCTTAAATCACATGAGATATTTAGACCTAAGACCTTAGCCTCTCCGACAACAAATAGTGGTGTGTTATTAACATACAATGGGTTGAAACTATGTTTGACTTTCTTAAATCAATCAATAGTTCTTTGCATTTGTCGCTGTTCATCCGCACGTGATTTCTCAATGACCACTCCTCGACATTGACGGCCACTTGTGCTTGATTTCCCTTGCCTTTAGATACAACCTCTGCAACCGTGGTGTCATCCACGTACTTTCAAGTCGCGACGTTGTTGACTTTTAGGTCATTTATCATCAGGAGGAACAGCCAGGGCCCCAGCTTTGTACCCTGGGGTACTCCGGCTGTTGCTTGCTCCCAGTTCGAAAAACAAGTCGCAGATAACTTGAGACGTTGTTGGTGGTTGGTGAGAAAGTCCATGATCCAAAGCTCAGTCCATCGGGGGATAGAAAGACCACGAAGCTTCACAACTAAGATGTTGTGGTCTATGAGATCAAACGCCTTTCTATAATCGAATAAAACAACGAGCACAGCTGATCCAGTACCGTCTGTAGCTTCCAACCACTGGTGTACCATGAAGACCAAAGCTTGGGTCGTGGAAGATTTTCAGATTGCCTCAAACTGATCGAGTTCGATGACTTCCATCACTGCCGCGGTGAGGTGACGACGAATTCTTCAGCCACTTTAGATAGTGACGGGGTCAGTGAAACTGGGCGCAGATGCATTTTGATGTCTTGGATCGTCTGTTCTTTCGGAATCGGGACAACATTTGCCATTTTCCAGCCCTGAGGAGGTTTCCGCTCCAAGTAACTGCTGTTGAGAACCCTACAATACGCTAGGATGTCAGCACACTCGCGTAGCAACCAATTTGGGGTACCATCTGGACCCGGAGATTTGTCGGGTTTAAGACTTAGTAGCGCTTTCCTCACCTCGCCCTCAAACACGTGAAGGGTATCACCAGACCCGAACTCACGCGGGGCTTCCGCAAAACCCCGAAGGTCTTTCATAGGCTCGAGAAAAGTGCATTGATCTTGTTAGCAAGCTCTTTCGAGGATGACACATCCTTGCGGAAATCTCTATCTTTTTCACCGAATTCCACCATTGACTTGGTTTGGACTCCTTGAGATGTTTAACCTTGCATTCGAAGGAACTCCGTTCTCGATTGACAATGTTCCGATAATTATTGTAAAGTTCTTTATTTTCCAAGATAAATGATTGTTGGCGCAGCTTGATGAGTTGCTTGAACTCAGGTGTGACTCAGGGAGGATCGCTAACATGAAGCTTGGAACACTTAATTGGCATGATGTTATCAAGGCCAATTTTCACTAAGTTCTCCAGCAGGATGGACATTTCATCACAGCTACGCGAATCGCAAACAGACCAGTCGATAGAGGCGAGGTACCTTTCGACGCGCCTCATGATAACTTTCCTGTTGCCCTTGTCTTTAGATACACGGGCTTTAGGACGCACGGCGACAACATTGTGATCTGATAGACTAAAATGGGGTAGAATGATAACCGAGTTCTTGTCATAAAGGTAAGCTAGGTTGCTAATAGCTAAGTCCAATATCCGGTTCCCGCGTGTCGCCATATCAATCAGTTGTTTGAGCTTAAACTGGGAGGTCAATCGGGAAACATCCAGGCGATTGAAATCACCACACAGTAGAATTCCGCAGCCAAGGTAAATCCCTTCGGTGGATGAGTGTAGTAGACAAATAGTCTGGCATAACTCTGTCATCGATGAATTGTGGATGGTAGATAGTTTCCACGATAACACAGGGTATCCCTCGAGGTCTTGGGGGTCGAAGCCGCAACCAAGGAGCATCAAGACCGTCATTGAAAAAGTCCTCCAAAATGCTGTAGGAAATTCCTTGTTTGACCAAAGACCAAGCTCCGCCATGCAACATCCCGTGTTTCCTATTACGAGAGAGGAAATGATAACCAGGGACATGCAGATTGTCACTACTGGAGACGTTCGTAAACCATGTTTCGGTGAAAAAACCCAAGTCGGGATTTACGTCCAAAATAACGCTCGCACCTCATCGATTTTCGGGGCCAGGAACATGGCGTTGGCCAGGAGAAAACTCATACCGAATACACAAACCCTCCTCTCAGAAACAGGTTTGATCACGGTGAGATTCGAGTTGTTGCGCCGGTTTGTTGGAGTTTGTTTTGGTCGATTCGCGCTGGCGATTCGGTAATTATGAGTCATCACTAGAGCGATACAAAATCTTGTAGTGCCAAGATGAATATTCAATGTCTGTTAGCTGTCTGTATGCAAATTAATGCCATGTTCTGGTAGAACCGAAGGAAGCAAGGAAAATCCGGAAAAAAATTTTTTTTTTGGAGCTCATAAAAATGTCGTGTCCTGCCTTGGAGGCACTCAACCGATCTGAGACACAGACAGAGCTCTTGTTCAGAAAAGCTCAAATTTTGATGACTTGACCATCTTAAAACTCTCAAAATGTGATGCTCGTTTTGACTGGGACATGGTTCACCATCTCTTCTTTGCCTTCATCTTTATCGCCCTCGTTTTTTGGTAGTTGAAAGCTGTAGCTGAATGTTTAGAGTAATGCAAGAGAAAATATTTCGAACAATGAAACAGTAGCCTACAGCATTCGTAATGAAGTTTAGGGAGATACGGAAATATTGCCAAAAGCCGAATATGTATTGCACCTGAACACAACTGAAGTGTACAAAACACATTTCGTCTTCGAAAGACATACAACTGTTTCCTTTCCTCTTAACATTTTGTTGAAAACTTTTCTGTCAATCCACTAAGTTTATCTGATTGTTCTTAAACAATACAGGAAAATCCTTATGGAATGTGTTTGCTGCAGAATACTCCTAGAAAATTCTCTATTGTTATGATAAATTACACCTCAGGGCTTATTTGCTTTAAACCTGTTTTTCTCAAATGATGGCACAATAGGTTCCTGGATAATTAGTAACGCACGTACTAGGGTGATACGAAAATTTTGTCGAAAGCTGATATGAATTGCACCTGAACACAACTGAAGTGTACAAAACGGATTTGGTATTCGAAATTTAACTCTCCCTTGAAACATGTTAAAAGCGCAACAGATGCAAGTCATACAATTGTTTCCTTTCTGAATATCTACTGTACTTAGGCGTACACTAAAAGTTAAATATTCATGAAAAAGTTTTACTTAGTTGGGTAGGCTGTAATCACCTTTTTGTTAACAGTGTCATATATTACTGTTACTGTAGAGCATGGAGTCCTATTAAATCCACTTATTCCAATAAGTGCGGGGAACGTTTTTTGCAACACTCGTAGATCACTGCTGGAATGATGATTTTTTACAATGTCTGGGTTGTTTTTAGTGGACTCTATCATTCCCCAAACGGTAGCCGCGTCATTCGACAGGAAGCATCCTTTACCTTGTTTCACTGGCTGCATATGAAAATGCAAGATATGTTTCTTTGCATTTTCGGTTAACCCGCAGTTAGTTGTAACCGGCACAGATGTTTCTGGCAGCCCAGCCATCTTTATGGAAACTCCAGTGTTCTCCAGCGAGAAGCTGTTAAGTAATTGCACACTGCTTGAAGTGTGTATGGTAAGTCTTTCAGAGTTCTCCCAATTAAGAAATAGTGATATCAAAGGACCGAGAGCATTAGTGAGGGTGTAGACTGACTGAAGCAAGTGAGTCGTATCAGGCTCGGACTTGAAGTAGATATTAGCGTCAACTCTTGTCCTTCCTTCTGTAAGGTTTCCCCTAGCGGTGATTTTCCTGTCTGTCTTGCCAATCCCTTCGTGGCTCTAATTGGTTCTTATTTGCATGATACAAGGAAGCTTGCATACAGGGGTTTCGTTTCTTTTGAAATACTTCACGTACGGAATTTGACCTCTGCCCTGCGCTGTTTGACGTGTTTAGGTTTAAGCTAAATAAGATGTTGTTTCTGGACGGTCCTTCAGTATATGAAAACAAATCATATCTATCTCATCACTATTGGCCCGCTGCAAAGCATCGCATCGTTATTCGTCAGTTCATGGATGCAAATCCGCTTGAGCCTCTTCTTCTGTAATAAGCCTGTTCTAAAATTGTCGATTATAGCCTTTTTGGATTTCTAGGTGAGCCAGTGATGTCTAAGCTTTTCCGAGGCTTTTTGGTCTTTGGTTCCAGGGGGATGGGGGAGGAGTAGAGGTGGCTGGGCGCCCTTGGGGAGGAGTAGAGGTGGAGGTTTGCACCTTGGGTCTTAAGAGTAATGAGAGTAGTTAATGAGATGTAATCTTTGCGCTCGTCCCAGCTGCCGCCCTACCATTCTGGTGGGGTCGCAAATATATACATGAAAAAAACAATGGAATAGCCAAACAGCCAATCAGGTAGCAGTGACATCATCCTTTACATATACCAATGGGAGGCCAGAAATGCTAGCTATGACATTCGTTCTTACAAATTAGCGTGTCTGAAAACCTCTGAAGTGTCGCCGTGCCAATACTGTTAAACGTTGTTCTTGTTAACTTTCTTTTTTACTGAATACTTCTTTTTTTTTTTTTTTTGGTTTTCATTTATCATTGGTGTTCCAGGGAATGGGTATTAATTCCTTTTAGGGGGATGCTTAGGTGATGGGTTTACCTAGCAGGGGACCTAGTGTTCTACTCTATGCCCACCTACCTCAGGGTGAATTTTGTAAAAAAACAAATTAATAAATAAGTAAATATGAATGCAAAAAACAAAAAACGGATTTTAATGCAAACAACTGAAGCTAGCATCCGAAGGTAAAATGAACAATGTCTTGTGAAAATAAATTGCTCCGACAAAGGTCTTGGCGGCGGCAAATTAACAAACCAAGAATTCTACTTGTTCAAAATCCAGCGAATAAGGTCTTGGGAAAATAATTTTCCGTTCTCTTAAAACGGAGATGCCACTGAACAAAAATTAACAGCAAAAATGAAGGCCCAGCTGAGTAACAACCTTTTACACTGGAGCTGAGAGACAGCAGAGCTCTCACTTGGAACGTTCACACTCTGACAACACGGCCATCTTAAAAACTACCATGACAACAGAATGCAACAAGGCTTGACTGTAAACATGAACAGTGCACTTTGTAACAACGGCTTTGCAATGACACTACAAGATTGACCACGAAACAGTGCGCCTGTAGCATGCCGTACCCTCACGTATAAGATAGCACATGACAACTAACTAACTGCCCTGCGTCGAACGTTCTAACCTGCGATCAGGCGTCCTTCCCTTTTTCGCCGAAAAAAAGCGCATAATCGCAGGTTACCTGCGTTCCGGCATCAAGGTCCTGCATCTATACTTGCTTTTGGAAGCGTTTCTTTGTTTTTTACAATGTCAGGCGCCAACGAAGAAGAGCCGCGCGAAAAATTAGGCGAGGGAGAAAGAGGGTTGGAGGGAGGAAGAAAAGGGCGTCTTCAGGGGTGTACATAAAAAAAATATAAATGAATGAGTGGAATAGTATTATTCAAAAGTTTAGCCACTGAGCTACAGAGGATTCGTGGGCGCAACGCAATCAAGCTTGGTGGTTTACGTTTCAAAACATACAGCGACCTGCATGAATTTCATTCCTAATGCGTTGAAAAACATGAATTCAGATTGAGAATGTAAGGCCAGCTAAAAAAGTTACCATATTCATTGGTTTTCCTCTGAGCATAGTGCTAATATACATTATGTTTTATTCAATATGTAAGAAAAGAACTGAAATTACAAATGAATCTTGAAGAGAAAAACAAGCAGTCGAGGACGGCAGGTGTCTACGGGATGGCCCAGCTGGCAAAGTACACGTTTCAAACTAAACAAAAACCATCTCGAGCATTTGTGAAAACTGTGTCTGGTTATTAGAGCAAGAATGAAAATGTAGAAAATAGCGACTACAAACTTCCCTTCGCAACGTCGAAGACCACAAGCGCAGCAGAGCCAACGCAGATGCAAGATATCGGAGCTTGGCGAAAAGAATCGGGAAAAACGAACAGAATCCGAGGAATCGCAACTATTTGCCGAAAGGTTTTACTGTTCCTTTTGGACTTACCTACATGACAACATAGTATCTACGATTTATACAGAAAGCCCGTAGATACAATCAAAGTAGGACTATGGTGAACTCGTGGATATGTTTACAAAACAGAGAAAAAAGAAATAATTTAAAAATTAATAAGGTGTTTTTTCAGAGTTGTGATTGAATAAACTTGAAGATAATTTTAATAATCTATAATCACAACATAAAAGTGAACAGGGAGCTGAGTAGCTTTTTGAAATAAACATACAGTGAGTACATGACGCCAATCATTTGACTACACTAGGCATCAGTTATAAGGCAGGTGGCAAGCATACAGTTGTTAAAAAATCTGATAACTTAACATAAGGGTACAGGATTAAATGGCACCGAAACCAAATGTAGTTCTGGTATCCTGCTGCTCACTGTCTGTGTGTTCAAAGTAACAGGGTCCTTCTGAATAAGGTCTGAATTTTGTTGCCATGACATTGTCAATTTTATCATCATTATAGTTTTTGTTGTCTACAAGTCTATTCAATGTATGCAACAGAAATATCCACCTTGATTCTGCAGCTGATAATGAACAAAACCATGTAGGATAGCCCAGCTGATGTGATGATCTTAAAATCCTAAAGACTCTCAATCCTTTATCAAGTTGAATTAGTTTATTTACCGTACCATCTCATTTTAGGTTATCAGTGGTATATATATTCAGGGTTGCACTTAAAAAAAATCACACTTGCCATCATTAATACAGCAATACATCTTTGTTTTTACCCTTATAACTTCTTGTTTTTACAATGTAAATATGATGAGTCACACAACAGTAAGCAAAACAGGTAAGCCTATTTTTTCAACATGTCTACTTCAACACAATCTAGTTCACTTCAAGGTAAATTCGGAAATCAATAGACAGAAAACGTTTCATTGTAACGGCTTGTGGTGTATTGTATATAATATAACGCTTAATACATTTTCTACATGACTTACTCTTTTCGAACCCTGGTTCTCCGTCACGGCATGCGCCTCTATATTTAATGGTAAGCGTTGACATACTTCTTGACCGTCCCAATACTTTTCCAACTCCATTCCTGTTAGTACTAACACTTAAATCAGTAGAAAAGTCCTCCATGCGATGTTTCTTATCCAGGTTGGCCGCAGAAGTTCTTCGGTTTCACATCATGGATTCGTCAATTTATTCTGTTTTCAGTAGTGGTTTCGTTCAATAACGAGTACTCATTTCGCTCAAATAAATTCTCATTCAAGTGCTAATTTCGCTCTATGAGTTCTCATCAAAGCTTACTATATTAGCAAGAGATTTTCTCATCTTCAGATCACTTTCGAGCCAACTGAAATTCATATACTGCTTGTAATCTTGGGGGCGGTTGATGGCGGTCGATGTCGGAAAAGCGAATAGTTATCATCTGTTCACGTTTAGCGCCTGGCCGAGTAAAAGGCTCATGAAATTCAGTCTCCAAGTTGGTCGTTGTCCTAACTGGAAACATTTAAACTCCTTTTGATTTTAGTAAGACCGCTAATGAGGCCCTGTTAGTGAGGTTGTTTATGTCGCGCGTCTGAGTTTCAAACCTTTTCACGTCGCAATTTCGGAAGGTCGAAGGTCGCTGTCGTAATTTCCCGTGAGCGGCTCGTCGTTCGTCGCCATTTCAGGTCCTTTATGTTGCCGTTTCAAGGCCACGTCGCTTGTCGAAATTTACCCCTAACAGGGCCTCGCTAATCGTCCTCTTAAGCTACAAAATCATTACAAACTCTGGCAACGGTACGATACACTTTCAGCGTGTACGATACACTTGTATCAGTGTACGATACACTTTCATCAACAGACTTCCGTGACTTCGGTCACGACAATTGTCGTCTTCATATCGGTGCCCCCGAGTTCTATCCGACTAATTACGAAGTGTGTCTACACTGGAGTGAGTGAGTGAGTGAGTGAGTGAGCGAGTGAGTGAGTGAGTGAGTGAGTGACAATTTGCATATCGGAGTCCCCACAAAATCTCGCAAATACGCTTCGCGTATCCACGAGTTAAAAATGAGGTTGGCCCTATTACGTTTCCTTAGATAAAAAATAATAACATAAAAAGGATAAAAATACAGGGTAAAAAACTTCAAGCGGCGAACGTACCTGATCTCGCTCTAAGATGGCGTTTTCCACCATCTGAACGCTGTCTCTGACATGAGCAATGGCCTCAAACTCTCGTTGTTCCTGTTCAGAGCTAAAGAAAAAAAAAGAAATTATGAGAAGTGTCCCTGCCTTTTTCTAGTATATGAAGGACACGACTAGTTGAACTTAGCCGCGCTTTACAACTTGATTGATCTCGTCTGCTCTTCCGATCTAATACGTTACCTCTCGTATCTTTCGACTTCGCTTCAGTTTCGTTTTCCCTGGAGTTTCAAAAGCTTGCCATTCTCGTGTCCAGTGCCTTAGCACGTAGACACAATATAAAACCGTGAAAAATCGCAGGGTCCGAAATTAACTTTTTTAGGCAGGCGCCAACTAGCGACTGGAATTTTTTTTTGGTCGCCATATGGAAAAATGTCGTCGCCAAAAACCGACAATAAAATTTTTCCTTTGCAGCGAAACACAAGCCACAATTTTTGGTCGTCAATTTTTCTTTTAAGAATCAGAACGAAGAGAACGTGTTTGGGGCCGCAATGACGATTTTTCCGCTAACGAATAAGATTAAATACAAACACGCTGATTATTTATACACCTACCACTGAAAAACCACCACGAACGAATCAAATGCCGGCCATATACGCAGTTTCGTGCGACTGCCAAATGTTTCAAGTCGACTTTATACTTTCTCTTGTCTCTACGTTTTGGAGAAGAAATGTACGCGACTGAAAAACTGCCGTTTGGTTCTTTGCTCTATGTTCAAAACGATCTTTCCTTTCGCGTTCTGTGAAGACGATCGACACATCGCTATGAAATAGTTAATCGCCCGCTGGCGACAGGTTGTGAAATTCTGGTCGCCAGTGCAAAATTTTAAGTCGCATTGGCGACCAGGAAAGCGCAATTTCGTACCCTGAATCGGATAAATATTTTATATACTACAAAAAAGTGGCCTCGTATAAAGTTCGAGTGAGATTTTCCTCACGTGACCGTCTACGTAAGGTAATAGGTAACATGAGTCTTTCGTGGAACATAACCACTACAGATTCAAAATGGCGTCCTCAAGCGAAGAGCCGCGTGCAGCCTCAGAAATCCGAGAAATGTAGCCACAATGTACAAGGGATTCCGAAAATAATGTCAACATTGTCACTGAAAAATTGGAAAATTTGCTAGTGCAGATGATTTCCCGTCACAACATGAAATCGTGGTACATGTAGTTTGCTTGAGTGAGAACGGACACATTGCACTTGAAATTATTCCTCGGGCTTTACTTTGACCGGTGCTGGTTCACTGACTAAAATAGAGGCCATATCTCTAGATCACGCTTTTCGTTTACACGGAAACAGATTGGGACACTTTTTGTACTTATTCACGACGAATTCTGAAAGATCAAACTTTATGTAATTTTCTACCATCTCTATCTTGCACTAGACACACGTTCTCATCGCGGACCTATCTTTTGAAATCCCCTATCTCTGCTACGTGCTGAGCGGTTGCACGTTCACGTACTAAATGCTCGCCTTTCAAACCATCTCACCTTCTTTTCTGCAAAACTTCCATTCTCTCTTCAAGTTCCATCTTTTCTGATCGAAGTCGCCCAACTTCTTTGAGTGTCGCTGATAGCCTACAAAGCGGTTTCCAAAAAAAAAGAATTAAATGTATTATTTGAAATGTTTCAAGATGCAGAGCAACAAATTAGCGGACTTCGCAAATTAGTTGAGACCTCAATTCATCCATCGTCAAGATACTTATAACTCTATCTGTTGCTTCATCGTTCAACAGTTTTAGCTGCTGTCAAAGCGATGATAACGTATAACAGTGAGTGTTATTCACGACACAAATTCGATTGTGACGAGTTGCGCGCGCGACTAAGCCAATAGCCTGAAGAAGACTAGCAGTAAGCAGTCGAAACGTCACGACCACCACCCAAGTAACTCCGTCGTGAGACCATGGAATTAATTGATCTTAGTATCACCCAACTAGTGGACTAATGCAAATGCCGCAATCTGATTGGCTACGCTACTAGAGGACTACTAGTAATAGTCCTCGAGTAGCGAAATTCGTGGCGCTTTCTTTTGTTTTATTCCCAAATAAATCTTTCTTCAACTTGCATTTGCTAACTTTATTATTGCTTTTTCTGTCCGACTAGTTGGGTGATACTAAAACAGTTAGACCCTTCGCCCTAAAGGGCTACAGGTCAATAGCCCATTCGGCTTCGCCTCATTGTTAATTATCATTGAAGTTACCACGATGAATAATAATCTTTTCCATAACATTAGCATGGGATTTGTTTGAAAACCGCACTACCCGGGACTCGAGAGACAATTAAATTGGCTGAAGAACACAGATCTACGGTGGCACACATCTGCCTCGGTAAAACTTAATTTATGACAGCAAAACTGACAAAACTTTCTTTTTCACTGATCTGATCCTTTTTACAGATTTTCCGTGTCTGTAACACGGTTCTATTAAGTCTCCCTAACCTATTTTTTCAAGACTGTTATTTTTGCCCCCGCAGGGTTCCGGCCCAGAGGCCGGAACCCGAGGAGGCACCTTAATGTTCCCCGCGTAAATAAGAAGTATCGTATGGTCGTAGTGTTAATATGCGAAAATTTTCTCGATTTGACGAAAATAGGCGCGCACGGTGGTCCCGGTTAATTTTCAGCATGTGCGCCTGTCTCAGCAACCGCGCAAACTGGGTTTGGCAAGTTTGGCAACGAGTCGTCACGATTTCATTCCAAGCTTTCTTATTTCATTCCAAGCTATAATGTAAACCCATCCTAAACACGATATGTATGAGGATTTCCATTAACCCAAGAAACAAAGTGTGATAATTGACAAAACACAAACACAACAAGGAATTTGCACTCGCAAACTCTCACACGAAAACTACATTTCAAAGGTTCATAACAAACACATGGACAACCACATGCAGTCCTCATTCAGTTTTTACAAAGTCGGGGGCAGATTTAGTGACAACTATGACTAGTCTATTTTCGAGTCATTGCTGTACACTGTTGTTTTCCTAAGAGACCTTCGATTTCATGAGTACTCGTAATCTCTATATAGCTGGTTTCACAAGCGGGAAAGATAAGGTGAACCCTGTCTTCTGATTGGCTACCCGAGCGGGCAAGATAAGGTGAACTCTGTCTTCTGTTTGGCTACCGAGCGGGCAACATGGGCCTAAAATCAGTGGTCAGTTCCGGCAATTCTACTTTTTACAAAAAACGCGGATTACGAAACTGAAAAATGCCTTATAATCAAGGTCTTCATTTGTATTTTACACTCAAAACAAAAAAAGGACACCCTTTTTTTAACTTCGACTCGCCGTTATGAAAACCCGAGAAAAGTGTCTCCTTTTCTCATAAAAAGCGGGACATTCTTAGGATTTGTCTTCGATATAAAGTGAACCAACTTTCTTGAGTAATATTTATCTCTCACTTATGACAAAAAAGCGAGAAAGGAAAATTTCTCGAGTTTTTTTCAGCTTTTTGCCTTTATATACAAAGTCGAAAAAAGTCGACTTTTTTTATCTTTCTTTGTTTCAACTTTTCGGCTGGCAGCTGTCAGGGTGACAGCTGTCAACATTTAGTTGACGCGCCTTTTTTTGCGCCGTTTGTCGACTGGTAATCAGTTGTGACTTTCAGTTTGAATTTGGCGCCGACCATTATGGAATATTTTGAAAGTAATATTAACGCGATAAGGAGTCAGATAAAAGCGAACAAAACATACAAGGAGATCAGTAATCTATTCAAGCAAAGGTTTCCGGAAGTAAGAAGAGGCTTCTCTGAAAGAAACTTGCGTTTATTTGGCCGTCCTCTGGTAGGAAAGAGGTATACCAAGCGACGTAGACTGCATTGCGGGCACTACTGAGCTAACTGAGTTCGGACTCATTCGTTCTCCGTTTACGAAGTACGTCTTCTCCAAGTCCTCGACGTGGTAAAAGCCAGTATCTGATGGGAGAATTGTCTCCCCTTCTTCGGAGGAAATGTAGATCCCCTGGTTTAAATCGAGCCTGAATATCATGGCCAGATTACTGTTGTTTAAAGTTGAAGACTTAAGTTTGACCTCTTTCTCGTCCGTCTTAATCTTGATGTAAACGTCCAACATCTCCAAGCATTGAACACAAAGTGTGCAATACTTGTAAATTAACGTTTGGATTGCTCAGAATTTCCCGCCATTTTTTGACAGCTGTCAGTCGAGAGGCCCGAAGATTGGGATTCCCGCTAGTTTTTTTGATAACTGTCCGCCAAAAAGTCGAAACAAGGAAAGATAAAAAGTCGACTTTTTTCGACTTTGTATACAAAGGCAAAAAGCTGAAAAAACTCGAGAAATTTTCCTTTCTCGCTTTTTTGTGATTAGTGAAATATAAATATTACTCAAGAAAGTTGGTTCACTTTATATCGAAGACAAATTCTAAAAATGTCCTGCTTTTTATGAGAAAAGGGGGCACTTTTCTCAGGTTTCATAATGGCGAGTCGAAGTTAAAAAAAGGGTGTCCTTTTTTTGTTTTGAGTGTAAAATACAAATAAAGACCTTGATTTTAAGGAATTTTTCAGTTTCGTAATCCGCGTTTTTTGTAAAAAGAAGAATTGCCGGAACCGACCACTGATTGCCTAACTTGCCCGTTAGATATTGTCCGCTCACTCCCACGAAAGAAAATGGCCAAATGATAAATCGTTTATTGACAAACAATCAAGACGGCTGTATATTTGCGTTTATATTGACCTCGACTACGTCTCGTACAATAAAAACGCAAGAAAAGAACTTGGTCAATATGCAGACAACTCATAAGTACTGCACGCCTCGAAAAGCTTTGCTAGCTCCGGACACTGACTATTAACAACAAACTTGAAATAAACATTTTTCAGGGGGCAAAGTGCTCCTGTATTTGTTGTTACTACAAGTAAACAGACCTTGATTCCAGCTCAACAACAGAGGTCTGTAGTGTTTCAACACGAGTGTCCGCTGGCTTTTCTCTGTCAATTACATCACCCCGCTCCCTGTCCTGCGTAAAAAAGTTGCGATAAACGATTACAATCGATGATAATAATTGGTTAATTTATCGGACGATTTCATGCTTTGGCATTACGCCATAGCCAGAAGAATTATGACTGACTCATACCGAGAGATGGGTGACACCTCGATGATAGCTGTCACCGTGACACAAATGATATAGCCAATAGCAGGAGAGGTTCTATATCAACGCAAAGGCTGTGTGATAAATTACCATGGGTAGTGAATCATGTAAGCCTTTAGAAAATATCCCGAGGAGTAGTGAATCATGTAAGCCTTTAGAAAATATCCCGAGGAGTAGTGAATCATGTAAGCCTTTAGAAAATATCCCGAGGAGTAGTGAATCATGTAAGCCTTTACAAAATATCCCGAGGAGTAGTGAATCATGTAAGCCTTTACAAAATATCTCGAAGAGTAGTGAATCATGTAAGCCTTTACAAAATATCCCGAAGAGTAGTGAATCATGTAAGCCTTTACAAAATATCCCGAAGAGTAGTGAATCATGTAAGCCTTTAGAAAATATCCCGAAGAGTAGTGAATCATGTAAGCCTTTACAAAATATCACGAAATCTTCTGATTACCCCCCTCCCCCCACGAGGAATATTTTGTAAAGGCTTACATGATTCACTACCCCTCGGGAAATTTTGTAAAGGCTTACATGATTCGCTACCCATTATCATGGTATATGAAGGCGCCTACTATTGCCCAATGATACTCATGACGTAATAGGTCGTTCCACTCATAGAGATCCCAAATATCATGCTACAGATGCACTGTCCCTTGTTAGATTTTTGTTGTGTCCCCTATTAGCAGGGGGAATTTCCCCCTACTAGATAATTCAGACACATTAATAAACTTACTCAATCATTCATTAATTTCTAGGTGTTAAAGGTGTTTATAATGACGTCATTTAAGAACAGAACTGCGACGACGCATTATTCGTCGACAGTCTCGTATTATAATCTTAAAATGACCGAGACAAGTACCACCGTTTGCCTCTTATCGTCTAGGGCTCTGTGATAGATAGATAGATATTTTTACTGGCAACTTTCGCAGCCAAAGGCTGCACGGCTACATACGGTGGCCCAGAAGGCTCAACACAAATACAAATTCCACAACACGAATACAAGTTTTCACAACACAAATACAAATTCCACAACACGAATACAAGCCGTCACAACACAAATGCAAATTCCACAACACAAATACTAGCCGTCACAACACAAATGCAAATTCCACAACACAAATACAAATTTCCACAACACGAATACAAGTTTTCACAACACAAATACAAATTCCACAACACGAATACAAGCCGTCACAACACAAATGCAAATTCCACAACACAAATACTAGCCGTCACAACACAAATGCAAATTCCACAACACAAATGCAAATTCCACAACACAAATACAAATTTCCACAACACGAATACAAGTCGTCACAACACAAATGCAAATTCCACAACACAAATGCAAATTCCACAACACAAATACAAATTTCCACAACACGAATACAAGTTGTCACAACACGAATACAAGTCGTCACGACACAAATGCAAATACGGCGCGAAAGGACTTGGGACTAAAAATTGCCGCTGACAAGTTTACTGCAGGCAATGCTATAACAATATGGCGGCCATTGTTTGCGAAGATGAACGTGCCATTATAGAGAAATATTTCCATCAAGGATATGAAAATAAGGTAATCCTTAGCTTTTTAGCAAGTTACCATGACATTTGCATGAGTTTAGCGACATTGAAAAGGCGACTTAAAGACTATAGACTGAACAGGAGGGGAGAGAATGTCGACGTCAACAGACTGAAGGATTTAATTCAACAAGAGATGGCAGGCCCCGGTGAACTCAGAGGTTATCGAGCTATTTGGCATTCCCTTGTTTGGTCCATCATATTCATGTACCGCGCAGAAGAGTGGCTAAAATACTCAAAGAGCTAAATCCATCAGCATCTCAACAAAGACGAAGCCGAAGACTTGTAAGATGTCGATATTCAAGCTATGGTCCGAACTTTTGCTGGCATGTCGACCGTAAGCTAAGTTATCAGAGATTACATGTATGGAGCTATAGTTTGGTGATGTCTGAAACAATAAACTGGATAACTGTTAAGTTAGGGACTAAAATTATTTTGTTGCTCCATACATGTAATCTCTGATAACTTAGCTTACCGTCGACATGCCAGCAAAAGTTCGGACCATAGCTTGAATATCGACGTCTTACAAGTCTTCGTCTTTGTTGAGATGCTGATGGATTTAGCTCTTTGAGTATTTTAGCCACTCTTCTGCGCGGTACATGAATATGATGGACCAAACGAAGGGAATGCCAAATAGCTCGATAACCTCTGAGTTCACCGGGGCCTGCCATCTCTTGTTGAATTAAATCCTTCAGTCTGTTGTCGTCGACATTCTCTCCCCTCCTGTTCAGTCTATAGTCTTTAAGTCGCCTTTTCAATGTCGCTAAACTCATGCAAATGTCATGGTAACTTGCTAAAAAGCTAAGGATTACCTTATTTTCATATCCTTGATGGAAATATTTCTCTATAATGGCACGTTCATCTTCGCAAACAATGGCCGCCATATTGTTATAGCATTGCCTGCAGTAAACTTGTCAGCGGCAATTTTTAGTCCCAAGTCCTTTCGCGCCGTATTTGCATTTGTGTTATGGAATTTGCATTTGTGTTGTGACGACTTGTATTCGTGTTGTGGAAATTTGTATTTGTGTTGTGGAATTTGCATTTGTGTTGTGGAATTTGCATTGTGTTGTGACGGCTAGTATTTGTGTTGTGGAATTTGCATTTGTGTTGTGACGGCTTGTATTCGTGTTGTGGAATTTGTATTTGTGTTGTGAAAACTTGTATTCGTGTTGTGGAATTTGTATTTGTGTTGAGCCTTCTGGGCCACCGTAGCTACAGGCCAGCAAAGAGTACATAAAATAAATTGATGCGCTAGGACAGTGGCATGTTTCATAGTTACGAAATTGGCAAAGCGATTAGTATTTGACAACGTACAATTAATAGGATGAATGATTAGAGCGGGTAGAGCAGGGTACTTTGGTAATGTTAGTTGTTATACATTTTAAATCATTTCTCAGATCAACCTTATTGAAGTCGAATCGTTGAATTCTTTCGATTTTCTGAAATAACAATTAACAAACAACTAAGCCGCGCGCGAGGAACTCGGAGAGCGGCTAAAGCGCGACTAATTCTCGAAGTACAAAGCGCACTGAGAGATCGAGAGGCGTCCTGAGATTTGAATGTCAATTCTCCTAAGCAGGCGTTAAACACTACCAATACCTCCAAAATACGCTGCCTTGTTAAAAGGATATATAATTATTGACTAAGCAAGAGGGTCGTACTGGGAGAATATCGGCTCAAGGATATGACAGTATGGACCGAGCGTAACGGTTTCGAGTCGATGAGATTTATTTCACGACAAGAAACTGCATTTAGAATTTGTGCACTGACAAAAAATGGGTGGCCTGAAAATTCGGCGAAAATGTTTGTATTTCGAGATCAAAAGGGTATTACTGTTAGCAATCAATTCAGAGGTTTTGGCTTGACTTTGCTAAAAAATAGGTCGTTCTTTCAGCCAGCTTGATTTGAAAGACAAAAATCTGAATTTCAATTGCGCGTGAATTTTCAGGAATACTGTTCTGGTCTCCTCGCGGTACCAGATATGAAGAAATCTGATTCGCTGATTTTAGTTATTGGCACTCGGATTGCTTTAGTCGTGTGATGAGGTGCTGATAAATGAACGTTTGAAGTCCTCATTTCTCAGCAACTGTTTCCACAACAATGTACTGACACTGTAAGGAGAAGTCGGACCTTGATCACTTCCGTAAATCAAGGAATAGACGACTCGCGCCGTGAGACTGCATACTCACCCTCGCTCGTATCTGTCCTTCCATTATTTCCAGTGTTCGTCTGAGTTCTTCGTTTTGCGCCTTGGAGGTTTTCAACTCGGTTTTGTATCTCCTACAAGATTACTATGATGTTAGAGCTTCAACTTGACTCAAGAAATTTGTCTTAAAAATCAGGAAAGCATCTTTAACGTGCATAAATTCGGAGTTCCAGTGTAACGCTCGGGTTCCAAATACAAATGCAAAGGCTGCGATATGAGGTTGACCTGGTGTTATCAAGGACGCAATATCTGCAGCTCGTTTGCTGAAATAAAGCCGCCGTTGCTCATTGAAACTTTTAGCTGAAACTTGTTTGCAACGGTGCTGCGAAACAAGTTTCAGCAGGCATTGCACCGTGTTACATAAAATGTCGAAACTTGTTCGGGAACGTTGAAACTGGTCTCAAAATGTTGCTTGCAATAAATCATGGCCCACTTGTTCCGGTTTCTGATTGGCTTACGCAGCGTAGCGTGACAAGACCGAACGAGACCAGTTTCACGAAGTAGTGTTACACACTGAAGCTCTTGCTTTTTCACCACTGCGACCGTTGCAAGCCGTTGCAGAAGTAGAAAGCGGTTCTACTTTTCGTGAAACTTGTCCTTCAACGGAAGTTCGAAAAAGTTTCACGAAACCGACCATGTTACATGGTGCAACGCCTGATGAAACTTGATTCGCAGCGCCGTTGCACACAAGTTTAAGCTTAAAGTTTCAACGAGTAACGGCGGCTTAAAACTGAATTGTTTTAACGTTTAGAAATGAAAGGCTGTGGAACCCTGGACACAACGATTTAGCGTTTGTTTCGCGTCTTATAAAAACTCCCCGTAGACTAAATTGAGAACACATTGGCGCGCGGAGATACGAAATTACTCTTAGACTGATATCCCTCGAGCGAACGTAGAGAACGATTGAAATATCGATTTGAACACGAGAAGAGAAATTCCATACCTTCAAGCGTCTGTGTATTAGTCTGTTTATTATATAAACAAACACCAGGTATTTACATGAAACAATTTTATTACAAGATAAAAGAGAGCTCTTAACTACTTTTATCAATCTAATGCATCTAAAAAAAAAAACTATTAAACTGTTGTTTTAAAAAGGCAATAAGATTAATTATTATATGGCGACAATAGTACGCGCGCTCTGATTGGGTGCTGAGCGGGCGAGATTTTCTTGCAATGACCGGGCATTATGAAAATTTTTCCAATTTTTCAATTTCCTTTAATATAAACAAAACTTGCCTCATTTTCAAAGAAACTGTTTTTTCTGTCTCTTTTTGTTTCGATCGCACGGTCAGATGTGTTTCATTTCAGTGAACATGACCTCAAATGACCTCTAGGGCGTGCAAGCGGACATTAAAAAACCCATCCGTTTTTCTTTTTCCAGTGTTAAAAAAGCCATTTAATAAATGACTTATTAACCTCGTATGCTCGGTCAATACATCAGGGCCTCGGTCTGAGATTTCCCTGTAATGACCTCACTCGCGGTTAATAAGTAGTATTTAACAATGTGAGAATAAATAAACAAATAAAATGCTTATAAAAATCTTAAGTTCTAATCTTAGCTATTAGAGATCTTACGCAACAGGACGGCTGGAAGACTCAGGACGGCATAATGACGAAAACATGTCGCGTAAGAATGGGAATGCACAGTCTCGCGCGACATTTTTGCGTCATTCTGCCGTCCTGAGCCGTCCAGCCGTCCCGTTGCGTAAGGTCTCTATTGCCACTCTGACCACTGTTACAGTCCAAAACACGACGCCTGCGAAACTGTGTAAAATTATCGTATTCACACACGTAAAGTTATCATATTCCTACGAGTGTTAAGACACGATAATTCTCAGTGGCAGAAATTCCTGAAAACACTGTGGTTCACATAATAAAACGACTTATTATCACCTTAATTCACTGCGGACTTCGTCTATTTCTTGATCCTGTGTTTGTGCCGTTGTGAGGAATTTCTCTTGTTCCTTCAAAAACAAGACGTAAGAAAACTATTAAACATTCTTATACTACTACGTGAGAAATTTCTGTAATTTGATTGGCTAAGAGCAGTGGTATTTCTGCTTAATTTGAAATACCTACATGTGAAAATTACAAACCTTTTGCGAGTAGTAGTATAAAGAAATAATAGCATGATTTGTAGGTGATATTTGGCATAAATACCACTCGAGATATTTCAAAATTGTCTCAAATTTCACTCGCCTGGCGGCTCTTGAAATTACGTACAACAATTTTGAAATATCCCTCGTGGTATTTATACCAAATATCACTACAAACCATGCTATTACCTATACAAATCGATCGCACCTGTGGTATTTATTCAGACGATTTTAATTAAGTGTCAACAAAAGAATATAAAAAATGTTCTGCAATAGACATGGAACACCTATCAGAAAAAAAGAAATTAAAGAAAGGTACAAAGAGACCTTTTTCATTAATTTATAATGTTTGGGAATTTCTAGGTAATTAAACACATAAAAGAGTTGCTTAAACTTTTAAATGCAGTCAAATTTTCAGAAAATTTCTGGCGAGCTTAAACATGGGTTCCGTATTATGAAGCTCTAAGCAAGTGGTGAAATGATTTTAACTTTCTTTGAGTACAGAAACAAACTGCTCTGAGACGAAAGTGTCGATTGCAATGAATAATAAGCGTCATTTTTGTAAACAGAGCTAACTATTCATGGGCCTATCTTGCACGCTTGGGATTTCCCGCTTTGTCTCGCCAAAAAAAAACAAAGCAAAACACAATGGCCATATAATACATCTTTATCGAGAAAGCTTGTTCGGTTAAGATAAATGTGTTATTGAGCAAGTCAGTACAACTGCACATTGGCCGAAATCCTTTTTGCGTCTTGACTGACCGAGACATAGTCGAGGTCAATAAAAACGCTTAAAAGAACGAGGATAATATCCAGCAATCTTGACCGAACAAGCTTGGTCAAAAAGGATTCATTATGTGGCCATTTTGTTCTGTTTTGTTTCGCGGGACAACGCGGGAAATCTCGGGGGGATGCATTAAGAGTACAGCTTACAATAATAAAGTTATGGCGGACAGGATTGGCACATCTTGCAATTTCCGGTAGCCAATAAGAACGCTGGATTCGTGTCATCTTGCTCGCTCGCCGAACGAGTCATATAATAAAGCCGGCTGGATCGATATTGGTCTGGTTCGTTCTTTGCGTTTTTATTGACTTCAACTACGTCTCGGGCAATAAAAACGCAATGAAGAAAATCGGCCAATATGCAACTATCTTGACCTCACGCTTGGTCAATAACCCATATATCTTGACCTCACGCTTGGTCAATAACTCATATATCTTGACCTCACGCTTGGTCAATAACGCAAATAGAAACGCGCAGATAACAGTCAAGGTTGTTATTACCACTCTGAGTCTTCTGTTCCCTGCCTGAAGCTCTTCAGCAATTTTCCTTGCTTTTTGGAGATCATTCTACCAAACAAACAATTGATGTTTTTTGATAGTTAGCTGTACCCAATAACGTTAACTTGAAGAGGTTGTGTCGCGGAAATCAAGCCCAGGGTTTTCAATAAGAATTGTAGCAGCAGGAGAATTGTGTAAAGTAACAGGAGAATATTCGGAAAGCGCTCCATGTCTGAATTTAAAACTAGCTCAGGCCATCTAAATTTGACCGGAGAATTCTTCGTAGTAGCCGGAGAATTCTCCGATCTCCTATGCTTAATGAACACCCTACAAGCCTACTTTGTTTGGTAGATTCCACGGCAAATGAAGACTCACCTTCACTTACTATGCATCTATAAAATGTTAGCAACGTAATACATATAAGTTATAAAAAAAAAAACATTTGTTGCTTTACTGAGACTAAAACCGAACGATGCTACAGCTCATTATCATTTCACTCCCAAGATGACTAGCAATTCCCTTGTGAGGGTGCCATAAATTTGGTTGACGTTAGTTTGGAGAATTTGGAATTAGATCAATACATCATGTATGGGTTGATCCTTCCCTCACTTCTCCTTTCCGTGTATTGTTATTGGAAGGAGAAGATCCATTCTGAACACCTCTGGGAGTGAGGGGTTTACTGAACAGCCACCGGCAGCATTGGACAATTATTTACCTGTAGAATTGCCACATCTCTGGTTCTAGTTTTGAGATCTTCTTCCTTAACCTGTAACAGACAAAGCACTTGTTAAAAACAGTTTAGGGACGGACCATTAGAAAAGTGATGGGGGGAGGGGGGGAATTTTCAGCTTGCACGAATTTTTTTTCCCTCACTGCTTGTGCAGGAATTTTTTTTTTCAGGTGAACCCCTCTGCACAAATTTTTATTACTACGTGTGAAAAAATATTGGACCTTCCTTCTGCATGAATTTATTTTTACCTCCTTCTTTGCGTGAATTTTTTTTAGCATTTTCCTTTGCATGAATTTTTTATTGGTTTTTTCCCCACCCCCACCCCCCCCCATCACTTTTCTAATGGTCTGTCTCTTAGACTCTAAGATTCAATAATCACTACTTCAAGAGATTTGCTTTCTTTCAATTTTACCTGTAAGTGAAACATGCATTTTGCAAAGTGTTTATTTTTTATTAAGGGTGCGTTCCTTTGGTATGACCCGAATCTGGATTTGTGATCTTGAAACATCAAAGAAACCGACGAATCCACCCTTGACGAGGAATCATCGGTTTCTTTAAATTAATGCTTCATGATTCTGGTCATTTCGGATTACAAATTTAAAATAATCCGGATCATACCAAAGGAACGCACCCTTAAATTTAATAATCAATACGTCAAGAAATTTGCTTTCTTTCAATTTTACCTTTAAGTGAAACATGCATTTTGCAAAGTGTTTATTTTTTATTAAGGGCGCGTTCCTTTCGTATGATCCGAATCTGGATTTGTGAAAATACCTGGGGCAGAATGTTTGGGATTTTTTTGACACAGGTGCTGGCTTTCATAGTGTTAGTTTTAACAGAAACACATAAGATTTGAAACGTGTAACTGCCTTTGAACGTCTTCATCCACAGCTTGTCTTCTTTCAGTGACAAGTAATGACTTGCTAGGAATGTGACGAGCTGAATTAGTTTTCACAATAAACTTACCTCATATCTTCTCCAAATATGGTTAGTACTACTCTAAATGAAAAGAATAATGTATCGCTGCCAAAATTCCATACCCTTTCAATCTCTTGAAGTTTTTCCAGTTCACCACAAGCATTTTGCCACAATTCCACATAACTGTCTCTTTCCTAAGAGAAAAAAATAAAAGACTTTTGTCATTACATGCAGGCTTGGGATGTAACCTGTGGGAACTACCTAGTTTCCCCTCACAAGATATGGTTTATCAAACGAGTTTATAAGTAAGTTTAAACACCGTAAGATTGGACATGTGCTGACGTTTCGAGCGTTAGCCCTTGGTCACAGCGAATGATCAGCTAACGTTCAAAAGGTCAGCACACCTTCAATTTTACGATAGTAAAATTACTTGGATCAATGTAAGTATCTGGGTAACTATGCACCTACCCCTCCCCTAACCCAACATTAACACTAAGTTTTCAACAAGAGAAAATGAGATAAGAGACCGCATCTTTCATACTGGGTTCTCTTACTATAATAAGGGGACAGAATCTATTTTTAGATCCGGAAACTATTTTAACTGACCAATGGTTGATGTCCTTCTCATCACGTGGTTGTAATTTCAATGCGCGAAGGGGAAACCGCGAAGCCAACGAACGAGCTATAAATAGATTTTGGGCTAAAAATAGATTCTTTCCCCTTATAATATCAGTCGGGTTATGTTCTCTTTCCTCATTTTCTCTTGGTTTTTAACTTATTATAGATTGTTGGGTTAGGGGAGGGATAGGTGCACAGTTGCCCAGATACCTCTATTGATCCAAGTTACTATATCCACTCGCTCGATAAACTATGTTCTGTGCGTATCAGCAACAGTTTCCATAGCAACTAACTCCTTTGCACTTTTCCGTGAGGTTGGTTAAATACTGAGTGACGGAATGAGAAGTGCTACTGGGAAAAGTGATCTGTTGTCAAATGTGGACCACACTGTTTGTTTAGGAGGGACAGGGAAACACGTTCTACTGCATTTAACCTATACTCCAGTTGTATGCCACCCCCAAAGTTAGCGCATTTTGTCAACTTTTAAAGCAACAATGTTGCAGTGCATCAAAATCAGTCGGAACCTAGACATTAAGGCACCCAAAGATGACCATTACGGGTTTAGAAAAACTACACAGAGTTTTCACAAAGATTTCCCTTAGCATGAGAATATAAGAGAGTAGACAGCACAAGCAACGGAGGCGGTGTTATTACTCATTTTTCTTCTTCTTCGCCAAACCCCGCAAACTGCAACTGGTGCAAACAGAAAAGTATCCAGCGATATTTTTAACACTAGTATTTAAGGGATGTTACGGCAATTAACTGTTCCGGCTTTAAGTAATCTTAATTTCAAAAGCACCTGGTCTAAAGCTTGGTAACATTTCCTCCGTCGAGTAAAATTTACTGCACCGTTGAAGGCTGTAGAAATGCAACTTTGTCATTGACTGACGATAAGTAATCCTCGCTGTTAGCGTTAACAAGATGTACATAGTGATGTAATGGACGGTTCATTTTTTACGAGGGAAGGGGGGATAGTGTGATTCGGGAAGAATCATTTGAAAATTGCGTGACCCCGCCCCCCATCCTCAGCTTTCCAATTTTTTCATATGCTCCCCCCCTTGAAGAAGCGATTTCATTGATGGGCTCCTGTTAAAACATGATGCCATTTCAAAGTATTGCGAAAATATATTAGGTGACCCCCCACTCGAAGGCCGTCGCATGGCCCCCCAAATCCCAACAGCCCCTCTTCCTCGTAAAAAATGAACGGTTCCTGAATAAATCCATATTGTTTTTCACAAGTTCGCTATGTTTTTGGTATGTTTTCGTTGCAACAGTCTAGCAGTTAAGAATACCTGTGATATCAAGTGAAGCTGATGACGCATGTTTTCGATTACTTCCTTTTCTACGCCGGTTCCCTCGCCCCTGCGCACAATCTCCATTTGTGACTCAATGCTTCTCTTCAGTTCCTCATGCAATCTACGAGTCACATCAAACAGAAATAAGCTGAGTAAAGCCTGACTTTCACAACGATGCAAGCATAAGGATTAGCAGAAAACAAAGAAGAACACAAAGGAATGAAGTCAAGCTTATGACATAAGACATCGACGTAAGACCAAGCATAAGCAAAGTAAAGACAAGGGAACAAACAAAGGAAAACACCGTCCTTTTGTCTTCTATGGCCCCACAGGACTTAACCCAGGCTTAACGATGTAAACTGTACTGTCTCATTTCATTCCTTTGAAACTTTCGTTACTATTGAGCTAGTGATATAGTACTGTATGATAATAATAATTTTTTTATAATTTTATACTTTTATTAATTTTAATTAATTTTATTTTAATTTATTTTATTAATGTTATTATTATTTTTGTAATAACAGTAACAATTATAAGAATAATAAGAATAATCCTCTTCTTGCGGAGCACCAAGAAGTGAGATCCAACAGAGTGGATGCGCGCATTATCAACCACGTGTCAAACTGAGTCATCACGCTGGAGATTACAAATTGGGAGAAAAAGGAGGAGAAAACCACGAAATACGGACCGCTTCCCTGGGAATCAAAGCAGAAGTACTAAGGATGTGAAGTGAAACAATATAATATCATAATGGATGTATTAGGGGATGGTGCCGAGACTTAGAAGTCGACCTGAAGGAGTTGGTCGGAAGTAAGAGTAAGGGAGTTCTTCATATCCTGCAGCAGGCTGTAATCTAGGGAAAATTGAACATCTCTCGGACATTTAAAGTTTCAACATAAACAATGAATATCGCTCCCCATTTATCAACATCCTTCCTTCAATATTTTCTGGTCTATTAATCATCAAGGAGATTACTGACAGCCGAATAAGTTATATAATTGAGAGAATTTTAAAGATCTTATAACTACCATTTTAGATTCACCAGATTCTATATAGTTCATCAATTTTTTTTGGAGCACTATTTATGGTGCTAATTTTTTTTTAACAATGTAAATTTTAAGTCTATATCCTTATGCTAAGTTTTCACTATAGTCAACAGGCTACGCTCACGTGCCCTGTCATACTATTTTTAATAATTGTATATGGCATACAAAAGTTGTAATAGTAATAATAATAATAATAATAATAATAATAATAACAACAACCGGTCTTTGTCTCAAAAGATAAAAATACATATCTTATGAAACAGGAAATATGAAAAATTAAATAGGTTGATAAGAAGTGATAAAACTAAAAACATAAAAAATGTTTATCCTTGACGGGTAGTGTGAACCTCGGGCCGTTCACTGGTTTTATCCTAAGATTATAACAGGTTGCTTTAATAATTAATAAGTAGCATAGAAAAAAGAGGGGATGGCTAGCAGAGCTCCACATTTAGATTTATATTATTATTCCTAACTACTAAAATGCATCGATTGGTTCATCCAGGTTAACATACTTGTTGAAAATAACATGTTATTGTCACAAATTAAATGATCACCCTTGCCATGGTAGCATCATGATAATTTATTATAAATGGCAAGGTAGTCTTAAGGAGGATCTGAAAATTTTGATCAGTTCTTCTTCGGTCAGGATTTTGCCCTATGGACCGTTTCCATTCAAATGGCCATGTCTTTCAATTTTTGTTTACAAAAGATGGCAAACTCAAACTTTAAGAAAACCTGGTAATATAAGTACTCATTGCAAGGAAATTACGTTAAAGATTGTCTTACAAAGTTTAATCAGTGTTCTCCAGAGATTTTAGAGTAGCCAGCCCCCAAATGAACGTAGCCGGTGTCTGGCAATCGGGTGCCAAAGTGCACGAACCTGTAGGGGGTCCCCCCCCCCCGAAAATTTGTAAAAAGTGTGGCCCCGGAGATGCAATCTGGCGCATTATGAGGCCAGTAACAATAGGGAAAATCGAGGTCATTTTGTGTGATAAAAGTAGCCGGCGCTTCGGAAGTGAGTAGTCGGCGAAAACGCCGGCAGCCGGCGCTTCTGGAGAACACTGTTAATAATGAGGTACATGTGTTTTTTTGAGTTTGGGTTTGCTTTGCTATAACAGAAGAATGGCCTGACCGCCTCGGTCGTTTTTGTACGGATGTCGCTGCGCTAGGTCATTACTGCCATGACCTTGGGCCATGCAATATTCCCCAGTACGGCCCTCGCATTCGGTTAGTAATTCGTTCAAGTAATATTTCACCTCAGGTCTGCAAAAAATATATGAAATATAAGCTTTGGCATTTTCGTTGGTGTTTTTTTTTAAACAGAGCATCGCATGGCCGCTTGTGAATATGAAATTCCTATTCCAGTGTTGCAGAGTATTTGAGGAGTGAAAAACAAAGAGAGACATCTTGACATCCCTATGCAGCTATGTACATGTAATATTCTCTTGGTAACAGATGAGTTTTCCACAAGAATTTTGTGTTTATACCTTGTATTTTCTTGAATAACATGGTCTGTTTTTTGCTTCAGAGATGCCAGTTCCTCCTAAAGAAAAAATCTCTCATCATTAACCCTTCACCTTCTAAGAGTGACTTTATAGATTTTACTCTGGCTGACGCCAGACAATTTTACTCCTCACACAGAGACCCCTCGGGGCTTAAAGGGTTAAACTAAGTGGCATACTAGCTACAGCATACTACAGCATAGTATCAAATGTGTTTGAGCAAAATATCTATTGTAGTAAATACTCATATATATCTGAATGCTAGAATATTGCATACACGTACAGATCACATAGAAAAGAGATGAGAACAGATAGCAACCTCTGTAACAAAGTTCTCTGCAATTCAATGCTGCAGTTCGTATTGTAAAAAGACAAACTTCTACAATTTCTTAATCCTTTAAGGCACAACAGCGCTCACCGTCAATTTTTGAATACAGTACATTCCAAGTCAGAGAATAGGAAAAAAACTGATCAGCAGTGATGAGCCTTCTCAATGTTCTGATAAGTTCAGATAGAGCAAAAAAACAAAAACACTTGAAGAGGCTCCTGGAATGTATGGAAAAGTCCTTTTTAAAAAATAAATCATGGAGGAGAATTTCCTTGGGAAATTGGGGCTTAAGGATTTCAAAACTTAAAGAAAAAAAATAAAAATTGGCACAGACAATGAGACGTAGTGTGAAAAGAACAGGGCAAATACTCTCTCTTCTTTTTGCTCAGTGTTCGTCAATTATCTATTATTGCTTTTCTCAACTTAAAGATGCCAGGCTTTACGATTGTTTATATCTATAGTTGTTGCTTGTACAGTGTTTCCATACAGTATTGGCAAAAGAAGCCAGCCAGTTACTAATACAGCATATGCCGTAACTTACTTTTTCTTTCACCACTGGTAATAAAAGTGACTAAACCTGATACAGTTGTGTACTTGTTGCATGAAATCAAAAGCAAAATAAAAAGGATAACAAAAAAGATGCAGGGTAATGAATGGACTCAAGCATTACCTTTAGGTATGAAGTTTGTTCCTGAGATGTCTTGATATTGTCGTCATATTCCAGAAGGAGAGGAGAAAGGATGCTGTTTTGAACAGGACCAAGAAAGTCAGTAACAGTGGTCTTAAAACTTGAATTATGCTATACAGGTAATACTTTTAGCAGTTTATCCATGGATATAATATTTATATACCGGTAAGCTCCAAGACCGAGAAGTGATAATGACGCCAACACTGACAATAATGATGATGATGATGACAACAGTATTATTGATATGATGATGGTGAAGATGATGTGGTTGATTTTAATAACCATGATGATAGTAATAATAATAATAGTAATAATAATAATAATAATGACGATGATGATATTAATGATAACAAGGAGGTAAGAAATCTGACGAAGGATGATTATTGTAACAATGGCGGTGTTATTGAATAATGACAATGGTATACCTTTGGGCCTGGAAAATTTATGAAAGTTGCACTTTTTAGTACTGTTACAGGAAAACTCAGAAAAAGCAAACCCAAGTTCTCCCAGTATGAATCGAACCTTTGACCTCCTAATAATTGGTACTTATTACTAGTCTGGACGCTCTACCACTTGTACTAAATTATAGTAGCATAATGACAGCAAGGTTATTAAACTAGATTCATGGGACAAACATCCTGCACACTGCTTCGATTTGAATGCTGAGGTGAAAGGTTTGTTAAATAATGATGATGATACATTTTGAGCCTTAAAATTTGTGAAAGAGGTACTTTTCAGTACTGTCACAGGCAAACTCGGAAAAAGCAAATTACCGGTAATCCAAGATCTCCCAATAAATGATGGTCAAAATCAATAAAATATTTTACCTGGAGCTTGTTATCCAAGGAGGAAGAGGTTCATCACTCTACAAGAAAAAAAACCTACACTTAAAGGCATGGTGTAAATCTGTGCTTAGTGCACTTTGTGGTAGTTTTTTTTTTTTCACTTTGCTTTAGAATTCCTGATGTTTTGCATACTACGACTGTAATCATGCCATAAACATTGCTCTGTCTTTTATTTTGCCAGGTTTGGCTTCTTTTGCTATAAACAGAGCATGCAGAAAATGCATTCTTTGTTTTTTTTATAAGCAGAAACATCAATTGATTCAAATCACTTGTTTGGAAAGGTTAACAGAGTGAGATGCTTAAATTCCATGTGAATATCAATTGACTTTTAAAGAAGGGAAGTTAAGGGAGTTGGAATCTTCAATTTGGAAAACACAATTATTGTGTTCTCCAAATCGGAAAGCCAACTCACTAAACTGAGTGACTACACAACTGAAGTAATTAAATAACTATGGAATGTGACAGCTATTGGAAATTGAAAGGTTATAGTAAAAGATATACACATAATAATGCATAAATTTGGTTAGTCCCCAGTCCTTAAAACAATAGGGAGTTTAAGCAAGTGCGTTTTTGAGACGCGGACGGCAACCGGAAGTGAACCGTTTTCCCTTTTAACTTGTCTTCACACAAGCACATTTACATTGATTAGTATGTTTTCTCCATTAGAGATGATCACTATACAAATCTGGAACACAGCACTGTCCTGTCACGCGTAATGTTCTCTTCCGGTTGCCGTCCGCGCCTCAAAAACGCGCGTGCTTAAACTCCCTAATTACTGGTATAGAGTGCAACCTCTATTTATAAGCGGCCACCCTCCAATGTTAAATGGCCACTTTCTTAAGTCCCGCATTTTTTGTCACTAAAATTCTGTATTCGATACCTCTATTCTATGGCCACCTCCATTTGCTGTGGCCACCTTTTTGTTGTTGCAAGGTCATTATTTATTACTTTTATAACTTCTATTAAGCAGCCAGCAAATTATCTTTTCGAGCGAAAAGGTGACAGGAAGACAGCAATAAGAATAGGTGATAACTGATAACAACAAGAACTGCAATATAATCTCCATTGTAATGACAAGTCAAAAGCAGCAAAATGAATACTAATGGTATTTTTCACAAATCAAAGGCTTTGAACTATAATAGATTTTGCAATGTTGGCATGGAAAAAGGTCTAAGTTTTGTTTCATGGATTTAATATTTTGAATTCTTAATGTATTTAACAATTTTCTAAAAGCATTTTGCAATATAGAGTCAGTAAATCACATTGACCTCCATTTCTGTCCAATTTATATTTTACCTCTATTAAGTAGCCACTTTTCAAAGTCGCAGGGATGGCCGCTTGAAAGAGGTCGCATTGTATAATAAAAATAAAAATTATGGCAATGATAAAGGTACACTAACAAAATTTGCATTTGGTCATGCAATCAAATTAATAACGATAAATCACATTTACTGCATACAAGATACCTGATATACACCCTTACTAGCTTCTTGCTCCTGTTAAAGTTTGCATTAGTTTGTGCCAGCAAGGGTGCCATTATCGATTTCTCAAATGTTACATACCTTTACATCTGGTTGTCTGACTGGCAAGTATTTCTTTTGGTATTCTTCAAGTACAGCATTCAGTCTTCTAACTGTACGATATGAGCAATATATCTTAATGTTCAAAATTGTAGCTCCATGAGCATTCACTTGATTTATTGTACAAAGGTAATAACGATGATGGCAATATTATGATGATAATGATACGACTCTATACATAATTTGTTGCTTATTATAAAAACCTATTTAAAATAACAGTAACACTCAAAACTTAATGACTCAGCTAAGGAAAGAAAAATGATATCAAATGAAATACGAGAAAATCAGCCATCCCAGCGGATATCCACTAAGCATTGGCTATCTGCAAAAGGGCAATGGACTTTTTACTAATTGGTACACTATGGATCCAGTGCAAAGCTTATCACAGCTCTTACGTACATCGACCGTGCGATATATCGTACAATCTTTCAAGTCTGGAGTCTGTGGTTTACAGTCGATAGTAAATTAACTAAAGAAACAAGAGATTAGCTTGAGAAGTTTACGAATTCTCTGATTAGGAATAAGTAACAAATAATTACACTGAATCTGCAGGTGATCTCTGTAGTGGTGACAAAGACAATGAACTCTTTCAATGCTAGTCAGTTCAAGCTATTATAAACTCAACACCATGAAAACAATCGTCAGCAAACGATCTACGAAAGAATGACTTCCTTTCTCATCCCAATAACAAAACTGTAACTTCTAGGAATATGACAGGTTCAATCGAAGAGAAAACGCTATAATAAGCTTGCCTTGATCTTGTAGAAATTCGATGTAGTCCTCGTCACGTCGAGGGGAAGTCATGATTCGCGAAGTCAACGTTGATGTTGTTTACATGTACCTCGTGTAAGCCCTGAAAATGGATTCTGATGGAGATACGTGTCTATCCACTTGAATTCCTACGGAGTTCATTGCATCCGTTGAATCTTTGGTAAGATGGACGCCAAAACTTTGCTGTAAACAACTAAATCCCATCGCAAATTTACAACGCCATTTTGATGCAGACAAACCAGTGTCTTCATTAGCCAATCAGAATTCATTGCATACGTAAACGCTGATTGGTAAGTTATAGTCACATGCTGAAAATCTTGACTTCTATTGGGTATTGGGATAAACAAGAAAACATTCAAATTTCAGCGCCAACATTATTACGAAAACTCTTGAAATTCGATGATCACGAAAGTAAGAAATGATCAGAAACTTGAAAATATTTAAGAGGGTGTTATATATTTTGAGTTATCAGCAATTTTTCCATTAAGAGAAAAGGAACTGATTCTTGCTCCATATTTAATAATAATATTATTAAAATATTTAGAATTGGGTTACTAATAAAATATTTACTTTTTTTTGACGCTGGGATTTTTAAAAAATCCTCCTTTTCTTTTTCTTATAAAAGATACCCCCTTATGACTTTCATATGCCCATCTCTCATGGCAGATATATTTTCCTAGGTATTTTTTCAGTAAAATGCGATATCGGAGCCATATCAATCTCGCGCGAAAATTCACGGGAATTTACAGGAGAACAACTCGAGGTCGAGGCTGGTGTTGTAAGCTGAATTGCGATTGGTTAATTTTGAACTCTGATTTTGTCGCTCAACGAACGAAATCTTGGCTGGTATTTGTTAGTTTTTTTGCCCAAACGGCACTATCCTACGTTAGCAAGAAATGTTTACGAAGGCTAAGAGGTTTCAAAATTCAGGTAAGAACAAAGTGAGCTCAATTTAGAGCGTTGAAACTAGTGGACGACATCATGCGGCGAGATTAGCAATGAACAGTCTGTATAACAATAGATCAATGCGAACATGCAAAACTCGTTTTCGTTGTAACATTATTTTGAAATGCCGTTTCTTCCCATTAGCGGTACACTTTGGTAGTAAAAAGATATTAAAAAGTCATGTAGTACTACTGTAAACATCTGGATAAATTTCGTCAGTTTTTCAGCCGCTTCAGTGGATTCATTCTTGATGGAAACCGACATCAGCATAATTGGTTACAGTACATGTACACTGTTGAGCCTATAAAATGCTTCCTTCAACGGCATTTATAAGCATAAAGAAGCTGATAGAGTTCTGCCGTTTTATACCTATAGTTTTGTTTCCCTATGTTTTCCAGGTTCACACTTACAAATTCTTATGCTTACAACTTTTCAAATTCCTGTAACACGTGCAAATTCCAACCTACATCAAGACTGGACCACTGCTAGTCTTTATATGCTGTCAAATAAAATTGATCATTAATAATATCGAACTAAGCAATGACATGACAGACAGTAAATCAAATCCTGGCATTGGTAGCTTATATGAGCAAGGCAAAGAAAACAAAATGTGTTAGGGGGGAGCATGACTAGTATAATTGTTGGGTGGGGGTGTGTAGACTGCTGTGGAAACACAGTATTTTTCATTTAAGAGCGTGTTGACTCCTGATCCAGTTCCACAGGCACCACCTGTAGGAGCCTATGATGTCAGATTCCAGGAGGACAAAAGTGGCACAGCAAGTTTTGGCAAAGGAAAGCGTTTTGTTGAATTGAAAGGTGATGCATTACAAGTCATTACAAGTATTGATGTTATTATTATTACTTTGATTTTATTGACCTGCACTGTGACAATCATTTGAATACCACTCTTTGTCTATGGTTATGTAATGCATGTGATTTGAAATTTTGATTTACATCTTGCAGACACTCGAACCCCTTTGGCTGACATCAGTCTGTTTGGTAGGTTAATATTTCGTATTATTATATGTCAAGATAGTCTTGAGGAAATTCTTAGCATTTGTATTTGTTCTCTTTTGGGTGGTGCTTTTGGCCATAACAACCATTTCCTTGGACATCATCACAGGCAGTGTATTTTTCATTTAATATACATGCTAGAGCTGGCAAAGTCAAAATTTCCAAATAAAACAAGCATAGTCCCCAATAATTTTTGTACTCATTGACACATTCCCTTGGGTCAATATTCCCCAGTATGGCTGTTGACACAGACGTATTTTAAGCTGCTGAGCCATAAACTGGTTTTTAAGTTTTACAATGGATCTCTTATCTACATCTAGATATCAGTTCTTGTAGTACATCAAGTCGAAATGGCAATAAGGTAAGAATGATATTTTTTGTTAGTTTCTTGTTGGTTTAATCTGATCTATCTTTAGTCACTGGATTTTTGGTGGCCAATTCCACCTTCGTCAGAGATAGAAATCCTGAGGAACATGAAAATTGGCCACCAAAAACTCAGAGACCAAACACAGATTGGGTAACTCTAGAAAAAAGCTAAAAATGTGACTCTGAAAACAATCACCAAAGAGTGCATAACATAATAATTGATATCAGGTTTCCAGACAAATTTATAATACCTTAGTCTTTAATTTAATGTCATTGCTTTGCCAACTTCACATTGTTGAAAAAGATGTACTAGAAAACCCCAGAAATGCCCTTGTACTGTCTACACTGTATCTGATAGACTAGTGCAAATTGCATGACAATATGTCCTAATAGCTACTGTACAAGGTTTCTGAGTTAATACTACTTAGGTGGAGGAAGATGAAACCAGCTGTAACATTTTTGTATGCTTATTATGTTTTTGACAACTTTCTGAATCAGATAATTTTATGTGACTTGGGCTTTGACCAAAGAGAAAATTGAAGCATGTCATGGCAAAGTGTTATAGGTGACAGGCTTAATGTTTTGATCTCTCTTTTGTCAGCAATTTGCAACTCCTCTTCCATTACAAAAGCCAAGGAACTTTAAATGCTCCACTCCAAATGAGAAGGACGACACAGCTAAAAGATCTGCACTTAAGAGAGAGGTTTGTACTTAATGATAATGATAATGAATTTATATAGCGCACTTTTTCATATGAATATGTTCAAAGGTGCTTTACACTTCTATTGGGTGAGATCGGACGGCAGCATGTAAAGGCGCCTCCGGCTGCCGCTATTAGTCCATATGTGATCTCACACACCCACCCAACCCATGCATGAATTGTCAGATGAAACCAGACGTAGATCGAGATAGGTCACCACCACACCGGGAACTACGTCCCCCCCTACTCTTTTCGAACAGTGTGTGGATTCTTTAACGTCCCACAGATTATTAGGAATAAGTGTTGTGAGACGGGTCCTACGGTTTATCGTCCTTATCCGAGAAGACTTGAAAGTCTAACCATTTACAGATGTCATTACAAAGGCAGCACTTTCTCTTCAGTTATTTTTAAGACCCTGAGTGTTGGTCTGGCCAGGATTTGAACCCGCAACCTCCCGCACGGTAGTCCGGTGCTCTACCAACTGAGTTAACCGGTCGGTGGTACTTAAGAGAGTCGGCAAGACTTTACTAGTCTAGTGAGTAAAAACCTATACAAACAGTGCAAAACATGCTGAGCTCTATGTTTACTGGTATGTTTTAAATGGCACTTTGATTCCCTTTATGTAGCTAATTAAGTACACTTCATGTATGTTATTCTGAAACATATTAACCTATTATTAATAAAAAAGTATTTTAATTAAGATGGAAAGTTTGAGCTTTAAAAGCCCAAACATTGTAAGTACTTTGTGGATCTCTTGAGATCCACAAAGTACTTACAATGTATATGTTTACTAAGTCTGATACACTTTACAGTAGGTACTGTACAAATCATGCAATCTTTGCCAACTGCTGGGACTTTTAATTTTATATGACTAGTGGAATGTTCCTGGGGAAATAGGAGTTCAAGGCTGCAAATAATTTTTTTTCGCAGGCAAGTCATTTGTCAGGTCAGAGACCAGACCTGACCTGACAAGGAAACAATCTGATCGGACAAAAAAAAATTCCAAGTGAAAGAGCAAAATTAAGAATTCAACAAAACAACCTATTTCACTGATTTAATTGCACAATATTAATCAGACAGGAGCTGTAACAGTTGTATTAGTTCACTGATCAGTCTTCACTGACGTCACACTTGAAAAGACTCTCCTCAGAGTAAAGTATGATAATTAGGTAAAAGTTTAATTTGGATCAAAAGTGCCCGGTCAGAGTGACAAACCAGACAAATATTTTGCCAGTCAAAACGTCAAATTTACCGGACAATTGTCCGATGACCGACTGTTATTTGCAGTGTTGGAGTTGGGCACTAATTCTGGGATTTCAAGAGAAGACAGCAACCAGTGAATTTTCCTGCCTACACTGTACTTCCTAATCATTGCTGCCTACTTTCTAACATTAATTTTCTTTTGAGTCCCTTGAGTCTCTTGTCAGTCACACAATTTCTCACCTGTTAAATATGAAATACAAAAGTGTTGCAGCCACCTCCTTCAATAGGGTCAGCTGCCTACTTCAAAACTTATTGAAAGCCCTACCAATGTGAAGATAATGTAATTATTGTTAATACAGATGGCAAGATGGAGGAAGCATGACTGAGTGGTTGAGGCTCCTGAGACTTAAAATCTTGCTGTCCCAGATTCAACTCTTGTGCTTACCAAACTGAGTTCATATGTTTCTTGAAAAGTCCATATAGTTATGTCAACATTATACACGGTTTTGAGTGACCTGATTTTTTACTGGGTAAAATTTAGATTGCACAGCTACTGGATGAGAGAACTGAGTTGCAAAACAAACTTACTGCTGCACAGAATGAAATCCAATCCCTGGAAAACAGATTGGAGGTACCTGACATGAACTTTTGCATTTATAAATGACAAGTTTTCTGTAGAATGTTCTTTGCAACTAGACACAATTAATTAAGTATTACAACACCTGAGAACATGTTCATACACTCAATTTCTCTACTTAGATATTACTAACTTAGGGTGCGTTCCTTTGGAATGACCCGGGTCTGGATTTGTTATCCGAGATCGCATGGATCACAGCACATCAAAGGAAGCGATTAATCCTTGTCCAGAGTGGATTCATTGGCTCCTTTGACTCTCCATGATCTGTGTGAACATGGATCAAAAATCTAGATCCGGATCAGACCATAGGAACACAACCTTAGTTAATAAATTATTAGGCAAAATTGCTTTTAAATAAATCTGAATTGGCCTTATTTAATTTTTTTTCTTTAATGGAGGTGTAGATGCAAAAATTTCAACATTCTGATTTGCTGCAGAGAGCATGCACAACAATCTCAAACAGGGCAGGAATTGAAATTAAATTTTGCATTACATTGTGTATTATTGACAAGTAATCAAATGATCTTGGGTGCGATTTTGTGTGAATTGTAAGCAGAATAATGAATTTTTCAAAGACAACAAATTTTATGAGCCTGTAGGGCAAGCGCAATTTTTTCAATCTTTGAAAAATTAATTTTACTTGTGCTCATTTATTCCAAATTGCACTCAAAAACCTTTGTTTACCTAATTAATAGCACCCCAGTTTTCATTTATGCTGGAAACCTACATGTACATGTATGAATAGGCTTCCTTTGATATTCCTTGGTCAAGCTTAATTTCAACCAGGTTTTACATGTACAACTTGCTGTACATAAAAAAAGACATTTGCCTCTGAAATATTAGGAACATGCAGACAACGGTGGAAAAATTAAATCACTGGAAACAGAGCTTAAAATGGTTGCAGCAAAGTTACAAGGAAAGGATAGTGTAAGTATTATTGATAACTATTTAAAATAATATAAATTTAGTTATTGTAAATTAGTATAAATACTCAGTTGATTGTACAAAATCGCATGCTCTGATTGGTTCGCTATCTCGGATTATCAGCCGATAATCACCTCGATGAACAAAAAGGCTGCCATTGGTTGGCATGCTTTTGATGAAACAAATATTTTTGTGTTGTACAATGCTTTTTCTCTCTTTTTTTGAAATAATCACCTGCGTATTTACACTAAAACAAATTATTTGCCTCAGGCTCAGTGATTATCGGTGACTATTCACCGATAATCACTTCGCCTTTGGCGAATAATTGTAAAATAACAATAAACTGCATACAATGTATGCTGCATATTTCAATTCATATTTGGCTTTGATCTTTTTGAACTAGACTTCTACCTTTCAGATCACCTCTAGTCATACACTGTAATTGTTAAGTAGCTGATCCAATTTTCAAGGGTGCCATCAACGTACTGTATTGTACTGCTATTAGCCAAAAGCCCTTTCTTGGGTCTACACAGTAAAAAAAATATCAAGATACACTGATCATCATGGGTCATTACGATTAAAGTGTTCTTTTATTGATCCCAGAGATAATAACAGTTTTAATTACCTCAGAAGTCACATATACTGTAAATAATTTATTGAAAGGTGCGCTGAAGAAGTCCATTTAATATTGACTCTTTGTGTCAACATAAAACCCTCTTATTGGGTAATTTAAGGGGTTAATGATCGCAGGACCCCAGGGCATATTTCCATGCAGCTTTTTTTTTTCTTTCTTTTTTTTCTTTTTTTTTTTCTGATTCCAAAATTTTGATTAATAATTAATTTGATTGTAATGTAATCTTGAAACTTTAGGTAATCTCCAGCTTGAAACTGTCATTGGGTTATGAAGTAGAAAACTTAAAAGCAGATCTTCACCTGGAGCAGGAGAGAAACAAAGCACTAAATGAGAGGATATCTTCTTTAGGTTAGTTAAAATTTGTTTTCTAACATATAGAGATGCACGTGTGCTCAATAAAGTTCTATCAATAATTATTGATTAATTTTTTTTGCTTCTGCGGTTTCAGTGATAATCATAAAGATAATATTATATAACAATTGCAATACAGGACAGATAGTCACTGGTCTGCAGCCTTTTAGCAAGTGATTGACAGTCTTTTTCCTAGATTTTATTGGTTAAACTAAAGGAAATAATATGGTGGATTATATTCAGTACTGTACTGTGAAGGAGCGTAATAAATTATAGTTTAATATCTGCTGAATTTTCCATTAAGAGATTCACCTTAATGTTTCCAGAGGGTAAATTGGTCAGTAATGGTCAAATACCAGTATTCTCTCACCATCTGTTAAAATTTAACTTCCAATTGAGCAACATAAAAGTTAAGCAAGATGACTACTTTGAAGCTTATTTTTTAGTACAAGCTCCCTGCACCAATACTAAAATAGTGATTATCTCAAGGGCAGGAAAACGCATTCATTTCATTCTCAAAACATCATGACTTTGGTTCCATCTGGACCATCTCAACATAGTTCACTATCAAACAATGTTTGGAACTTTAAGTGGGCTAGCATCTATCACAGTACAGTACTAAGTAATGAAGGAATTTAAGTTACCAGCATTTCATTCTACTGCTTGAAACTTTGCAGAGATGACAAATTCAGTGGTAGCCAAGGACAGAGATGAGTTAGAAGAGGCAAATCAAAAGCTTCATGGTAAGAACTTACATGTATTTTAATTATAGTCTATTGCATGTGTAATGGGATAATGTTGGCCATTTCACACAATTGACCTCAAATAATCACATCTGATCACACAATTCACAAAAGTGCTTAATTCATAAAAATCACACACTTCTTAAAAAATAAACCATAATTAAATGCCTTATCTGAAGTAATTCCACATCTGCACTTAGTTTCAAGACGATTTATCTTTCAAGAAGCCCAAGAACATTCTGAAACCATTGATTTCACAGACAATCGGAGGCATGGGGTGCGAAAAATTTTAAAATTTATAGGTCGTGGGAGATGTGATTACCTGGATTTTGGTGCCAACATACTAGTTCAAACTATTAACTTGACTCACCCAAAATGACTTGTTTATTGAAGGTAAGATCTAATTTTGACATGGATAAGCAATCTTTTTTCTTCTCGAAATGTCATCTTCTTAACATCACATGTAGAGTTTATTTTATTTTTTTGCAACTCGTAACTACAAGGGAATTTTTTCTGCTTCAAGAAGTGGCTACCTTATTGCTTACAGCCAGCAAAATTCCACTGGTTGCTGGCTTCTACTGAGAACCCTTTTATTATTATTATTATTATTATTATTATTATTATTATTATTATTATTATTATTATTATTATTATTCCATATGATTATAATTATAATGACTTTATCACAACCAACTATATCATAAACAATGTGGTTCTTCATTTGTAAAGAGAAATTACATAATATGATTTAATTCTAATGTAAAGGTTAATTTTAAGTTTGTGGATATGTATCCAGTTTTACTTAGCAATTTAAGATTAATGATAAAATGATTTATGACAAACTATTTCTTTTTTAAAAAAATTGTTTTAGACTTAGTTGCGCAGCTACAGCAAGAGAATATCCACTTAAGAGAAAGATTGGACAAGGCACGTCAAGAAATAGAGGTACCAGTGTAGTGCTTCTATTGTTTGACTTTATTTAGTAACTCGGACAATTTCTGTAACTCTACCTAACAGACTTCTGGAAGCTTGTGTATTATATAAAACTGTGGTTTGATTTCTAAACTAAAAATAGTAGCTAATGAAAGGATTGCTCAAAGTTAATCTCTTTATTATAATACAACCACAATATCTCTTACTAACCAAGTTCTTGGTCCATAAGTTCTAAGTTACTGACCAAGTTTTTCATGCTCTGATTTATGGCCCAAGCGCAAAGTGTGCCGGCCATAAATCTGAGAGGAAAAAATGAGGATTTTTTAACTTACAATACGGACCGAGAAAACGAAGTTTGTAAGATATTTATTATATTTCTGGAGACATTTTGGCAACCAAAACAAACTTTTGAATTTAGCAGGCCATACAGTGAAGTAAGGCTCGCTAAATTGACCAATCACAGCACGCGTACAACCTGAGAGATAAAATAAATTGAATTATTTGATTCAGTCAGGATATAAATTGTACAGAACAAAATGGCCATACACTTATAATACATCCTTTAGTTTATTGACCAAACTTGTTCTCTCTTGTGTTCCTGGTAAGATATTAATTGTCTTTGTCTGATGCATCTCGGTCAATGAAAAGGCAAAAAAGAAATGGCCAATATGCAGCCATCTTGACTTTGCAGTATTATATTACAAAGTTTATATCGAATATTGTTGTTGTTGTTTAAAAACAAGGTTGTCCATGCCAAGATAGAGGTAACAACAAAAGAAAGCCAGAACAAAATAGCCAGATTGGAAGAGATGCTTAGTAAAGAAATACTGGTATGTTGATCTGCACTAATTTGAACTCTTGAAATAAATGAACCTCAACATACATAACCTAAACTTCAGTTAACTTATAGTAACTAAGTGTGACCAAGTTCACATTATAGATTATCTCTAAGTTGGCATTTTATTTTTGTTAGAAAGTTTGCAAGTAATGAACAAAGGAACTGTGTGATGTAGTCCCACACAAACCACATGCATTATTGTTTTAGTACAATCAGTTTGTTTCAGATCATAACAACTAATTTTGTGGGTAGTCTATTTCCTTTAGAATAAGTTAGAGCCTATAAAAAATGAAGCTCGCTTGCTCTCTCAGCATTTAGGAATTATATAAGCGTGACAAACTGTGGTCTACTTGCGAATTCCTATGTCTTGAAGTCACTGGATGTGATCTCACTCAGAACCCCAAGAAAATTAGTAGTTACAGCTTAGTTTACTCAGTTGCACGTGGGCTTTCACACTGGTAGTTGCTCAGAAGCTGTCCTTTCCTGCAAGTTCCCTTTTCAAGTCAAGCCACTCTGTCTACATTGCTCGTTGCTTTCACCCTTTTTGTTACCCCTTTTAATGATAATGAATTTATATAGCGCACTTTTTCATATGAATATGTTCAAAGGCGCTTTACACTTCTATTGGCTGAGATCGGACGTCAGCATGTAAAGGCGCCTCTGGCTGCCGCTATCAGTCCATACATGATCTCACACACCCACCCAACCCATGAATGAATTGTCAGATGAAACCAGACGTAGAGATAGACCACCACACCGGGAACTACGTCCCCTACTCTTTTCGAACAGTGTGTGGGTTCTTTAACGTCCCACAGATCATTAGGAACAAGTGTTGTGAGACGGGTCCTACGGTTTATCGTCCTTATCCGAGAAGACTAGAAAGTCTAACCATTTACAGATGTCATTACAAAGGCAGCACTTTCTCCTCAGTTATTTTTAAGACCCTGAGTGTTGGTCCGGCCGGGGTTTGAACCCGCAACCTCCCGCACGGTAGTCCGGTGCTCTACCAACTGAGCTAACCGGTCGGCCCTTTTATTTAGTACGTGTCAATAAAATACCATTTGGCTGAGTTCATTTGTCTGTTATTCTCATAACAACATGAACCTAACCCGGTCACATAAGTTATAGCCACAGGTCACTTTGTGCTCTGTACTTTATAAGGGGATGACTTCTGTTCAATTTAAAGCTGCAAGAGCTCATGCAGTTCTTAATTTAATGAGCAGATCACACTGACCTGATTGTATACCAAGTAAAATTGTGAAACAACAAATTTTCTTTTTGGTTTCCAACAGAAAAGCCAAGAATTTGGTGATAAACTAGAGTGCTCGCTAAGACAGAGCAACATCAACTTTAATGAGGCTCAATCAAGAGTCACACAACTTAGAGAGGATAATGAAAACTTAAAGAGAAAGTACAGTGATTTAGAGAACAAACTATTTGAAGTTGTGGAAAGAGAGCAGAGAACAGAGGAGGTGACAAGGTAATGTAACTCACTAATTTGATAATGGGCAGAAAAAATCATCTCATTTGTTCAGCCTTATCAACAGTCAGGCCTGGCATGAGTGTAATAGAATTCCAATTTCTCGAACCACCGAGGGGAACACAAATTGGTTTGAGTTGTTGGAAAGTTCAAGAAACAGAGGGTTTGATAAATCGGGATTCTACTACATATCATATTTAACTTTATATGTAATGCTGACTGAGTGGTCTCAATGCTTTCTGTATAGTATGGTTTAAATAACTGCAAGAAACTCTTTTTCCTTTAAGACAGAGTATGCACTGTATGCAATATATCCATGGTCTCTACAGTATCTTCATACACTATATCAATACATTACTTGTATGTACAGTAGATATGCACAGATCTTGGTTATTCTAATAATTCAACAAAGTCCTAAAACTTAAAGATAAAAATTATTGTCTGTACATGTAAATTTTAGGAATTCTGTTTAGACCATTGTTAAGCATCTTTGCATATATCCAATCTATTTTTTCTACATTTTGGTGATCGACTACTGTCCACCTTCATTTCTAGACATCAGAGTTAAAAATCTGAAGATTGCAGTTTTAAGATAAAATGTTTAGCTGTGGTCACTGTCATGTATGTAGAGCTAGCTTGCAAATAATTTATATATGTTATTTACCGGGCGGGAGGTCCGTATGGGAAAAAACTGTGCCCGAGGTCTTGAGTACGGCCCGAGGCCGAAGGCCGAGGGCATTACTCAAGACCAAGGGCACAGTTTTTTCCCATACGGACCGACCTAGACCGGTAAATAACTTATTTATTTTTTTCTTCTTGTTTGCTTTTTTTTTCGCAACAATTTCAATTTGCCGCGAATAGCGCGGATAAAAATCCGGACCGTGGTCTGTATCGTAAAAAGCTGGACCGGTTACGAGCGCGCGATTAGCCAATCAGATTCAAGGATTTGGGATTTCGGCCCGCTGCAATGCTTCAGAAAGAAATAATAATAATTCTGTTGATCCTTTTTATCAACTGCTGTACACTGACTGTGTAGATCAGAAAGAACTTCAAGGTGTTTTTACTGTTTATAATTGTAATAGTAATACTGTTTGAAATGTGTTGCTTAATATGATCATATAAAAGAATATAGTCCAATTTTTTTTCTTTGCTTTTAATACCTATAGGCACTTGGCAGCAGACAAAGAATCTCTAGAAAGTAGATTGCACAAGTGTCAGAGTGATTACGAACAACGGCTTGCCATTGCTAATGATCAAGTTGATTCCCTCCAGCAAGAGCTTCAGATCAGGTACATGTATAAACTGCAATTCATAGGATAATTAACAATTATTTGTCAAAGGCAAAGTGATTATTGATGAATATTCGCCAAGACGAAGTTGAACTGAATATTTGCCAATAATCACTGAGCCTGAGGCGAATAATTGTTTTAGTATACATACACAGCCGATTATTTCAAAAAAAGAAAAGAAAAAGCATTGTGCAACACAAAATGTTTGTCATCAAGAACACGTGAACGACTGGCAGCCATTTTGTTCATCGAGGTGATTATCGGCTGACAATCCAAGATGGCGAACCAATCAGACCGTACAATTTTGTATAATCACCTGTCTGAGTATTTATACTAAGACAATTTAAAGAGCATTTT
>OX453278.1:24714448-24741948 GCA_949710005.1 Ricordea florida | reverse complement strand
TAAATGTAACTAGCACTGGAAAAGATTTATTACATGTCGATTCTTCAGATTTGCGTGTTTCACCCTCCTGATTCAAGGTACATAAATCAATTATCTCACAAAGGGGGGGGTCACTGGCACCCTAAGATCCCCCTCCCCCTTCCCCCTAGTTACTCTCCTGGGTTCACTGTCCACCGTGTTGAATGGACAGAAGAGAAAGACTGGTGACACCTGCATTGATTATAGAAATACAGGAAAATGGGTAGAAAGTGCCATTTTTCGCTCTAAGACTTAGTTCATCAGGTTTGTCCCTTTTTCACAGAAAAATGAGACTTAAGTAACAAAAAGTAATAACACTTCCCCCTGTGCTGTCTACTCTTATACATTCTTTTACAGAATACCATTTTGACAACCCTGTTTTTCAATTGTGCTACTTTGCTTGAGCAACAGTTTTTCCTTTTTGTGACTTATCAGATATCTCCTAGATGTATTTCTATCTAGAAAGAAAATCAAAGTTACTTTTTTAATAAACTGTTGACACTGGCTACAGGCATCCCTGATTTTCTTGATTTGTCATTTTCAGGAGGAGACAGAATCCATAAGGAAAGAATTAGCAGAGCATAAAAGGAAAGAGCAACTGGCTAAGGTTAGAATTGATTTGTTAACAATAATTTTATTATTGTATACTTATATGATGTAAAATGAATTAATTTTGGTTCGTTCTTTATAAAGTTATTGGGATATGAAATAATTTTGTTTTCAAAGTAGTCATGTCACCATCGGTTTTCATACTTCACAGGAAGAAGTAAGATGTCTAAAGGACGAACTTTGCAGCACAAGGGAAGAGGCAGAGTTGAATAAGGCTTGCCTTGAAAAGTCATTAAAAGAGGTACTGGATATAAGTTGTTTGCTTTTTAGTACCAAAGGCAAGATTGACCCTGGGTACTTGAAGTCATGTGGGCATATGTATAATTCATTGAATATTTGAATTTGCACTGCCATAATCGATCATTACAGGCCCAGAAGACTGTAAAGGATCTTCACCTGAAGGAAGAGGCTCTGTCTCAACAAGTGGAACTTGTTGTAAGGTAATTTAGTATCTGTGAGTACAAGAAACATACTATTATTATTATTGTTATCATTGTTACGTAAAATTAAGCACGGGGTTTTTCCCTGGGGAGAAATATCCAGTCAAGTCTTATCCCGAGACCTCAGACTTCCAGCACTTTTCTGAGGATATGTGCCAACCCGAGGAGTGCCGACTTTTGCATCGTTCTTGTTCGATCCTTAATTCATAGTTTTGAGTGCTATTAATTGCTTCGCACATTTTCCTAGAACCGGGGCCAAGCCTTATTTGATGGACACAAACCTCAGTATGTGTGCTGTTCCTAGGAGACTGAATTTTTGCAGCTCTTGAATGTTGCTGGCTCCAAGGATCTTTCTTAAATTCTGCTCCATTCCCTCTCTAATAAGTCCCAGCAAGGGGCGGGAGTTTAAATAAGTAGGTGGCTGTAACACCTCCATATTTCATATTTAACAGGTGAGAAATTGTGTGACTCAAGAAACTGAAGGGACTCAAGAAATTTAATGTTAGAAAGTAGGCGGCGATGATTTGGGAAGTATAGGCGGTGAAATGTACTGGTTGTCGGCTTCTATTAAAACCCCTGCCCAGTGCACCAACAATACCCTGCACAGTCTGTGACCTCATTTTCCACATTCTCATGGTTTCAATTTCAAGTTCTTTTATCATTATTTTTTAAGATCGTTTATTATTATTAACCGGTGGCTGAGTCTCAATTGAGTAGTCCAGTATTAATGATATATCAATAATTAATAAACTTTTTTGGAATACTTTTTTTTTTCCGATGTTGATAGTACGAAAAATAGACAAGACAATGAACTGGAGACCACTAAGGAACTCTTAGAACGGTAAGCTCTCCCTACAACCAATGCAAAATGCTGTATAGTCAAATCCGGATAACAAGAATTCTCGTAATAATATTTACATGCAATAGAATGTGTATGAGAAGTGTATATTCAGAAGTCTTTGGCCAAAAGTCTTCATATGAATTACAATGCAACCTGTCAGTTTACTGTAAGTATCATAGATTTTCAAAATCATTGACATGTGGTAGATTGTTCCATGTCCAATCCTTGAATCCTTGAGAATCTGGTCTCTTTCACCAGGCTGCAGATCAGTCCTGAAGGGACATTGTGGTTTCAATGTGGTTGGTCAGTTTTTCAGTGATGCTCACACTCTAAATTTAGTTAATACCATATACTTGGGGACCAAGTCCAAACAAAATTAAAACATTTGGTATATGGAAGTTCTGTTTTAAAAATTTCTACCCCTTTGCATGTAATCGCAGAAAGAAGTTGGAAGTTCAGCATTTCAAAGTAAAATTTAAGGAGCTGGAGGAAAATCACAGCAGGTACAAGATTTTTTTTTTTCAAATTGTATGAAAATTCCGCCACTGTAGAAAACATCCTTTTCTTAAGTTCATTTGTTTACTACATTTGCAGATCTTATCATATACAACTACCTCTTGAGTTAAATGATTTAAAATACACTAGTTGCACAAATCTCATTTACAGGCATATTATTCAAGTCGAGGAAAAGGCAATGAAGGCAAAAGAAGAATTTGGAAGGTATGCATGCAGCTTCCATATGCTTTCCAGAATTACCTACTATGGTTAACAAGATAATAAGTGAAATGGGTTAATGTATATTAATTTTTAAACTTATTAATTACTTTGCGCTGATCACTATTCATATCTAGTTGTTTCTCTCTCATTTGAAGGCGCCTTGTGGAGACACAAAAGAAGTTATCACAAATAGAAGTAAATTTTGCAAAGTAAGTGTTCAGGTTACTAAAAACTAGTCATCACCATGTCTCCCTTAATTATCATACCTTATGTATTTTTGTTTTTATCTATTATTTGACTTGGAAAACTGGCCACTCAATAGAGGTTAATATATAATAATATATTGGGCAGAAATAGCGGCTAACATGATTTAGTGACTCTATATAGCAAAATACGTCTTGAAAAGAGTTAAATATGTAAAGATACATTCAAATAAATCCATGAAACAAACAGCCTTTTTTTCACGCCAACAGTCTACATAAAATCTGTTGTTGTTCAAAGCCTTTGATTTATGAAAGATTTCCATGTGTATTCATTTTGCTGCTTGACTCGTCATCACAGTGGATATTAAAATTGCAGTTCTTGTTGTTATCAGTTATCATGCACCTAATCTTATTGCCGCCTTCCCGTCACCATTTTGGTTGAAAAGATAATTTACTGGCCGCTAAACAGAGGTAAAAATGTAATACCTAAATAATGACCTTGCAACAACAAAAATGTGGCCATGCCCGCTTAATGGAGGTGGCCGTTGAATAGAGGTATTGAATACAGCATTTTAGTGACAAGTAATTCAGGACTTTAGAAACTGCCTGAAATGGAGGGTGGCCGCTTAATAGAGTTCGCACAGCATTATTATTAATTATTTGTTTATTTATTTTGCTTAATTTCTTTTTTACCTGTTCCTTTAGAAGTATTTAACAAGAGCTATGTTATCAACATTTCAGATTCAAGAGTGAACAAGAAAGCAAAATGAAACACAAGGAAATGGATATGGAAAGGTACATTCTGGGTTATCTGTTTTGTTATTTTTTCATTACTTACACCCCCATAGCCTTGCTCCCATTACTGATTAGTCTCCTATAACTCAGTGGTAGAGCATCTGAACTAGTTTGAAGGCATAAGTTGATCAGTTTGATTGCTATTATGAACTCAGATTCAGATCAGAGAACTCAGATTTGCTGTTGTTGAGTTTGCCTGTGACAGTCTAAAAAATGCATCCTAAACGCAAATTCTCCAGATTCAAAATATGTATGAAATTATAAGTTGATCAAATTGATTTCTATTACAAACTCAGATTCAGATCAGAGAACTCTGATTTGCTGTTTTTGAGTTTACCTGTGACAGTCTGAAAAATGCATCCTAAAAAAAAATTCTCCAGGCTCAAAATATGCCATCTTCGTTATTTCAATTTATATAACTGTTTTTTTTTTAACTTGCCCATGTTAATTGTTTGTAAATTGTATTTAAAATTTGATTTTTCTAATTTGCATTAAGTATATAAATCTCTTTTAACAGGAAAGTTAACTCTGCTGAAGAGGAAGTTAACAAACTTAAGTTTGAGTTATCAAGGTCAGTTGCACTGCATTTGGGGTGGGGAGGGTTGGGACAGGTGTAATGGCAGGTTTATTTCTGTAGCCAGAATACATCTTATATTATAGTTCTCAGAGTAGTAATCTCATGCCCTTAATATTTTTCTTCTACTTCTCTTGTCATCTCCTCCCATCTTGAGTTTCTAGCAGATGATACATAATTGTATCATACCTGAGTTCTATTGGTAAAAAAATTAATAATGTTTAAGTGTTTCCCTTCGGATTTTTTTGGTGGTTGGGGGCTGATGTGAACATCCCTCAGTTTTGCTTTGGCTCACTCATTACCTTCACCTAGACTTTGCCAAAATGAAAGCTAGTGAGTGAGTGAGCAAGTAAGTAAGTAAGTAAGCTAGTAAGAGCGAGTGAGTGAGTGAGTAAGTAAGTAAGTAAAGTCTTTATTTATCGAAGGTAGCACGAAATAGCATTTAAATACTATTAAACTAGTGGCCCTCATTACAAGATTAAAACAGGGCTCCTGATTAAAATAATTAAAAACAAGAAGACGCCTGAAGGCGTTAACGCGGGATGTGTTGGTTTAAAATTGCTGACGCAGTATGTTTTTTTTGCTGATTGTGCGATCATGGATATCCATGGTGCAATCCAACCTGACGTGCACGTGATTCGAAGTTGCAGCCAATAAAAATCACACAATTTTTTCGGGACGGGCTCGGGATACGGGAAAGTTAAAAAATGAAGGCAGTTTTTGACTCTCAAGACGACGAAAGGAATGCGCTACCGAATTTTATACGCTGGCTGACTACGTCATCCCGCGTAATTAAAGCTTACAATAAAATTATTAAAAATCTACAAAACTATAATACAATTATAAGCACTCGGCACAATATTTATAATGAAAAATGATTTAAAAAAGGGAGGCAAACGTGAAAAGCAAGACAGTTAGAATGTAGTTCATAGAGGCTGTGATTCATGATTGCTACGTAAGTGTTAATTGCAAAGAAGGGTGAACAAAAAAGGGTGTTTTTGTAACCTTATTTTATTATGAATGCCTCTTTTCCCACCCCTCCCAGCAACTTTCTCTTGCCATGGCCCTTCCAGTACCACAAATTCGTAGGTGAACGGGTGGTTTACAATTACCAACAGGTATAATATAACTGTATTTCAAATGCTTATTTTTTTTTCCCGGTAAAGTGGCAGTGATGATCGGTTGAATGAGCTGAAAGCTGAAGTAAAAATGTAAGTCTTGTGTAAACAACTCTTTGATCGCAAAGAGCGGTTTTAAATTCACTCCAAACATGGTGCATATATAATATATAAAAAACTTTTTTACACTCGGATTAAGCAGTAGCTCGGAAGAGCTAGAATTTCCGAGTACAGACACAAAATAAACTTTGCTAAGAATCCCAATTGGCGGGAAGCAGACCAGTGGGCTATTTACAAGCGTGGCCGGGGATATGAAAGATCTGAAATTCGGGATTACCGTATTACACAACCATTTAGTGGTCGGGACGGGAATCGAACCCGGGACCGTGAACAGATTGAAAGTCCGGCGCCCTAACCACTCGGCCACGCTGCCTCCAACACTAAGGAGCTCACGCACACGCGTTTTTTTAGGCGCGGACGGCAACCGGAAGAGGACATTTCGCGTGCCAGGACAGTGGTGTCTTCCAGATTTTTATATCGATCATCTCTAATGGAGAAAAGATACTAATCAATGTAATTGTTGTTGTGTGAAGACAAGTTTAAAGAGAAAACAGCTCACTTCCGGTTGCCGTCCGCATCTCAAAAGCGCGCTTGCTTAAGCTCCCTACTTTAACCACTTTGACGTCATGCATTGCTTTAGGCTCCGATTGGTTCATTATATGCATTTGTTGTGATTTGTTGATACGAAGTAATTGCTTTGGCTTTCAGTGTTCTCCTTTTCAGGCCGTAACCGGTAAAATTTACCGCCTGTAACAGCACTTGTTACCGCCTAAAATGGCCTGAAATTCTTAACAATTTAACAGCTACTGTTGAGCTGAAATAAAAGGAGAACACTGGGTTTTGGTTTTAGACGGATCAATTGAAAACCATTCTAATACCCTGTACTTACTGAACATAATTTCCCCAGGTGTTTCATGCTTCTGAAACCGGGATAAGCTCTGGCCTGATAGTTCAAGTGCATCCTATTTACACTAAGTTGTTTCAGGAGTTTGATCGTCCAGTTGTAGTTAGTTCTCAATCAATCATAACGTTGAACAGACATATACACCACCACTTGACAACACGCAACTCATTTGATTCGGATAATGACTTCAGCTGAGGTTGTCGAAACGTCAGTCAAGTCCATCAACAACAATAGCCATCTAGGTACAGATATAATTTAGAGAAGTTTTCTTTGATGTAGATCCTTTACAAGTATGACAGTAAAATAGATGTTGGTACCGTATTGTTTGATCACTTAATGGGTTTTACTGCACTTTCGTAAAAGTTCTTCTTGTAACACCCTTTTCAGATGGAAAACCAAGTTTGAAGACTTGGAGCGAAAAGTTGAACCCTTTAAGGTGTGTATTTTCTTTTGTTGAATGGGCTTGTGAATATTCGAGTGCCCAGAAAACAATTTTTGAGGTCCGAAAAATTTCTTCAAGAATGGTCTTTTAAATGGTTTAACCCGAAAATCTGTCTTTTCAAATTCCGCCAGCCCCCTCTTCGTAAAAAAATGAACGGCCCTTAATGCGACTGAAAAATGTGATTCGTTTTCTTGTCTTTGTGACTTGTTTTGTGACTCTATTTCTCTTCAAAGGATCAGCTAGATGAATACGAAGCTGAAAGAAAAGCCCTGCTGAGTGAAAACAACCAAGCAAAAGATGAGGTAGGTGTGTCATAAACATTGGCATCTCGTTAGGTTTGACTCTGGAATCAGAGCGTTCCAAGTTGGAATCACATTTGTTGGCTCGTTAGGTTTGATTCTGAACAGAAGTAAAAGACTTCAAAGTTAAAATCACATTTTATAACTAGTTAGCCCTGACTCTCTACCCAACGAGTTCAAAGGTAGACTCACCTTTAATTTATGACTCTTTACGTTTGACTTTAGACGTGGAAGAGTTTTTAACTCATTATTGTTAGCTTATCAAGTAAACGGGTTCAAAGATTTTTTGCAGAATCACATTTATAGTGGATTGAAAACCGATCTAATTTGCAAGACAATGCAAAGAATTCTATTCACTTAACTGAACTAGTACGCGTGTTAAAGTAACTTATCCTGAAAATCCTCTCTCAAGCCACCTCTTCTCTTCTCTTGCCCCCTCACCCCAAATTGGCCGCCTCCTCTGCTAAGCCACCCCTCTCCAGAAAAAAAAATTCTTACGCCACGTAGAAATAGTATCATGCACAACTCTGGGGGTGGGTGGGGGGATTTGAGTACTCTTATTTATTCACGTCTGAGCAGTTCAGTTTATACAGATAAATAAATGGTTAGGAGTGCAATTGGACTAAATGCGCACAAGTAAATTTTTTAAAGACTGGAACTCATTACAGGCTCGTGTAATTTGTTGTCTTCGAAAAATTTGCGAGTGCTTATTTATACAAAATTGCGGTCGAAACCATTTGATAACTTGTTAAAGATAGACACGTATGCAAAAATTTAATTTCAAACTTCTGCGCTCAATTTCAACTTTCTGCACTGTTTGGGATTAATTGATGTGCTCTAAGCCAATCCGCGCGTTGAACATTTTGCATGTACATTATTAGAATAGGTAATAGCATGGTTTGTAGTGATATTTGGTATAAATACCACGAGGAATATTTCAAAATTGTTGTACGTAATTTCAAGAGCCGTTAGGCGAGTGAAATTTCAGACAATTTTGAAATATCTCGAGTGGTATTTATGCCAAATATCACGTACAAATCATGCTATTATTTGTTTATACTACTACTTGCAAAAGGTTTGTAATTTTCACATGTAGGTATTTCAAATTAAGCGGAAATACCACTGCTCTTAGCCAATCAAATTACAGAAATTTCTCATGTAGTAGTATAAATGACGTTATTGCATCATTGATTTGTGGAATTCTTAACATGAAATCAGGCAATGCATTCATGTCCTTTATTCTGGAGCCGTTCTTCCAGACATGTTTGAGTTTTCAATCGATAATTACACGAAAACGTTTGCAGCAAAAATCGTATACTTCTACACGTTGTTTTCTTACTTGATGCTTTGTTTACACATGAATTTTTTCAGCACGATATCTTGAAAAGCAGAAGAGTTACATTGCTTTAAATGTTTGGTGTATAATAGGACATGAATGTATTACCTGAAATCATAAGTTCTAAGACTGTGGGTAGCATGCTAGCTGGCTCTCTCATAAGTGTAAATAGAAGTTTGTATTTTCGGAGTTTTGGCATTCTTCTAACGCAAACAAGGATGAGAAAACTCTCGAATCTACGAAAGTAAGAATCTTTAAATACGGTGAACCTTTTAATGTTAGATTTAGCTCAATCAATAAGACGACGAGAAAAGGTGCTTTCAATAAATCAGCCCAACGGGTGGCTTTATAGAGGATCTACGGTATGTTTAACGAACTTAACTTAACTAGCACTGTATGTTTATTAGGTTACAAAGTTGGGTTACCAGTATGCCAAACTACTGGGTCACCAGAACAAAAAACAGAAGATTCACCATGTCGTTAAACTGAAAGAAGAAAACAACGCCCTCAAATCGGTGAGTATGCCAAAGGTATTGTACGAGGAACCACATTGACAGTAGCATTCCGGGACATGGCAGCCATAATGGGAATGCTCCGTATAGTTGGCAGCCCCCTGGCAGAAATTTGTTGAACTTTCGTGGGTCTGAGTATTTTCTAGGAGGCCCAAAACGTATTTCAAGAAAAGGAAATCGTACACGAAAAGTAATGTATGAAGGACCACATTGAAACTAGTATTCTGCGTCAGGGCAGCCATAACTGATGCTAAGTGTAGTTTTGCTCCAGCAGAAATTTGGTAAAGTTTCGGGGGTTGTAGTTTCGTCTTAAGGCCCCCAAACGTATTTCAATCAAGGAAAATCGTTTACCAAATGTTTCCTCTTTCTCCTCCTCGGCAGTAATGCAGTGTTTAATATGTTGGTCCTCTTATCAGCAGGTTGGAGGTTTGAACTATGGTCATTTGACGTGATGTGCACTGTGACAAAAAAAAACTTAACTCTACACTACCTCTCAAAGTCTTTCCACTTCAGCGTTGAACTGTTTACTGGTCTTTTTTTTTTGTTTGCAAAGAAAGATGGATGCGAGCAGCAAGGGAGTAGGGGGGAGGGGAGGGTAGGCGAGAGGGAGGCGAGAGAAAAATGGACGGCTTGTTTTCTTCCAGAGACAGTAAACGGAACGTTTCACTTATATCATCTAAATACCAGAAATTCTATTTTATACCCTCAATTTTAAATTTAATCAGTCTTTGGTTTGACTTTGTATTTCTAGACTGAAATGTTGACTGTACTCTAAAGCTGGTTCACATTCCACGAAATCACATGACCCTACCTTCCTCATCTTTTCCGGGAAGTCGTTCAGTTTCAGTACAAAATTTGCTTCTCGATATGAGATTTCTATATGTTGCAGCCTCCTTGGTCATTTTGCTCTTCAGCTAGAGCCTCGGAGATACTTTTGATGTGGTTGTGAACCTCTTCAGCGGAAGGTCGATCGTTTGGTTCAAACTCAAGCGTTTCTCGAATTATTCTCTGCAATGCACCCGAGCAGTGCTCCAATAAAGACATATCTGGCTCCAGAGAAGGATCATACTTGGCCATTGCATAGCCAAGTCCTACCTTCTCTTCTTCCGTTTGCACGAAGGCCCCATATCGACGCTTTCCTTTGTAAACGATGAAGTCTCGTCCCAAGATGGCGTAAAGCACGATTCCTAAGGAAAACACGTCCGCCTTTTCGGTGTAACGAAGACTGAAAACTTCCGGTGCCATGGAGTGGATCGGACCTACATCAGACGTCATGTAATACTGCGCGTACTGCTGTAGCCAGCCGTCGTCGCCACCTCCTACGAAGCGCGCCAGTCCAAAATCCTCTATCTTAGCGTCTTCCCAGGCAGTGAGCAAAATGTTGTCTCCTTTAAGATCTCGGTGTACGATGTTGATTGAGTGAAGAAATTCTAGGCCAGCACTGATCTGTTCCATCCATGTGAGACCGACCATTCGATTGCTTGCCCTCGTCAGACGGTCGTTGAGGTTTCCACCAGAAAGATACTCCATCAGCATCAAGGCGTGTAGATTCTGCCCGAACATACAGAAATCGGCAGCGATGATCTCTACGACATGTGCACTGCTAGCAGTCCTCAGTGTTTCGATTTCTCGCAGCACGTACTTCTGGTCCGATACTTTAACATCCTTTAGAGCGAAGACCTCCCCACTTGCAACATTTCTGACTTGGTATACGACTCCAAAGACGCCATGGCCTAGATTACTTATGATCTCGAAGTAATCACCGCCAATAGATACTGGGGAAGGGATTCGTGACTCTTGGTCGTACAAAAATTGTTGCATCTCTGCCTGTTCCAAGAAAACCGGTCGATAGGTCAGAATGAGAATTATACTAGGGCCGCGAAGCGGCCTGAAGTAATAATTCGGATTATATAAACAGACGAAGTGAGAAATATATGAGAAAACAATTGGTAGGAATTTCCCAGTTAGTGCTTCAAACCACTTTTTAACGCATTGGAAGGGTTAAACCCCCATAAAAGCAAACCGTAGGGGCCTGGGTATACCCACAGGACCCTGGAACCTAGGTCTCGTGGTCCCATCATGCTTCTGTGGCTTTTTGACGCCATGCAACAAACAGGTAAAAGAAGACCCATACAAGGGATGGGTAAAGGGAGGGAAGCTCATATATTTCTCACTTCGTCTGTTTATATAATCCGAATTATTACTTCAGGCCGCTTCGCGGCCCTAGTATAATTCTCATTATATTTCACAGACTCCGTTCGAAATATATGAGAAAACAATTGGTAGTTTTTAACGCTGCTATATGAGCAACCAAACATATAAAGTTCTATGTAACAAAAAATCTCTTTAATGACATAGAAAACTCAACTGCATTTCCATTGAACAAAATTTTCAGAACAGAAAGTTAAACTGGAGAGTAAGTGATGTTACAACTACTTTGAGGATAAAACCCCAGTAGCAAAGTCTGAGTTATACAAGGGTTTGTAATAAAAAGTTCTGAACGTTGAAGAAGAAGACCAGTCAGCCATAGACATGATAGTTGACAGTGGAACAAATGCATTGGCGGCTGCTGTAGTAGAGGCACCACGTACTGAGTGAGCCTTGAAAATTTTACTGTCAATTCCTGCTGCACTCATAAAGGTTCGCAGCCAACGCCCCAATGTAGTGGTAGTGACCGGTTTAAAAGGGCGTTTAAATGAAATAAACAATTTATCAGGGAGAGAGGAGGGGATGACTGGTCGAATGTTCCTTGTCAATTTAAGATAATGTCTAAAACATTCCACAGGACAAAGTTTCTTGTCTTGATTAAAACGAGCAAAGTATGCTTCAGTTGGTTTATCCACACTGCCAGTTTTCCTTGGGACAGTGAGTTGGAAGGACAACCCTTCTGGATGGACATTGCAATGTCTGAGATCCAAATTTGCCAAAGTAGAAATCCGTTCAGGACACGTTAAAGCAAACAGGGTAACTAATTTCATTGACAGAACCTTAAGTGTTAGGGAACTGTTTTTCCCTAATGAAATAATGTATTTGACCATAATATCAACATTCCAGGTATGTGAGTACCTGGGCTTTGGAGGACGTTTATTAAGAACACCTCTGAGGAGTCTAGTAACGTAAGGGTGTTGACCAATGGAGTAGCCATCTATCTTAGGGTGGGTCGAGGAAATAGCTGATCGTAGGACGTTGATCGATCGGTATGCTAAGCCTTCATTAAAGACTTCTGTTAGGAAAATCAGTATGTCATTTATAGATGACGAAAAAGGATCAATTTGCTGTCCAGAACACCAGCGGCACCAACGGTTCCAACTAGACTCGTAGGTCTTGTGTGTGGAGGTACGAGTTGCTGCGATGAGTAGGTCGGCAACATTTGTCGGAATGCCCTCAGCTTGGAAACGTTGGTAGAGATGTGAAACACGGCTAAGTGAAGGCGAGGATACATTGGGTGAACTCTGTTCAGATCGGACGGGTCTTTTAGGAGGGTTGGAGTGTTCGGCAGTAACACTGGCTGAGATATTAGAAGCCTCAACAGGACCGGCCACCAAGGCTGGGCTTGCCAGATTGGAGCTACTAGAATTATCTCTGTTTGGTCTATCATTACTTTCTCCAGAGTCCTGGATATCAAGTTGAATGGGGGGAAGGCATAGCCTTGCAGAGGAGCCCAAGTTATCGTGAAGGCGTCTGTGTGGATGGCCCCTGGATCGGGTCTCCAACTGATGTAATCCTTCAGTTGGTTTGTAAGGCGACTCGCGAACAAGTCGGTCTGACAATGAGACAGGAAGGGATGAATGATGGATGGGTCTAACTTCCACTCGCTCATGTCCTTGAATTCTCTCGACTCCTTGTCTGCAGAGACGTTGTCTCTTCCTGGGATGTGAGAAGCCATCACAAAGATGTCTCTTGCCTGGCACCAATCCCACAGCTCCAGGGCTAGAAATAGGAGTTGGAGGGAACGTGTACCCCCTTTGTTGTTGATGTAAGCGATGGCGGTCGTGTTGTCTATTTGTAGAGATGCGGTTACATGAGACCTGTCTTTGAGAAAGGTTTTTAAAGCCAAGAAGGCTGCTTTCAGTTCCAGGTAATTGATGTGTTGGAGGAACTCCTGTTGTGACCATCTGCCGTTGGTCACGAGGGACTGATGCACCGCACCCCAGCCTTTCATGGAGGCGTCGGTCGTGATTAGCATATCTGGGGGAGGGAAGTGTACAGGGCTGCCGTTTGCACTGCAAGTGTTTTTCAACCACCAGGTCAGTTCTCCTCTGGCACTCATTGACAGAGCAATTAGGGCGTCGTAAGACTCTCGGTTCATTTGCAGGCCCCAAATGAGGTCGCATTGTAGGTGGCGGAAATGGAGTGGTGCTCGCCAAATGGCTGGCCGGGAGGACTCTAGTAAACCGATTAGGCTTGCTAGGTTTCTTAGCTTGATCTTTTGAGGAGCTAGTAGACGGTGACAACAGTCTAGGATTTTGTTTACCTTTTCTGCTGGGAGTGACAGCATCATAGACGTTGAGTCTATTTTGAAACCTAAAAAGGTGATAACCTGAGAAGGGATCAGGGATGACTTCTTGAAGTTTACTATAAAGCCCAGGGACTGGAGGAGAGTCACTAACAGATGGGTGTTTCTCACAGCTTCCTCCTTTGTAGCAGCTAAGAGAAGGAAATCGTCCAGGTAAATAAGGACGCGAATTGACTTCCTCCTCAGGAATGCTGCGACTGGCTTCATTAGTTTTGTAAAAATTCTGGGGGCTGAACACAGGCCGAATGGGAGGGCTTTGAACTGGTAACACGTGCCCTCCCAAATGAATCGAAGAAACTTTTGAGACGACTGGTGAACGGGAACGGAAAGGTAAGCGTCCTTTAAATCTATATTTGTCATAAAATCTCCTTTTAACAGCAACGTTTTCAGACAACTGAGGCTTTCCATCTGGAAGTGTTCGTTTAATATGAACTTGTTTAGATAACTTAGATCTATCACCGGACGCATAGGTCCGTCCTTTTTGGGTACAAGAAACAGGCGGCTGTAGAAGCCGTCTCTTGAAAAGGGGGTCCTATCTATGGCCCTTTTCTGCAACAACCCGTTGACTTCCTGTGAAATTAGAAGTGCCTCTTGACCCGATGTCTGGGTAAACTGAGGAAACTTCTGGAAAGGGGGTTTGAAAAAGGTTATCTTGTACCCTGAAACAATTGAGAGGATCTGAGGGTCCGATGTTAGGGTCCTCCAAGAGGTGAGGAACTCTGAGATTCTTGCTGACGTCCCTTCTGGAGTTGGGGACGAAAGGGGCCGTTTTTTGAACGGGATCCGTGGTGATTTGACTGAAATCTAGAGGTGTTTGAATACCCAGACGATTGATATTTGGAGAAGGTGTCTCCTCGATGCCTAGTCTGAGACTGTGAACTAGTGCCACGTCTAGGAAAGGCCTTGGATGTGCTTTGTGCCAAATTTTTTGTGAGGCCTCTTGACAATTCAGCTTGCTTTGAGGCCAATGAGGGAAAATCATCTCCAAAAAGCCATGACTTGGCATTTGGTAGAGGTAATTCTGCGAGGTTAATCCTCGACCTATTTATTGATGCAAGGACTCTCTGTCGTCTCAATATAGATAGTTGGGTATTTGCTGAGCCTAAGAGGCAAAGGGCTTGCTCAAGGGCTAATTTTATTTCCTCATAAGATGGTGCTGAACCATTTTCAATGCAGTCATGAAGACCACAAAGTGGACCAGTGGTATTTAAGAGGGCACGCTGAACGGTGAACATTTCTTTGTCTCTCTCTTGGACAAACTTTTTCAGTTTAGTGGGAACTTGATTCAATAACTGTTGATCCAGTTTCGGGGCAGATAACGAATCCACCTCAGGAGTGGCCCAGTCCTCCAGGATAACCAGTGATTGTTGATACGTTAATTTTCTCCGGAAATTAGACTCCAAAAATTTGGAGAATGGAGATGATGGTTTCCAGGAGGATGATTGAACAACAGGGTCAAACAGACCATGATCAAGGTTCGCAGCTTCGCCAGCCGTCTTACTAGACTCTTGTTGTGCCTCATCAGGCTCTACGGCTGCCTTAATAGGCTTTACAGGTGCCTTAATAGGCTCTACGGATGCCTCAATAGGCTCTACGGGTGCCCCTTTGGGCAATGAAGAAGTCTCAAGTGACTTTTCGGCCGCCAAAGGATCGTTTATCTCCATCAAACTTGACGTGTCATCAGCCATTACCGACAAGACGTCGATGTCCGTGTCCGTAACAGATTCTAGCTGATTTGAACGGGACTCCAACGAGTCTAATCGTCCAGAAAGGCTCTCAATCGAGTGCAAAATCCTCTGAAGAGTATCATCTTCTGGGTCCCTGCGCCGTTTTGGCGGGGAGCCTTCATTTTGTGCGTCAGGTGCCGAGATGGAGTTTCGGCGGGAAGATGGCGACCGGGAGCGAGTCCTTTTTCGCGACTTGTGCTTTCTGCTGGACATGTTCAGCGAATGAAGATACCCGAAGAGCGAAAAAATATCGCTAGAAAGAAACCTTCTGTGTAAAAACACAGAGGAATAGTCTGCAAAAGGTAAAAAATTAGCAAAAAGGCAGGACAAAATCAAATACTTACCGAATGGTTTGAAGCACAAGGAAAAAAGCCACAGAAGCATGATGGGACCACGAGACCTAGGTTCCAGGGTCCTGTGGGTATACCCAGGCCCCTACGGTTTGCTTTTATGGGGGTTTAACCCTTCCAATGCGTTAAAAAGTGGTTTGAAGCACTAACTGGGAAATTCCTACCAATTGTTTTCTCATATATTTCGAACGGAGTCTGTGAAATATAATTTGAATGTAAGGTATTTTTATTTCTAGGGTACCAATGCTTACCGATGCAGATAAAGAAGAAGTATACTGGATTGACATTGGCTAATTCATGATAGACGTCTTCCAGACAATGTTATATTATGTCTAAGAATTCTCAGAAATGTCGTATTTTGTGAGAGATATGATGCAGTGGCAAATTAATCTATTCGGGAAAATTCGAAAAACAAATTCGCACACTCTAGTATGCCTTGAAGAAAATCTTTCCCAAAGCAGGTAACCCAGTGGAATTCCAATATCATATGTTAGACATAAACCAAAATTAAAAACTTGACACCCTATTCAGGCGCTATGACATTTTCGTTTGCATTCGACCGTGGCGTTCACTGTCTCGTAAACGGTGATAGAATGGATAGAAATAGGGATAGAATAGAAATCATACCTTGTGCTTGCGGCTATTGCAAGATAATGTACAAACCTGTACGATATTTCAGACCCCAGTGGCTAAAATGAGTGAACATGGATTTAAAATAACATGATATTCTTTTCTTTTTGCAATTCTCGTTATCAACAGTTACTTGCTCCATCACGCAACGCTACTTCCCGAAAGTTCCTTTGGGCATTACATAACAAGCCCAACAGCGGTCGCGAAGAAAACGTATTGTCTCACGTTGTAATCGTCTTCTAAACTCCTCCATTTAAGGGCAAACGTTCTGTTTGAATTTTCTACAGGAATTAACAAAGCTAAGAGACCAAGCTGAAAAGCATAAGAGGCACATGAAGAAGTTGGAAGAAAGACTAGATCAGAGTTCAGGAAAGAGAAAATTTAACCCCGCTGATGTCTTCTCGCACTCCCGGAAAGAGAATCTTCCTTTGTCTGTCATTTCAAACGGTAGGTCGTATGATCCTTCATGTGCCTTATTTTAAGAGTGCTTTCCATTTACCTACACTGGTCAAACTGGTTTCTTTCCAGTCAACGAAACAGCGTAAAATCTGTATAGCCGCGCTGTTTGACGCCAAGATGTCTTCCACGTTACTACCGCATTCTACGTGGTCCAGTGAATTTGAATGACGGAGTATTGAAGCATGATTCGTTAAACAAACTGGTCAGACGAGATAAATGAAAAGCGCAATTATAATCACGAAAAAGTAACCAACCCCCCAACCCCACCCCCCTTCCGGAAAACGCTATTTTTAATGGCTTGCATTACTTCGCTCGATGAACAATATCTTTGTTTATTGGTGTATTTTTTTAGGTATTCTTTTGTTCATGTTTATATGTTTATATTTTAACGTTTTCCAAAAAAAGTTAGTTTTACCACCGCAAGATAATGTCAAGCTTTAGCCTGAGCGTTGCAAGATTGGGTGTTGGAAGCGCGGCTTAACGTTCCAACATTATTGGAACGTTTGGCCAAAGTTTAATTAACAATTATTCGCCGAAGGCGAAGTTATTATCGAGGAATATTCACCGAGACGAAGTCGAGGTGAATATTCACCGATAATCACTGAGCCTGAGGCGAATAATTGTTTTAGTATAAATACGTAGGTGATTATTTCAAAAAAGAAAAGAAAAACCATTCTACAACACGAACAAATTTTATTTCATCAAAGGCGCGCGAACGACTGGCAGCCATTTTGTTCGTCGAGGTGATTATCGGCTGATAATCCGAGATAGCGAACCAATGAGAGCGCGCGGTTTTGTATAATCACCTGAGTATTTCTACTAACGATTGTTAAATGTTGTCGAAAGTGTTCGCGAATGGCTTTGCTTATGTTAGCAAACGCGGTTAAGTCGTTTAGCAGGAGTGCTAACCTTTCATGAGAGTACTTTAAATGTTACGCCTGGATAACCATGAAGAGAGTTTTTGTATTTGGAGCGATGCAGTCATGGCGTGTAAATTGCAGTGAATGGTATAAATGAAAAGCGTTTGCCGATTCCTTTCTCGGTATCCTGATTGGATGAAATACTGATCACCGATATGTGTTGATTTAAATATCATTTCAACCTTTGCAGGAAACGGGGCAGTGAATCCGTAGTCTCGCACTTTCAATACGTGGTCAGGATTGTCAGCGTGACGGAGAAAGGCAGCGTTTCGTGACAGGGACAGTGGCCGCGCAATTGACCAATCACGACGTTGATTTCGGTGAAAACTAATGATCGCAAAATTCACAGCGAGATTTACCGTGGAGATCACAAGTCCCTCGTGCAAATGGTGGACAAATGAAAAGTTGGAATCCGAGGGATGCGTGACATGTCGTTGCGTGACGTGAGAACGCTTACTTTGCTCCATAGCTGACAAATTCCTCTCATCAACAAAGCAGACTTAAAAGCCGGCACTAGTAGAACTTTTCAGTTTTTTTATGAATCCATCTTGTCTATTAAGAATGTCTGAAATTGTTTATTAATGACGACAACCTATCCATTAGTATATATTTCTTTGTATGATTTTCATTTACTTTAGTAATGAACATCGGTTTCTTGGTACTGGAGAGGATAGTAAGCTTTTAGTACACTTACCTATTTCAATGAGATTTTATAAGCCTAAAATGGATAAATAAATAAACCGTTCGAATATTAGAATCATCTTATTCTGTATACATGTATTCAATTTTTTGGGTGGGATATTGTACACTTAGGTATGGTCCCGAGGAAAACAGTTAGGTTTGTTTTCCCGAGAGTCCTGAGGTTTCCCTCTACTTCGTCTCGGGAAAGCAAAACTAACTAGATTCCCGAGGGGCCATACGTTAAGTACTTTGTCATATATTTAGACTTTCCCTTAAACAATCATATAGCAGAAGCAAACAAAGACGGCACAACTGGCGTACGAGCAACAACTGCGCAAACTGTATCCCTGTCGGAATACATATTTGAATTTGATCATGGGCACGTGACCTAGAATCAACAGATCACAGTGCTCGTTTTGTTGAGTGAAAGTCTAGGTGTATAAATACATATTATAACCCACCGATTAATTTTCGCACCATTCTATTGGCTATTGTGGGTCATGTGGTGTGGTGTTTTTGGCCTTGAGGTGAGCAAAAGTTACGAGCCCTCGGGTAATAAAATTCTTGAAAATCGTCCCACTGAAATAAAGGATGGTTTTGCACAAAGCTACACTTCTCACTGTCTCCAAAGCTGCTGGTTGAGAAACCTTCCAAGCCAAACACGATAAACTGCGCAAACGATTGGTCGCTCCAGTCGTACACGTACAGTGCACAACCAACTGTACAACAGCTATTCAAAATTTCACATATGGCCTCGAAGCTTCTCGGCCAACTTAATTTTTCGGACAATCTCTCAGCCGCAGGCATTATCCTCCGATATACCAGCCGCCACCGGAAGGGGTTTTTTACTACAATTGCTACTTATCTCGCAATATGATTGGCTAATTTTCCGTTGTTGATAAGAGTCTAGACAACGCTGCTCGCGTCAATGTGTCACGCAAAGCAGTAGCCAATCAGAAACGCTCATTGTGGTAATTTGTTGTGGACTCGCTCGGCTGCGCCTCGTGAGTCCACAACATTTTGACCACTCACTGTGATGACGCGTACTCGTTGTCGATAACAGTACAGAAAACGCTAAACCCCATTCTATTTGTTAAATTTAAAAAATATCTCACACTATTGCTATCGCCTCCGTAACTTGCTAACTGACACGCAACCATACCGATTATTAGCCGAGGCTCTTCGACAGAGAGCCGACCAATACGCGAAAGTTGGGATAATCGTCTCGAGCGTTAGCTCTTCGTCGGAGCTAACCCTTCGCTCCGACGAGGGGCTAACGCTCGAAACGTCAGCACCTCCCTTTTACCTTACAGTGGTAAAACTTACTTTATCAATGGTGGACGAATGTTGACGCATTAATCCAGCGCCGTCGCTTTTCGTATATTTCATTTGATAATCAAATGATCCAGGATTTGAATAACTACTTTTGTGATCTATGTTCCGACACTGATTACATAGAACCAACTCTTATGGAAATCAGGGAAGACTGTGAGGTCCCGGAAATCAGCGAGTTTGGAATGCATGAAGAGGATTAAAGAAAACTGCCACCGGCCCGGACCAGATCCCTTATTGGGTATGGAAAGACTAGGATTAGATATTTACACCGATAGTTACCAGCCCGTGAAACTTGTTACTTTCCATTCATTTACTTAGGCCCGTCGCTCCAGGTGGAGCATAGGCCATTAACAACAGCTCGGCAGCGAACTCTAGCTTGAGCTTTTCGCACAACTTCATTCAAGTTGTAGTCCATCATCTTAAGCTCTGTATCCGTGTCGCGTCGCCAGCTGTTTTTGGGTCGCCCTCTCCTCTTTCCTTGGGGGCTCCAAGTCAGGGACCGGCGAGTGATGTTACTTGCTTCTTTCCGCAGGGTATAGCCAATCCAGCACCATTTTCTCCTTAGAATCAGCGTGCCTACTGATTCTTGATCTCCTCATTGCCGCAGCTCCTCATTGCGAATTTTCTCAGGCCACCAAATGTTAAAGATACGTCTCGGGCAACTACTGTTTATGAATGTAGTGGCTGTTTTGTGCGTCTCCACTTCTCTGACCCATTAACGAGAACCGATTTAACATTTGAATTGAAGGTACGAAGCTTGGTTTCAGTCCTGATTTCCTTGGACTACCAAATGTTTTTGAGCATGCATGTTAAATGCTGCAGTTGCCTTGCCAATTCTTGCACCTACATCCACATCCGTACCTCATTCTTTTGTCAATAACACTGCCAAGATATGTGAACGAGTCCACCTCCTCAAGCTGCTCTTCTCCTAGTGTGATTGGATTTTCATTGGCAGTGTTGACCCTTATGACCTTTGATTTACCCCTGTTGATCTATAAACCAATTCTTTCTGATGTTGCTGCCAAACCGGTGGTTTTGCTCTGCATCTGGTCATGGTTATGTGAAAGAAGAGCCAGATCATCGGCACAGTCTAAGTCCTCCAGCTCTGCCCAAGTTGTCCACTGAATCCCGTTCTTCTTTCCTACTGTGGTGTGGTCTTCATAATCCAGTCTATTACAAGACGTAACATGAAAGGTGATAGTAAGCATCCTTGTCGGACACCAGTCTTGACATTGAAGCAATCTGAGAGCTGGCCTCTGTGCACCACTCTGCATGACATTCCCTTATACGTTTGTTGGATGAGCGTTATGATCTTCTCTGGTATGCCATAGTGTTTAAGAGCGGCTGTCTGTAAATATCGAGAATTCGCCGTCAAAACTGAAATTTCGAATTCCTTCATATTTGGACAGAAAAACCCCTTTGGTAAAACATTTATGAAAATTATAATCAAAGTTTCCAAAGAGTTTCCTTTTTGGAGAAACTGGGCAAAAAGTGAAATGCCGTGTCAACGTCACAGCCGACATCAAAAATTCGTGCGAATTAGCACTTTTTCAAATCACTTGGAAATAAAAAACGGGTCAACTTAACGCGATAATCTTTTGCAGGTGAGTAAGGTATCACCAGATGAACCCGAAAATGTAAAACTATTTGAAAATACTGATTTTTCAGACATCGGGTTTAAAGCGCCGAGATTCCTAGTCTTAGCGCATAGGAAAACGCTGAAAATTAAGGAAACTTTGAAAGTAAAAATCGCATACTGGTACATCGAAATTCATAACAAAATTTACATCAGAGGAAAGCTCTATTGCTGTACTTTAACATATAAAAAATCTGGCTTGGGCAATTCAAAGGCCACCGCTTGAGAGAGGTAAACGCATTGTGAATTTTCATGTGTTTACATAAAAGGAATTGTAACTGTCACGCAAGCATAAGAAAACACATTTTATAAAATATTAGCCGTGAATGTTGAAAATCTTTTCTCAGATACAATATGTAAGGCTAAAATGAATTTTTAATGTATTTTTATGTATTGTAGCTGAAAACTTCGGATAACGTGACAAAAAATTAGTAACCGGAGCAATTGAAAAGGTAAAGATCCATGTCAAATGTAAACAACACGAAAGTAAAAACAAGAGCAATTGAATTTTTTTCTCATTTGCAGATTACATCTAGAAACGTTTTATCGAAAAGGTGCTATTTTAGTGTTTTTTTTTTTTTTCTTTTGCAATTCCTCGTTAAAATGTTGTGTTAGGGAAGTGATGGAAATATCACACTTCAAATAAGTTTAATACGGACACTGATCAAACAGTCATCCATACAATTAGTCACAAATTAGAAGTGAAAAAAATGTTACGTCCACCGATCGACCCTAATTTGGCTCCGATGATAACTCATAGAAGCGTATTTTAACAGCACAGTTGCATGAAAAATTCGCGGCAAAAAAAAATAATAAAAAAAATGCAATGACATTAAAAAGCCTCACGGCTGCTACCATTCCATTTGTTCACAAGCTCCTTCCGACACGCTCTTTTTAGGCTCTATTTAAGGCCATTTACATTCGGATACCTTTCAGTCAACAACTCCCTTTTTTCTTTTTGTAAGCAGAGAGTAACGTCTGTAGGAAGAATGGGGGGTGGGGGGGGGGGGAATGGTACGAAAGGTAAGTTTCGTAAGAAGAGGAAACAAAACTTCTAGCTGAAGTAACAAATTCTTTGACAGTCATTTCCTACCGCTCAAAGTTACTAGCGCGACTCTAAATTCATACAGGTACATTCCTGAACCGATTCTTGCAACAGGTTAACATAAGCTGCTTTTCTCCCTACTGTGGAACAGGAACAAGCAGCCCAAGCTCCGTCAGAATTGCAGGTCTACCAATTTCAACTTTGATAGAGTTTGCTTTGACCAACTCACACAAATTATTTTGAGCACAGACTATTGGATGAGCCAATTTTTCATTCTACCCAACTCTTGTTTCCTAGCGGCTTAACGCTACAGGATATTAGAAAGTCGTTCAACTTTGACTTTTGCTGGTCTGCGTCATCCGTTTTACTAACAGAAGAGGCTGTGCTAGTGGTTTCTGAACTAGCCATGTAAATGATATCGTGACTATCTAACGTTAGATATTGACACTTTTCAGCGGTATCATCTGAGGTGCTACTGCTATCGCTTTCCCTGTGAAAGATCGAGGGAAACAAAACAATCAGACTAGAATACACCGAGTTTTGTATCCAATATCATTAATAACTGTCATGTACTGACTTTCGGACATTTAGAGAAAGAGGGGATCGGATACCGCTTCCCACTCAAGATTAATGTCAAAAAGGTTTTCGTTTTAGCCAAGAAAAGTGGGTGCATCTTTTTCTCTTATCACTGTCACTTGCATCAGTCATGAATAGCAACTTGAGTAAACATGACTAATACTACATATCTTTTCCAAGGAAATGGTCTTCCAATCTTCTCTTTGGTTTGATAGCTCCGGCACACACGTCGTGGTTAAGACAATATCCGTGAAATCTATCGGGCCTGAGCTTGATCTTTTGATTGTCTTTCTCCCCCAAAAGAACAAGTCGGCTGCTTTTCCATCCCCAGGCGCGGATCCTCACCGGTTTCCACCGTTTTACGGGAATCGGTCAAATTTTCCATAATGAATAATATATTTTAATAAAAAGAAAAACTTTCCAAGTTAAAATTTGAGGAGAATGGAACTGGCCAATATCCTGTCTGAATGACTCAGAGACCCAGGAAACGGGACTTAAGGGAGTTAGATCCAAAAAATTTCACCGGTTGAGCATGCCCCCGGACCCTCCTAGAAACTTGCGTCTTCGGGGCTCGTTTAGGAAATCGGTTACCATTTATTCTAGATCCGCGCCTGTTCTCGTTCAAAATTTGCGAAATGTGCTGCCTTCATCGTCTGCAGATGGCTAGAAAAAAGGCTTCCAGTTAGTTTCTATTCAAAAATAAACAATGAATTTATCGCAATCATTCAGGTATGAGAACCTAATAAACGTGAACAGGCATTTCTTATAGTGAACGGAGCAAATCGAATTCACTGGTGGTTTTTTAAAGCATTCAAGTGAATTGAACTAGCGCATAGGGATTTACTCATCTCATAAGACAGCTTCGTTTTCGCTATAGGTTTTGAAATTGCAATCTTTTGCTGCCACGTTACACTAATTGACTTTTAGTGGCACCTGTCTTGCGCGAGTAGATAGAAGGAAGCGAAGGAGCGTCCAACTTAGAGAGAATTATCTGTCGGTACGCTGGATTGCTATCAGTATTCAGAGGCTAGCCTGTTCAGAACCTTTATTTTCTAATATGTCCTTGGTTTAATCATTGGCTTGCTGCTACCTAACATTACCTTCTTTGCGGGCTAGTATTTTCTGCACTTCAACACTCTAAGTGCCTACACGAAACTCAAAATAAGAATTCTTTCGTTTTGTAATACACGGTCTCGGGACGCCCTTGTAAGCGGCCTCGAAAATGGGCGCTAGAAAGAACCGGGGAAAGAGAAGCGAAAGAAAGCTCTTGGGCCCCTCTCTTTTTCTCGCTTTCCGTCCCCAGGCCAAAACTAGCATCTGTCTCGCAGACTAGACACACCCCCACCCCTGAAAAACAACCCTGTATTTTGTACTTGCGATTTCCAATGGAAACAAGAGTGCCAGATGTCTGAGATATCAGTGCTGACTGAGGAAAGTCGATACTTTTATCGCCCTTTACTGTCTTAGACTTGTGTACAGCCATTCCGAGCGGAACAGCACAGTGCCTTTTATTGCACCGCCAACGAAGACCATATACATCGCGAAGGCGTTGATCCGAGATCACACGGATCGTGGCTCATCAAAGAAACCAATGATTCCTTGCCCAGATTGGATTAATCGGTTCCTTTGATGCTTCATGATCCGTGTTATCTCGGATCACAAATCCAATCCAAATTATGTCATACCAACGCACCTTCAGGGAAATTTCGATTGAGTTGTGTTCAGCGTTACTTTCGTGTTGTTTACGTTTGACATGGATTTTGACCTCTCGATTGTTCCGGTTACAAATTTAGTAGTTGCTTTACCTGGAATTTTCAGCTACAATGGATAAAAATATATGTGAGATTCCTTAAGTCTTAAATTTCGCATTTGAGAAAGGGTTTTTTACATCCACAACTAAGATTTTATAAAACGTATCTAAAAATGTGCTTTCTTGTGCTTGCGTGACAGTTGCAATTCCTTTTATGTAAACACATGAAAATTCACAATGCGTTTACCTCTCTCAAGCGGTGGCCTTTGAATTGCCCAAGGCAGATTTTTTATATGTTAAAGTACAGCAATAGAGCTTTCCTCTGATGTAAATTTTGTTATGAATTTCGATGTACCAGTATGCGATTTTTACTTTCAAAGTTTCCTTAATTTTCAGCGTTTTCCTATGCGCTAAGACTAGGAATCTCGGCGCTTTAAACCCGATGTCTGAAAAATCAGTATTTTCAAATAGTTCTACATTTTCGGGTTCATCTGGTGATACCTTACTCACCTGCAAAAGATTATCGCGTTAAGTTGACCCGTTTTTTGTTTTCAAGTGATTTGAAAAAGTGCTAATTCGCACGAATTTTTGATGTCGGCTGTGACGTTGACACGGTATTTCACTTTTTGCCCAGTTTCTCCAAAAAGGAAACTCTTTGGAAACTTTGATTATAATTTTCATAAATGTTTTACCAAAGGGGTTTTTCTGACCAAATATGAAGGTATTCGAAATTTCAGTTTTGACGGCGAATTCTCGATATTTACAGACAGCCGCTCTTAAGTAGCTTCCACAGAGTTCCTCTGTCCACACTATCAAAAGCTATCTCATAGTCAATACAATTGACGTCAAGAGACGGGTTCCACTCCGGGGATTGCTCTACTATTATGCGAACAGTGACAATATGATCTGTGTAGGACCTGTACATGTCCTGTCTAAATCCAGCTTGCTGGTCTCGTACTCAGTTGTCAACTGCTGCTTTCCTTCGTTGAAAGGATTCTGTTTAGAACTTTGCCTGGAATTGATAGAAGTGTGATACCCCTGTAGTTGCTACAGACCATCAATTCTCCTTTCTTCGGTAGTTTAATGAGAAGCCCTTCTTTTCAGTTCTTTGGAATCTCTTTCTCCTCCCAGATGTTTTCGAATAGTCTTTAGAGAATTTCAGTAGAAGTGCCTATGTCTACCTTGAGAACTTCAGCAGGAACGCTATCTGTCCCAGCTGCCTTTCCATTCTTCACGATCAATGCCTGGATTGCCTTTCTGATCTCTTGCCGTGATGGTTTAGCACAATTTTTAGACAGCTCTGTCTATGCTAGTAATATATCTGGGGGTTTTCTGGGCCAGGTCTGTTTGGGAGCTCGCTGAAATGCTCCACCCATCTCCCTAGCTGTTCCTCTGTTGATGTCATTGTTTTCCCCTGCTTGTCTAATTGGCTTGTTCGTCACTTGGTATCTTGCAGCTAGCTTCTTAGTTGTATTGCAGAGCTCTTTCATGATGCAAATGAATATATGAAAGACCATATATTTGAACTGCGGATTAATATGCAATGGCATTAATTGATCATCGCAGTTATGCACACAACGTAAGCAGCTGGGAAATTAAAGCCTGAAAAAAAAACTCAGGCCTGAACGGGTCATATGACATGCTCCCAGTTGGCTTGATGTAGCTCAGTTGGTAGAGCACTGCTCCGGTATCGCAGAGGTCATGGGTTCGAATCCCGTTCAGGCCTGAGTTTATTTTTATTTTTTTATTTTCAGGCTTTAATTTCACAGCTGCTTACGTTGTGTGCATAAATGCGATGATCAATTAATGTCAGAGCTCTTTCATATTTCCCCGTGCTGCTAATTGCTCCGCTTGCCTGGCTAGATTGTCGATATGGCTCCTCTTATCTCTCATTATACTCCTCCTCGCCTCCTTGTGGGCCCTTATATACTGCTGCTGTTCTGCTTCCTTAGTTGCTCTTGTTCTACACGTGTTCAAAATGGTCTTCGTTTATCGCTGTTGAATCTTATGCAGAGTTTCAGCTGTCATCCAGTCCTTATGTTGGGTCGTTTTCCTACCAACAGTCTCCTCGCATGTCTCAGTCCACATCTTCTTTGTCTGCTGCGCGTTTTCATCATCATAAAGCTGCTGGAGTGCCTGGTACCTGTTGGCGAGTCTGATCTTGAACTTATCTGCAGTCTCCTTATCTCTCAACAGATCCACATTATACCTTGTTCTGGTGCTAGTAGAAGGTGGTTTGTAGCGTTTTAGGCGCAGCTTGAGAGTTGCCAAAACCATATGATGGTCAGATGCCACACCAGCTCCTCTTTTGACTCTCACATTCTGTAAAGACCGCCTGAACCTCTGGCATATAAGACATCCCTCTAAACCCATATATAGTCTACTGAATTTTCTACAGGTTAGAATGCAAAGGGTATTAAATAGATTTAGGCAAGTCTAAAAGCGGAGCTCCTCACACAGACCCTCACACATTCGAAAAATGTTGTCACTAAAGTTATTAAATACGCCTGGTGTACGCAACTACTTAAAGAAGATTCGATAGCTCAAATAAATCGTCAAAAAAAAACATCTAGCTCGCGACTCAACGGAAGAACCATTACCTGGTCAGCAAAATTATTAAATAGATTTAGGCCAGCCTAAAAGCGGAGCTCCTCACACAGACCCTCACACATTGAAAATGTTGTCACTAAATTTATTAAATACGCCTGATGTACGCAACTACTTAAAGAAGATTCGATAGCTCAAATAAATCGTCAAAAAAAAAACATCTAGCTCGCGACTCAACGGAAGAACCATTACCTGGTCAGCAAAATTATAATAGTTTTAAAGCAACACCAAAAGCAGCTAGGCAGCTCTTTAACAAAGGAAAAATAGACACTCAGCTTTATGCTTATGTCCCTCCAAAAACGCTTGAAAACTTGTAGGAAGAAAATTTTTCCTCCAAAACCGCTATGAATATAGAGATTACTTCATGGTTAGTGAGGGCGGACGATTTTTCTTCACGAGT
>OX453278.1:24646948-24711948 GCA_949710005.1 Ricordea florida | reverse complement strand
AAAATTTTCTCAACTTAGTACCCACTCCCTACGTGAGCAGATCCCAAAGACCAAGGTCATAGATTATAATTTACGCGATAAAAATAGCGCCCGCAAGTGAATAAATATAGAACGTTTTAAGAATACTTTTATCAATAGCCTTGACATATAACGTAATACTATTTTTTTTATTATTTCATTTTTGGCATTTGTTAATCCCTTTTTATAAATATGTAACATGAGATATGTAGTTTTTATCTTATGAGGAATAAGGACATTATCATTATTATTATTATTATTATTATTATTATGGGAGTGTAAGTTTGCCCACAAAACTCTAAGGGCTACCGACGGTGCTAGAACGGGTTTGTGATTTCCTATTAATTCTACTACTGCTGCCCAGGTGAACATTACCATCTTTGAAGCAACTCATTAAAGAGGCTATTGTTATGCTATTCATGGCTGAGTTAAGACCTGTCCAAACGGGAAATGTTTGGCGACCAAACATTTTCAGACATTGTTTCGTGACCAAACATTTTACCGGCTCGTGTTTGAAGGGCGATGTTCTGTTCGTTTGGACTATCAAACATGTTTGGACCGCACATGCGTACCACACTTGCTCAGCCATTTATATCGATATATTTGTGGCCCATAGTTCTTTGCCTCCGGAGTTTGATCTGTGTTTGATCATGTGTTTGATCAAACATGTTTTAACCACTTGGCCACTCAGTTCAACATCAGTATGTTTGGTCACCCATCAATGTTTGATGATGTTGGGCCGCCAAACATTTCCCGTTTGGACAGGCCTTTACATCCATGCATACAAACAGGGAACAAGGCTTCGATTGGAACTAGTAGGACAAATTGAGGCACTTTGGTAGAGGGGCCGGATTGTTTTGAGCTGTACAAAAAAAAAATTGATATAATACCTTAAATTCCCAATGTCTAAGACCAATAGTAGCTTCGTGGTTCTCTAATATTTCACATATCAGTAACAAGAGCTTGTCATTGGCAGGGGCTCCTGTCATTGGTTACCATAGCAAGGCGATCATTCTCATTTAGTATACACCGACTCGGCAACCTTTTGTATTCAGAAGTATAATCCAATTGGTTCACTATCTCGGGTTATTTAGGACAGTATTCACCTCCTACGACGTGAAGTCAGGTAAAGCAGTGCCGGGGAGTCTAAGAAAACCTTGTGCAAGTGAGTTTTGCTATCGTTTCAAGGCCCAGATATTTTGGAATTAAATTAAATTTCACCGTCACTTTGATGTGATTGAGACTGCTTCATTTGTAAACACACGTGGGTCCATTAGGCCAGGTAATGAACTACTGATATATTAAAATCAATTATTCTCTTCCATGATCTCGGTGAATAGTGGCTTTAGGAATATTTCAACTTGGTGCTTCACAGCTTGATGAATATTCTGCCTCTCGGATTCTAGAATCCTACGTACTTCTAGTGTTGTGTGTAGGATGAAAAATACCCGGATTTTTTTTATCAGGAATTTATCAAGGATTTTATCAGGAATTTATCAAGGATTCCAATACCCGGATTTTGTTTTTATCAGGAATTTATCAAGGATTTTATCAGGAATTTATCAAGGATTCCAATACCCGGATTTTGTTTTTATCAGGAATTTATCAAGGATTTTATCAGGAATTTATCAAGGATTCCAATACCCGGATTTTGTTTTTATCAGGAATTTATCAAGGATTTTATCAAGGATTTTTTTAAAAAATGAATTTGAAAAATGATTTAAAGATTTATGTATACAGTAATAAATATGGAGAAACTTTCTGTGAAAGAACTGAAAGACCTTGCCAGAGAACAGGGTATTAAGGGATATTATCAGTTGAAAAAAGCAGAACTCATTGAAGCTCTAACACAACCACAAGTCCTTGAAAATAAACTCATCAAAGTAACACCACAAGCCCCTAAAGGTAAACTCATCGAAGATACAACATCAATACCAACACCACAAGTTACTAACATGAATAAATATAAGTGTGTTCATGGAAAGTTAAAATATTTCTGTAAAGGCCCGGCCAAACGGATCCAACATCATCCAACATTGTTGAATCCAACATTGTTGGACGATGTTGCTCAGTGTTGGACGAGGTGGCCAAACGAATGCAACATGTTGGATTCAACACTTGGGCTCGAGAGGTCTGGGTCCAAAAGTTACCCAGAATCCTTACAAAACAAACGCGCGCCATATTGGTTTTCTCAAAAAATGGCGCGCGATCGATCGACTGTGAAGAGGTAGTTAGCCGCTCTTGCTCTGCTTGAAATGTTGGAAGAGGAGGATGATAGAGTCACTAGAAAAGGAAAGACTAGACACTGGATAAAAGCGAAGGGGAGAAAAGGGATATTTTAATAAGATAGTCAGAGAGTTAATGACTGAGGACATGGTCTCTCTTCCAGTATTTCGATAAGTCTGTCTGCCTCCGAGTCACACCGTCTTCTTGATTTCCCAGTTCTCGCGTTTTTAATCGCTGCTTTGCCCTTTCTTTTTCTATTTGCGGAGAGATCGCTAGCTCTTTCTTCGTAGAGTGATTGAAAACTTTCCTCGTTCGCCATACCGAATCTTAAGATCAACGCGGCAACGCACGAAGCAAGTATGAACAGTGAATCATTGCCTTGGAAACAGATACCAGCAAAGTCAGCTTAGTGGGCATGCGCGAGTTCAACAATGTTGAACACGGTGGCCAAACGAATGCAACATTTTTGTTCACACTTGAGAACAAAAGAAATGTTGGATGATGTTGAAGACGATGTTTGATGGAAATCAAACTTCGTTCAACAACATCCAACATCATGCAACATCGTGCAACATGGTGACCAAACGAGTGCAACATGTTGGATTCAACAATGTTGGATGATGTTGCATCAACATGTTGGATCCGTTTGGCCGGGCCTTAAGGATTGTAAGGGATCTCAAATATGCTCCCATAATAGAAGGAGAAACATATGTAAAGAATGTAATGGTTATAATATTTGTAAGCATAAACGTGTGAGGTATATGTGTAAAGAATGCAACGGTAAAGGAATATGTATTCATGGAAAACAAAGATTGTTTTGTAAGGATTGTGGAGGATCTCAAATATGTGAACTCAACAGACATAAGGCGTACTGTAAGTTATGCGGAGGGTCTCAAATATGTGAACACAACAGACAGAAGGCGCAATGTAAAGAATGTCACACAACACAAGAGACATAACAAAAACATTAAGTTATATAACGCAAGTAAGTGTTACATAACAAAATTTACCTTGTGACTCATCTATATAATTTGCATTGACGTAATCACATACCTGAGCGACGTTAGAAACCACTATCTAAAAAGTAAACTTCAAATCTACTTTTCAACTTGCTTGTTGCTATGTCGTAAAAGTATGTAGTCTATTGTTCTACACGTGGGCAGTAATTTACACACAATCATAATCACGTGAAATACTCATGAACTACCGAAATAGATACCACGCTAATCCACCAGCGACAACTATAAATGCTAATATATTCTTTTCATGTTGCGTTGAGTCTGGCTGTATTTAGTATGTTTGCGTTGAGTCTGTTTTCATTGAGGGTTTTGGTTTCTTCTCAGTTATATGAGGTAACTTTATCTTTGAAGATCCCATGTTATGATTTATTCCAACCTGTTTTGCTTCAGTGTTTAGGGAATTATTCACTCCAAATTTCATATCATTACTCGCTTTCATAAGTTTGTTATTAAAACCAGTCACACTCTCTGTATTGATTATCATATTACTAGGCATTAGCCATAAACCGGGAGCAATAGCTAAATCAAGCCGTAATTTCGCTTCTTGTACAGCTAATTGATACCTTTGGATCGAACTCGAAATGTCATTCTCGATCACACTACTTTTAAATAAAGCCAAGAATTCTTGTTGAGTCTCGATCGCTCCACCACCACTACCGTAAATCGAGTTTCTAGTGTTGACTTGCGCTCCCAATATGCAGTAAAAAAAAGCTTCAGCAGATCGATTCAATCTACCAAGTCCAGCTTTAGTGAGTCCATAGCCACTTGTTGGGATAAACCAGGCATATTTGTAATCGGCAAAGTCATCATTACGGATAAATGAGATGAGATCACCCTTTTCTTTCTTACCTCCTTCATCAGCAAATTTACCACCTTCACCAGGCCACTGATCAGCTTCAACATCGTAATTCCTTACCATATGTACATTTTGATATCCACCACCAGCTCCATGATATCCAGCACCATAATCAATAAATATATCTCCCAATCCTCCATTTCGACCACCTTTCCATCTAAAGTCAGAGTTTTTTGAGATTCCAAATTCAGCACACAATCGTTGATAAGAGACTTTACTATAGGGATTATTATTTATTACAAAAGGTTGCTCATCAGGTAGGGGAAGACTCAATTCATATAATATCCGCCTTATAGTGAAATACACATGAAACTTAATGAAGTTGTTGAACAAATTACAATGGATCCCCCTCCTCCTAAAAATAAGAAATCTGTTAAAGAGAAAGACCCTAAAAAGGTTGCAGCCGGTAAGAAACTAGCAGAATATAACAAAATAGCTAGAGAAGCGTTAGCCAGGGAAATGAAACGTGAAAAGGAACAAGCGGAGACTAAACAGGAAGAAAATATAAATGAAGAGAGCGAACCTAAAGCATGGATTCCAGAGCTATCTTTTACTACTGTGTTATCTATTGTTGGAATAGGGTTTACCGCAGTTGACATGTTTATGAGGTATTACAAAAACAGAATAGTTGATTTATCTCACGTTCCGACTACCCAACCACCACCCTCACATACCACTACCCAACCTACCCAACCAACTCCGAAAATAGTAATGCTCTGAGGAAAGTAGTTTAAAGATTTTCTCTAACCACAATAAAAATCATGTCAACTGAAAACAAACTTGTGAAAACTGTTACCGATTCAGCCGTCATTATCGGATTGGCTGCTGGAGTTGGATACGTAGCTAAAAAGGCTATGAAAGAATCATTTATAAACGATCCATCCTCAAGTATTACAAACTATGCAAAATGGGTCGCTGTCCTGTCCGGTAGTATGTACCTCAAAACTTATTTAGAAGATCAAAATATTTTACCAAAATAAAGATTTATGGCGACAATAGCAATGATGGTTGGTGGAGCTATTTTGAATGCGACAACGTTCGTAAGTGGTTCGTATCTTGCAAAATATCTCTCAGGTGATAACACAGATTCAGAGCGAATAAGGCACGACAAAGCAATAGAAAAATATCAAAAAGATTATGCTACATACCAGGAAAAGAGACAGAATCTCATTGATTGGTACTCTCAACAGAAGGATGATAAACACCAAGCTTCACAAAATATTTCTAATACCGATGAAGCTTTGAAATTTTATAGTCAGACACATGAACCAAAATTCTCTGATTATTATAGACCTAGCAGCAATCAAAAGATGGGTGAGATGGCATATGTAGGTGGTGGTATGCTGGCATTGGGTTATATTGTTAGTAAATTCTTTTAGTTAAGTGTGTGATCAGTTTAAAGATTTCTTACTGTTACAAGTAAAAAATCATGGAAGAAGATCCAGAAATACCAGACTTTCCTGTTGATATAGATGATAATGTTGGTGGTGATGATGATAAAGAATTTATAGAAATGACTTCCGTATCATCTAATAACGTCACCTATAAGATAACACAGCTACTTAGTGAGAAATATGATGATAGGAGAGAAGCGCTACAATATATCAAACGTATATTTCCCGATTTCAACCCTTTGGATTCTACATTTACAGCAGAATGGGATAAGGATGGGAATTTGAAGGTTAAATTGAGTACTCAGAGTAATGCTAAAGAGCATACATTGATTGATAAACATGGGGTAATCAATTATGATAATTTACCAAAAAATATCAAACAATCTCTGGGTATTAGTTATGAAAAAATTCTTGGAAGAAATGATGAGCTTGTATCACAATTGAATGAAGCTAATGAAAAAATTAAGGATTTAAGTAACGCCACGGCGGGATTGGAAGCAGCCACAAAAGTATATCCTCAGGAGATAGATCGCTATGTTGCTATAGAAAAAGATCTGCGTGAATTCATTGAAAAACAACAAGTAACAATCGCGGAAAAAGATAGCTATTTGGATACAGCTGTTAAACAGAAGATAGAAGCTAAAACAGAGGCTGAGAAACTTCGCGGTGAATTAAATCGATACAAAGATGAACTAGACAAGAAAGAGAAGGGGCAGTCAAATTTAAGAAGGGTGGAACAAAGTAGGGATCGTTTACTCGCCAAGGTCAATGAATTTGAAGAACTAGCGAGAAAGCAGATAATTTCCAATCAAGAACAAATAAGCGATCTCGAGAGACGAAACGAGTCAATAATAGAAAGACTACCATTAAGAGAGCGGGTAAAGGCCATCTTCAAAAAGTACGGGTTCACAGTATTTGCCGTTGTGAGTGCTGTAGGTGTGGTCATTGGTGTTATCGTTTCTAATCTTTCTAAAGGTCTAACCAAATTGGGTAAAGGTGTTGGTAACGGTTTGAAAACGATCGGTAAGAAACTTGGTGAAATATTACCTGGAATGGTTGGTGCTATTGTTAGTTTTATCTTCAAAACAGCGGGGGAGGTTATTGGATTTTTAGGTAAGAACGCTTGGTTATTGATAGTGGCTGTGGTTCTATATTTTGTGGAACAATTTAAAAAGAAGAGGCGCTAAGTAAAAAAATAATGAATGATACAACGTTTCTATCTATAACTATGCTAACTCCTGAAACAAGAATTTATCTAGATCCACCCTTAACCAATGTAAAAGAGATACAAATGCTATTTAGTTACATTTCTAAAGCGACGTATACTAATCCTTTGTACATAATGTGTGATCTTATAGAGCCAAAGTCTTCATATTCAAATTGTTGTAAACCCATCGGTGAAAATGTAGAACTTAAACCCTCACAAGTACTCGCTGTTATTCCTCCATATCAAGAGCATCCTTGTTTAAGAATTCCACAAACCAAAAATCCGGTCAACTACTTTACTTTATGGATTTTAAATGAAAAAGGGGAAGAAAAAGGTAACTTAAATAACGAACCTATTCGAATTTATTTAAAGATTTCATGTTGATCAGTAAAATATGGATGACTACAATAGAATTTATCCACAAGTGCCTATGAATGGGGACTCAAATAATTTCAGACTTCAAAAATCGTGTGAAGTAGTACATAATCTTCAGAAGGAAATTAGACATTACGAGGATGTTAGGAAAAAATACAATAGAGCGAGGGGGATATTTACAAAAATCAGTGTTGGTAGTGGGGTGTTTTCAGTTATCCTATCTGCAAGTGGACTGGGAACCTCTCTTACTGGTTTTGGTGCTGTTGTTGGTATCCCGTTAGGAGCGGTTGGAGGTATTTGTGGGGGAATATCGGTTGGATTCGGTGCGGCTTCTAAACGACTTTCACATAAAGTTAGTAAACACGAACAGACAGTTTCTCTGGCAAAAGCAAAAGTAAATACCATTCACGACTTGGTTTCAAAGGCACTGAAAGATAACGCTATCTCTGACCAAGAATTTTCTCTAATTTTATCAGAGGTGGACAAGTTTGAAAAACTAAAACTCTAAATCCGTCAAAAAAACAGGAAAGATACAGAAAAAAACTTAAATATGAATCAGATAAGAACAGAGGTTCGTGCAGAAATTTTAAAGGAGTTAACCGGTCCCGAACGTTAAAATTTTCATTTGAGCGAACGCCTGTAGGATGGAATTATGAGGTTGGTATTAGAAAAGAACGGTGTTGATTTAAAAACATCTTATTCGAAACATAAAGATAAGATGTTACTCAATGATTTCAGAAATAGGTATCCAAAGGCTGATCACAGTCAATTCGAAGTTGTAGCTGATCCGTATGGTGGTTACATTAGGTGGAAAGTTAATGGAACAACAATCATGTCTTATGATGACCCCACTGGAAAAACATGGACTGATGACCTATCACCCCGTTTGAAAATACTTCTATGGAAAGATTTAGGATTGGATGATAATGCATTGAGTTCATTCCCAAAGAGTTTAACTATGACTAAACGATCTTACCCAATACCTGGTATTGATTTTGATGATTTCACAAGTAATATCACAAACATGCTGACATCACTGGATATATACGTGTCTAATACTAAGAAATTCACCGCTAAGATGCGTAATATATTTACCTCTCAAGTTGTGACTTTCAAGTTTGGTAAACAGAGTCGAAAATGGCTTTACGCTCCCGATATGAATTATTGGCCACAACAACTTAACTTTGCAGTTTGGTGCGCGACCTCTGGTTGTGGGATAAGTCCTTTTGAGAGTCTCAACTATCCTAAAGTCGTTAGTAGCTTCATTAAGTTTCATGTGTATTTCACTATAAGGCGGATATTATATGAATTGAGTCTTCCCCTACCTGATGAGCAACCTTTTGTAATAAATAATAATCCCTATAGTAAAGTCTCTTATCAACGATTGTGTGCTGAATTTGGAATCTCAAAAAACTCTGACTTTAGATGGAAAGGTGGTCGAAATGGAGGATTGGGAGATATATTTATTGATTATGGTGCTGGATATCATGGAGCTGGTGGTGGATATCAAAATGTACATATGGTAAGGAATTACGATGTTGAAGCTGATCAGTGGCCTGGTGAAGGTGGTAAATTTGCTGATGAAGGAGGTAAGAAAGAAAAGGGTGATCTCATCTCATTTATCCGTAATGATGACTTTGCCGATTACAAATATGCCTGGTTTATCCCAACAAGTGGCTATGGACTCACTAAAGCTGGACTTGGTAGATTGAATCGATCTGCTGAAGCTTTTTTTTACTGCATATTGGGAGCGCAAGTCAACACTAGAAACTCGATTTACGGTAGTGGTGGTGGAGCGATCGAGACTCAACAAGAATTCTTGGCTTTATTTGAAAGTAGTGTGATCGAGAATGACATTTCGAGTTCGATCCAAAGGTATCAATTAGCTGTACAAGAAGCGAAATTACGGCTTGATTTAGCTATTGCTCCCGGTTTATGGCTAATGCCTAGTAATATGATAATCAATACAGAGAGTGTGACTGGTTTTAATAACAAACTTATGAAAGCGAGTAATGATATGAAATTTGGAGTGAATAATTCCCTAAACACTGAAGCAAAACAGGTTGGAATAAATCATAACATGGGATCTTCAAAGATAAAGTTACCTCATATAACTGAGAAGAAACCAAAACCCTCAATGAAAACAGACTCAACGCAAACATACTCAATACAGCCAGACTCAACGCAACATGAAAAGAATATATTAGCATTTATAGTTGTCGCTGGTGGATTAGCGTGGTATCTATTTCGGTAGTTCATGAGTATTTCACGTGATTATGATTGTGTGTAAATTACTGCCCACGTGTAGAACAATAGATTACATACTTTTACGACATAGCAACAAGCAAGTTGAAAAGTAGATTTGAAGTTTACTTTTTAGATAGTGGTTTCTAACGTCGCTCAGTTATGTGATTACGTCAATGCAAATTATATAGATGAGTCACAAGGTAAATTTTGTTATGTAACACTTGCTTGCGTTATATAACTTAATGTTTTTGTTATGTCTCTTGTGTTGTGTGACATTCTTTACATTGCGCCTTCTGTCTGTTGTGTTCACATATTTGAGACCCTCCGCATAACTTACAGTACGCCTTATGTCTGTTGTGTTCACATATTTGAGATCCTCCACAATCCTTACAAAACAATCTTTGTTTTCCATGAATACATATTCCTTTACCGTTGCATTCTTTACACATATACCTCACACGTTTATGCTTACAAATATTATAACCATTACATTCTTTACATATGTTTCTCCTTCTATTATGGGAGCATATTTGAGATCCCTTACAATCCTTACAGAAATATTTTAACTTTCCATGAACACACTTATATTTATTCATGTTAGTAACTTGTGGTGTTGGTATTGATGTTGTATCTTCGATGAGTTTACCTTTAGGGGCTTGTGGTGTTACTTTGATGAGTTTATTTTCAAGGACTTGTGGTTGTGTTAGAGCTTCAATGAGTTCTGCTTTTTTCAACTGATAATATCCCTTAATACCCTGTTCTCTGGCAAGGTCTTTCAGTTCTTTCACAGAAAGTTTCTCCATATTTATTACTGTATACATAAATCTTTAAATCATTTTTCAAATTCATTTTTTAAAAAAATCCTTGATAAAATCCTTGATAAATTCCTGATAAAAACAAAATCCGGGTATTGGAATCCTTGATAAATTCCTGATAAAATCCTTGATAAATTCCTGATAAAAACAAAATCCGGGTATTGGAATCCTTGATAAATTCCTGATAAAAACAAAATCCGGGTATTGGAATCCTTGATAAATTCCTGATAAAATCCTTGATAAATTCCTGATAAAAAAAATCCGGGTATTTTTCATCCTACACACAACATCTAGTATCAATCTTTATTGCTACGCCGTTAAGACTTTAAAAACGATTAAACACTACATGAAGTTGAGAGGAAAATGACTGTTCTAGAGAAAGGTAACCGAATCCAAATCTCTCTCGTATGCTCTTTTAGGCCGAGAAATGTTCGGCAAACGTTGGTTTTGAATGGACACCGCGCAAGTAAGAGAGGGCCTGGGTTAAAGGTTGTTATGAGTCGCATGGAAGTTCACGTTCCTCGCTCTTGTGTAATAACCCGGGAAATTCATGTTCGTGCACGCGACTCAAGGAAAGCTGCCAACAGCGATATTGCCAAAAAGTAACAAGAAACACACAATTTTGACCATTTACAACGTTACCAAGGTATTATACACGATATTTGGTGGGTTTGTTTACTTTTTCTGACAGCACAATATTTCCTGAGCTAAATGCACGTGCAGTCGGCACGTGAGGGAAATAGATTGGTTATGTAACGTAGCTGGATCGTGCACGTGCAGAGTTCTCGCGCACCAATCGTATCGCAGTTGATAAAGAGTAGAGCGCTCTAATAAGAAAAGTAACTGCGATGCACAGTATACTGTACGTGTGAGCAAAATGTCTAAATCTGAGCGGACGACTCCGTCAGTGCGTAGCCATAGTAAGTATAACTAAATCATTTTAGAAACTTGTTGATGTAGAAAAAGTGTATGTGACTCTCTCCATTTCTTCCCTTTTACTCTATTTCCACGGGACAAACTGGGAAAGATTTCAGTGTAAGCTTTAACTTGGGCGATGAACGGTCTCCCTTTTTCGACACTTTCATCATAAGAATACGCTATCTAGAGGACATTCAGTGAAATAATTCGTGGATTTCTTTTCTCTTTTCCCATTAGGCGATGACAGTGAATCAAGCGATTCGGGAGTGGACTCCCTATCGACCTCAACAGGAAACAGTTTTCCTTCGGATTATATGGATCTCGATGAGTTCCTCTCGGTGTCGAACCAAAGATGCCCTGGAAATGCTCCAATTGTGAGCAGTGGTACGGATAACAGAAACTATGTTACGGTCGCCGCTGCCGCTGCAGCCGCTGTTAATCACAGCAATATCGAGGTACTTGGAATGTATAACTTGCCAAAAGGCTATCCAGATCAAGTTAACAGTGTAGTTGATTCAGTCGTTTCCCCAAAAATGTCACCAGTTATGTTAAGAATAAGTTCGGTCATCTTTCAGAGCCTGAGCGACGCGGAGCCAACAGCCACAAATGCTATTATTCAGTGGTGCAGAGCGGTTGGTGCTTCGCGGTCCGAGAACCAAGCCATGGTCCCCGAGCCTGGGCGACTTCCCGTCAAACGACGTCGCAACTCGAAATACATCTATAACCCTCAACCGATTTCTAAAAAGGCAGAGCGGAAATTTGTGAGTCAAGCCAAAAAGGATGAAAAGTATTGGGAGCGTCGGATTAAGAATAACGTAGCAGCTAAACGATCCAGGGACTTGCGAAGACAGAAAGAAATCGAAGTGACGGAAAAATATAAAGAACTGGAGAGAGAAAACGCTCGCCTCAAAGTAGAGGTACAGAAATTAAGGGTAAAAGCCTACGAGATGGAACAGAAACTCGCTCAATTTCAGAATAGTAATATGTAAATAGAGAAATTCTATGTTTATATGTGACAAGGATGTTTATGTTACGTTCTGTTTAAAAGTTCGATTGTAACTATATTTTTTTATTTGTAATTGTATCTCTGTATGATTCGCCGTGTTACAAACTTTATTGTAGCCAGTAGAGCTCTTATTAATATCAATGGCGATATCCTGAACGATTCCTCAATCGTTTTGTATCGTTTTCATTTTTCTTGTCTTCTTCGGAGTTCTCTGGAAGAGCTCATGTGGAGGGGTGGGGGGGAGGGGAGGGTCTTCCTGTTTTAAGGGGATATGGCCAGTATTCATGTATGTATTAAGTTTGTCACTGTTTTGTCTCTTATCACAAGTAAAGACTCCCCTTTTTCCTGCAAAATAGGCCTCCTTGAATAATGTAAGGCCATCTGCCATTCCTAGCTTTTGTGGGAGTACAAAGGAGAAAGTCATGCAGTGGTTCAATAATTTGTTTTGATCAAGTTCAACCACATTTTTTATCCATGTACTTTAAAAAAACATACCATCATCTATATTGCATCGGTTAACTACCATTTCTAATTTCTGACAAATAGATATATGTCTTAGCAACTGTAATCATTTGAGTTTAAACTTCTGTCACTTTCATTTCCTACTTACTTCCTTTGCTAAGTCCGTCTTCATGCAATTCACGAGAAAAAAAGATCCAGAATTTTTTTCCAAGTTAAATTAATCCATCTCACACAATGTACTAATGTTCCCCCACTAGATGAGTTAAAAGTTTTTGAAAGGTTGTTCATCACCTTGTCACAAAAGGAAACAGAGAAAGGTGCATCATAAAATGCAGTTTAAAATCAACTGCTGTAAATTTAAACAGGAGTAGATGCTGTTAGGTAAACATGGGTTATAAGCATAAAGGGTGAAAAATATGCGCAAGCCACTAGTTTTATTGTCCGATAAGTTCTAAAAAAGGAACAACAGTTTCCAATGTCCTGCGGCAGTGATGTAAAATCAATGTAATTATGCAACAGTCAATTGAAAAACTGCTTTGTCTAGAAAGCCTGTGATGTTAATATTATGGAAACAACCAGAGAGAAAACTATATCAATGTATATAAAGTGAAACTGAAAGTCTGTGAACTAATTTTCTTTCATGACCGACTCACAGTAGAAAGAAATAGTAAGTACTTGCTGGTTAAGAAAGTCACGCATTCATTCAAGAGTTATGCCATACTATAATCATGTACTTTTCTCGGGAACATTTTATTTTTGCCAAGCCATGTTTGATTTGCCTTGAGAAAAGTCATATACAGTACTTTGAAACTACATCAGTGTGATGAAAGTGTTTTGAAACACAATATTTTACCCTCTGTAAGTGCAGGCAACACTTGCAATCTTCAATAAATTATTTGAAACTACATGATGCGTGACTTAATGGTTTTCAAATATACTTTCATATTCTTGCTCTAGGCAGGTGCTACCATGTCGTCTGGGCATGGGAGGCAGGATTTTTAAAAGTGACAGGGAGGTGCATTTCGAGAAATTTTTAATTAGGGAAACATTTTTAACATTTGGCTTATCTCACAGCCATTACATCCTTCATAAATGAATCTGAAGCAAACTCATACCCTTCCACAACTCCCTAAATAAACCCACTCAGGATAGAAGACTTCGAGTCTTAAAACAAAAACAGCAGAATAAACGAATCAAAATGCCAGAGAACTAACATTGTGATTGGTTAATGCATCCACTTCAGATAATGTAGTGTTCGATGGAACATGAACGGCAGAGGTAAGTGTGAAATTTGAAGAATCTGGCCTTCTTACAACTCTGGTTCAGCCAAGCTTCAATGTTAGGATTAGTGTGACCCAGTCTGGCTGGTTTAGCAGTTCATATGAATCACACAGCCATGCAACCCTAAAAGATTGTTTTCGTGTTGGGCACTGGAGGTTTGTTTAAGGGTGTAACCTTTTTGCTGTACTGATACGACTGTGATTTTAGATAGAGACTTAGAATTATGTCAATGTCTGACACCCTGTTGTTTTTCAAAGAAGAAACATGAATGGCCCACGCCAGAGAAGTGTTACCATTTAGTCTCATTTGCAGCCTTTTGAACCTTCTACAGTAAATTGGCCTAGCTCCCTCAGTTCTACACTAAATACTTTCAGTTTTTCAGTGGTAAATTAAAAAAAAAACCTTCAGCTTTTGGAGGAGCACAAATGATGCAGCTATTATAAGGTTTGTCTTAAGTACATAAACAGATTCTGTAAACTAAGCAATGGTTTGACATTTCTGACTTTTAAAAAATCCAGATTAAATAATCACATTAGATTTACTTTGTCATCACAAAAATCCTTTTTGCTGACTTAAAATTCTTTTCTTGCAACACAGCAAAAATGAGAATAAGAAACACCAAACAGGTGCATAAAACATATTTTCAAGTTTTACTTATATTAAAATAAGAAGTTAAATCTTTGCACTCGCCGTCAAAAAAATTGTATCGCCAAAACTTTGGCTTAATTAAGAACTACAAACAAATTTGTTACTCCGCTAACAACATTACCACAGGTCTTCCTTGACAAAAAAATCAACAAGAAATGAAAATGGGAACAGTGAAATCAAAATGCTTCAAAGTATTAAAGAAGAAAGGGTAAAATTGACTAGGCTTTCCATCTCACAAACAAAGAGGTAGATAACTCAACAAAAATGGGCTTATAGCTCATCAAAGCATAATAAAGTTTCACAACAAACAGCTTTATCATAATCCTCCTTACTACCACTTGCGTTCAAACCTGAAGCGTGATGGTTTTTTCGCGCAAATTTACTTTTCAAACGTATTAAGGGAGAACTACCTCGCCTAGTCCAATTAGTGTCGTGTGGAGCGCTTAACCGCTCACCTTCTAGTGTAAATCCTTGCATGTTTTGTCTCGCTAAAAGTCGCTATGTGCAGGTTTTGAAAATATATCAAAGTTTGCGGGTTTCACCGGGAAGTTCTGAAGTCAAAAGCGCGATGTCTTTGGTGCAGATAAAAGTAGTTTATGATTCTTATGCTTCAAAAAGGGCAACACCATTCTTTATCACAGAAGAATAAATTTTGGAATTCGAATTTGATTCCTTCAAAGCGCGACTTTTAAAAGACGTGTCTTACCTAGTCAAGTCAACTTTTTGCAGCGAGCCTTGGCAATCTTTTTCCAGTTAACAAATTGACGTCCGTTTTTTATGCGTCTGTCCTCTTATTGATGATAAATTGCGTCATAACATTGTCAAAGTGTTGTAGATCCACGAGCCGATAGGCGAGTGGATCTACAACAAACTTTGACAATGTTATGACGCAATTTATCATCAATAAGAGGACAGACGCATAAAAAACGGACGTCAATTTGTTTTTTACAATAACAAAACGCGAAAAAGGTCAAATGAAGACTTAAATGAAAAGAAAACGCAAGTAAACTCGAAAAATGCTGAATTTTATTTAAATTGACGCAATCAGGGCGCAACTATTCTCAATAACTTTCCTCGCCTTCTCATTGGCTTGTGACAACACGTAATACAATTTGATTGGGTAAAAATCTGACTGTTTGACAGCTCACTTATCACGCGAAAAAACCTTGCATAAATTAACATTTTATGTGTCTGTACTCTTATTGATGATAAAAATTAGCCAATCAGCGCCGAGAATTCGCTCAGTTATTGTAAAAAATCTTTTTGAAAGCCAGATCTCTATCTTTTCAAAATTACTCCAAGCGTGACGATCTGTCTCCTGAATGGATCGTCGCTCGTGCAACTCACAAAGTCGGCGATATGAAGCAGCAAACCCATCTCAATCGATATAGCGCCAAAACCGAAGAACAGATCATTCACATGCTGGAACACAACGATCAACTTACGCTGATAGTGAACTTGATCTCATCTAAACTGGAGCGGGTGAAATCTGATCCACGAGATGGAAACATTTGTAGAAGTTGTCACTTGTGTCTGGGGTATTCCGCCCGAGCATGCCAGTGCGCGCAGACTGAACTTCCGTATTTAAATGTATTCCACAAATCCTTGCTCCGTCGAGACCTTTTCGAAACACATAGATGCCAACACCAAAAATTTGAAAAGCGGGAGATTTATGTATCAAAGCGGGAGAGTTGGCATCTCTGGTTCCGTCTCATGTATTCTCATCGTTCATTGGCTTAAAAGCTGCTCCAATAGGAAGATTGTTTATGTCATTGTGCAGATAGCGCGTTCAGTTTCAGTTCAGTTTCAGTTTCAGTTTATTATTATTATTGTTTTTATATTTACAATTTATCCTCTACTACTCACAGATAGCAACAGCTAGTCGAGGCGAGCAGTAGTCACACGCAGAATTACTTAAATACTTACAAAGAACAAGTTACAATAAAAGAAGGGAATATACACTAATTACAATGATAAGTTCTAATATTTCTAAGTTAAATAATTATAATAAGTTAAATTGCTCTAACATTATAATAAATAAAGAGAAGAAGAAAAAAAATATATGCAAATATAATCGAGCCGAGCTGATTCTATGAAATTTTCATTTTCATTATCAGATCAGTTAACTCGATGTAATCGTCTGTTTCGGTGAAGATTTGAAGTAACACGGAAAACTTTGAATTTATGTTTCGATAAATTATGCATTTCACTTCTTAAACTGTTCCATATTCGCACACCATATCTAGCGAAAGATTTACTTTGCGAATTCAATCTTGAGTAATTAACGAAGAAATTGCCTTTTGATGACGATCGTGTATTATGAGAATGGATATTAGCTTGATAAGTAAATATATTGGATATGTGAGATGGCGTTAGATTATTGAATACATCATGCATTAACACGGCTGTCGATTTGAAGTAGAGAAAATCCAAGGGAAGTAGGTTAGAAGAAACAAAGAAAGGCACAGCATGAGCATTAAATTCACCAAAGAACATAAGTCGCAGGGCACGTTTTTGTAGAAGCAAAATTCTGTTTCTATGGGTCTTGTCAGCTTGACCCCATGCAACTATACCATATAACAAGTAAGGCTGTATAAGTGATTTGTATATATGACATAAGGTATTTAAGGGGACGAAGTGTCTTAACCTAGAAATAATACCGATTGAGATACTTATTTTGGAGGCAATATGAGAAATAGGTTGTTTCCAGGAAAGATTCTCGTCAATAAGCACGCCCAGATATTTGAAATAGTTCTTGCACTCTAGAGGAATAAAAGTACCGGAATGATGGTCAAATACTCTCAAATTGACTTGATATTTCACCGTTTTCTGTCTAGGTCGAAAGATAACATAGTTCGATCTTATCTAGTGGGAGTGTGACACAAAAAGACAAGGAGGAAGTCTGTTTTATTTTTTACTAAGTAGTCAATATTTATAGTGGACGTAAAAGCGTGAGATTTATGTCTCAAAGCGGGAGAGCGGGAGACGAGGCAAAAAAGCGTAAGTCTCCCGCCAAAAGCGGGAGAGTTGGCATCTCTGGTTCAAACATGAAGTGCTTTTACAGTATCTACACTAAAGACATCGCGTTTTTGACTTCTACACTTCTCGGTGAAACCCGCAAACTCTGATATATTTTCAGAACCTGCAAAGAGCGAGAACAAAGAACGCAAGTATTTATTGGAAGGTGAGCACTTTCGCACTTGAAAAGACATTAGGGACCTTAAACAAAACACGATGACGTCCACTGCAATGGCACCAAACAATTAGCGTTGATGAACGAAACAATGAAACTGCAAAACAACGCAAAATGACCATTTTTTAGGTTTTCTGGTAGACGCGCGTCCACAACAACAAAATTGACCAGAAAAATTTGTAATGAACTGTGAACGTGTTAAGTTGGAAAAATCGGCGGTTTGAAAAGTAATGGAAAGAAAATAAAACAAGACTGCTGCCATTGGTACAGGAGAAAAACAAATCCATTTTTTTGAACGTGCCGTCCTCGGTTTAGTCCGAAGTCGTCGTTATTGCTTAAGCTCCCTACTTTCATTGGAGTAGGCGAGACAGTTGTGTAGGCGGGAAACCGGTACCATTACGTTTGAAAATAAAACTTGCGCGAAAACAAGGTTGGACGCTAATGGTAGTGTTTTATTGCTTGTTACATTCAGTTCGCAGAGTTCAGTGCTGTATCTTCAATCTGTTGAAATTCGTATTCTTCTCATTGGCATCGTGCAGGTGTGAAAGTTGCATATTAATAACTGACTGAAAGGGTTATGTTACCAGCAACCTAAAGCTCATAACTAGCTTTTCATTATGTGCAGAACTACACTGCTGTTCACTGGAGGTGCTATACTCATTCAAAACTAGGTTTCAGGGTTTTCTGGCATACTAGAAATTTTCAAGGTTGTACTTAAAAAACTTCCAAAGCACTGGACAAACAATGCCTACTACTTTGGGTGGTCAAGGTGAACCAGTGTGAGTGTCTATTAGCAGAGTAAATACAGTTGCACTTGTGGTAAAGTAAAATCAATAATTAACAAATATTCACTGAAGTGGAGGTGCACAGTGGTGGATATTTACTGGGCCACAAAGCGGCAAGCTAAATATCCACATCTTTCAAGAAGACTGAAGTGAATACAGTGCTCAACCTTAACTTTTTAAATCACTGGTCCTTGGACTAGTTGAACTGAAAATTTACTAGCCCTGAGTAAATCTGTGGTAGTCCTGTGGTAGTCGGAACATTGCGAGGAACGCATCGAAACAGCGTTTACAATACGTTTATTTTGTTTTCACCTTGTATTAATTTTTAAACATTACAAACTACAAAGTAGTTACTGGTCCTGTGACTAGTGGTTCTAAGTTTCTACTAGTCCAGAAGCATTTTGCACTAGTCCAGGACTAGTGGACTACCGCTAAGGTCGAGCACTGGAATAATTGTTTTAGTATATACCACACAAGCTAAATAACTAGCGTTTATTCAAATAATTTCCTCTTCGGAAATCAAAATGGGAGGCCATTTTGTTTCTCTTTGGTTGTTCGGAGGTGAATAGTACTTTGCTAATCACCTACAAGTAAACCAATCAAAACGTGCAAAATGCACTATTCACTTGTGTGGTATATACTAATATTGCATATAACAAGTTACCAATTAACTATAAATGAATGAACCTCTCACATTAACCAATTTGCTTTCTGGTTTCAGACATTTCAAAACCAATGTGAGCCACTTAAAATGGACTGCAACAAGGCAAACTTGCACATGTTACTCTAGCTTGAGTGTATCTATGGCACTAACCTTCAATGCCAACAATATATATCTGAATCCTCTAAATATACATTTACGTTTTCTCAAATATTCATAAGAAACAATAACTTAAAAAACAAATGTTTTCAATTTGGACTACACACATGTGCAGGAATAATATTATGGTACAAATCATTATTATGTTTTGAGACATGGTCCTCTTCACAATAGTAAAAAAAGCCCTAGAACACATCTCATGCTAAATTGAACTGTACTGTTCAACTGTACTACAATCCAAAGTTACTAGCTACAATAAATGACTGCTCCTCTATCAGCAAAGTTGTACCTTGTGAACTGTCTATGATAAGGAGGTTTCCTGGTTGTTTCTTTCTTTACAGCTGCAACCACACGATACTGCACTAATTCAGCATGTTTAACAAACTCCTCAAAAGAACGTCTACTAAAAATTTACTGTCACTATAAAATAAAGCAAAAGTGGCTTTTCAAATCTTGACAAAATCAATGTTCATGTAAGGAGTCCTTTGTCAGCTTGTTTCGAGAACCACACTGCATATTCCCTCCTGTGCATTGTAGTCCAGAGAGATAATAAAGTCATCCTCATCAACAAAACTTTGCACAGCTTTGTCATCAATTTCTGAAGTCCTGCAAGACATACAAGTATAAACTTAGTGTGGTAGTTCCTAACTAAAACTTTCACTGTAAAACAAAAGATCAGTAATAAAAATTATTCACTTCTATTAAAGAGGAGGGGGGGCTAAATGCCAATGGTTACTCAAAATTGTAAACAACATTTGGTGATTTGTAGACAAAGTGATGTTACTCATCAACAGCTGCAGAATAAAAAATGCAAAATGTATTCATTTTTTTCTATGAATGAAATAAAAATATACAGGAGAACCTTATTCCTGGCAATGTTGCAATCACACTAGACAAGAGTTCTAGACCAAGAACAACTTGCAAAAGATGAGTTTAAATTGTTACTAATTTGATGCAAACATTTAACCTTCCTCCATCTTCAAGGGTCTGCACTCACAAGGTTCACTTCACCAAGTAATTTTCAAAAACAGGCTCAAACGGTGCATACAGAGTAAAACATCTCACAGATCCTTGTAAATACAGACCCCCATTTGCAAAGAATAAGTTGCACCTACTTTAGACATGCATAACCCACAAGCAACCCTCACAGCACGAACACATGTACCTTCAAAAAAGTATTGTACACAAAGTTCACAGTAGAGTCAAGTGTCACAACTACTGCTCAATGAAATCACAACTCAAGTCCTAGAGACCAAGCTCTGGACTAAATGAACTTTGCCGCAGCTAACCATTTAATGGTTTATTGATCGTTTTGGCTGAGTAAGATTAGTGAAATCATTTCACACGTGGAGACACTTGACTTATAAGGAAGTCGGGTTTAAACAAAGTAGAAACCCAATCTGTGTATACACACGATGTATCCAGTGAATCTGAGTAGCTAAAAGTAAACTGAAATAAACAACATCACAGCTGTGACATAATTTAATCAAGGGTCAACCATCAACTTTTGTTCTTTGTTTTGTTCAGTTACTCAGACTTCACTGAAATGATGTAGCAATTGCATACAACAAAAAAACAGTAAAGTTCACATCACTTCTGTGTACTTAGGTCTACTAAAATTATGTGGGTCCCCCATACAGCAATTTGTTTATCTGTAAAACATTTCAATGCTACCCTGCCACTGCAGTATGCCAAACTCCATCTCTTGTCATCCATGGAGCGCTATGATCACTGGCACTTGAGGCAACTGCAAAAATCAAACAACAAACCATCCAACGTACAAAGAACCTGTACATGTTCTGCCATGACTATTGAGTAATTTTAAGTCTGCTAGCACATGACAGTGACGTTCTTGTCTAGCTGACTACATCAGAAGCAAAATTCCAAATAAAGAAAAATCTGCAATTCATGTTATTCTAACTTGAGAGCACGCAGCCTTAAGTTGCACTGTGGAACAAAAGAATGAATGTATTTCATAATAGTTTGAGTTCCCCACCGCCTCCCTCACTAATCCAACAAGGTTAATCTTGTTCGCTAATACTTGTTAGTTTCCGAAGAATTTCAATTTCGTCCATAAGGCCTTTTTTTTAATCACTTGGTTTACGGGACCGCCGACGTTGAATTTCCCGATTTCAGAAAAAAAATAAAATTAAAAATTTTGTATTATTTTTTTCCCGCCGATCATATACTTCAAATGTGCTTTTTTATTTTCAAAAGCGGAGAAAATAAAACCTCATATTGTCATATTTTCGGAAATAAAACTATTCAAATGGCCAAGGTGTGTTTTATTTTCATTCATTTTTGTGAGGTGTAATAGTCTACCAACACAACCTCGCACCCAGTGCCGAGTTTCACTCAGGACTGTAATGTATTAGAGCACCAAACTGAGCCCTAGGTACGAGGTTTGTGTTACATTGGCTACGAAACATCTTATTTTTCCCTCCGATATAAAATTGTACACGTTGCCTGAAAAAAAAGGTTGAATACTCTATTTTATTTTTATTTTTATTCCCCCCTCCGACATTAGTTTTTTCCAGAAGTGTCCCGTAAATTAAGTCATTAAAAAAAAAGCCTAAAGGATCCCATTACTTGGTTCAAATTGTGAAAAAAAATAACAAGTACAACTAAGGCAGCATCAACAGCAAAATTAAGATACAGTAAAGAACAAATGTCTAATCCAGTGCATTACAATGATTAACAAAACATCAAGATACTACGGTAACAATATGCCAACCCAACTGACCATCAAATAAACACGATAAACAAAGGAAACATTAACATGCATATTACAAAGCAATAACTTCAATAGGTTACTGTCCAGTTATGCAAAGGCAGAGGTTGAGAAGGGACATTATATACTGTAATAATTTGAATTGTATGGATACTTAAAACACCAACTAAAAAAACATTCAACATAAAGATCAGAGTGAGCACAGCTGCATGTTATTATTACACAGTGCTTTCAATAAGATTTGAAGCAGGTGGCTACCTAATGTTAGCGGAGTTGACTAAAGTTCCTTTACATTATTTGTTCATAAGCACATCAATGCAAGAAATATAGCCGGCGATTTGGAAGGGAGCACCCGCCAGGGCTCCGGTGGGAGCTGGGTCTTATTGACCTTATTGACAACACTGTTACAGCAGAGCATGTCCATACTGAAACAGTTCCCTTTGACTTCTGTTCAACAATGACAAACAGATCACTGCCACAGAGACTTAGAACTTGCACATAAAGCATACTCTTAACACTGAATCCAACATACAAACACCCTTGGTACCAAACACAATATGGCACCAAACTCAAGAGTGTTTTCAAACATTCAATATATGGATGCCAGCAACAAAGGGTTTAGACGTAAGTGGATTTGGTACCATATTGCAAGTTCAATTGCCTTGTCTTACTAGTAACAGTTACTACTTAATTATGCAACTACAAAAAAAGATACTATGAAGCAAAACAATACAGTGAATCCAATTTGTCTTATTTAGGTGCCTTGCTTTGAGCGTTTTCTTACAAATGGCTAACCAAACTTGAAACTTTCTGACAAAAAGAACTGAGCTTGGACCGAAATGGATTACTATGATGTCTTACTTCAGGATACCACAATTAATCAAATTAACCCTTTCCCTGCTAAGAGTGACTTAACCAGAGCTTACTCTGGCAAATGATAGACAGTTTTACTGGTCACAGGGAGACCTCTTAGGGGTTAAAGGGTTGAAGAGATGTAAGGCAGATAGCAATGGAAAAAGAGGACCAAAATTATTCATGGAAAGATCAAATTCAATATGTTTCAACAGCGAACATTACTTCACTGTTTGGGTATGACGCGAGCACATTCAACATTCCGATTGAATTAGTCTAGAATAAATTGTTCTGATAAGGAAAGAAGCTTTTTTCTGATATGTAAGGTTAGCAAACAGAACCACACCACCAAACTGTGATTTAAACCAGTGAGCAATATACAAGAAATAATAAGAATGTTTAAAACGTGAAAAAGATATACGCCAAAATTTTCTGTCACTTATCTTCAATGTAAGCCTCCACAAAAAAAGAAAGGTTTTCACTAAACTTTAACCTTTACCTATCAACAAACAAGGAACTTTCACTACGCCAAAAGCTTAAATAATTTTTACAAAAATGTATAATCAGAAATTTGAGAATGCGAAGTACTCATGCCGAGCAAAGAATATAAACAAGGCAAAAATGAATGATAATGGTCAAAGATGACTGCAACTGTCAGTTTGTAATTAATGTCGCTGAAACAATGTTGTTACAGCCAAACCAATTGAGAATATCGGAGATTCCTGTACATATCTTGCCTTGCAAGAATAAGATTGATGAATAATTCATGCATAACAGCAAATCATAGCAATTTTACAACGCTTATTGTAATCTAGGAATTGTATGTGCGGAATAACTCCAGATGCACGTCTCACAAAGGAAATCAACACTCCGTGTCAAGAAAAATGAACTTTGCACTTTAGGAAAAATCTGTCAAAATTATAATCTTTCAATTTGTTTCGTTCTCGCGAAGGTAACAAACTTTTCTAGCTCTTGTAGATCAAGAATGGGGAGACAAACATCTCACAGTAAAACTGAGCAAAGTTTGCAAAATTTAAATGTAATCATTTTTCACGAACATGTCGCTAATAAAAACTATTGTGTAAGAACCGAAAACCAGTATCAAACTGGTCTTGGCAAATTGGAATAGTATTTTATCGCCTTAGAAACCACGTGCAACCCTACACGCATAAATCGGGTTAGAATTACGAAACATCCACTAAACGGTACACAACTGTGAAACTTTACCAAATGAAATGATTTTCCTCCTTAAACTACAGCTACATCAGCCTGAATAAATGTTTTGATTAGATCTATGGCTAGATGATGGCAGAAATGAAAGACACTCAAAGACTATCTTTGATTCGAGACAGGTTAGAATTCAAAGCACTTGTATAGTTTTCTATTCATCTGAGGTTTAGTGACAATTCTCCTGCATCAACCTGTAACTTAAATAACTTAAATCAGCCGATGAAATTGATTCGGCTCAAATAGATTCACAAGCAAATGATGGACGACCTACTGGGCAAAACTGTATACATACGAGTGATGTATAACAGCCACAAGTTTACCAAATGGCATAAACAACTCGTCTTTAACCCCTTTTTGCTATGTTGCCTGCCTTACATCTGAATTTTTAACATGTAGGACAGTAAAGTTTACCTGTGCAAATTGCAGCGTTTAACTTACCCTTCTTTGCATCGAAGTTCAAAACTCTTTATCGAACTAATCGGCGTTCCGTATTTCTCTGACACCGCAAGCTTCAAACTTTCTAGAGTTATTTCTTCCAACATTATCGCATTGTACGCTTTTTCAGTTTCTTGTCGGACGTAAATCGTGAGAGCGGGAGGTGGCCGCCTCATAACACGTTTGATTCTCGGAGCTAGCTCGAGATCGTCAAGAGCGTCCGTCGTTTTCAAAAACGCTTCATTGGCAGTTCTCTTTTGCGCCCGTTCTCTCAAATTCCTAAACAGCGGAGTAGAGTACTTTTCAACGTCAAAGGGAGATAGGCCAGTCTGCATAATCTTCACAACCATATCCAGCGAAATAAAAGGACTCGTTGCAGTCCACAACAAACTCCACAGATCAAGCAACTATGATGACAGAAAGGACTAAAGCGACGGACACACCGTCTAGCAGCACTGCACACTCCTAGATACGACAAAATAGCCACACAAATTGATTCTTTGAGTCTTTCTCGACGGTCAATACTTTCTCGAAATATCTAAGTGCCTCGCGGTTCAACCTAAAGCTCTAAAAGACGGTACCGAAATGCCATGGCTTACATTTTAGGAAGACGAAACAAGTTACAACAACACTCAGCTTCAGGTCCGACTTGATAATCACAGAAATGACGGTTTCTCAGTGACAGCCAGTTTTGACTGGCGAAATCCTTTCCCAGCGGGTGGGGGGCTGGGAAGTATTTGCTAACTTGATAAAGATACTAATATTTCAATTCTAACTTCCCTAAGTACTACTCACAGACCTTTAATGGGAGTATTGAAGTATTATACAGTGGGGTTAAGAAGAAACATTTGTTATTAGAGTAAATTCTTTCTGAGTTAAATTTATTCTTCCCACCCTACCCCTTTTGTATGAAAATAACCGGAACCGTCATCGACAACCTGCGTCACAGGGTAATTGTGTTCAGTTTCCCCCGGCTGGTTTGCTGAGCCAATCACAGCGGTAGAAGTCCCAAGGCTGGACATGTCGATTTCACGTGCAGTAGTTTTACTGAGATTCTTGTATTTTGTTGTTTCTATAAGGAAGAGAAAACTTGTTTTGTGAAATGATTGTGGATGGGATCCTTTGAAGACTCGAGGTTTTCCATTTTACGGTTACGAAATTAGTCTGGACTACTTCCAGTAAGGTTTCAAACATGTTGCCTCTGCGGTTATGAGTGGAAAACGGCCAAAACTTACTCAAAGTTATTACTGGTAGTGCGTTTGTAAATAATGACCGATCAAATGATTTATTTTCGGTAATTCATGAAGGCTTGAAGCGTGACCTTGGTAGAGCATCACAAAGGGACTTTACCGAGAAAGTAGCGTTATGTCTTTATTTTAATTTTGTTCTTTAAAACTCTGTTTAGGTCCGGTGTTGTTTCTCATTTCCGATTATCCATGGCCAATAGATATTCTCTGCGGTGGCGGAGTTTGTAATACATCCCGAAGTCGAACGACAAAAATCCTGTCTAAACCAGTTTGGTCACCGCCGATGCTGGATACATGGTTTAGTTTGCAATTCAATAATATATATAGCCAGAAATGATAAATTATAAACAGAAAAAAAAAAACATCTTTTAATTAAAGGCCAGCGTTTGGTGTATCCTGTCTGAATGTTGAGCCTCTCGTTCCGGCATTATGAGTAACCTTGAAATATTTTCCACGAATTCTGAGCCAAACGTGGCACTATAGATTCGATCACGGTGATGAATGTACCGGCTCTGTACATAAACGGCATTGATGCGGGTCCCTCGAACTTCAGTAAATTCCTAGATGTGCAACAGAGATGTTAAAATTTTCTTTCTTACTTTTCGTATTTTTTGACCTGTTTGAATTTAAATTTACTGTTGATTTCGATATACAACCACGGTACAACGCTCAACCTTGGCAGGACGCTCGATAACCACCCCCGGCCGAGAAGTTCCTTAAGCAAACGCCTTGTTATGGTGCCGGTGAGAAGAAAAAGCCGTCTTTCCAGTCACATTTTACGCGTAAAAACGGGAGCTAAATCTAGGATAGAAATAGCTTATGGTTTCTGTGTTGTTTCTATATTGTCCCGATCCCCGGGTCTCGATGCGCCATGTTCTTTCGTCCGTCACGTGAGACTCATTTTTCGAGTCTTATTCAATTTGAATAAAGGGAGCAGCTGCCAAAAACAAGAAAAAAGAGAAACAAAGGGAAAGTACCTTACAAAATAACAGATTAATGAAGATTATCTTTATCTTTTTTTTCAATTTTTTTTTACAAGGTTTTGACATGAAGGGGAGATGGCTTCCAAAGAAAAGGACGAAAAGTGTATCTCAACGGTGCAGGCCAGCATGTCGACCATGTCTTTGACCGTAATCTTCGACATGACAGCACGTTACAGCTAGCTAAAATCTGCCTTTTCTTAGCGTTTTAAAAACGTTAAGTCAGAGGTGCACGTTCTCCGTCTTCCGTTCGCTTTTAGTGAGGAAAGTACTTTCAGAACGCCCACGTACGGCCCAGTGCACCGTGCACCTTCGCATGTCGCGCCGAGAGCATTCTACAATAACGGAAACGGTCAGATTTCGGCAAGGCGCGCTTCCACGTTTGGATATTCGGGATTTTTAAACCATTACACACAACTGAAATAATGATCTAGGATTTCGACTTCGGCTGCCGTGTTTGCCTACTTCACAGAGTGGATTGTGTACCCTCAGCGTGAGAAATTCACAACAGCCCCACTAGGGTGGCGACATTAGCGAACTCAAGTGGCGCCTGGACAAGGGCTATTCAAATAAGGGTATTGATTCTCTTTTTCAAATTTCAACACAGCTGGGGTTTTTTTCTTAAGGTTAGGATAACAAAGCAAATAGAAAATTTGCTTTTGCCTCACTACTATATAAGCGTGTTTATAAGTACGTTTTTAGGTTATTTTAAAATTTGACTGAAAAATCTCTGTCCTTTTTTAGCTTACGGGGATATTTTTTAAAAGTACGTTTTTAGGTTATTTTAAAATTTGACTGAAAAATCTCTGTCCTTTTTTAGCTTACGGGGATATTTTTTAAAAGTACGTTTTTAGGTTGATTGAAAATCTCTGACCCCTTTTAGCTTACGGGGTTATTTTTTAAAAGTACGTTTTTAGGTTGACTGAAAATCTCTGACCCCTTTTAGCTTACGGGGTTATTTTTTAAAAGTACGTTTTTAGGTTGACTGAAAATCTCTGACCCCTTTTAGCTTACGGGTTATTTTTTAAAAGTACGTTTTTAGGTTGACTGAAAATCTCTGACCCCTTTTAGCTTACGGGGTTATTTTTTAAAAGTACGTTTTTAGGTTGACTGAAAATCTCTGACCCCTTTTAGCTTACGGGTTATTTTTTAAAAGTACGTTTTTAGGTTGACTGAAAAGTACTTTTAGCTTAAATTTAAAAGTACGTTTTTAGGTTGACTGAAAATCTCTGACCTAAGAGTAATTGAAAAAGTACAGGAAAGTTTTGAAAAGATTTAACCAACCATTCCACAAGCCATGTCGGAAGGCGGAGGGGAAAAACTGATGAGTTTTGTGACGCGACATGAAAACTGATACTAAGCTTATGTGAAAAAAAATGAAAAGAATATGGTTTAAAAGAAAAAACAGTGAAATATAATACGAAAATGGAACAAAAATTACGAAGATTGAATGTACCACAACTAAAATTTACTGCAAGACAGTTGAAAATTAAGGGACGCCATAAAATGTTTAAAGCTGATTTAATTAATGAGTTGGAAAAATTTTCAGATGCGGATATTGATAAGTTAATTACAAAAGCTATTTTAATGTATAATTATCATTGTGTACATGGAATTAAAAAATATTCTTGTAAAGAATGTGAGGGATCACAAATATGCATTCATGAAAAAATAAAGTATCAATGTAAAGAATGCGGTGGATCACAAATATGCGTTCATAGGAAAAGAAAGTCTTACTGTGAATTATGTGATGGTTCACAAATATGTTTTCACAATCATCAAAAAAGTTTTTGTAAAGAATGCGGAGGATCACAAATATGTATACATAATAAACAAAAGTATCATTGTAAAGAATGTTGAAAATTATGTTATATAACCCAATAAATGGTTACATAACAAAAATTTATCTAAATCTTAAACTAAAAGTTATGGGAGAACCCTTCAGATCAAGTTTTTTCCATTCATTGTCTAAGATAGTTAAATCGAAGTGGTTTATGAGACTCTCATATTTTTGAATTGGAATTGAAGGATAATCCTTTGAGGGTATGTTTGCAAGTAGGTTTGATGGCGTGAGTTTCTCAAGTTCTCCATATTTGGTGTTATTCATATATGAAGATTTATTATCCACTATACTACACATAAGTCTCAACGGCTCCTTAATCTGAATATTTATGGGGTATAATTTACCAGGATTTATAACTTCAGGAACTCCTAAACCAAACGCCAACCCTCTCGTAAGTTTAACTTTGGTGTTCTTATTTGAATAAAGATAGTCAACAGTATCAGTCTCAATGATTGTTATCTTTTCCCTAGCGGTATCATTAAGAAAGATCGATTGAATATCACGCAACGAATATGTACCAGGTTGTATTATTATTGGGAGCTGATTATTATCAGTTATTTTTTCTTGATCCTTGAAATTAATCAATCTTTTGGTTTGTATATTACAATCCAGGAGCTGTATCTCCCGAAGATTTTTCAGCGGCGGATCTAAATAAATTCTAGTTTCTGAATTGCACATTTTAATACTGAACATTTTTGTTTTGATTACATTAAACTCATCTTTAAATTGATCATGGCTTGAATAATCAAAACATTAACGAAATAAAAACCAAGATAATAACCCCCCGGCAAATATTAAAACAATAAGATTATTTTGATGAGAAGATGTTTCTATATTACTAACTTCATCTGTTTTGTCAGATCTATCGTTATTGCTTAATTTAGGTTTCTTTGGTTGAGGATTGGTATTTAATAAAACCTTTGATGTTCCTAAACTATTAGGTATTCCAACAGTTTTTGTTTCGACATTTATTGAATTATTTACCCCAAATTTCATATCTTCTGTTGCTATTTTCAGATTATTATTATACCCAACCGTGCTCTCTGTATTTATAATCATATTACTTGGCATCAACCAAATACCAGGAGCGATAGCTAAATCAAGACGTAATTTAGTTTCCTGAACAGATTGTTGGTAATTTTGAACAGATTTAGAAGTATCATTTTCTATAACACTACTTTTAAATAGGGTTAAGAATTCTTGTTGTGTTTCTATTACCCCGCCCCCATTACCATAAATTGGGTTTCTAGTATTAACTTGTGCTCCTAATATACAGTAAACAAAAGCTTCAGCGGATCGATTTAATCTTCCAAGCCCCGCTTTGGTTAACCCATGTCCACTTGTTGGAATAAACCATGCATATCGTAAATCACCAAAGGCATCATTTCGGATAAAAGATATTAATTTAACGTGATTATAGTCTGCATTCTTTTTAAAAAATTTTTGTAAACCTTGAGCCATTGTTTTTTCTTTTTCAGTGAGTTCATCAGAAAATTTATTATCCCCACCAGGATATTGATTTGCTTTGGGATTATTTTCATCATATTTATAAAAAATATCCCCCAAACCATTATTTGTACCAATTTTAAACCTAAAATCACTTGTATTACTAATTCCAAATTCACGACACAATTTTTGATATGCTACTTTATTATATGGGTTATTATTTATTACAAAAGATTGATCCTCGGGTAAATGCGCGTCCAATTCATATAATATTCTCCTTATTGTAAAATATACATGAAACTTTATAAAACTACTCACCACTTTGGGATAATTTAAACTTTCAAACAGACTTATACCACACCCAGAAGTTGCGCACCATACAGCAAAATTAAGTTGTTGTGGCCAATAATTAATATCTGGCGTGTTCAACCATTTTTTGCTTTGCTTTGCAGATTTGAAAGTTACAATTTGATTAGTAAAAATATTACGCATATTTGCTGTGAATTTCTTTTTATCTGAAACATATATATCCAGCTCGGTTAGCATTTTTGTTACATCAGTTGTAAAATCATCAAAACTAACCGCAGGTATTGGATAAGATTGTTTTGTAGTTGATAAACTATTTGGAAACGGGTCAACTTTAAGTTTCTTTTCTAACCCCAAATCTTTCCATAATAATGTTTTCAAATCATTAGAAAGATTTTCAGTCCAAGTTTTACCGGAAGGATCATCATCGGACATAATTATTGTTCCATTAACTTTCCATTTAATATATCCGCCAAATGAGTCATTCACAAAAGTAAATTTATCAAGGTTCGCGTTTGGGTAACGGTTTTTGAAATCATCCAATAACATCTTATTCTTTGTGTTTCAAATAATGTGATCTTTAGACCTTTTAAGAATAAGATGTAAATTCAATTAATGCCTGCAAAACAATTAAAACCAACATCAGTTTTCTCATATGAAATTTTTAATGACCTTTCCCTCCTGTAAGTTCTTTTAATAGATCTTCGCGAACTTCCCTCCTTATCACACTCATGTCCAAGTTTTTTTCTGTATCTCTCCGAAATTTTTGACGAACTTCTAGTTTTAGTTTTTGAAACTTTTCCAACTCTGCCAAAATTATGGAAAATTCTTGGTCGGATATAACATTATCTTTCAAAGCTTTTGAAACCAAATCGTTAATGGTGTTTAATTTTGATTTTGCAATTGCAGCGGTTTGTTCATGTTTACTAACTTTATTTGAAAGTCTTTTTGATGCATAACCGAATCCAACCGATAATCCACCAAAAACCCCACCAACAACACCCAAAGGCACACCAACAATAGCGCCAAAACCAGTAAGAGAAGTTCCGAGACCGCTTGCAGATAGAATAACTGAAATCACCCCACCACAAACACTTATTTTTGTAAATATTCCTCTCGCCCTATTATATTTTTTCCTTACTTCTTCGTAATGTTTAATTTCTTTCTCTAGATTTTGTAATACTTCGCTTGATTTTTGCAGTCTGAAATTAACCGGATCAACATTATTAAGGTTCCTCCCTTCGGCCGGTAATTGAGGATAAATTTTATTGTAGTCATCCATATTGTATTTTACTGATCACCGTGATATCTTTAAATTTGTTACTTTCTCTTCTTTTTTATACTTTCCACAAAATATAGAACTACAGCCATTATCAATAACCAAGCATTTTCACCTAAAAATCCAATGACCTGCCCCGCCGTTTTGAATAGAAAGCTAACTATTGCGCCAACCATTCCGGGTAATATTTCGCCTAATTTTTTACCTATAGTTTTCAAACCATTACTAACACCCTTACCCAAAGCAGATAAACCCTTTGAAAGATTAGAAACTATAGCCCCAATGATGATACCTACCGCACTTAGAACAGCAAAAACTGTAAAACCATACTTTTTGAATATATACTTTAATCTTTCCCTAAGTGGTAAATTTTTAAGTATTTCATCTTTTTTACCTTCAATATCTGATAATTGTTCTACGTTTGAAATTGCTTTATTTCTAATTCGTTCATTTAATTTATCAACCTCGGATTTTAATCGTTCATTGATTTGTTTTAATTTTGATTCATTTGATTTACCCTTCTTATATTTATCTATTTCTTCTTTGTATAATTTTACCTCATCCAAAAGTTTCTCTGCTTGTATTTTTAATTCTATATTCTGTTTAACGGTTTGATCGAAAAGACTTTTATTTTCTGCTTTTTGCACCTGTTGTTTCTCAATGAATTGGCGTAGTTCTTTTTCTCTTTCGTCATATCGACTAATCTCCTCCGTTCTTGTTGCTAAAAGTGAATCTATTCCTTGTACTGCAGAAAGTAATTCATTATGTTTTTCTTTTTCTTCATTAATTTGTGATATGGCATCATTATATTTATCTAACATTGTTTCATAATCGGCACCTAGAGCTTTTCTCATTGTTTTTGGTAAATCTTCAAGCATAAGAACTTTATCTTTAGTAAGTATGACATGTGGTGTAGAACCCTTCCTATTACTAAATTCTGCTAATATACTACCATCTTTTCCATATGTTACATTAAATGTCGCGTCATTAGGATTGTAAGTTGGTAAATAGCGTTTGAGTTCCTGACCCGCTTCTCGCCTTCTGTCATATTTCTCATCTCTTTCTTCGGTATTTGGTGTTTTTTTCTCTTCATCTTTTATTTCCCATTGAAGTCGTTTTTTTTCTGCCATATATTCTGAGTAACCAAGATATCCTTGATCAACAGATGTAGATGTGTTTGGGCTTTGGTAAAATGTATCATCCCCATCATCATTATCATCATCTTTTGGTAAATCTTCTAATGGTATGTCTTTTTCCATGATTTTTTTACTCATCAGTAATAAATCTTTAGACCCCTTAGAGTTGAAAAAAATGATTTAAAAGAAAAAAAAATATAAAAGAAAAGAAAAATGAACGAAAATACTCAATTAATAGATATTAATAATTATAACCCCCAAAAAAGTATGATCTTTTCTAAACCAATTGTTGGTGAAATTCCTGGAACAAAACCAAAGGTTGAATTTAAAAGAATTAAAATTTTTACAAAAAATGATGATGGAACAGAAGGAGAACTTGTTATTCCAACCGGTAATTTATATTCTTTTGGTGTTTCTACAAACACAAGTCCACAAACGGGTGAAATTACCGGATATGTGTTTCCATTATGTTTATGGAGTGGAAGCAGTCCAACACCCGAAGAAGAAAAATGGATTGATTTATTCAATGAAATAGTTGACAATTGCATTGATCATTTGCTTATTAATAGAGCAAAAATTGGGAAATTTGAGTTGGAAAGAAATGAGCTTGAAAAACAAAAAGGAGGTTTAAATCCTCTATATTGGAAGTTGGAAAAATCTTCAATGGCTAGAGTTCCAGATAGAGGTCCAACTTTATATGCAAAATTAATTTGGGATAAAAAACAAGGCCAAATTTTAACCAAGTTTTATAACTCTAAAAATGATAAGTTAATTGATCCATTAAAATTATTAAATAAAGGTTATCGAGTTGAAGAAGGTGTAATAAAAATTGAATCAATATTTATTGGTTCTTGTATTGCGCTTCAAGTAAAACTTTATGAAGCAGTTATAGAACCAAACAAAGAAATGAAAAGATTAACCAAATTTAGATGCTTAACTATTTCAGATAGTAAATCTGCGGCTGAAGAAATGGAAAAATCTGAATATGAAGAAGAAGAAGATTCTGATGTTGGGAGTCTCATGTAAACCCAATAATAAATATACTTGTGTTATATAACCAAAATTACTGGTTACATAACAACATAATAATTTTTATAATAATTTACTTACCGCGTAACCTAAACCTAACATTCCAGCCCCAACATATACCATTTCTCCAGTCTTTTGACTATCGCTTGGTTTGTAATAATCAGAGAATTTTGGTTCAGTCATTTTGCCGTACAATTCAAAAGCCTGATTTGTAGTCGAAATATTTTTTGATGCTTGATATTTTTCATCTTTTCTTTTCAGTTTCCAATCAAGCATTTCTTGTCTTTTTTCCTGATATTCTGCGTAATCTCTTTGGTATTTTTCCATTGCTTTGTCGTGTCGTATTTTTTCTGTATCCTCATTACTTCCTGAAAGACTTTTTGCAAGATAATTTCCACCAACAAATGCTGTTGCATTTAATATAGCTCCACCAATCATCATCGCTATTGCTGCCATTTTATTTTGGTAAAATCTTTTGATCCTCTAAATATGTTTTAAGATACATACTTCCGGATAATACAGCTACCCACTTTGCATAATTTGTAATACTTGAAGATGGGTCATTCAAAAATGATTCTTTCATCATCTTTTTAGCCACATACCCAACTCCAGCCCCTAATCCGATAAGTACCGCTGAATCAGTTACAGTTTTCACAAGTTTGTTTTCAGTTGACATAATTTTTTTTACTACATCATTAAGAAACTTTTAAATAACTTTATGTATTACATCATTCCAATTTTTGGTCTTTCTGAGGGTTGCGGTAATTGTGGAACTTGCGCTAAATCTGGTATCCTATTTTTATATTCAGAATAACCATCTCTAGCTTTTTCCCGGTATCTCATAAAAAGATCAAATGCTGTAAATCCTAATCCAACAACAGATAAAACAGTGGTAAAAGATAACTCTGGAAGCCACGATTTCGCTTCGCTAACTGTATTTTCATTTTCTCCGCCCTTCAGTCGGTCTTGCTCCTCTTCTCGTTTCATCTCCCTAGCTAATGCTTCTTTTGCTTTTTTATTATATTCTGCTAATTTCTTTCCAGCCGCAACCTTTTTAGGATCTTTTTCCCTCTTTTTTGTGTCTTTCGCCCATAGGGCTCCGGCTCCGCCGGTATTTTCAGGTAAAGGATCGGCAGTAATTTGCTCAACTACTTCACTTTGTTCAGACATTATTTTACATATCATTAAGAAATCTTTAGACCTGCTTAGTGTACAGTATCATACCCATCAACACCCTTCTTAGTTTCTTGAACATTTGTGTTAGAATCATCTGTAATTGTGCTTCTAACTTGTTGATTTTTGTTGAATTTTATGTGTTTAGCTACTTGAAATATACCGCTAGCAAGTGCTGTCAATCTTCCTGCTTTCAATGCTAAGAGACCAACAATGTTTGTTAGTTCACGATTAACCAAATCATCATTCTTCAGATCATTGCAAAGAGATTCTATATCATCAACCGGAACTAAATATGAAATAATTTTAGAAATTAATTGAAGGGATGAATCCACCACTCCGCCACTAATTTTCTTACCCATTACCGATTGATAACGATTAAAATATTTTTCAATATCGCGTTCCGATAATTTTTTTACATCGCCCAGACTCATATCAACCCCTAAATATTCCTTTGTTGTCCCAAGCACTGCAAGAATGGCTAATGATTCTTGTTTAACTTTAAGATCCTCACTTTGATTAGTATCATTTTTTACCTCTGACTTTTCTTCAATGTAATCTTCAACGTTTGCCATATTTGTTAAATCACTTCGGGAATCTCTAAATAGCAATTAAATGGGTATCGTAAACTCAAACATAACCTAGAATATTTTTCAGTTTTCAGTAGATGCATAAACTTTTTACCTAATTCATAATCCAAATCACCGCCGTAATCCTCGAAAAACATTTTCATACCTTTCTGCGATGGATTATGAAAAGTAACAACGCAGGCTACATTTTCCCTGAATGGTTTTGCTATGGATGTTAATTGCTGGGTTAAAACCCATATTGATAAACCATGATGTCTTCCAGAGAATGCTAAATCTATAAATTTATTCGATCTTTTCTTCAGATCGGCGGATACAGCGCAATCATCTAAAATTATTAGTGTATTTGTTCCGGTGAACAAAGTTTGACAATCAGTTAATAACTCATTAATCTCATCAATGTTACTTGCATCGGGTGACAATTTATAGAAATGTTTATCCCCTATAGCAAAATTATGATAAGTTTTATTCTTAGAATAAGTTGGGCATATTAAAACAATATATTCAAAAACTTTCCGGAAAGGACCTCGGAGCTGTTCAATTAAGTACTTTGTTTTTCCGCAATTTGTTGGTCCTGTTATAATACAATGGAATGGTATTTTATCTCGTAAATCTTCCATAATTTTTTGTATCATAACATTATGTTTTTAGATTCTCAGTACTTAATTGATCTCAAACTTGAATTCATAATCTCCATCATTGCATCTGCTACAACAAACATATGACAAGTTATTGTTCCTGACCCGCTTTGTTTCCTTTTAATTTCTATTTTTACACCATCATGCGTATTATTTAGAGCAAGTCCACCACCATGAATACCATTATCTGGATGAGATCTAGTATCAACCCAAAGAGCAAACTTATCCGCGTAAAATTCTTTTTCTTTCAATGAAATTTGTAAACCATCATCCCTATGATATCTTTTTTTCACGGATTCCCAAAGATCAGACGGAATCATTCCCCTTGAGTATATTCTATTTGGTACACCATCAACATCAATTTCAACGGAAGATATACCAGGATTATAAAAATTTTCTGAATCCCTTCCCCCTGCAGCTTGGGGCAATAAAAACAAAAACAATATTCCTGTCATTGATCTTCTCGGCAAATTAATATGCTGATTAATAACACCATCACCACCAATTGAAAATGTAAAAGTTTTGTGCAAGGTAATATTTTCATAAAAGAATCCTTTACCAACTTGATAAGCTGCTTGAGCCTCACGAGCCAAGTATTCGCTTGAAATTGAAGAATATTCTAACTCTAAGTTTTTGATTGAATATGATGGTGTTTTAGTTGTATCAGAATAAATAATAATATTATTGATTGGGGCAAGAGTAAGCTCAAATATTAAATGGTTTTCCAACGCTTTCGGATAAAAAACACCATGATCGTTTAAAATAGGGTGATTTATTGGTATTCTATACTTTGAACCATGAACTTTAGCTAGAGCAATTTCTTTTGCATCTATTCCAGTTTTTGCATCTCCAGATTTTGTTCTATGCCTTCTAATATCTATAGAAGAAATGCCTTGTTTTAATCTATCTTCTCTCTCTTCTTTGGTTAAAAATAAATCGGAATATGTTTGAACTAAATCATATCTTTGAGTATCCTGTAATGTTTCACCCCCAAAAAGAACTTTTAGTCTGGTTACAAGATTACGGCCCACATTATTAACGACTGTATTATTCGCATGCCCCTCAACATCTAAATCAAACAAAAGAGATACACTTCCTGGCACAATCACTAAATTCTCAGAAAGTTTTGGAATATTTATATATAATGTTTCTCCTGGACTGGCTGAGGATGGATTGAGCGTAATTCGATTCAATGTTGATTCTGCTTTCAAACCAAATGGTTCTTTGGGAATTCTGTTTGGATTAATTTTTTCAGACGTCATTGTAATTTATAAGATACTTTGACTAACCTTTAAACCTGTGTTGTTCTATTTTCTAACTTGCCAATATGTTTTAATAAACCTTCTCTCGCCTCGGGAATTAAAATCATAATATTAAAAATTTTATCGCCATCTTCCATATATAGAATTTTTTTTCTAATAATTTTTTTCATGAGATTAATTTGGTATTCGCTAAATTTTGTTTTTTCTTCCTCCACCATTTTAATTTATAAGATACTTTTGTTAATCGTAAAAATGAGTTCTACTTTGTCAAAAATATATTATTCGACTGAGGGGTATTGGAAAGGATATTCTGCAATTCCTAAATTGTCTGAGAGGGCTAGAGTAAGTGAAAATGAGGCAAAACAATGGTTGCAGAAACAGGCAATATGGCAAATCTATCTACCCTCGCCTAAATATATACCTAGACCGCACTGGACTGTAGATAAACCCAATCAGATTCACCAAGCGGATTTATTATTTTTACCGCATGATAGAGTTGGAAGAAAAACATATAAATATACGTTAGTTGTGGTTGATATCGCCTCGAGATATAAAGATGCAGAGCCATTAACCTCAAAAGAAAGTCGAGAGATATCAGAAGCTTTTACAAAAATATATTCTAGAAGATTAAAATATCCCAAAACATTAATGGTTGATCCTGGGAAAGAATTTATGGGAGAAGTTAGTAAACTCATGAATTACCATAATGTGAGGATACAAAGAAGTGAGGCTGGTAATCATAGAGCACAAGCATTTGTGGAAAACGCAAACAGAATATTAGGAGAAAGATTATTTAGCCATCAATATGCGCAGGAAATGATTAGTGATGGGCGATCAAGAGTATGGGTGAAAAGATTACCAGCTATTCTAAAAACTTTGAATAATACAAAAAAGAGAATAACCGGTAAAGAGCCTGATGAGGCTATAAAAATGAAAGAGATTGATATTAAACCCAAAAATTACAAACGGGTTGTGGGGCTTGATGAGGTTAGACTACCAATTGAAGTTAGGGTTAGATATTTATTATCCCCTGGAGAACTTGAGGGTGGAGAAAGAAGAAGAGCCACAGATCCCATTTGGAGTATTAAAATTTATTATATTTCTGGAAGTAGAATTTCTCCTAATCAGCCTGTTTTATACTTTTTACAAGATGGCCCAAGACGGGGATTTGTGCGTGAAGAATTACAGGTTATTCCGTATGATACAGAGTTACCCCCTAATTCTGTTTTAAAATGATCTAATATAATGGTTTTGTGTGAATTCCATCCTCATAAACCCATCTTTTATCATAATATGCATTCAATCCCTTTTTAATTTGTGTATATGTCACAATTTGGTTGTCATTGACTCTAAATCCTGTATTTTGTGACATATCAATTGAACCACTCAAAGCTGACATGTACCTATCCCAGCTTATTTCGTTTTGTCCATGAATTTCTCCTTTAGTACTATACTTTGCTTTTCCATTCTCATCCTCTGCATAATAACATTTTGATGAAAGAGCAATCATTCTAATACCATCAAACTCCAGCTTGAATAGTCCGGGGGTCTTATCGTGATATTTAGAAGTTGATAGGAATTTTTCTTTTCCACCACTAAAGTATTCTTTTCTCATTTCGGGTTTTATAATATCATCCAAATTTTCGGCTGAAATTGCCATGTACATTGAATCTGTATCCATTTGTATCAGCTCAAAATCCTTTCTATCTACATATTTATCTAGAAAATCGTAATAGTATTCCAGCATTCTTAATTTTGCTAGCTGATACACCGCGATGCCGCATTGATAGGGTCTATCTATTTTTATTAATCTTTTTCGTTTTATTATTTCATATGTGTCATTTATTTCATTAAGATCTTCAAAGAAAGCAGATCTTAGGGCTTTTTCAACCTCTTCCTCATCCTTTGAATACCTTGTAATATTATGTTTTTCTTTATCTTCTATCATTTTCCCATAGAAAGAATTTCCCCTAAGTTTATTAGTGTCGGCTAATTCTTTACAACCTTTGTACTTTGGTTTTAGTTTTTCAACCAATACTTTGATATCTTTATTTTCTTCAATAACTTTAAATATATCAGGAAATTGGTTTAATTCATTGGTAATTTTTACTACATCATCAATTTTGTTTTCTTCAAAAGCTTTACTTAGTTTTTCCAATAAAACCTCAATATCTCCATCTCTTCTTGCGTCTGCCACCTCTTTTGGAAAAAATCCAAAGGGGTTTCCCGATTCATACTTTAAAATATTATGGATGGCGGTAATCTCCAAGCCATGATTAAGATACCATTTTATCATAGGTGTATATAAAAATATCTTTTTTGCCTTGGTAACACCAAGCAATTTTTTATTGTCTTTTAGATGTTTTCTACCTGTCGCTCTTTGATATTCTTTCATGTGCTCTGGTACTAAATATTCAGGAACTTCATCTACAATAAATATAGGTGAAAACTCTTCAAACTTTTCTTTTAGGTGGTCAGGTACATGGATATCAACTTGACAAAAGCCGAAAAGATTACCATCAAGAATATCTTCGCAAATCTTCTTAATAAATTTAGGATCTGATGGATTTTCAACTTCAATGCATTCTTCTTTTCCGCATGGCATTTCTTGCCCCGAACAGTATAGATATAAACCATTTGCATCATAACCCACAATTCGTACACAATTTTTAGGAAATTTATATTTATGAGAACGAATCTTTGTTTTTCCCAACTCTGTATAACGCATAAATATGATACTAGGCCCCCCAACCATACCCGTTTTCAATAGTTTATAAATCTTGTTTTTGTCGCATGTTTTACAATCCTTCATTATCCGGTGGCATTTTTTACAAAACAGTTTATTACAAATTTTATTACATCTATGAATACAGTATTGTCCTGGGGCGTATAATTCAGGATCACCTTTCTTCTTCATTTTTTGGTATTTATTTAGAACAGCCCTCATTGATACACCTGGGATGGAAACGGCATCTTTTAATATATCAATTTCGTCTGGATAATATAAACGCCTTGTTTTTTCAAGAGCTTCTAAAAAAGGAATAACATCGTTTAAATTATACTCTTTCAACCAGTCTAACATTGTAACACAGCCCCTCTTTTCGAATTCGAGCAAATATTCTTCATATTCTTCTTTGGAAATGTTTTTCTTTTTCAAACTAGAGTAAAAATCTTCATGTTTCACAGGTCCAACTAAGGAAAGCTTATCATAACCGTCCAATTTTTCATAAGGAAGTTTAAGTTTTTTGGCTTCACAATTGTTTGCTTTACACCAATTATCAAAAGAAACTCCAGGCGCAAGGTAGGACATTATATCCAAGAATTTGAAATGAGGTGTTGATAAAAACATATACCTATTCTGTTTCTTTGAAATAAAAATATCCTTAGTTCTATCGGTCATGTGTTTTATAAAATGCCTTTTAATCAAATTGATATCATATTTTCCACTATTAAACCCCAAAACAGGTACTTGATTACACCATTCTTCATATTTTTGTAAAACATGTTTTTGCAAAGAATCTTGATCAGGAAGCGGGTATTCTTCTCTAACCTTTTCTACTATAATTTTTCTTATTTCCTCCAATTTTTCAACGAATTCTTTTATAAGCTCATCAGGATTTTGGTTGTAAAGAAAAACGGGTTTTTTTGTTAAATTATCGATTATTGCAACACTAACTGGAATGTGGGTATGGGTGAAAATTAAATCATCGGTAATCTGTTTATCTTCTTTTTGTAATAATCCCTCAAAATCGTAATCAATAAAATAGGGGTATGGATTAAATTTCTTTTTGAACCATATATTAGGTAATTCAGGATTTTCGCACTCCCAAACCGATACTACATTATAACCCAAGCTTTTTATCATCTTTTCTCTTTCAATAGTTTCATTATATTTAATTTTGTCGGTTGTTAAACACGGGCACCCATGCCATTTACATCCATAAAACTCAAAAACAGTGTTTGTCTCGGGTTCGTATCCATCAAACAAAATCTCATTTCCCCCCTCATCCCTATAGCACCTTTCACCACCATGTCCACAAAGCCCATGATGAATATGTTTACCTATAATTTTAGATTGGTTTTCTATCCACCTACACGCTTTATAACTAAAATTTATTTTACCCCCGTAAAAAACTTTTTCAGATTCATTCATGATGTGTTTTATCTTTTCTCCCGTGCATAATATTTTTGTCTTTCCTCCTGTACATGTTTCATTGGTAAAATGCCTTTTTAAATCTTCGTGTCTGGTAAATTTTTGCTTACATCCTTGGCATACCCAGTTTTGAGCAAGAAGGTCTAGATTCTTAATGAAAAAACCATGATTATTATAAAGACCTAAATTTAAAGTTGGTAAATTGTCTTTGAAATTATTTTTCCCAAACACCAGTTTCCAAACTTTAAAATTTGATATATCTTTCTGCTCATAAACCCGGATATTTATGGAAAAAACTTTTGAAATTTTCTCAAAATCAACCAATTTTGTTGATCCAACATCTTCTCTTTTTAGTTTTTTGTTGCCATAAAAAGTTCTAGCTAGAACTAATGATTGTTTCTCTATTCGTTTTTCAGGATTTTGTTTACCAGCAATAATATTCATGAGAATAGCTAAACACCTCCATACACAGAGATTATCATCTTTATCATCTACAGAGTAAATACATCTTTTCTTTCGTAATTCATCGGGTAATCTTCCGCACCCAACTAAAGGTTGTCTGGTATTAATAACTTTTATTTGTACTTCTCTAAACTCAACTCCGCCCTCATTAACACCTGGTTTATTAATTTTCTTTTCTGGGGGTAAATATGCTCTCATCCAAGCATCTCCTTCTAAACTCAATCTCTCACCCTCACACCTTTCTATATAATTTTTTATTTCTGAAAGGGAGGTAAAAGTTCCTCCGCTTCTAAATGTATGTACGTGATAAGCTATTTCTCCATTTCCTCTTTGAATCAAAGCAGTAAAACTGGGAACAATTCTTGCCCCCATTTCTATTTGGGGTTCCAACTCATTATAAATTGTTTCTGTCAAATCATTATTTAGATTCCTCCTAATTCTAATAATATTTTCATTTATCCCCCGATTATTTTGAATTGGGGGATCATCTTCATGTGGGTTTATTGAAAATATTTTGAGGGTTGTTGTTCTTTTCTTTTTAGTTTTTTCCTTCAATTCATCTCTTACACTATCAGATATATTTACCCTTCTTTTTGTTTTAATTTTAGTATTACTATTATTAATTTTTATGATGTTTTCATTTGCCAATTCTTCAAGCCTTTTGAAAAACTTGTCTTTATCCATTACCCTAAAAATGTTCTTTGGTTTGAGAATTGGAGCATTAATTTTAGGTACCGGCTCATCAAGAATTGGTTTTTGTGGTTTTATAAAAGTTGGTGTTTGTGGTTTTATAAAAGTTGGTGCTAGTTTCCTTTTTCTTGACGGAGAAGAACCGGGTGGAGTAACAGGTGGCGTTCTTGGCGGGGGTGATCCGGGTGGAATTCTTGGCGGAGGAGAACCGGGTGGTGTTCCCACCGTTGGCGGATCTTCATTAAGTCTCCGCCTATAATTTTCCAAATCCTCTTGTGTGTTTATTCCCATCTCACGTAATACCACTATTTTCTCCGCTTTTCGCATACGAGTTCTCCCACGTATACGTAATTCCCTCAAAATTTCTTTTAATTGATTCATTTTCGTATTATATTTCACTGTTTTTTCTTTTAAACCATATTCTTTTCATTTTTTTTTTCACATAAGCTTAGTATCAGTTTTTCCCCTCCGCCTTCCGACATGGCTTGTGGAATGGTTGGTTAAATCTTTTCAAAACTTTCCTGTACTTTTTCAATTACTCTTAGGTCAGAGATTTTCAGTCAACCTAAAAACGTACTTTTAAATTTAAGCTAAAAGTACTTTTCAGTCAACCTAAAAACGTACTTTTAAAAAATAACCCGTAAGCTAAAAGGGGTCAGAGATTTTCAGTCAACCTAAAAACGTACTTTTAAAAAATAACCCCGTAAGCTAAAAGGGGTCAGAGATTTTCAGTCAACCTAAAAACGTACTTTTAAAAAATAACCCGTAAGCTAAAAGGGGTCAGAGATTTTCAGTCAACCTAAAAACGTACTTTTAAAAAATAACCCCGTAAGCTAAAAGGGGTCAGAGATTTTCAGTCAACCTAAAAACGTACTTTTAAAAAATAACCCCGTAAGCTAAAAGGGGTCAGAGATTTTCAATCAACCTAAAAACGTACTTTTAAAAAATATCCCCGTAAGCTAAAAAAGGACAGAGATTTTTCAGTCAAATTTTAAAATAACCTAAAAACGTACTTTTAAAAAATATCCCCGTAAGCTAAAAAAGGACAGAGATTTTTCAGTCAAATTTTAAAATAACCTAAAAACGTACTTATAAACACGCTTATATAGTAGTGCCTCTTACAGAGCTCTTGGATGCGAATGTTGTCTTCTGTCTCGCGCTGTTCTCTTTACGTAAGGTATCAAATTACGGGAAATGAAACTGCACATCAACCCACTAATGGAACCACTGACATGCTTTCGAAAGTGAACTAGGGCAAGAGCAAAGGAAGAAGAGCCGAGAGCAAAGTCTCAAGTCAAGTTTGTTGGTATGCCGATAATTCAATTACCCTTTCAATGTTAGAATTTGCAAGCCGTCCTCTTACGTAAGGTTAATACTGAAAGTATGTGAAATATATACATATCGACCTTCTAAACGAATCATTGACACGCCTCCGAAGCTGAACTTGAGCAAAAGCAAAGGAAGAACCAGGGACAAAGTCTTGAGAAAAATAACGTGATTACTTTCCAAGCGAGGTCCCTTTTCAGTATCAAGCAGACGAGTAAAGCCGGAGGAGCCTGGAATTGAAAACAAAATGGACAATTCAAGAATTTTGATCGAATCGATGTCATACCCAATTCCCCTACCTAAAAAATACGGTGGTGTATGACTTGAATCCCTTCCCTGATTTCGGGCGTGGCCGGCTTAAAGTACAAGGAGCGTCTCCATAGTCGTGATCAGTCCCTTCATCATGTTTTGCTCCAAATGTTGCGCGGCCATGTTGCATTTCCGCTTATTTTTGCTTTTTGCGTCGGCCCCTCCCCCTCCCCTCCCCCCCAAAAAAAGGAAAAACTCGAATGAACGTCTTCTCGTAGTGTCACGATAAAGAACTAGAATCGCCACTCAAAAACAAATCGTTGCTATGATACAAACTCTTACGGCTTGGGCCCTGTTTAGATCTAAAATATGCTTTCAAGGGTACAATTTAAATTGAAGATGTATTACTTGATATGAGTAAGTTAGAGGCAAGACCTATAGCTTAATTAAAGGTTAAGCCCCCCCTATGTAAAGTTTCCTTTGGCACCTTCGCTCAGATGGGGATAGGGTGCTGGGAAGGAAAAGTCTCTTTTTCTTCGTGGGGGTTGGGGGAGGTTAGGTGTTAAGCTTTGTCACAAATGAAAGACTGTGCAATCATTATCAAGAGATGATTGGGGACGGACCATTAGAAAAGTGATGGGGGAGGGGGTGGGGAATTTTAAGCTTGCACGAATTTTTTTTTCGCTCACTGCTTGTGCAGGAATTTTTTTCAGGTGAACCCCTCTGCACGAATTTTTTTTTACTACGTGTGAAAAAGTCACAATTGGACCTTCCTTCTGCATGATTTTTTTTTACCTTCTTCTTTGCATGAATTTTTTTTCTTGGCATTTTCCCTTGCATGAATTTTTTTTGTTTTTTTTTTCCCCAACCCCCCCCCCCCCCATCACTTTTCTAATGGTCCGTTCCTTAAGTGGTGATTTTGAGGAATCTCGGGTTCTTGCACGAAAAGATTGCACTGAGCCATCAACGGGGCTACTTCCGTGAATAAGCATATTCAGAGACCAAATTATTTCTAGATTCAGCCAAAGTGTATATAGTAAGGGTATTTTAGAGCCACACGCATACGCACTAAGGCGACAGTGGTAGAGGGGATAAGACGCTATTGATACCAAAAAAAAACAAATATATAAAAATAGAGCTCAAAATCCAGCAGCCATGGACTAGATTCCCAACCTCGTTCCCAGGGCTATTCCCTAGGCTATTCCCTAGTTATAGCACGCAGCAAGATACTGGACCTTTCAAGCGGGGGAAGAATCTTGGACTTCGCTTCGCAGCGTCTGATCTGACCTATTTCAGACTTTCTCGAGCGTTTCAAGCAAGTAAATGCATGTTTTTAATTTCGTAGCTCATGATTTTGCAGTCCCGGCTTCAAGCTGCCAATGTGCACATGCATTGGTAGTGCTTATGTGTAAACTATTACAGTGTGAATCTTAAGCATAGGTGTATGAATAAAACGGCAGTCCGAAAAATATATCTTCTTCACCTACTTTAATTTCCATGACACTTTTTTCTTCACATTTAATGATCTGATGCATGTATAGAGATTCAAGACTTCAGGTGCCATATAAATCTTTAGCAGTAAAGATAACAATGTAAAAACTTAACAGTGACCTTCACTGCCTTCATTGTCCATTATCTTCAGACTATCGCTAGTCACCAACTCCAGAGGGGGATCCTTAAAGGCACTCCTTGCCTTGGACAGAACATTAGCTTTAACAAGCTTAAGATTCAAACTGTAATATATAGTTTACACATAAGCACTACCAATGCATGTGCACATGCATTGGCGGCCGAGCCGGGACCACAAAATCATGAGCTACGAAAATATGCATTTACTTGCTTGAAATGCTCGAGAAAGTCTGGATACCGATAAGTCAGACGCTGCGATGCGAAGTCCAAGATTCTTCCCCTCGCTTGAAAGGTCAAGTATCATGCTGCGTGCTACAACTACAATAAACCCACAACCACAAAAATACGCGCCAAACAATTCCACGAGAACGAAGGGCTCGAAAAGTTGCGCCAAGGCAGCTGTAGGGACTGAGAAACAGGACCAAGCATTCCCTCACCCAGCTCCCCCCTGGGGTACTTTGTCATTCGATGTGCGAATGATTGACGAGTAGCGCCAACTTGGCGCTACAATTGTTTTATTAAACCTAAACCCTCGCTTATGAGACACTGTTTGTACGACAAGAATCGACTTTGTTATTGTTTGTAAACAGAACCATGTTGTTGTCGAGCCGATACGTTCTCGAACGGATGTGTAAAAAAGTTTCAAACACGAGTCCGGCTCGTTCTTAAACATCTCTATAATAAAAATTATAATAATAATAATAATAATAATAATAATAATAATAATAATAGGAGCTCTCGAAGTACAAAGATCTTGAGATAGAAATAGAAAAAGCCTGGGGCATGAAAACAACAACTGTCCCGGTGATCATTGGAGCTCTTGGGCTCGTCAAGAAGGGAACAGAAAACTACATCGGCAAGATCCCAGGCAACATTAGAATAACAGAGCTACAGAAGATCGTCCTCCTTGGAACTGCTCACATACTAAGGAGGACTCTATCCATCAAATAATCCAGCAGACTTTTGACTGCCCTAAGCTCATGGATTGAGCTCGGCACCATAAGTGAAAAGAGCAAGACTTCAAGGACCTACATAATAATAATAATAATAATAATAATAATAATAATAATAATAATAATAATAATAATAATACTTAATTCAAACACAGAGTACAAAGAGTATTTGAAAAGGAGGACCATGAGGTCAGCCCTATTTAGGTCCCCTAACTAAAATTATAATCTAAAATTTAAAATTTTAAAATATCTATTACAAAATTTAAAATCTAAGGCCTAGGGCAAACGTCGAATCTAAGTCGTGTCGAATTAATTAAAAATCGGTGCGACAAAGAGTCGAGTTCATTCCAACGTGGAAGCAAACGTCCAACCAGCGTCGAACCTATTTCACAAGTTAGACTTCATTAAAACACGGGAATAAGCACGTGTCCCAATGCTATTCACTCGATGCGCTCCTAGTTCATGCTAGGAGTTGTTAGCGAAATGCCGAAATACAGTGCTTGTCAGGCCTTACTTTGTCAATTAATTGCGAAAAATAGAAAGAGAAGACTTGCATTACATACAGTTCTGAGAACAGTGTATCAGAGACGACAGCTATTGTTCCGAGTGGCATGCTTGTTTATTAGTAAGGATCAAATCAACCAGATCGTCGACAAGACCTTGTTTCCATAAACCCCTGCCGGCCCACGCTTCGCTGCCTTCTTCTTCTTTTAGGGCGGTTCTTCTTCTTCTTCTTCATCTTTTTCTTCTTCTTCTTCTTGTGACTCCATTTTATCATTGTCTTTACTGTCCCTTTCTGTTTCTAAAGACCTGAAACATGCAATAAATTGTTTTCTAAAGGTATTCTAATGTCGTTGTTTCTTCCTTTTTAAATTTGTTTCTTATCAAAAGATAAAATAGGTACAATCAAAACAATTTCCTTTGCCGGTTTCTTTCAAGAGGTAAAAATAATATCAATTACACTGAATTCTTCCGTGCATCTGTCTATTTGAGTGCGCGTGCACGTTAATTACGTGCACGTTAATTGCGTGCACGTTACCTGGTTTCTTCACTGGACTTGGAGTTGCCGATACTCTGCTCCTCAGATAACGTAAGACCCGGCGTGGCTCTCTGTAGGTCTCTGTCACGTGCCTCGCAGTATGCAACACTTTTACCGGCTGTCCATCCCTCAACGTCCTCGTTTTCTTCAAACACTGAGCATTTAATTCAAATAGGCAATTCGCATCTCAAGCATTTATATTTTGTGTCCATAAAACAGGAATAACACATTTCCATCATGCTGTGCGATGTCGGTAATGACTTTCTATAGCTCGCCATTCCCGGTCGCGAAATTGTCTTTGTACAGCGCATGCTCGTCAGGGGGGAAAAAGCGTTTGAAAGATGGGGGAGTATGTATTTTTGTGACATTTGTCCAGTCCATCACATTTGAATCAATGATTTTGTAATTTGCATGATTTATGAATTGAGTTCAGCACGTGTTTAGAGCGGCGTTTGCTGAAACGCCGAACCACTGTAGTAGTGGGTAGGAGTAGTTTTCCCCACACATGTTGTTGTTGTTGTTGAAATTTTTGAAAATTTTAAAAAAAATTAATAAAATTTGTTCAAGGATTTAACAGAAAATTAAACAGACTTTTTGCAAAACCCTACGCGGAGTTTTCCGAACTAAGGGGTGCGGAGCGGAGCGACGCAGCTACTAACCGGCCCCGTTACGAGGAAATTCTGCATAACTTCTGCAATAGTTCTGTTGTATCGAGCAAATACCCCCACCCCAGCTTGCCTGATAGGTCTCAAAATCCGCAAATTTGTTAAAGAATTTATCAGAAAATTAAACAGACTTTTTGCTAATGGTTTGCGAAGGAGCCGGATTGGATAGGTTTTACACTTCCCCTGTGAAGAATTATTAAAAAAAAAAATGATTTAAAAAAGAAGAATTAATTTACAAAAAATTAGAAAATGGATAAACTAACTGTTGAGCAATTGAAGCAACTTGCTAAAGATTATGAAATTGAAGGCCGGTCAAAATTACGGCGAAAAAGTGAACTTTTAAAAGAGTTGAGAAAAATTCCTGAACTTGTTGAAATGTATGATAATAATGAGACAGAAGCAGAAACATTAGTCACAACAAATCGATTTAATCCAGAAACACCCCCACCAGAACCACCACCACCAAGAAGAAAAACACCGCCGCCAAAGCCACAAACAAAAAGACCAGCTACACCACCTACCCCAGCACCCAGAAAAAATATTCCTAATCAGAAGGAAAAACCTACCCCAGCACCCAGAAAAAATATCCCCAATCAGAAGGAAAAATCTACCCAAGCACCCAGAACAAATATTCCAAATCAGAAGGAAAAACCTACCCCAGCTACCAGAAAAAATATTAAAGATAAAAAATCAAAAGTGGTAGAAAGAATAAAGTTTTTTGAATCGATTAAGGATACTAAAAAGGATAAAAAACCAACCAAAAAAACAATTTTCAAAAAATACAAAGTGGAAGATAGAAAAAAGTTTTATGATTCGATTACAGTTACAACTAATGAAAAATTACCTAATAAACAGAAAATTAATATAATTAAAAATTATAAAGTGGAAGATAGAAAAAAGTTTTATGAATCTTTAAAAAATCTAAAAAATAAAAAAATAATAAAAACAATTACAGAGCCTAGAAAAAAGCCTAATAATAAAAAACAAAATAAAACTGAAACAGTAGAAAATAAAGATAAGAAAATTAAACTAAGACCCCCAACAAATTTTAAATTTATTCCTTTTGGAAGTGAGCCAGAAGAAATAATAGGGCAAAACAACATTGTAATAAATGCGGATCTTAATAATGATATATCTCAAATAATTATGGATAGAATAAGACCAGAGATAAAGATGAGAACAAGAGTTGTATATGGTTTCAAATCAAGAATTCATCGTGGAGAAGGAGAGATAGCCGAGTATTACAAAACACTTTCTGCAAAACTACTACTAGGAGCTTTAAAAACATTAAAAGAAATTGAGGAGTATATTGAAAAATGTGAAATAAAAAGACTAGATTTGGATAACGTAGAAGTGTGGGAACAAGCGTATCTCCCAGCAACGGAAGTTGTAAAAAATCCTGGTGTATATCAAGGTAAAGTTGAGTTTATAGAAGTTAATGTAAAATTAATTCATACAAATGAAACTTTAATGGGTTGTGAACCTTTACCAGATTGGTTAAAAAAAAAGAAATCTACTCATGCTCTTGATAATTATGATAATAAAATGTGTTTTTGGAATACCCTGGCTGTGTTTATGAACTATCTTAAGGATAAAAATAGACCAGCCGAAAGAATAAAACAATTATCTTTAAAACTAGCCCAAGAATTTTATACTAACCAAAATCTGAAAGAAGAAGATATAAAAGGAACGGATCTTGTTGAACTTGAAGATATCTCAAAGTTTTTTAATATTAACATTAGGATGTTTGAGCCAAAAGAAGACCAAAAAACGTGGGTTTTAGTGTATGGTAAAGGTAAAAGCAAAAAACAATTACCAACTTTGGATGCAGGGCTTCATAAAGACCACTGTTTTTTAATAAAAGATTTGCCACTGTTGACTAATAGTTGGGAATGTAATGGATGTGGACAAAGATTTAACAGGCATGATAATTATAATAGACATTTGAATGATAATACATGTACAGGAGGAAAAACAAAAGTAATTTGTAATGGTAAAAAATGTGTTCCAACAATGAGCTGGTCAGAAAAAATATTTTATGGTGGAAATACCCAATTTAGTTATGTAGGATGTAGGTGGATAGAAAAACAGTCTGAACTTATAGGTAAACATATTCATCATGCGCTATGCGGTCATGGTGGTGAAAGATGTGTTAGGAAGGATGAAAAAGAGTTTTTTTTGGTGGATGGTTATGAGCCTGCGACTAATACAGTTTATGAATACTATGGGTGTAAATGGCATGGATGCCCTTGTTCAAGTAATGATATAAGTAAATACAACGAAACTATGGGAAGGGAAAATTTAATCAAATCTTTAGGGTATAATTTAGTATCTCTCTGGGAGTGTGAAAACCCTGAATTAAAATATGTAAACTTTAAAAAGAAATTTTTTCACTACCCATATTTTATTGTTTGGGATTCTGAAGCAATGCAAACAAAACAAAATGAAAAGGTTACTGAAGATCTAACTTTTATAAATAAACATATTCCGATTAGTATAGCTATATCTGATAATTTATCGAAAAAAGCAACTTGTGTTGTGAATAATAATCCAGAAGAGCTTATAAAAGATTTTGTTAAAGATTTGGATAGAAGACAAAAAGATATTGTTAAAAAAGTGCTAGAGGATTATCCTATTCCGGATGAAGATAGTATTCCAGTAAAGGTAAAAGCGCTGTATAAAGTGTGGTGTAATCAAGTTCCTGTTTTAGGTTTTAATTCAGGAAAGTATGATATTAATATGATTAAGAAACATTTTGTAAATAGTTTTACCGAGTTGGAGGATACACTAAATGTGGCAAAGAAAGAAAATAAATATATGTATCTGAAAACACCTCGTTTTAATTTTTTGGATATGATTAATTACTTAGCCCCAGGGGTTTCTTTTGATAATTGGTGTAAAGCAAACAACTGCGAACAACAAAAACTTTTTTTCCCCTATCAATTTTTAGATAGTTATGATAAACTTTCTCACATAGGTCCTGTAAAATATGAAGATTTTTACTCAGATCTAAAAAAGAAAATAGCAATATCCCCCCAAGAATATGAAGAATATAAGAATGAAATGAAAAAAAGAGGTTGTATAACCTTGAAGGATTGGTTGATAGAGTATAACAAAGGTGATGTTATTCCTTTTATAGAAGCTGTTGAAAAAACACGCGAAAAATATTCCTGTGATGATATAGACATGCTAAAAGACGCGGTATCAATACCAGGGATATCAATGAGATATGTGTTGAATAAAGCTATAAAAAATAGTAAGGGTAAGTTTGATTTGTATGCTCCAGGCGATCCTTGTTATTGTAAATGTCATGTTAAGTGCAAAAAACCGAAAAGCGGGGGTAAAAAATGTGAAAAATGTTCTAAGATAAGAAAAGAATGTACTATATGTAGTAAAAATAAAGCTTATTATCTTTTAAAAACAGGTATGGTTGGCGGTCAGGCACAAGTATTTGTTCGTTGGGCTGAGGTTAATAAGTCATTTATTCGTTCTAATAAATATAAAAATCCAAAAATATGCAAAATTATACGCGGTTATGATGCAAATAGTTTATATTTATATGCTTCGGGGTTGGAAATGCCTTGTGGTAAAGAGAGATATTATGAAGTAAAAAATCCAAAAGATATTAAAAATTTTTGTAATAATATTCTTACAGATAAATTGTTTGGTTTCTGTCAAGTGGATATTCACACACCAGATAATCTTTTGAAAAAATTTGAGGAGTTACCACCTTTATATATTGTAGATATTGTACCAGAAAATTTAATACCCGATCATATGAAAGAATATCAAAAAGCCACAGGCAGAAAAACTATAAAAGGAGCACTAAAATTGTTAAGCGTAACAAGAGCAGATAAAATTTTACTATATACACCTCTAATAAAATGGTATCTTAATCATGGTTTGGTAATAACAGCTTTTCATAAAATTATAGAATATAAACCCAGCAAGCCATTTGAGTGGTTTCCAATTGAAGTAAGCAATGCGAGAAGAGATGGTGATATTGAGGTTATGCTAAAAATGATAATTGAAGCTTTTGATGCAAACAAAATAGATGATGTCGTAAACCTTACTAATGAATTAAATCAATTCCCTGATATATTAACATTTATTGAAGAGCATACCGAGAATGGAGTCATCACCCCCGATAACCGCCTTAAAGTATTGATTGAAAAACTAAAAACAAAGTATAGAGGTTGTAAAGAATTGGCTGATACACACAAACTAAAAGGAAACTCATTTTATGGTAAAATGATTGAAAATAAACAAAAACATAAGAATACAAGTTATACTCAAAATGTGGATGTTGTTAATAGTGATATTAGAAGCCCATTTTTTGTAGATATGGATAAGATAAATGAAACATATGAAATAACAAAAAATAAACGCAGTGTAGAAATAAAAACACCTTATCAGTGTGGTATAGCTGTATATCAACTATCCAAATTACAAATGTTAGTATTTTACTACGATTTTCTTGATTATTATTTTGACAGAAGTGATTTTGAGTTAATTTATTCAGATACAGATAGCTACTACGCCGCATTTTCGGATGAAAATTTGGATAATCTTGTAAAACCAGAACTCAGAGATGAATATTTTAGAGAAGGTAAACAAAAATTTCTATCAACCTCAAAATATCACGACAGAACGCCTGGGCTGTTTAAGAAAGAGTTTGAAGGAATAAGAATGATTGCCCTTTCGCCAAAATGTTATTACGCCGATGATGGAAAGGGGAACACAAAGTTTAGTGCTAAAGGAACAATACAGCACCAAAACGATATGACGTGGAATAGATACTATGAAGCTTTAAACGGAAAAATAGATAGGGTAAAAAACACAGGGTTTAGAGTTAATAAAAACGAAATTGTAACATATACTCAAGATAAATTAGGGCTTAACGCATATTATGATAAACGAAGAGTTGACGAAGATGGAATTCACACAAAACCTTTGTATTAGCTCATTTCAAAACAGAATTAGGCGGCAGCTCAGTATCATAAGGGACAACTTGTAGTTCTTCACTTACAAAACCGCGTTTTGGGCCATCTTGTAAATAATATAAAACAGGTTGGTTGGGGGAAACTGTGCTTCTAGAAATATCATAAACTTTGATACTCCAGATAGGATCTGTAGCTCTCCTTTTTTCACCACCCTCAAGTTCACCTGGAGATAATAAATATCTAACCCTTGCACCAAAAGGTAATCTAACCTCATCAAGACCCACAACTCTTTGATAATTTTTTGGTTCAATATTAACCTCTTTCATTTTTATAGCCTCAACAGGCTCTTTACCAGTTATTCTAGTTGGCGTATTATTCAAAGTTTTCAAAATATCTGGTAATCGTTTCACCCATACTCTAGATCGATCATCACTAAGCATTTCTTGTGCATATTGATGACTAAATAATCGTTCACTTAATGTTCTATTTGCCCTTTCTACAAAGGCTTGAGCTCTATGATTTCCAGCTTCACTTCTCTGGATTTTTACATTATGGTAATTCATAAGTTTTGTAACCTCACCCATAAATTCTCTTCCAGGATCAACAATTATTGTTTTAGGATATTTCATTTTTCTAGAATATATTTTTTCAAAAGCTTTAGATATCTCATGACTTTCTTTTGAGGTTAATGGTTCAGCCCCTTTATATCTTGAAGCTACATCAACCACAACTAATGCGTATTTATATGTTTTTCTTCCAACTCTATCATGTGGTAAAAATAATAAATCCGCTTGGTGAATCTGATTAGGCTTATCCACAGTCCAGTGAGGTCTTGGTATATATTTTGGAGCTGGAAGATATATTTGCCATATTGCTTGTTTTTTTAGCCATTGTTTAGCCACATCTTCACTTACTTTTGCTTTTTCAGCTAATTTAGGAATTGCAGAATATCCTTTCCAATAACCCTCAGTTGAATAATATATTTTTGATAAGTCTGAACTCATTTAAAGATTAACCAAAGTATCTTATAAATAAATATGGAAACCGTATCTGAAAAAATTAACCCAAACAGGATTTCAAGAGATCCACTAGGGTTGAAAGCGGAATCAATATTGAATAGAATTACACTAAATCCTTCATCAGCTAATCCTGGAGAGACATTATATATAAATATTCCTAAACTTTCTGAAAATTTAGTTATTGTACCGGGAAGTGTATTTTTAGTATTTAACTTGATTGTTGATGGTCATGAAGATAACACCCTCGTGAATAATGTAGGCAGTAATCTTGTATCCAGACTCAAGGTTCTTTTTGGCGGTGAAACACTACAGGATACACAAAGATACGATCTATTTCAAACATACCATGACTTATTCTTAACAGATGAAGAACGAGAGGATAGATTAAGACAGGGTATTTCTTCTGAAAACATGAGAAAGCTCCGGACAAATGCAGGTGATAAGGTAGACACAGACGCTAAGGAAGTAGCTCTTGAACAAGTACACAATACCAAGTATCATATCCTACTAAATCATCCTATTCTCAACGATCATGGAGTTTTCTACCCAAAGGCGTTAGATCATCAACTAATCTTTGAGATTACACTAGCTCCAGTTAACGATATTGTTGTTTATTCTGACGATACTAAGGCTCCAACTTATAAAATCACAAACCTTGAGTTGGAATATTCTTGTATATCAAGTGAATACTTGGCTCGTGAGGCAAAGGCAGCTTATCAGGTTGGTAAAGGATTCTATTATGAAAATGTCACCCTACATAAAACTTTTACCATATCCAGAAATACAGACAGTGTTATAAACCAGCATATTAATCTACCTAGAAGGTCAATTACAGGGATATTATGTTTGTTTACATTACCATATGGTAAGGGAGCACGAGATTCCGAGAATTTTTTCAATCCAGGTATTACCTCAATAAATATTGATGTTAACGGCGTACCAAACCGTTTCTACTCTAAGGGAATGGTACCTTCAGACCTATGGGAGTCGGTAAAGAAACGTTTCAGTGGTTCATACCGTTGGTCGGTAAATGAAAAGGATTTTTATAGTAAAAAGTTTGCTTTGTGGATAGATTTGAGAACTCACCCAGATAATGAGATTCATGGAGGAGGACTTGCCTTAAACAATGCACAAGATGGTATAAAAATAGAAATGAAAAGAAAAGTTAGTGGATCTGGTATGATGACTTGTTACATGTTTATTGTAGCTGATGCGTTAATGGAGGTTATGAATTCAAACTTAAGATCAATCATGTACTAACTTAAAAATCATGGAAGAATTACGAGATAAAATTCCTTTTCACTGTATTATAACTGGTCCTACAAATTGTGGAAAGACAAAGTACATAATTGATCAACTCCGAGGACCATTCCGAAAATTGTTTGAATTCATTGTTCTAATATGTCCAACTTATTATAAAAATAAAACCTATCATAATTTTGCTAGAGGAGATAAACGTTTCTTTGTATTATCACCAGACGCTAGTAACATTGATGAGATTAATGAATTGTTAACTGATTGTAAAACTTTGTTCTCTGGAACAAATACATTAATAATTTTAGATGATTGTGCTGTTTCGAGTGATCTGAAAAAAAGATCAAACAAGTTTATAGATTTAGCGTTCTCTGGAAGGCATCATGGATTATCAATGTGGGTTCTCACTCAGCAATTAACATCGATAGCAAAACCATTCCGTGAAAATGTAGCTTGTGTGGTCTCATTCCATAATCCATCACAAAGGGGGATGAAGATGTTTTTCGAAGATTATGGTGGTGATTTAGACCCTGAAACTAGTAAAAAGTTTGTACAACTCTTGAAAACTGAAAAATATTCTAGACTCTGTTTATCTTTACGTTATCCATTTCAATGTTATTTGGAGATTCCTGAGGTGATTTAAAAGAATCTTTGTATTATTAGAAACTTAAAATATGACAGAAGTTGAAGATTATATTAGTGATGTAAAAGATGAGGTAAAAAATTATAATTATACCGAACGAAGAGAGGAGCATGAACTTGAAATAAAACAAGAATCATTAGCTATTCTCGCAGCTCTTGGAACCACAAAGGAATATTTAGGGGTTGATATGAGCCTTGGTGATATAAAAAAATTATCTGTAAAAGACATTGAAAAATATTTTAATAGATATCAAGCAGTATTGGGTAAGAAAATTAATGGCGGATTAGTAGATTCCTCTCTTCAATTAATTTCTAGAGTTATTTCTTACATGGTTCCCGTGGATGATATAGAAGCTCTTTGTGCGGATTTAAAGAATGATGATTTGGTTAATCGTGAACTGACAAACATTGTAGGTCTATTAGCATTGAAAGCAGGAAGATTGGCAGCACTTGCTAGTGGGTTATTCCAGGTTGCTAAACACGTAAAATTCAACAAAATTCAACAAGTTACAAGTACAACTGACAATAAAATACAAGAGGTTTCAAGCATGACTGAGCAGGATACTAAGCAATCTGCTGATGGGTATGATACTATTTAATGAGCACAACTGATTTAAAGATTCTTTACTTTGTGAAATAAAATAATAATGTCTGACCAAACTGAACTAAGTGAAGGAGGAACAGAAGTTGAACAAATTACTAGAGACCCACCAAAAGAAGGGGTTGTTTCTTATAAAAAGAGAGAAAAAGATCCTAAAAAGGTTGCTGCTGGTAAAAAATTGGCAGAATATAACAAAAAAGCAAAAGAAGCATTGGCTAGGGAGATGAAACGTGAAAAGGAACAAGAGGATATTAAAAATGGAGATAGTGAAACTAAAGCAGAAAATGGAAAAGCATGGCTTCCAGAACTATCTTTTACTACTGTTTTATCTATCGTTGGAATAGGGTTTACAGCATTTGACATGTTTATGAGATATTACAAAAATAGAATAGCTGATTTATCCCAAGTTCCTAATAAAGTTCCACAATCAAATATTACTACCCAACCCTCCCATCCACCACAACCACCAAAAACAGGAATGATATGAGGAAAGTAGTTTAAAGGTTTCTTACTGATACAGTAAAATTATGTCAACCGAAAACAAACTTGTGAAAACTGTTACTGATTCAGCAGTACTTATTGGGTTAGCAGCTGGAGTTGGATATATATCTAAAAAAGTAATGAGAGAATCATTTATGAACGACCCATCATCAAGTATTACAAATTATGCAAAATGGGTAGCTGTATTGTCTGGTAGTATGTATCTAAAAACATATTTAGAGGATCAAAATATTTTACCAAAATAATTATGGCAACAATTGCAATGATGTTAGGTGGAGCTGTATTAAATGCAACTGCCTTTGTTGGTGGATCATATCTTGCAAAATATCTATCTGGGGATAAAACAGATACAGAAAAAATACGACACGATAAAGCATTAGAAAAGTATCAAAAAGATTATGCAGAATATCAGAAAAATAGACAGAAACTAATTGATTGGGAAATGAAGAAAAAAGATGATAAATATCAGGCATCAAAAAATATTTCAAAAACAGATGAAGCTTTAGAATTTTATGCTCAAATGCACGAACCAAAATTCTCTGATTATTATAGACCAAGTAACAATCAAAAGATGGGTGAAATGGTATATGTAGGTGGTGGAATGTTGGCATTAGGTTATACAGCAAGCAAGTTTTTTTTAAAAAATTATTTTTGTTATGTAACCAGTAATTTGGTTATATAACATAATTTTATTTCTTATAAGTTTACATAAGGCTTCCAGTATCTGAATCTTCGTCATTTTCCATAAAATTAGCAGCTGATTCGCTGTTAGAAATAATTACTTCTGTTTTACATTTACTTGGAATTAATCTTTTCATTTCAATTTTTGGTTCTACATTCGCTTCATAAAGTTTTACCTGAAGTGAAATAGAAGACCCAATAAATATTGATTCAATTTTGATTCCGCATTCGGCGTGACATCCTTTATTCATTAAATCTTTAGGTTCTATTTCTTTATCATCTTTCATATTAAAAAATTTAGTGAGAAATTTATCTTTATAACAAATTAATTTTGCATATAGCGTTGGTCCTCGGTCAGGAACTCTACGCATAGAACTTTTACCATTTTCATCTGTAATTTTTTCCATTTTCCAATAAAGTGGATTTAAACCACCCTTGGTTTTAGTAAGATCTTTTCTTTCCAAGTCAAATTTGTCAATTTTTTCTTTATTATCTAACAAATGATCAATACAACAATTTACTATTTCGTCAAAAGTATCAATCCATTTTTTCTCTTCAGGTGTGGGTTTATCCCCACTCCATAAACATAAAGGAAAGGTATATCCTGTAATTTTTTTTGTTTCTTGACTTAGATTTTCAGAAACTCCAAATGAATACAAACGTCCAGTTGGAATAACAAGTTCTCCTTCAGTTCCGTCTTCATTTTTTGTAAAAATTTTAATTCTTTTAAATTCAATCTTTGGTTTGCTACTGGGGATTTGCCCTGAAATTGGTTTAGAAAATATCATGCTTTGTTTGGGAATATAATTGTTAATATTTATTAATTGTGTGTTTTCATTAGTCATTTTATTTTATTTTATTTAGTTTTTTTATTTTTTAAAATCAATTTTATAATTTCAAAATAACTTTAGATCTAAAGATTTTCTTACTGATTAGTAAAAAATCATGTCTGACCCAGAAAAAACTCCACTATTGAGTCAAGATTTTAATGATGATGAGGATGATGATGGTGTAAATATTCCAATGAAACCAATATCATCAACCACTAGGGTAATTAACCCTGATGATGATGAAAGGGGAAGACCAACCCCTACACCAAGAACCCGTATAGAAGAAACATCGTTTGGCGGCAGGGATTATGAGAAGGAGGGGGCAAGACCTAAATCACCAAAAACTATTTTTAGTGAGCTTGAAAAAAATCAAGATGAATCTGGAGATGCGATTAAATCATTATTTCCTGATGCAGACACATCACAGTTTTTACATTGGTATGATGAATATGGAGAAATAAAAGTAAAATTGAATAGGAAAGGAGCAAAAACTTACTCATTATTAAAAGGAGGCAAATTGAATGATGAACTTTCTGATACAATCAAAAAAGCTCTAGGTACTGATTATGAAAGCATGCTTATAAAAAATAATAATCTTTCATCACAACGGGAGGAAGATAATAAAAAAATTAGGAATTTAGAAAATGCATTAGAGAGTTTAAAAAAAGTTTTGGAAAAATATGAAAATGATATAGAAAAATATGTCACAATTGAAAAAAAAGAGTTGGAATCTATGATTGAAAGACAACAAACTAAAATCGCAGAAAGTGAAAGTTATTTAGATTCAGTTGATAAAGATAAACTGTTAGATAAAACAGAGATTGATAAACTTAAAAGCGAATTAAATCGATACAAAGATGAACTTGAAAAAAATAAAAATGGATTATCAAATTTAGAAATGTTAGAACTTGGTAATGAAAGATTAAAAGCTGAAGTTGATAATTTTAGAGAACTAGCAAGAAAGAGTATTATTTACAACCAAGAACAAATAGCTGAGATTGAGAGTCAAAACGAAGAAATACTTAAAAATCTACCATTACGAGAACGTGTTAAGGCTATCTTCAAAAAGTATGGTTTTACAGTATTTGCAGTTGTGAGTTCTGTTGGTGTTGTTATTGGTGTTATAGTTTCTAATCTTTCTAGAGGCTTATCCACATTAGGGAAAGGCGTTGGTAATGGGTTGAAAGCTCTTGGTAAGAAACTCGGTGAAATATTGCCAGGTATGGTTGGAGCAATTGTAAGCTTTTTATTCAAAACAGCTGGTGAGGTAATTAGCTTTTTAGGTAAGAATGCTTGGCTTTTGATAATGGCTGTGGTTCTATATTTTGTGGAAAGTGTAAAGAAGAGAAAGTAACAAATTTAAAGATATCATGTTGATCAGTAAAATACAATATGGATGACTACAAGGGAATTTATCCGCAATTACCTATGAATGGCGATCCAAATAATTTCAGACTACAAAAGTCATGTGAAGTATTACATAATCTTCAAAAGGAAATTAAACATTACGAAGATGTTAGGAAAAAGTATAATCGAGCTAGAAGTATATTTACAAAAATAAGTGTTTGTAGTGGAGTTTTTTCAGTTATCCTATCTGCAAGCGGATTGGGTACCTCCCTTACTGGTTTTGGTGCTGTTGTTGGCATCCCATTAGGAACTGTGGGTGGCATTTGTGGGGTAATATCAGTTGGATTCGGTTCTGCTTCTAAACGACTTTCTCATAAAGTTAGTAAACATGAACAAACAGTTTCTCTAGCAAAAGCAAAAGTAAACACCATTCACGACTTGGTTTCAAAGGCACTGAAAGATAACGCAATATCAGATCAAGAATTTTCTCTAATTTTATCAGAGGTGGATAAGTTTGAAAAGCTAAAACAAGAAATCCGTCAAAAAAACAGGAAAGATACAGAAAAAAACTTAAATATGAATCAGATAAGAACAGAGGTTCGGGCGGAAATATTAAAGGAACTGATAGAAGTGAGGGAAAGAACCGATCCCACACATTAAAAATTTCATATGAAAGAACTGATGTGGGTTTTAATTGTTTTGCTGGTGTTAGAAAAGAAATGTTTTAAAGACTTTACATCTTATTCTAAACACGCTGAATAAAATGTCATTATTCAATGATTTCAAAAATAGGCACCCAAGTGCTAATCTTGATAAATTTACATTTGTTAATGATTCGTATGGCGGCTACATTAGGTGGAAATATAATGGTATAACTGTAATGTCAAATGATGACCCTACTGGAAAAACATGGTCTGATAGTCTATCAACTAATTTGAAAAGATTGTTATGGAAAGATTTAGGTATTACCTCTGATGAATTGAGTTCATTCCCAAAGAGTTTAACCATTACTAACCAAAGCTATCCTATACCAGCTATTACCTTTGACGATTTTACAAGCGATATAACAAAAATGTTAACTTTATTAGATATATACGTTTCAAATACGAAGAAATTCACAGCAAAAATGCGTAATGTTTTTACCAATCAAGTTGTAACATTCAAATCTGGAAAACAAAGTAGAAAATGGTTGAATTCTCAAGATATGAATTATTGGCCCCAACAACTTAACTTTGCAGTTTGGTGTGCAACATCTGGTTGTGGGATAAGTCCTTTTGAAAGCCTAAATTATCCTAAAGTAGTAAATAGCTTCATTAAGTTTCATATATATTTCACAATAAGGAGGATATTATATGAATTAAACCTTCCCCTACCTGATGAGCAACCTTTTTTGATAAATAATAACCCATATAGTAAAGTTGCATATCAACGATTGTGCGCTGAATTTGGGATTAGTAATAATTCCGATTTTAGATGGAAAGGTGGAAGAAATGGAGGATTGGGAGATATATTCCTTGATTATGGTGCAGGATATCATGGAAAAGGAGGAGGATATCAAAATGTACATATTATAAGGAATTATGATGTTGAAGCAGATCAATGGCCTAGTGAAGGTAATAAATTTGCTGATGAAGGTGGAAAGAAGGAAAAGGGTAATCTAATCTCATTTATACGTAATGATGACTTTGCTGATTTCAAATATTCTTGGTTTATCCCTACAAACGGCCATGGACTCACTAAAGCTGGACTTGGTAGATTGAATCGATCTGCTGAAGCTTTTGTCTATTGTATATTGGGAGCACAAGTTAACACTAGAAATTCAATTTATGGTAATGGCGGCGGTGCGATTGAGACTCAACAAGAATTCTTGGCTTTATTTGAAAGTAGTGTGATTGAGAATGATATTTCTAGTTCTATCCAAAGATATCAATTATCTGTACAGGAAGCGAAATTAAGGCTTGATTTAGCTATTGCTCCTGGTGTGTGGTTGATGCCGAGTAATATGATAATCAATACTGAAAGCGTGACAGGTTTTAACAACAAACTTATGAAAGCGAGTAATGATATGAATTTTGGTGTGAATAATTCCCTAAACACTGAAGCAAAACAAGTTGGAATACTTCATAATTTTGGGTCTTCAAAGTTAAAGTTACCTCATATTCTCCTGGAAGGAAAAACTGAAACTAAGGCGCCAAAAACCTCAACAAAAACAGACTCTATGAAACAGGAAAATAACCCCACCGATATTGACACAACGCAACATGAAAAGAATATATTAGCATTTATAATTGTAGCGGGTGGCTTAGCGTGGTATCTATTTCGGTAGTTCATGAGTATTTCACGTGATTATGATTGTTTGCAAATTAGTGCTCACGTGTAGAACAATAGATTGCATACTTTTACGACATAGCAACAAGCAAAATGAAAAGTGGTTTTAAAGTTTGAAAGTAGATTTTATGTTTACTTTTAAAAGGTCTGTTTCTAACGTCGCTCAGGAATGTGATTACGTCAATGCAAATTTAAAGATGAATATAAAGTAACCAAACAAAAAATGTTGAGCATTACCATGTATGAGTCTGAAACAAGGATTTATTTAGATCCTCCGCTTAAAAATATTCTTGAGATGCAGCTACTTGATTGTAATATACAAACGAAAAGATTGATTAATTTCAAGAATCAACAGATAATATTAAATGATAGGAATCTAGGCTTCATAATAATTGAACCGGGTACATATTCTCTTCGTAATATTCAATTGATATTTCTTAATGATCCAGATAGGGAAAAGATAACAATAATTGAGACTGATACTATTGACTATCTATATTCAAATAAGAATTTCAAAGTTAAACTTACTAGAGGGTTATCTATTGGTTTAGGGGTGCCTGAATTTATAAATCCTGGTAAATTATACCCTATAAATATGCAAATTAAGGAGCCACTGAGACTTATGTGTAGTATAGTTGATAATAAGTCTTCATATATGAATAAAACAAAATATGGGGAACCTGTTAAACTCTCACCATCAAATTTACTTGCAAACATACCTTCAAAAGATTATCCAACAATTCCAGTTCGAAAATATGATAGCGTTATAAACCACTTTGATTTAACCATTTTAGATAATGAATGGAAAAAACTTGATCTAAAGGGTTCTCCTATAACTTTTAGTTTAAGATTTAGATAAATTTTGTTATGTAACCATTATTTAGGTTATATAACATAATTATTTATTTTTATTTATTCTTGAACTTATTTTTTTCAACATTTCTTCATTGCTTATATTAGTATCGTTTTCTATTCCATATGCCTTAGCTGCTTTAGCCCTTTGTTTTTTTATTTCTTCTTGAAGTTCTTTTTGTGTAATTACTCTATTTTCAAATTTTTTATGTGCTTTATTTAATACTTTATTAACAATGTTATGAGGCATATCTTTTAATCCAATTTTTTTACCATAATCTATTACATCCTTTGTGCTAATTTTAATAATTTTCTCTTGTTGTCCTTCTTTATTCATTATTTTTATTTTATTTTAAAATATTTAAATCATAATTCATTTTTTTTTTCCATCTTTCTTCCAAATCTCTTAATTCTTGAAAATCAAGATACCAATTAGGATCCCATACTACTTCTTTTATTTCTTTATTTAAATCCTTGTAAAAAAATTTTTTATGTAATACCTTATGCTCATCTTTTTGTATTGTAATCACAAATGAATCAATAATAAAATTATTAATATTATATTCTATCTTATCATAATCATTACCCAAATAAAAAATTATTAAATTAAACTCATCTTCTTTTTCATTTAACATCAAACCCTCTTCAAAATCTAAAATACAATCATCACAAAAAACACCATTCTTAACATAATAAATTGAACAACAACAATAATCTCCATCTTCAATAATAAAACCACGATTTTTTGAGATCTTTTTTAACAAATCTTCATTTAATGACTCTATAAAATCATAAAAACCTAGTTTTTTTTCATTAAAATACTCAAAAATAATAATTCTGTTTTCATTATATTGTTCAAATAACATTTTTTTTTATTTTTTTTTATATCTTTTAAATCATACTTCATTTTTTTTTTTTAATTTTACAACCCTTACAAGAAGCTTTTTGCTTACCATGTTCACATATTTGAGATCCCCCACATTCTTTACATTGTTGTTTTTGTTTATTATGTTCACATATTTGAGATCCTCCGCACTCTTTACATCTATACTTACTTTTATTATGTTCACATATTTGAGATCCTCCACACTCTTTACAACAATATTTAATCTTTCCATGAATACAATAATATTTATTATTGATAGTATCTTTTGGTATTAACTTATTAATATCTTCATCTGTATATTTTTTCAGCTCTTTAATTAAATCTGGTTTATTCATTCCATATCCTCCTTTAATTTTTAACTCTTTAGCAATATATTTAAGTTGCCAAATATATAACCCTTTTAGTTTATCCATTTTCTAATTTTTTGTAAATTAATTCTTCTTTTTTAAATCATTTTTTTTTTTTTAATAATTCTTCACAGGGGAAGTGTAAAACCTATCCAATCC
>OX453278.1:24609448-24641948 GCA_949710005.1 Ricordea florida | reverse complement strand
TTTACAGCACTAGATTGAAAACTGCTAAACAATTAATTTCACGTCCACTAGTCAAAGCTCTGTAAGCTATCCGGGAAATACGTCACAAGATAAGGTTTCAGGCGAAATTGTACAACTGAGTTTTAAGGTTTTTGGTTGTTTGCAACACGTTGTACTTCAAACGTTTTTCTAGGGTAAATGGCATTGCTTGACGTACACGTATCAGATATATTAGTTTGATGAACATCATAATGGATAATTAATGGATGGACCTCGTGATATGATTTCCGTTACAGTTCTTGGGACACAAGCTTTGTTCAAACTACAACGCTTGAATTGTCATGACTTTCCCTCGAAAAAAAAATTAAAGAATGCCTGATTGTTGTTGTTGTTGCTGCTGGTCGCACATTAATTGCCAGAGGAAAATTGAATGTTTCTTTTCCATGAATATCAAGGGAGTCTTAAGGGTAAAAAGTTATTGTTAAAGGTTACGTTATAAGGGTCTGTTGTTACATAACTGTTCGAAGTTAATAGAGAAATTCGTAATTTTTGGTGTTGTTGATTTAGGGATGATGAACAAGTGGTTCAGTTGAAGCAAATGGTTACTGTTACGGTACATATTTCTTTGAAAGTGACACTTTCCACGACCATGCACGATGTACTATATTAAATTATATAATTTCGTTGGATTATGGTAACAGGTTTCACTATTGTTTTCTTTCAAGAGAACAAGGTTATTCTCTCTAGGTGTGCGTCTAGATAAAATCCACAGGTTACCATTTCAAGCGAAGTTATTCTTTGTCTGTATTTGGCGACTGCTCAAATTAGATATGGTTTTGGCTTTTCAAGTATTTTTTTTTAACAAATATTACATCAGTCGGGCGTATACATGTGATTTTTAATGATATGTTTTTTACAAAATTAGTCTCTGTTGCTGGAACTGGTAACCTTACGGTATAGATTTTGTATGATCAGCAAGGTTACCTTGTGTTAATAAAATACATCTCTTGCTTGTGTTAATGAATCACATCTCTTTCCCTGGTTCTTCCAGTTTATTAGCGTTTTGGGCATCCCCGGTGGAGGATGCCCAAAACGCTGATCGCTTCGACTTTGCGTAAATTATTTCAGACTGGGGAAAAGTCGGGATTGTTAATCACGAATTTACGGCTACATAGTGTAGATGCTTGTTAGAATTATATCGTCTGACACTTTTCGCCGGGGTAATTGCGCAGAAAAAAAACCCATAGAGAGAGTGATAAAACTGCGGTTTTGGGACACAGGAAATTTAATCAGACATTTTTAGCTTGTAACCTAAATTTATTTACCAAAACTTAATCAAGAATTTAATCAGAAATATTTTACTGATTAAGTTTTGTGAGATTGCTAATGCTAGCACACACCAGTAGAATACTAAGCAGTAATAAAAGAAAATTTCTAGGACACAGAAGTTTAGCTAAGATTTATAAAGCAATATTTCTGGGACACATAAATTAATCCATTTTAAAACTTGATTTAAAAAATAGAAAATACTCATAAAAGTAATTATGGATCGATTAAATGATTTGAGTACAAAACAATTAAGCTCTTTACTTTCATGGTATAGAATTCAAGGTAGATCAAGAATGACTACTAAAGAAGATAAAATACAAGAATTGAATAATATACCAGAAATAATTAATAATGTACAACAAATAGTTGATAATAGACGAGAAATTTTTAGAGCGATAGATAATATACCAAGGAGAAGAGCAAACCAACCACAACCTCCCCTTCCTATACCACAAATAAGACCAATAAACCGCCCAAATTTACCACCTTTAACTATTCCACAACCAATACCCGGAACACCACCAGGTTCGCCAGATAGATATAGACCAGGAACACCACCAGGATCACCCCCACAAAATCAACCAATAATAAATAAACCTAAACCAAAAAGACCTCAACCACCCAAACCAACACGCCCACCACCTCCTATTCCAACAAAACCTAAAAAACAAGTAATAAAAAATGAATTGGTTAAAAATACAAAACAAACTCCTTTTTTAGGAAATGTATTAAACAAGTTTTGGGATTTTGTAAAACCATATATTCCTGAAAAAGTAAAAAATAAAACAGAAGAACTAGCTAAAAATTTTATAGAAAGATATAAAAAAGTAAATGAAACCAAAAAATCGAAAAATCAGCTAAAACAAATAAAAGCTAAAAGAGATTATGAGAAGGAGGGTGCAAGACCTAAAACAAAAATAAAACCAAATATATCTGATAGTAAGAAAGATGAATTTAATGAAGAAAAAGAAGAAGAAGAATTCACTATCAAAGAAAATGTAAAAAAATTCAAAAAGGGTTATTTGAAAAAACACATTATAGATGGCAAAAAAGGATATTCTATTGAAGAATTCATGAAAAAAATAAAACCAAAAGTTATAGATATTATTAATAAGCATAAGAAACCAAATAAGGTTAAGGTTATACTATCAGCTAAGTTTGTAAAAACTCCTTTACAAAAAAACCAAATTAAAGAAGAAATCGAAAAATACTTTCACGCTAAACCAATAATAATTACTGAAGCAAGAGATTTATCAGAAGAATATGATGATATGATTAAAAATATACTTTATGAGCTTGAAAAATTTCAAGAAAAATATGAGTATTTATTTTTTGAATTTGATTCTGTATCACGTTTTGATATTGGGATAGCTCCTTATTCAGTTACTTCTGGAAGTTCATATATAAAAACACCAAAAAGATTAGCAGCAAAAAAAGCTACTATTAACATAAAGAATAAGGATGAAAACTGTGGACAATATTCATTAACAGAAGCAGTTTTTCCAAGAAAATATCATAGAGAGAGAGTAAATAATGAATTGTTAAAAAATTGTAAAAAATTAGACTTTTCTGGTATTAAAGGTTCAATGTCATTAAAAGATTTTGACAAGTTTGAAAAACAAAACCCATATCCAGTTAATGTATTGAAATATGATGAAGAAGATGATAAAATATATCCTGCAAGATTAAGCGATAAATGTTATTGTAAGAAAGAAGAAAAATGTAAGAATTGTGGTTGTATGAAAAAAGAGTGCAATAAAAAACAGAAATGTAAGAAAGAAGGTTGTATAAAACATGAATGCGAAGAATGTGGTTGTAATAAATGTGATTGTAATAATTATGAATGCAAGTTATGCGATTGTAAAGTTATAACATTAATTTTAATAACTAATGGTGAAAAAACTCATTATATTTTAGTAAAAAATGTTAGCAGACTTTTATCATCTGAAATTGATAATAATCAACACAAAAAACATTTTTGTATTAGATGTTTCAACTCATTTTATGATGAAAGGATTTTGCAAGAACATATGGAATACTGTAATTCACACGGAGAAGTTAAAATAAAAATGCCTGCGAATGAAGATGGGAGTCCAAAATTTATTTACTTTAAAAATTTTAAAAATAAAATGCGATTACATTTTGCTATTTATGTGGATTTTGAAGGCCGTCTTGTACCAATACATTCTTGTTCGCCAAATGAAATTAAAAGCTTTACTGAAAATTACCAATTGCATAAAGCATCAGGATTTTGCTATTATATCAAATGTTTTGATGAAAGTATATTACCAAATGATTTTAAAAAGTGTGTGAGGTATACCGCAAAATCTGATGATGAGGATGTAGCGCAGATATTTACAGAATATTTAGAAAGAGATGTCAGGAAAATTTTTATGTTAATAGAAGAAAGAAAGAAGAAGTTTGAATTTTATAATAAGAAGAATATGCCAGAAATGGATAAAAAAGATTATGAAAATGCAACTAATTGCTATATATGTGATCGCAAATTTAATGAAAATACTGAAGAAGAAGATTTTAAAAAAGTAATAGATCATTGTCATCTTACTGGGAAATATAGAGGAGCGGCGCATAATATGTGTAACTTAAAATATGTGATTCCTAAATTTATTCCAGTAATAATTCACAATCTTTCAGGGTATGATTCACATTTATTTATTAAGAATCTTGGTAAAACAAAGGGTAAAATTGATTGCTTAGCTAACACTGATGAAAAGTATATTAGTTTCTCAAAGAAAATTTTAATTAATTATGATTGTGAGGGTGAAGAGGATGATAATTATGAAGATGATGATGAAGATGATAACACAAAACCTATTACTAGAAAAATAAGATTCATTGATTCTTATAAATTTATGCAAAGCTCTCTTAGTGGATTAGTTGACAATCTTACTAAATGCGGAAAATGTGAATCATGTAAACCAGGAAAATGTTTGAAAAGTTATATAAAAGATGGAAAGATTATTACTTTTAAGGGTGTTGGTAATTGCGATCAATGTAAGAATTGTAAGTTATCAGGAAGTATTTGTTTTTCACCAATAGATAAAAATATGAAAGAAACTAAAAAACATTTTGCAGGAGAAAAGTTAAAACTATTGTTGAGAAAGGGTGTGTTCCCTTATGATTATTTTGATCGCATTGATAAACTTAATGAAACAGAAATTCCAAAAAAGAAAGAATTTAAATCAATTCTTAATAATCAAGATATTTCAGATGAAGATTATGAACATGCAAAAAATGTATGGGCAACATTTGATATGAAAACAATGAGAGATTATCATGATTTATATCTAAAAACAGATGTATTACAGCTAGCTGATGTATTTGAGAACTTTAGAGATGTATGTATTAATAATTATGGTTTAGATCCTGCTTACTATTTTACATCACCGGGATTATCTTGGGATGCAATGTTAAAATTAACTAAAGTTAGTTTGGAATTGTTTACAGATGTTAATATGCTACTTTTTATTGAGAAAGGAATTAGGGGAGGAACATCCCAAGTATCAAAAAGATATGCTAAAGCTAATAATCCATATATGGAAAATTTTGAAGTAAATAAACTTATAAGTTATATTATTTATCTTGACGCAAATAACTTATATGGAGCTGGAATGAGCAAGAAATTACCAAAAAGAGGTTTTAAATGGATTCCAAATGAAGATCTTGAAAATTGGAGGAATATATCTTGTATAGTTGAGGTTGATTTGGAATACCCAAAGCATCTTCACGATGATCATAAAGATTTACCTTTAGCTCCAGAAAAACTTACTGTTAATATAGTTAAGAAATTAATACCAAACCTATTAAATAAGCAAAGATATGTAGTTCACCATGAAACTCTAAAATTTTATGAAAGCCTAGGATTAAAAATAACAAAGATTCATAAGGGAATTAAATTTCAAGAGTCTGAGTGGTTAAAACCTTACATTGATTTGAATACTAAATTGAGAGCACAGGCTAAAAACGACTTTGAAAAAGATTTCTTTAAACTTATGAATAACTCTGTATTTGGTAAAACAATGGAAAATATGAGAAAAAGGATAGATGTTAGATTAGTTAATAATATAGAATCAGCTAAAAAATTAATAAGAAAACCAAACTTTAATCATTTTACTATCTTTTCTGAGGATCTAGCTGCCATAAATATGAAGAAAACAGAAATAAGATTTAATAAACCAATTTATGTAGGGTTTTCCATTTTAGATCTAAGTAAACAAATAATGTATGACTTTCATTATAATTATATTAAAGAGAAATATGGAGAAAAAGCTGAATTACTTATGACTGATACTGATTCTCTTGTATATATTATAGAAACTACAGATTTCTACAAAGATATAAGCCCTGATATTATAAAAAAGTTCGACACCAGCAATTACATTAAAGAACATCCATCCGGTATTGAGACGGGTGTAAACAAGAAAGTAATTGGTATGTTTAAAGATGAATTTGGTGGAAGTATACCTATAGAATTTGTGGGTTTGGGAGCTAAACAATATGCAATATTAATGGATAATGGTAAAGAGATAAAGAAGAATAAAGGAACAAAGAAATTAGTTGTTAAGAAAACAATAAAATTTAATGACTTTAAAAATTGTTTGGATACAAAAGAACCACAAATGAGATTACAAAATTTAATTGGTTCAAAACTACATAATATTTACACAAAAAAAGTTAATAAAAAAGCACTATCTGCTTATGATGATAAGAGAATAATTTGCAAAGATGGGAAAAATACTCTTCCATATGGTCATTATCTTACCAAAACAGAATCGGGTGGTAATTGCGTATCATAAGGAACAACCTGTAATTCTTCCCTAACAAAACCTCTCTTAGGACCATCAATTAAATAATATAAAACTGGTTGATTAGGTGAAATTACACTTCTAGAAATATCATAAACTTTGATACTCCAAATAGGATCTGTAGCTCGCTTTTTTTCTCCACCTTCAAGTTCACCGGGAGATAATAAGTATCTAACTTTAACCTCTGGAGGTAATCTATCCTCATCAAGTCCAACAACTCGCTGATAATTTTTAGTTTCAATATCTACCTCTTTCAGTTTTATAGCTTTATCAGGTTCTTTACCAGTTATTCTAGTTGGCGTATTATTCAAAGTTTTCAAAATATCAGGTAATCGTTTCACCCATACTCTAGATCTTTCATCACTTATCATTTCTTGAGCATATTGATGACTAAATAATCTTTCCCCTAATATTTTGTTTGCGTTTTCTACAAAAGCTTGAGCTCTATGGTTTCCAGCTTCACTTCTCTGTATTCTAACATTATGGTAATTCATAAGTTTTGTAACCTCACCCATAAATTCTTTTCCAGGATCAACCATTAATGTTTTAGGATATTTTAACTTTCTAGAATATATTTTTTCAAAAGCATTTGAAATTTCTCGACTTTCTTTTGTGGTTAATGGTTCAGCATCTTTATATCTTGAGGCAACATCAACCACAACTAATGCATATTTATATGTTTTTCTTCCAACTCTATCATGAGGTAAAAATAATAAATCTGCTTGGTGAATCTGATTAGGTTTATCCACAGCCCAATGCGGTCTAGGTATATATTTTGGTGGAGGTAGATATATTTGCCATATTGCTTGTTTTTGCAACCATTGTTTTGCTGAATCTTGACTTACTTTCGCCTTCTCGGATAATTTATTAATCGCAGAATATCCTTTCCAATATCCTTCAGTTGAATAATATATCCGACTTAAAGTCGGGGCCGGCTCCGCCGATATTTTTGAAAGTATCTTTTCGTTACTCATTTAAAGACTAACCAAAGTATCTTATAAATCAATATGACTTCAGAAAAAATTAATCCAAACAGAATTCCTAAAGAACCATTTGGTTTAAAAGCGGAATCGACATTGAATAGAATTACTCTAAATCCATCCACAGCCAGCCCCGGAGAAACATTATATATAAATATTCCAAAACTTTCTGAGAATTTGGTGATTGTACCTGGAAGTGTATCTCTTCTATTTGATTTAGTTGTTGAGGGTCATGCTAATAATACAGTTGTTAACAATTTAGGAAAAAATCTTGTATCTAGACTAAAAGTTCTTTTTGGTGGTGAAACATTACAGGATACCCAAAGATATGATTTATTTCAAACCTATAATGATTTATTTTTAACCGAAGAAGAGAGAGAAGATAGATTAAAACAAGGAATTTCTTCTGAAAATATTAGAAAACTTAGAACAAATGCTGGCGATAAGGATGATTCAGATGCAAAAGAATTGACTCTTGCTGCGGTTCATAATACAAAGTATAGAATACCAATAAATCACCCAATTTTAAAAGATCATGGGGTTTTTTATCCAAAATCATTAGAAAATCATTTAATATTTGAGATTACACTAGCTCCAGTTTATGATATTGTTGTTTATTCAGATACAACCAAAGCACCATCATATTCAATAAAAAACTTGGAGTTAGAATATTCTTCAATTTCAAGTGAATACTTAGCACGTGAGGCGCAATCAACATATCAAGTAGGTAAAGGATTTTTTTATGAAAATATTACTTTACACAAAACATTTACATTTAAAGAGTCTACCGATGGGGTTATTAATCAACATATTAATTTACCAAGAAGATCAATGACAGGGATATTATTTTTGTTTGTTTTTCCATACGGAGGAGGATCGCGAGATTCTGAATTTTTTTATAATCCAAGTATAACTTCTGTTAATATAGATGTTGATGGTGTTCCAAATAGAATATACTCTAGGGGTATGATTCCATCGGATCTTTGGGAATCTGTGAAAAAACGTTTCAATAGAGATGATGGTTTACAAATTTCATTAAAAGAGAAAGATTTCTATAGTAATAAGTTTGCTCTTTGGGTTGATACTAGAACCCACCCTGATAATGGTATTCATGGAGGAGGATTGGCTCTAAATAATACTCATGATGGTGTAAAAATAGAAATTAAAAGGACTGTAAAAAATACTAGTCAAGCAACAGTAACTTGCTATATGTTTGTTGTTGCTGATGCAATGATGGAAATTATGAATTCAAGTTTAAGATCAATTAAGTACTAAAAACATAATGTTATGATACAAGTCTAAAGACCAACGTACGTTGAAAAAATAATGGAAGATTTACGAGATAAAATTCCTTTTCATTGTATTATAACAGGACCAACAAATTGCGGAAAAACAAAGTACCTAATTGAACAGCTTCGTGGGCCATTCCTAAAAATTTTTGATTACATTGTTCTAATATGCCCAACTTATTCTAAAAATAAAACATATCATAATTTTGCAAATAAAGATAAACGTTTCTATGTATGCTCACCTGATGCAAGTAATATAGATGAGATTAATGATTTATTAACTGATTTTCAAACTTTATTTTCTGGAACAAATACACTAATAATTTTAGATGATTGTGCCGTTTCTAATGATCTGAAGAAAAGATCCAATAAATTTATAGATTTAGCATTTTCTGGAAGACATCATGGTTTATCTGTTTGGGTTCTAACTCAACAATTAACATCAATAGCAAAACCATTTCGGGAAAATGTTGCCTGCGTTGTTACTTTCCATAACCCATCGCAAAAAGGAATGAAGATGTTTTTCGAAGATTATGGAGGAGATATGGATTATGAATCGTGTAAAAAGTTTGTACAACTCCTGAAAACTGAAAAATATTCTAGACTTTGTTTATCTTTACGATTCCCGTTCAAATGTTATTTGGAGATCCCTGAAGTGATTTAAAAATAACCCATGTATTATCACAAAGATGGTAAACGTTGAAGATTACATTGAAGAAAAAACTGAGGTAAAAAATGATACCAATCAAAGTGAGGATCTTGAAATCAAACAAGAATCACTAGCTATTCTTGCATCTCTTGGAACTACAAAAGAATATTTAGGAGTTGATATGAGTCTGGGCGATGTAAAAAAATTATCAGTAAAAGATGTTGAAAAATATTATAATCGTTATCAGGCAGTATTAGGAAAGAAAATTAGCGGAGGATTGGTAGATTCATCTCTTCAATTAGTTTCTAAAGTAATTTCTTATGTGGTTCCTGTGGATGATATAGAAGCTCTTTGTAAGGATTTGAAGAATGATGATTTGGTTAATCGTGAACTAACAAACATTGTAGGTCTCTTAGCATTGAAGGCAGGAAGATTGGCAGCACTTGCTAGCGGGCTATTCCAGGTTGCTAAACACGTTAAATTCAACAAAATACAAGAAGTTTCAAGAACAATTACAGATGATTCTAACACAACTGAGCAGGATACTAAGCATAATTATGAAGGTGTTGATACTGTAAACTAAGCAGATCTAAAGAGTTCTTAATGATATGTAAAATAATGTCTGACCAAACTGAACGAAGTGAAGGAGGAGTAACAGAAGCTGTTGAGCAAATTACAAGAGATCCGCCAAAAGAAGAGGTTGGTTCTTCAAAAAATAAAAAGAAAGACCCTAAAAAAGTAGCAGCCGGTAAAAAATTAGCTGAATATAATAAAAAAGCAAAAGATGCATTAGCTAGGGAGATGAAACGAGAAGAGCAAATGAAAAGGGAAGAAGAGCATCAAGACCATACGGGCCGCGGAGCAAATGAAAATACAGAAAATGAATCTAATAAAGCTTGGCTTCCAGAGCTATCTTTTACAACAGTATTATCAATAGTTGGAATAGGTTTTACAGCATTTGATATGTTTATGAGATATTATAAAAACAGAATACCTGATTTATCTCAAGTTCCGCAATTACCAACCACCCAACCATCAAAAATACCACAACCCACAGATAGACCAAAAATTGGAATGATGTGATTTAAAGATTTCTTACTGATTTAGTAAAAAATTATGTTAAGCGAAAACAAACTTGTGAAAACTGTTACTGATTCTGCAGTACTTATCGGATTAGGAGCTGGAGTTGGGTATGTAGCTAAAAAAGTTATGAAAGAATCGTTTTTGAACGATCCATCTTCAAGTATTACAAATTATGCAAAATGGGTGGCTGTATTGTCTGGAAGTATGTATCTAAAAACATATTTAGAGGATCAAAAGATTTTGCCGGCTTAAAAGGAGGAACCACAAATTAAGTAATAAAAATGGCAACAATAGCAATGCTGGTTGGAGGTGCTATATTGAATGCAACAACATTTGTTGGCGGATCATATCTTGCAAAATATCTATCAGGAGATAAAACAGATACAGAAAAAATAAGACACGACAAAGCAATGGAAAAATATCAAAGAGATTACGCTGAATATCAAGAAAAAAGACAAAAATATATTGATTGGAAAATGAAGAAAAAAGATGAAAAATATCAAGCATCAAAAAATATTTCAAAAACAAATGAAGCTTTTGAATTATATAGCCAATTGCATGAACCAAAATTCTCAGATTATTATAAACCAAGCGATAATCAAAAGACGGGGGAAATGTTATATGTGGGTGGTGGTATGTTAGCTCTTGGTTACACAGTTAGTAAATTTTTATAGTTAGTTTTCTTACTTCAAGCATATTTAAAGATTTCTTACTGATGAGTAAAAAATCATGGCAGAAGATATACCATTAGAAGATTTACCAAAAGATGATGATAACGATGATGAAGATGATGAAGATAATACAATTTATCATAGCCCAAGCACATCTACATCTATTGATCAGGGCTATCTTGGTTATTCAGAATATATGGCAGAAAGAAAACGGCTTCAATGGGAAATAAAAGATGAAGAGAAAAAACCAACAAATATTAGAGAAAGAGATGAGGAATATGATAGAATGAGAGATGCAAGACAACAACTCAAACGTTATTTACCAAATTACGATCCCAATGATGGAACATTTAATGTGCGATTTGGAGAAAATGGAAGTATAGAAGGAAAATTAAGTATTGCTGGTAATAATGTGTGGCATACAATAATTGATAAAGATGGCGTGATTAAACTTGAAGATTTACCAAAAACAATGAGAAAAGCTCTAGGTGCTGATTATGAAACAATGTTGGATAAATATAATGATGCCGTATCACAATTGAATGAAGAAAAAGAAAAACATAATGAATTACTTTCTGCCGTACAAGGAATAGATTCACTTTTAGCAACACGCACGGAGGAGATTAACCAATATGTAGAAAGAGAAAAAGAACTTAGGGAATTCATTGAGAGACAACAGGTAGAAAAAGCAAAGAATAAAAGTCTTTTCGATCAAACTGTTAAACAGAATATAGAATTAAAAATACAAGCAGAAAAACTTTTGGATGAAATAAAATTATACAAAGAAGAAATAGACAAATATAAGAAGGGCAAATCCAATTTATCAAAGTTAGAACAGAGCCATGAACGATTAAAAGCAGAGAATGATAAATTAAGAGAGCAAATTAGAAATAAAACAATTTCTTTAGATGAGCAATTAACAGGTATTGAAAGTAAAAAAGATGAAATACTAAAAAATTTACCACTTAGGGAGAGATTAAAGCGTATATTCAAAAAGTATGGTTTTACAGTTTTTGCTGTTTTAAGTGCTGTGGGTGTCATCATTGGGGTTATAGTTTCTAATCTTTCAAGGGGTTTATCTGCTTTGGGTAGAGGTGTAGGTAATGGTTTGAAAACTATAGGTAAAAAACTCGGTGAAATATTACCAGGAATGGTTGGAGCTATCGTGAGCTTTCTATTCAAAACAGCCGGGCAGGTTATTGGATTTTTAGGTGAAAATGCTTGGCTTTTGATAATGGCTGTGGTTCTATATTTTGTGGAACAAATGAAAGGTGGAAAGAAGAGAAAGTAACAAATTTCGGCGAAGCCCTCCCCGCAAAGTGGAAAGTCGATCTAAAGATAACACGCTGATCAGTAAAATACAATATGGATGAATACAATAGAATTTACCCTGGATTACCCAATAATCCAGATCCTATTAATTTCAGACTACAAAAATCAAGCGAAGTATTACAAAATCTTGAGAAAGAAATTAAACACTACGAAGAAGTAAGAAAAAAATATAATAGAGCTAGAGGAATATTTACAAAAATAAGTGTTTGTGGTGGTATGATTTCAGTTATTCTATCAGCAGGCGGACTTGGAACTTCTCTTACTGGTTTTGGTGCTGTTGTTGGTGTTCCTTTAGGAGTTGTAGGTGGATTTTTTGGTGCATTATCGGTTGGATTTGGTATTGCTTCTAAAAAACTTACTCATAAAGTTAGCAAACATGAACAAACAGCTGCAATTGCAAGATCAAAATTAAATACAATTAACGATTTAGTTTCAAAAGCTTTGAAAGATAATATTATATCCGATCAAGAATTTTCTATAATTCTAGCGGAATTGGAAAAGTTTCAAAAACTAAAACAAGAAGTTAGACAAAAATTTAGGAAAGCTACAGAAAAAAACTTCGACATGTCTATAATAAGGAAAAAAGTTCGAGAAGATCTATTAAAAGAATTAACAAATCCAGCATAGCCGGGGAGGGCTTCGCCCGATCTAGGTCATTAAAAATTTCATACGAGAGAACTGATGTTGGTTGTAATTGTTTTGCGGGAATTAGAAATACCAGCGAAGCTGGAGCACCCTATGGGTGATATGAGGTTAATTGATAATACTTTACATTTTATTCTAGATCTAAAGACCAGATTATCTGAAACACAAAGAATAAAATGTTATTAGACGATTTCAAAACCCGATATCCAAACGCCAACCTTGATAAATTTACATTTGTTAATGATTCGTATGGGGGATATATTAAATGGAAAGTTAATGGAACAACAGTTATGTCAAATGATGATCCTACTGGAAAAACATGGGTCGATGATCTTCCTACTAATTTGAAAGCATTATTATGGGGAGATTTAGGCTTAGAAAAGAAAACTAAAGTTGGCTCGTTTCCAAATAGTTTATCAATTACAAATCAATCTTATCCAATACCTGCTATTAAATTTGACGACTTTACAACTGATGTAACAAAAACGTTAACATTTCTAGATATATACGTTTCAAATACTAAGAAATTCAAAGCAAATATGAGAAACATATTTAAATCACAAGTTGTAACATTTAATTCCGCAAAGGAATGCAAAAAATGGTTGAATAAACCAGATTTTAATCATTGGCCTCAACAACTTAACTTTGCGGTTTGGTGTGCAACATCTGGTTGCGGTATAAGTCTTTTTGAAAGTCTAAATTATCCCAAAGTAATTAGCAGTTTTATAAAATTTCATATATATTTCACAATAAGGCGAATATTGTATGAATTGAAACTTCCCTTACCAGATGAAAAACCTTTTTCGATAAAAAATAATCCATATAATAAAGTTGCATATAATAAATTGTGTGAAGAGTTTGGGATTAGTAATAATTCTGACTTTAGGTGGAAAGGTGGAAGAAATCATGGTTTGGGAGATCAATTTATTTATTACAGCTCAGGAGGAAATGAAAATTTATATATTGTAAGAAATTATGATCATGATGCAAATACTTGGCCTGGGCAAAATAAATTTTCTGATGAGGGTTATAAAGATGGAGATGGAAATAAAATCTCTTTTATCAGAAATGATGTATTTAGCGATTTCAAATATGCTTGGTTTATTCCTATGGAGGGGCATGGTCTCACCAAAGCGGGGCTTGGAAGATTAAATCGATCCGCTGAAGCTTTTGTTTACTGTATATTAGGGGCCCAAGTTAATACTAGAAACCCAATTTATGGTAAAGGAGGTGGCGCAATAGAAACACAACAAGAATTCAAAGCCTTATTTGAAAGTTCTGTTATAGAAAATGATATTTCTAAATCTATTCAAAATTACCAACAATCTGTGCAGGAAACTAAATTACGGCTTGATTTGGCTGTTACTCCAGGTGTTTGGTTGATGCCAAGTAATATGATCATAAACAGGGAGAGCGTGGTCGGGTATAATAACAAACTCATGAAAGCCACTGAAGATATGAATTTTGGAGTAAATAATGCATTAAATGTTGAAACAAAAACAGTTGGAATAAGTCACAGTTTAGGATCTTCAAAGGTTTCTTTACCTCATAAACCCGAAACAAAACCAAAACCTATAATTAAAAAAGATGAAACTCAAACAGATGTAATTAAACCAGAAAATAATGATACAACACAACATCAAAATAATCTTATAGTATTTATGGTAGTTGGTGGCGCAATAGCTTGGTTCCTATTTCGTTAATGTTTTGATTATAGAAATCTAAAGATGAATATGATGTAATCAAAACAAAATGCTAAGTATTACAATGTATGATTCTGAAACTAGGATTTATTTAGATCCTCCTCTGGAAATTCTTCGAGAGATACAACTACTGGATTGTAATATAAAAATCAAAAGATTGATTAATTTCAAGGACCAACAGGTGTTAACTGATGAAAGGCAGGGACTAATTTTTAAGTTTCCTTCAGGTATATATTCATTGACTGATATTCAAACAATTTTTCATTATTATACTGATGATCTTAAGATTACAATAAATAATAATAATAATAATATTGGAGATCTATTTTCTAATAAGAACCATAAAATTAAACTGACTAAAGGTTTACAAGTTTCTTTAGGTTTGCCTGAAATTATAAATCCCCGCATAATATACCCCATAAATATAGATATTAAGAAACCATTAAGACTTATGTGTAGTATAGTGGATAATAAGTCTTCATATATGAATAACACAAAATATGGAGAACTTGTAAAACTAACTCCATCACAACTACTAGCAAACATACCCTCAAAAGATTATCCAACAATACCAGTTCGAAAATATGATAACTTGATTAACCATTTTGATTTAACCATTTTAGATGGGGAATGGAAAAAATTTTGATGTGAATGGCTCTCCTATAATTATAAGTTTAAGATTCAGATAAATTTAGGTCTTTTGTTATGTAACACTTATTTGAGTTATATAACATAATTATTTTTAATCTTCACCCCATCTTTCTTTCAAATCTCTTAACTCCTCAAAATCAATACACCAATCTAAATACCTAGATGGGTGCCATGCTACTGCCATTATTTCATCAAATAACTTTTTTAATTTGTTTTTATGATTTATTTTATAAGGATTTGCGCATATACTAATAACCATTGAATCAATAATAAAATCATCACCTTTGTTAAAATTTTCTCTATAATCTTTTATAACAATTATTAATAAAGATGAAACAAATTCGTCGTCTGGTAAACTTTCAATACCACAACTTTCAATATGAATAGGAAAAGAAAAAAAACATTTTTCATCTTCATAAGAACTTTTAAATATTATTATTATTTCTTCATTCATAAAACCGCGATTTTTTGTGATCTTTTTTTTAAAATCCTCCCAGATTAACTCAATAAAATCACAAAAACCTAATCTTTTTTCATTAATATATTTAAAATTAATCCTTATTTTTTCCATTTTATTTTTATATTTTATCTTTTTTTAAATTATAAATCATTTTTATTCTACATTCCTTACAGGAAGCTTTTTGTTTGCCGTGTTCGCATATTTGAGATCCGCCGCATTCTTTGCATTGATGTTTTTGTTTTCCATGCTCACATATTTGTGATCCTCCACATTCTTTACAGCGGTACTTAACTCTTCCATGTATACATATTTGTGCTCCTTTACATTGTTTGCAAAAATACTTAATTCTATCATGATCGCATATTTGAGACCCTCCACATTCTTTGCAAAAATATTTGTGTTTTTCATGTATGCAAGTATAGGGGCAAGTAGTGGCGACTTTTTCAATTAAATTTATAATTTCCTCTTCTTTAAATTTTTTAAACTCATTAATAAAATCTTCTTTTATATTAAGTTTTGACCTTCCCTTAATTTTTAAATATCTCGCAATTCTTTTCAAATTTGTTTTACTCAAATCATTTAATCGATCCATAATTACTTTTATGAGTATTTTCTATTTTTTAAATCAAGTTTTAAAATGGATTAATTTATGTGTCCCAGAAATATTGCTTTATAAATCTTAGCTAAACTTCTGTGTCCTAGAAATTTTCTTTTATTACTGCTTAGTATTCTACTGGTGTGTGCTAGCATTAGCAATCTCACAAAACTTAATCAGTAAAATATTTCTGATTAAATTCTTGATTAAGTTTTGGTAAATAAATTTAGGTTACAAGCTAAAAATGTCTGATTAAATTTCCTGTGTCCCAAAACCGCAGTTTTATCACTCTCTCATAGGCAGTAAACGTTGGCTCAAAACATGACGAAACTGAAATTTACAACCGCACAACATCGCTTCGATGTACAACACTTCATTGTTTGCAAAGCTTTCAATTTTATTTAATAGAACTGTTTACAAGCGAGCAATGCCGCAATCGCCGGCAGCTGCGATCGTCTGATTCCAAACAGCCAAAAACAATATTACTAAAAAAAAGCAATCAAAAGACAAAAAATGAATAGAACTGCGTTTTGCGGTGTTGAATTCATAGTATTCATGACATTTGAGGTCTGTACGACTTAACCCCGCAGCGCTACTTGATACAGGAAAGGCTGTCACACAATTACAGAGGCCTCAAATCATCAGAAATAACCAGAGGTGGGGTGACAATTCGATTATCAACGCGGGTTTAAAAACACGATCAAGAGGGTGCATTGGCAAATAAATAAAATTTGTAACTAACCATTTCTATCGTGTCCTTGTAGTAATCAGGCCAGTAAAACCGCTCTTTGATTTTCCTCAGAGTGTTATCGCGGCCGGCGTGTCCAGAAAAAGGAGCAGAGTGGCACTCTTCGAAGACCCTCGCTTTATCTTCCTCGGCGATAACAAGTCGTCGAAGCGCTGTGCCATCCTTCTCCTTGGCCACGTAGAACAAGGACTCTAATTTTGAGTCATACTCAAACCTTTTGGCGAATTTTCTAAGAGTTGTTTTGTCTTGCTTTGTAAAGCCTTCCGGATAAACCTTATTTTTAACTCGTGGATACGCGAAGCGTATTTGCGAGTTTTTGTGGGGACTCCGATATGCAAATTGTCATTCACTCACTCACTCACATAATCACTCACTCACTCACTCCAGTGTAGACATCTTCGTAATTAGTCGGATAGAACTCGGGGGCACCGATATGAAGACGCAATTTGTCGTGACCGAAGTCACGGAAGTCTGTTGATGAAAGTTCACGCTGAAAGTGTATCGTACCGTTGCCAGAGTTTGTAATGATTTTGTAGCTTAAGAGGACGATTAGCGAGGCCCTGTTAGGGGTAAATTTCGAAAAGCGACATGGCCTTGAAACGGCGACATAAAGGACCTGAAATGGCGACGAACGACGAGCCGCTCACGGGAAATTACGACAGCGACCTTCGACCTTCCGAAATTGCGACGTGAAAAGGTTTGAAACTCAGACGCGCGACATAAAGAATCTCACTAACAGGGCCTCATTAGCGGTCTTACAAAAATCAAAAGGAGTTGAAATGTTTCCAGTTAGGACAATAACCAACTTGGAGACTGAATTTCATGAGCCTTTTACTCGGCCAGGCGCTAAACGTGAACAGATGATAACTATTCGCTTTTCCGACATCGACCGCCATCGACCGCCCCCAAGATTACAAGCAGTATATGAATTTCAGTTGGCTCGAAAGTGATCTGAAGATGAGAAAATCTCTTGCTAATGTAGTAAACTTTGATGAGAACTCATAGAGCGAAATTAGCACTTGAATGAGAACTTATATGAGCGAAATGAGTACTCGTTATTGAACGAAACTACTACTGAAAACAGAATAAATTGACGAATCCATGATGTGAAACCGAAGAACTTCTGTGGCCAACCTGGATAAGAAACATCGCATGGAGGACTTTTCTACTGATTTAAGTGTTAGTACGAACAGGAATGGAGTTGGAGAAGTATTGGGACGGTCAAGAAGTATGTCAACGCTTACCATTAAATATGGAGGCGCATGCCATGGCGGAGAACCATGAAGATTACAATGTAAGAAAGTCATTAAAGGGTTCGAAAAGAGTAAGTCATGTAGAAAATGTATTAAGCGTTATATTATATACAATACACCACAAGCCGTTACAATGAAAAGTTTTCTGTCTATTGATTTCCGAATTTACCTTGAAGTGAACTAGATTGTGTTGAAGTAGACGTGTTGGAAAAATAGGCTTACCTGTTTTGCTTACTGTTGTGTGACTCATCATATTTACATTGTAAAAACAAGAAGTTATAAGGATAAAAACTAAGATGTATTGCTGTATTAATGATGGCAAGTGTGATTTTTTTTAAGTTCAAACCTGAATATATATACCACTGATAACCTAAAATGAGATGGTAATGTAAATAAACTAATTCAACTTGATAAAGGATTGAGAGTCTTAAGGATTTTAAGATCATCACTAACATACTTTGCAAAAATGCAAGAAAGACTTGTTTGGTATGATTCGTCAGCTGGGCTATCCTACATGGTTTTGTTCATTATCAGCTGCAGAATCAAGGTGGATATTTCTGTTGAATACATTGAATAGACTTGTAGACAACAAAAACTATAATGATGATAAAATTGACAATGTCATGGCAACAAAATTCAGACCTTATTCAGAAGGACCCTGTTACATGTGTTAGAAACTTTGAACTCACAGACAGTGAGCAGCAGGATACCAGAACTACATTTGGTTTCGGTGCCATTTAATCCTGTACCCTTATGTTAAGTTATCAAATTTTTTAACAACTGTATGCTTGCCACCTGCCTTATAACTGATGCCTAGTGTAGTCAAATGATTGGCGTCATATACTCACTGTATGTTTATTTCAAAAAGCTACTCAGCTCCCTGTTCACTTTTATGTTGTGATTATAGATTATTAAAATTATCTTCAAGTTCATTCAATCACAACTCTGAAAAAACACCTCGTTAATTTTTAAATTATTTCTTTTTTCTCTGTTTTGTAAACATATCCACGAGTTCACCATAGTCCTACTTTGATTAAGATACTGGAACAGATTTGTATATTTAGCGGAATCCATCTCTAAAAGGTTTTCGATTTTCCCGCGAAATCCCAAATTGTTTTGGAGGGGATGACCAAAACACTAGGGATTTGGGCATCCCGGGAGGGTACCGGGGGATGCCCAAAACGCTGCAGTAATATGAGAAGGAGATGCCCAAAACGCTAGGGATATGGGAATGGGGATGCCCAAAACGCGGGGATGCCCAAAACGCGGGGATGCCCAAAACGCTGTGAAAGCGCCATTATCGATAATGTAGTGCTACACTACACTGATTGGTTGAAATAACTTACTTGATTGGTCCACTGAGCAGTCCGAATATTACTGTTGTCATTGCCGAAAAGTCCGCTGCAAACATTTTGCCAGCGTATGATTTTATTTTATATTCTAATTTTGTGAGATATTATTGTTTTGTGAGACATTACACTGGCGATGAGCCGACAATTTCAGGTCTTTCAGCGATTTCATGGCGGCCACAAACTGGGTCTTAGTTTTCTAGGTCTTAGGTTTCTAGGTCTTAGTTTTCTAGGTCTTAGCTTTCTAGGTCTTAGCTTTCTAGGTCTTAGTTTTCTAGGTCTTAGTTTTCTAGGTCTTAGTTTTCTAGGTCTTAGCTTTCTAGGTCTTAGCTTTCTAGGTCTTAGTTTTCTAGGTCTTAGGTCTTAGGTCTTAGTTTTCTAGGCACCCAAGCCCAGCACTTTGTTTGCTTTGTTCACAATTACGTCCACGTGATTCGACCAGGATAAATCTCTTGACATGTTAACACCTAGGTCTTTATATGAGTCAACAAATCTTAATTCTGTATTTGACAGGTAATAATGGTGTGTACTTTTGTCCTGCTTATGCGTTATTCTCATTACTTCGCATTTCTCAGAGTTGAACTTAACTTGCCAACTCTTTGTCCAGTTTTCTAGAGAATCCAGGACAGAATGTAGTGCAAACGTATCATCGACATTGTCAGTAATGTATTTGTCAATTTTTTTTCGAGTTAGCAAACTAGTTTGAGAATTAAAAGTGGAAAAAGTAGGCAGAAATAAAAAAAACCTCAGTTTAGGCTCCACAGATCTTTAAAATGGCGACTGTTTGTAAGAGGTTCACTTTAGTTCGTAATAAACAATTTCGCTATACAATTTGCTCACTTACCGTCGAATAACTTCATCCCATATTTATTTGCTTCGACAATATTTTTTGATATATTCTTTTTAAGCAAGACTTAATTCTCCCCATCTAATTCAAGAAATCATTCCTCCAAGATGGTTGTTTTCTGTACTATGGTATATGAGCTGATAGCCTGTGAGTAGGGAACCAATCAGAGCCCGCGTTTGCTCATGATCATATCCAGGTGTTGAAGATCTAATAATTAACAACTGTTCACCGAAGTGGAGGTGGCTAGTGCTGGATATTTACCGAGCCGCGAAGCGGCGAGTTAAATATACAGCAATAGCCACCGACACTGAGGTGAATAGTTGTTTTAGTATATACTAAAACAGTGAGATAAGTGTACACAAAAAAGAGAAAAGGGCTTGGAAAATGGAGGACTTCTCAAATGACAATCCAACGCAGCGCCGATCGCCGTTAGGGATTTTTTGTTGTAATTACTGCCGTACGTCTCGTTTTCTCGCTAAGAGAAAAACTTTTGTTTAGTTCTAGTGGCGACATTTCATCAAATGGAATTAATAATAATAATGAACTTTATTTGAGTGTCAAGTGTATTTAGCACTGCTGTACTAATTGGGGACACTGTAAAGCGCAAATGAAATAAATTAAATCAAATCAAATGTTGGTTTTTGTGGAGAGGGGAAAACCGGAGTACCCGGAGAAAAACCTCTCGGAGCAGAGTAGAGAACCAACAAACTCAGCCCACATATGACGCCGGGGCCGGGAATCGAACCCGGGCCACATTGCAAATTGCAAACCCTTTCTGTATTTGAAAGCATTCTGTAAAAAATATAATTCAACTTTGGTTCTCAAGTAAACAAGCGACATCAAATTTGGTTATGCAAGATTAATTTGCATTTGTAAACAAAACCTTTCTCGTTGCTTTTTACCGCTAAACTCCGGGTTAAAAACATAAGCCATTACCTCTGAACACGGCCAGGCCAAATTTAATCGCTTTCTTGGAGTTTCCATGGACTGCTTCGTTGTTAATTAGGGTGATTTCTTCGCTTGTCAAACATACAAACCGGGCCGCCATGTTCGCGCGGCAGAGCGAAAAATTCGCAAGTTGCTCGGAGGTAAATAGCACAGGATATTCGGAGTTTGGCTAGCCAATCAGAGCGCACCTTCAACGCTATCCACTGTTTTAGTATATACTAAAACGAGATATACACACTTGCGCCATAAACCGGAAGTAACATGTAAGCGAGGCCTAAGGGCCATAAGATCTCCCGCGAATTTTAAAGAAGTAGGAAAATGGCTGATGAAAAAACATCGAGCGATTTAGAGTCTGTAAAATGAACTCCACAAGATAGTCCTGGAGCAATTTGTAGAAAATGAAAGCGAAGGTGGAAAGTGGACCGTGGACAAACTGAAGTTTTGGTTGAAATGTAGACGCCTCAACCAACAAAGGAATAAACTTAAGAACTGTTGGCGAGGTAAGTTTTGGCGCGGCGATCATGACAATGTGGGAGCAGGGTTGGCGCAGGTGGTGAGAGCGCTCGCCTTCCACCAATGTGGCCCGGGTTCGATTCCCGGCCCCGGCGTCATATGTGGCTGAGTTTGTTGGTTCTCTACTCTGCTCCGAGAGGTTTTTCTCCGGGTACTCCGGTTTTCCCCTCTCCACAAAAAACCAACATTTGATTTGATTTAATTTATTTCATTTGCGCTTTAAAGTGTCCCCAATTAGTACAGCAGTGCTAAATACACTTGACACTCAAATAAAGTTCATTATTATTATTATTATTATTATTATGTGCTTTAACGTGGATTTTTGTATTCTTCGATGTATTTTCCGAGCCAGTCGACTTATTCATATCCTTTTCTTAATATTACAGAGTGTTGTCATTTAATGCTATTCCGAACTATCGTGTTAATGTTTACGACTCAGACCCTGGAAAGAGCTATACAAAAGCGAAACTTCAAAAGGGCATGGAAGCGGGAATTGATAAAGAGAACGTGACGTCGTACAGTACATCGGTTACTTCTTCGTACAGTACATCGGTCTCTTCTCTTGCAAAGTCCAATGAAATCTTCAATAACAACTTCTCAGTACTACCGAACTTTGTACCGATGGATGCATTTCAAAGGAGCGTAGCCAGGATTTTTCAAAGGGGGGGTCACAGAGGCTACTCACCAGAATTTGTCATGTCGACATCCACGCCGTGCATGTTTTACTAATGTTACAGTTTTGGGATGAGACGTGAGAGTATAGTGGGGCACGACAAGCCTACAAGTTAGCTTCTAAACCACCTAAATATAGTAGGTTGTTTGCTCAAAAGAAGGCCTACCAAGGGGGGGGTCACGGGCACCCCAGGAACCCCCCCCCCCCAGCTACGCTCCTGATTTCAACATATCAAGAATCAGGGAAATCCATTAAAAAGTATGACAATGTCGACGTGGTGATCAACTCAAATGATAAAGGACTACGAATGATGAAATTTGTCCATGATTTACAGGTATATGAAGACTCTGACGAAAGTTGTATCTTTGTGCGAGCCTGCTGCTGGGCATCCTATAAAACTGCGCTAAGAGAAACGCCCATACGAGTGAGCCAGGTCCAGTTCAAATAGTCCCAATATAATTCTCGTTAAAAACATTCACAGTCGATCAATAGGTTCGATATTGCGGTTCCTTTCTTTTCCTCTGTCTACTTCCGAGTGTAAAAATGGAAACATAGCGGTTGTGTTCTGTTCGCTTTTACTACGAGCGAATTTCCAAGTAATTAATGAATCTGCACAAGGTCTAACATACTCCCAAAATGCCATCAGGGTATCATAGTTTGGAAACCCTGTAATATTTAACAACTATTCACCGAAGTGGAGGTGGCTAGTGGTGGATATTTACCGAGCCGCGAAGCGGCGAGGTAAATATCCACCACTAGCCACCGACACTGAGGTGAATAGTTGTTTTAGTATATACTAAAGCAGTGAGATAACTCTACACAAAAAAAGAAAAGGGCTTCGAAAATGGAGGACTTCCCAAATGACAATTCAACGCAGCGCCGATCGCCGTTAGGGATTTTTTGTTGTAATTACTGCCGTACGTCTCGTTTTCCTCGCTGAGAGAAAAAAATTTTGTTTAGTTCTAGTGGCGACATTTCATCAAATGGAATTGCAAACCCTTTCTGTATTTGAAAGCATTCTGTAAAAAATATAATTCAACTTTGGTTCTCAAGTAAACAAGCGACATCAAATTTGGTTATGCAAGATTAATTTGCATTTGTAAACAAAACCTTTCTCGTTGCTTTTTACCGCTAAACTTCGGGTTAAAAACATAAGCCATTACCTCCGAACACGGCCAAGCCAAATTTAGTCGCTTTCTTTGAGTTTCCAGGGACTGCTTCGTTGTTAATTTGGATGATTTCTTCGCTTGTCATACATACAAACCGGGCCGCCATATTCGCGCGGCAGAGCGAAAAATTCGCAAGTTGCTCGGAGGTAAATAGCACAGGATATTCGGAGTTTGACGAGCCAATCAGAGCGCACCTTCAACGCTATCCACTGTTTTAGTATATACTAAATAGATTTAGCCAAGCCTAACAGCGGGGCTCCCGTTAGTACTTTCATTTCACTTTAAACTGTGAAAGCATTCTAAAATATTGCGAAGGAATTCACAAACGTTTTTAACTATAGTTAAGTGTCGAGGTCGGTTAACTTGCTATGATTTTTGTCTAAACTTTCCTCTGCCATTAGTACGGTCTTTCTACCTACAAAGTCATGGAGTATATTCTACAAAAAACACAAATTATCAATGTACTGTATTCTATTCCTGATATGATGAAATTAACCATTCTATTTGCGTAAATGTATTTAAAAGATTTGTACACGCTACTGGGAAATGCAGGACACAACTCTTGTCATTTTCGTGTTAAAGCGAACACCTCGGTAAAATAAATGTTTACTCGAAGCAGGGTGCAAAGAAAATTAATTTTACAGATTGCCCAAGCTGTAACCAACATCTACCAGCCCGAAAAACATTTTTCAAGAGAATGAAAAAATAATTATTAATTATTCTTTTCTTAATTACATTGTAAGTTTAAAAAATTACTGCCTTCATTTATTCACTACAATCAGCTGTAGTTACTTAACAAAAGAAATAAATAACCATAAAAGTGTGAACTATAAGTAGCATGACCTGGTCCAACGCAACACGTGAATGACTAACATACATTTGAGACATTTTACAATTTAGAAGAACATTTTTTTACGAAAACAACGGCGTTGAAACCAAAGTTCTCAATCGACACACTAAATGACAACGTCGATAACGCGAAAAGCTGCCAGTGAAAGCGCTACATTCTGCAATTTGCCGCCAAGAGAAAATTCCCGCGGGAGTATTTCTTAGCCGTCGACAGGGGAGATGTTTATATGATTAAAGAACATAAAAATTTGAAATCTTTCATCAGTTTGCTTCTCATTCAAAAGTAGTGCATTCAGAAGATCATTTTTCTGAAGAAGGTTTGTTTAGAAGTCGGTTTTCCAAGTCAAGTGTCAAGTTTAAGGGAAAGTGGAAAGTGCGAGTGCTGAGTCACGCATCAGTGAGCAAATATTATGCAGACAAAACTTATGCAAATTTGTGGTCCATAGCACGGAGTCTTTCCACTTCTCGGCTTTCTTCGCTACAATTTTGTCTGTTTTCCACAGCACGGAGTCTTTCCACTTGTCGGCTTTCTTCGCTACAATTTTGTCTGTTTTCCACAGCACGGAGTCTTTCCGCTTCTCGGCTTTCTTCGCTACAATTTTGTCTGTTTTCCACAGCACGGAGTCTTTCCGCTTCTCGGCTTTCTTCGCTAAAATTTTGTCTGTTTTCCACAGCACGAAGTCTTTCCGCTTCTCGGCATTCTTCGCTACAATTTTGTCTGTTTTCCACAGCACGGAATCTTTCCGCTTCTCGGCGTTCTTCGTTAACATTTTGTCTATTTTCTCGAGCCCGGACTCTTTCTGCTTGTCGGGGTTCTTCGCTATAATTTCGTCTCCTTTGTCTTTACCGAGGGCGCCTTTTTTGGCGATCTACTTCGCTCATTCTTCCACAGTTAATTCTTGCTCTCTTTCCCGTTGCTCTTCACCTGAACCCTGTGTTCTGCAAATTATATTTTCTCTGCTATTGTTTGTTGACATAGCAATAGAAATTGTTTCGTTTATCCTTTAGTAAAACTTTAACAGTGTAGAGTAGTAATATTGTGACTCAAAAAGACAATGAACTGAAAATTTCTTTTTCAGTCGTCAACGCAATTTCCCGCCAAAAATATGCGGGCTACCAGAACAGCGTCCAAATAAATCACGTCACCTCGATGAGTTGACACATGAGCCCACAATCTCGTCATGTGATGCTCGTCAGTGGCTATCCCGTTTTGACAGCTGTCAATTGACCATATTGTGAATGTCCAATATAAAAGATGTGGATTTGCCAAGACAAGCCTGAGATACCCCTCCCTTTTGATAGTCTCCCCCTACCCTACCCGTACAATCTGTAGATGCGTACGTGTACGTACGCTCGGTCAGTCACGTGACAACCAAAAGAAAAGAGGTTGACCATATTCCATGAGGATGGGGCTCTGCTCCACGCGCGCTTCGCGCGCGGGAGCCCCGCTATAAAAAAATATATCATCATCACTGGACTGAAATCTTTCGATACCAAACTTTGAAAGTTCCAATTGCTGTTTCAGATAGGCAATAACCTTTGACCGGTCTTCACTGCTTAAATCATTTTCTCTTTTCACTTCGTTAACATCCAGCAATTCCTCTCCATCAAGACTTGACTTCTTTGGATGCGCATCGATCTGTCATTTTTACTGCCTCTCTTCTTTCGGATCTCTTTGCCCTCTCACCATTTGATTCCTTCTATTTTGCCCACGGAAATAGTGAAGGAAAAGCTTGCGACCGAAAATCTTTTCTCTCTCCAGTCAAACTGTGTTTATAATCTTCGGAAACAAAATGCTCCGAACAAGAAAATAAGGAACTTTTTGACTTGAATTTGCTATCCGGGCGTCTCATTTTCACTGCCCATTCCATCCTGCGATGGAGTTCCTTGGGGAATGCGTGAAATGTCACATCTTTTCTGTTGTCCGGATCGGTTACTGCAAAGTGCAGCGGCACAACATTTGTGAGAAGTCTTTCTTCCTGGAATTTTGTCCTCCATTTTTTAAAACTTTTATGGCCCCTTTGGCCTCGCTTTCATGTTACTTCCGGTTTAGGGCTTAAGTGTGTATGGAAACAAGTCACTGCAGGGCCAGCTTGTCTGATAAAACAGCAGCCCATGACCAGGAGGGCTCCTCTCCTATATTAGGGACGGACCATTAGAAAAGTGATTGGGGGGAGGAGTGGGGAAAAAAACAAAAAAAAAATTCATGCAAGGGAAAATGCCAAGAAAAAAAAATTCATGCAAAGAAGAAGGTAAAAAAAAATTCATGCAGAAGGAAGGTCCAATTGTGACTTTTTCACACGTAGTAAAAAAAATTCGTGCAGAGGGGTTCACCTGAAAAAAAATTCCTGCACAAGCAGTGAGCAAAAAAAAAAAATCCGTGCAAGCTGAAAATTCCCCACTCCCCCCCCCCTCCCCATCACTTTTCTAATGGTCCGCTCCTTGATGAGAACCAAATCGCATAGTAACTTGAACGTTGGGGAGTAGGGTTGGCGCAGTGGTGAGAGCGCTCGCCTTCCACCAGTGTGGCCCGGGTTCGATTCCCGGCCCCGGCGTCATATGTGGGCTGAGTTTTTTGGTTCTCTACTCTGCTCCGAGAGTTTTTTCTCCGGGTACTCCGGTTTTCCCCTCTTCACTGCACAGGCAGTGAGCGAAAAAAAAAATTCGTGCAAGCTGAAAATTCCCCACCGCCCCCCATCACTTTTCTAATGGTCCGTCCCTTAGCCCTACGCCCCAGCACTGTAGTAGATAGTGCTTTTTTTAACTTCTATTTCGCGGCAAAGAAAACAAATGTATCATTACAACGACCAATCAAATTGGGCTACGTATATGTTTATTTCTGATTAGAATTTCTACTGTCGCTTTTATAATGGCGGAAATCGCTTTCACGGGAAATATATATTTCATAATATAAATATATAATTTTATAATATAATTAATAATTTAAATATATTTCATAATGGCGGAAACCGCTTTCACGAGTTCTAAAAATAACCACATCTCCTACATTGCTGGGGACGCCACCCAACACAGAGGAACGCTCTTGGTGATGGGCTCCTGTAAACAGTTACTTCGGAAATCGTCGGTTGTGGGCATTCCACTCCGCCCTCGTGATCAAGTTTCATTCCCTGACGCCTGTAGTCCAGGGGCACTTTGAGATATGGAAACAAGTGAACAAACCTCCTGACAGTCTCGTAACCAGACTTCCCACGACCATGCGTGAGTAAGATCTGGGTACGAGATTACTCTCTTAAAACTGTCTCACACATCAAAAAAAGCTGAGATGCTCCATAATGATTTGCTGCAGGAGCCCAATATTGTTTGCTGAGAGTGTGAATGGGGGTACCTAGATAACACTTAACACTAATTTTTTGGCTTTGTAACTTGAAACAGTTGAATTTTAGGCACTTTAACACTAACATCGAAAAATTCTATAAAACAGTAATTTTTCTCCAGTATGAAGCAAAAACAGCTCCAAAAAGGCCAATATTATTGTTTTAGGGGCGGACCATTAGAAAAGTGATGGGGGGTGGGGGTGGGGAAAAAAACAAAAAAAAATTAATGCAGAAGGAAGGTCCAATTGTGACTTTCTTACACGTGGTAAAAAAAATTCTTGCAGAGGGGTTCACCTGAAAAAAATTCCTGCACAAGCAGTGAGCGAAAAAAAAATTCGTGCAAGATGAAAATTCCCCACCCCCCCCCCCCCATCACTTTTCTAATGGTCCGTCCCTTATCTCTTCCGAAGCGAGAGGGAAACTTCCTCTTCAGGTTTATATGAGAAGTCGTCAGCATATTGGAGGCTTTCTGGAGTTCTTCGTGCAGCACCTTCACTCGCTCTTGAGCTTCTTGAAAACATTAAAGCTCATCGCTGGCTCCGGCGAATTCACGACTCGGATTACCGAGTACGATGCCACCGCTCGAGAGGTGACAGCGGGTAAGGTATGGCTGCCCATATGTAGCAAAATTTAATCTTGGTTAATTTTTATTTGATTTGAACTTCGTTCAGTTTAAATTTAAACTTTGTTGTCGAAATGTATTTAGATTTAAAGTGAATTATTGTTTAAAATCGAAATTTAATTTAATCTTTTTAAATTTCTAATTTAAACTTCCCAATCAAATTCATTTAATCTTTGAGGCAATTTTTTTCATTTAAACCTACAATAAATTTCATTTAAACCTGCTGTAAATTTCATTTAAACCTGCTGTAAATTTCATTTAAACCTGCTGTAAATTTTATTTAAACCTGCTGTAAATTTCATTTTAAACCTGCTGTAAATTTTATTTAAACCTGCTGTAAATTTTATTTAAACCTGCTGTAAATTTCATTTAAACCTGCAGCAAATTTCATTTAATCTTCCTGGGGCGAGCTCGGCCAAGCTGGCTCGCGTGAGGTCACTTGTCACATCAGTGGCGGCCATTTTGTTCTGGCGGCCGGGTTTCAAAGTGGTTAACGGATGGTTTGTCTCTGCCGCTTTTGAAGAAAATAACAAATGAAGCAGTCACTTGGAGATGGCAGAGGACGTCGAGATATTTTAAAACATGTTTTAGAGAGATCCGAAAAAATGGGCAACAGTCAAAAAAGGAGAGGCGTTTCTCTCGATGAAGTGCTGATACACGATAAGTTATTAGGTGAGACAGTGCAGTTCTTGAATGATATTGGGAATATCCCGTCTCTTGGTGACCAGGACGCATTTAAATGGAGAGATCTTGTGAGATTTATTCTCAAGTTGAAAAGGAGTTTATTTATTTCTATAACCAGTATTATTACGACACCACTCGATCTACATTGACCTGCGAGCTACCTTCATCAACTGTTCACACCAAACGTCCGGGGTGGCCTCCTTCCTTTATTCAGAAAGAGGTCTTGGTAGAATTGTGAGTGTCATGTCTAGAATCTATCAATCACTTATGTTACGTCATAGATTGCTAAGTAACTTGTTACTACACTATCGTTGTACAGTTCAGTCTTGTCGACAATAAACTAAGTCCATCTGATCAAGTGTCAGTGAAATATCTCTGAAAGTGAGGGCTTAATTTTTCCTGGAATTAAATCTCAAATCACGCCCTTGAATAAGCTTTTTTTGTAATAAACGCAAAATTTCAACAGGATCTTTTAACTCTTGATTACGAATTTCTTCAACCAGCTGATCAGCTCTTGGGACTGCACTATCGGAGACATCTCCATTTCCGCAATCCTGATCAGCGGCTTCCTGATTTTCAGCCACAACAGGCGTAGCATTTTCATCTACATCTACCTGTACTTCACGGCCAACACTGTGACTAGCTGAGCTGTCACATACAGAGTTCATTTAATCACCCCTCTACTAACTATGATTAAATCTACATCGTTTCCATATTCTTCACGGCACACAAACTCATATCCCTGCTTCACCTCGACATACAACAACCCCTTTTTAACCGAACAGCATATTCCGCTCCCGGACCAAGCTGAAGTGTGGTAATTGCCTTGTGGCGGACTTTCACGAAATCAAAATCATTTGGGCCAAGTAAGGGAAATTTTGCTCTTAAGGCCTCTTTCACTGCTTTACGTATGGTCAATTCATCGTCACCTTCTTCTATTAAAAGCATACCACTGGCGATCACAGAATCCCACTTCAGATGGTGAACCTTAGCTTCCTCCATGTCATCATCACAGCATCTAAGAAGAGAAAATTCCACAGGTTTCTTTTCTTTCTTCGCTGTACGCTTAGGCTGGTCAGTACGCTGGTATGCAACCCCAGATGCCACTCTCAACCTTTCTTGTCTGTTCAATCGACGAAAGAGGCCGGAAGAGGTGCTTTTTATCAAAGCACTCCCTGTGCTCGCCGCAAAGTTTCGTTGAGCGTTGGCGTTGATGAGTTTAAGGAATTACAATTTCCAGTAGCGTTAGTATTCAAAGTACTGGGATTCCTACAGGTGTTAGGACTGCCAGGAGAGGAAGTAGCCTGGATGCTTCGCTGAGTAACTCTGAAACTCTGTGTTTTACACCATCTTCTATGTTGATAACAGGCCCCCAAAACAAATGGCCGCCACTGATGTGACAAGTGACCTCACGCGAGCCAGCTTGGCCGAGCTCGCCCCAGGAAGATTAAATGAAATTTGCTGCAGGTTTAAATGAAATTTACAGCAGGTTTAACCTCATTTTTGTCAGGCACAAAAAGCACAAAATTGACCACAATGGACATTTTATTTAATATCTCAACAGGTATTTACAGCAATGTGGACTACTATATCTCAATTGAAAGGGGATAAAATGGGCTTCTTATAAAAAAAAGAATCTCATCATGACATCCAATAATATTTCAGTAAAAAAATCCTAATTAGCATAAATTTGCATAATTATTCATGAGATTTGTGGAAAAAATGAAATTTTTCCAGAATGATAGGTTATTGTACAGAACTGTTAAAAAGAAAAATGTTCCTCATCATATCAGGAGAGTGTCCTGAAAATCTGGCTGAAAAAGATAAAATCTAGAATTAGATATGATTTTTTATATACAACCATGTTAGTACATGAAAATCGGCAAAAATTTTTTTTTTTTTGGAAAATGTTGTTTGCAGGTGTATCTGTTTAGGGCTGGGTCTGAAAGCATTGAAAAAGGAAAAAGGGCCCCCCCTCCCCCCGAGGGACCCTCCTCCACCCCTGCCAATCATTGGCAGGCCCCACTGCTAATGCTGCACCTAACTCACAATAACGTTAATTTGGTACTAACCTAAGTCATATAAACTACAGTATTTTTTTTGGTATTATTTTATTATTTTTTTATTAATTATTTTTATATATCAAGAACAACAATGCATAATAGAGATAATAAACTATGAATTTAAGTGTTGTGATACTCCCTGGTGTGAAACTCCGCAAAGCAGTTCTTATCCCCCGTCACATGCATGTAGCTCTTGTTGCATTGTGGTGCTCTGCAAAAAGAATACACCCTATTGTCAGCCTTGGTTTTCTTGTAGCACACGACACAGCGTTTCTTCTCCTTGGAGAAAACTGGAAATATGCACAGTTTCGAACTCCCCCGGAGGAGGAGGAGCTGGTTTCGCTGTGCCATGTACAGGTGGTACATCATATTCAGGGAAATCACACAATTGTCTTACAAGCTCTTCCCTGAATTGAGCCAGTGAATAATCAGGTGACCTACGAAGGGCTTCATTGTCAGGAAACTTAGCCTGGTGCTCTTTGAAAAGAATAAAACTGTTAACTACAGCTATATCAATGAGGTGGAAAAACAAAGTTTTCCACCACCTCATACACTTACGTAAGACATTATTGGTAGCTAAAATCTGATCAGATCTGTCGACTGCATTCATATATTTATTATAATTACTAATAGTTTTGGGCTGTGGTACCACTTTAGTGCTCCACACACCAGCAGTCTTAGATTTACGGGACACCTGCACCTGATCATTAGCATTATCTATGGTTGTTAACATTGAAACGACTTTATTATCCACCCACTGCAATGCTAAACAGGGGGGATCCCTATGCCAACGCATACTTCCCCCTTTTTTCTTTCTTGGCCCATGCCTTGCCATTCTTCAGAATAGGAGGAAAATCTCTTCTGGTCTCCATGATGGTACCTGTGGCAGGGACCCCTACTGTAAACAAATGTTTAAATAGGGTCACTGAAGTGTAAAAATTGTCAACAAATAAATGGTAGCCCTGATTTAGGAAATGTTCCATTAGTTTCACAACAACATCAAAGCCAAGCCCATTTGCACTAACAGTCTGCCCTGCTGCTTTACCAATGTAGACATCAAAGTCCACAGTGTAGCCATTAGAGCTGTCTGCTAGCACCCAGAGTTTGATTCCCCATTTTGTGGGCTTGTCCTTGATGTACTGCCGTATACCAGACCTATGCCTAGACTTTACCATACGTTCATCAATAGCTACATTTTGTCTAGGTTGATATAAAGAAAGACATCTAGATTTAAAATAACCAATAAATGACTCTA
>OX453278.1:24158052-24609248 GCA_949710005.1 Ricordea florida | reverse complement strand
TCTTCTCTTCTTCAGCAAGTTTAACTCATTTTTGTCAGGCACAAAAAGCACAAAATTGACCACAATGGACATTTTATTTAATATCTCAACAGGTATTTACAGCAATGTGGACTACTATATCTCAATTGAAAGGGGATAAAATGGGCTTCTTATAAAAAAAAGAATCTCATCATGACATCCAATAATATTTCAGTAAAAAAATCCTAATTAGCATAAATTTGCATAATTATTCATGAGATTTGTGGAAAAAATGAAATTTTTCCAGAATGATAGGTTATTGTACAGAACTGTTAAAAAGAAAAATGTTCCTCATCATATCAGGAGAGTGTCCTGAAAATCTGGCTGAAAAAGATAAAATCTAGAATTAGATATGATTTTTTATATACAACCATGTTAGTACATGAAAATCGGCAAAAATTTTTTTTTTTTGGAAAATGTTGTTTGCAGGTGTATCTGTTTAGGGCTGGGTCTGAAAGCATTGAAAAAGGAAAAAGGGCCCCCCCTCCCCCCGAGGGACCCTCCTCCACCCCTGCCAATCATTGGCAGGCCCCACTGCTAATGCTGCACCTAACTCACAATAACGTTAATTTGGTACTAACCTAAGTCATATAAACTACAGTATTTTTTTTGGTATTTCTTTATTTTATTATTTTTTTATTAATTATTTTTATATATCAAGAACAATGCATAATAGAGATAATAAACTATGAATTTAAGTGTTGTGATACTCCCTGGTGTGAAACTCCGCAAAGCAGTTCTTATCCCCCGTCACATGCATGTAGCTCTTGTTGCATTGTGGTGCTCTGCAAAAAGAATACACCCTATTGTCAGCCTTGGTTTTCTTGTAGCACACGACACAGCGTTTCTTCTCCTTGGAGAAAACTGGAATATGCACAGTTTCGAACTCCCCCGGAGGAGGAGGAGCTGGTTTCGCTGTGCCATGTACAGGTGGTACATCATATTCAGGGAAATCACACAATTGTCTTACAAGCTCTTCCCTGAATTGAGCCAGTGAATAATCAGGTGACCTACGAAGGGCTTCATTGTCAGGAAACTTAGCCTGGTGCTCTTTGAAAAGAATAAAACTGTTAACTACAGCTATATCAATGAGGTGGAAAAACAAAGTTTTCCACCACCTCATACACTTACGTAAGACATTATTGGTAGCTAAAATCTGATCAGATCTGTCGACTGCATTCATATATTTATTATAATTACTAATAGTTTTGGGCTGTGGTACCACTTTAGTGCTCCACACACCAGCAGTCTTAGATTTACGGGACACCTGCACCTGATCATTAGCATTATCTATGGTTGTTAACATTGAAACGACTTTATTATCCACCCACTGCAATGCTAAACAGGGGGGATCCCTATGCCAACGCATACTTCCCCTTTTTTCTTTCTTGGCCCATGCCTTGCCATTCTTCAGAATAGGAGGAAAATCTCTTCTGGTCTCCATGATGGTACCTGTGGCAGGGACCCCTACTGTAAACAAATGTTTAAATAGGGTCACTGAAGTGTAAAAATTGTCAACAAATAAATGGTAGCCCTGATTTAGGAAATGTTCCATTAGTTTCACAACAACATCAAAGCCAAGCCCATTTGCACTAACAGTCTGCCCTGCTGCTTTACCAATGTAGACATCAAAGTCCACAGTGTAGCCATTAGAGCTGTCTGCTAGCACCCAGAGTTTGATTCCCCATTTTGTGGGCTTGTCCTTGATGTACTGCCGTATACCAGACCTATGCCTAGACTTTACCATACGTTCATCAATAGCTACATTTTGTCTAGGTTGATATAAAGAAAGACATCTAGATTTAAAATAACCAATAAATGACTCTACTTTACGTAATTTATCCCCGGTCTCCTCAGTTGCTGGATCGACAACATGTAGCAGGGCCATAAGGGCTCTAAATCTGGTTCTAGACATGATTGCTCGTGCCCAGAGACCATGGTACAGGGTCTTTACACTCCAATACCTGTCTACATTTCCAATTTTGACAAGACCAAAATAAATCAACATAGCAATCAACCTCTTGATCTCATCAGGTGTTACGTCTAACCAGCTCCCATCAGGCTGAGCATAAGACCGAAAGTTACCTTCTGTTATATGCTCAGTAGCATAACTGTTAGTATTATTACATATAGTGTTTATCATATCTACTGTAAAGAAAAGGAAAAAAAAATCAACAGCCCTTGTCATAGCATTCCGGAGAAGAGGTCGGCCAAAGTGGATACCAGGTGGGCGCGAAGGGTTGAAACCAGGGAGGATATTGCCAACATCTGCGTCATCATAGCTCTTGGGTGCTGGACCAGGGACAGCATCACCACGAACAGGACCAGGAGCACTAGCAGGACCACGACCACGACCACGACCAAGAACACGACCACGAGCACCGGGACGTACAACTGGGGCACGGACACGGGGACGGGGACGGGGATCACCATAAAACGAAGCAGGGGCGTGGGGTACTATACAAATATAAAATAATATTATAATTGGATGTGTGTATAATCCACAGATATGCTGATATGGGCCAAAAAATAAACTTTCTCTTGCATAAATAGTACTTATACAGTTCAAATACTGACCTGGAGGAACAGCAGGGTTAGCAGGACCACGACCAGCAGGAGCAGGAGTAGCAAAGCCATGGGGGACTACATGGAAACATAAAAATAATTATTGAAATATTTTTATCACCATGTAAATAAATAAATATGCTGGAATCATGTGCAAATGTGCAAATGAAAGTAAGAATTTTATATAATAATTTCAAATTTCTACTATTTAGGCTAAATTTATGCCAATTGAAAAATAGTTGACACACCAGGAACATCTGTATCACGGGCATCCTCCTGCGTTCCTTCTTCATCTTCTTCAATTACTACACGCTCTCCTTCTTCATGTTCTTCTTCTTCTTCAGCACTAAGATGATTACAAACACACTTTGTTTTTACTTAGCTTTATTTAAAATTTAATCACACAAAAAATAAGAAAACAAATGCCAATTCACAAACGCGTACACAACAAAATCAAGCAACACGACCCGATCGCATCTCTCCATGGAAACACAACATCACTTTAGCGTCGGCTCGTATTTCGCGTCCCCTTTTGTTAGACCAAAATATCGCTCAAAAAGAAGCTTTCCTCCAAAATTATTGAGCTGTGTACTCCCGTATATGAATTCATAGATATCTTTTATGACATAGGCAAGAATTCAGACGCAAAAAAGGCATGCTAAAGAGCATATCCTCGCATTTCAAAAACCTCTGGGCAACTGCGTCACTTTGGGGAAGCCTCGTGTTCGAAAGTTTATTGATCGCTTACCTTGATTCTTCGCTCTGATTTTCGAGCTGGCGATCTAAATCGCTTTCCTCGCCACTAGACATACCACCAGGATCTTCATCGCCATCCAAAATCATCTCTAGAACGTCATTTGGATCGACATACTCGACTCGCGCTCTCTTCGACACGGACGCCATACTCACGGTCGGAAAGTGAAAAATGAAAAATTCGTCGTGTATGGCACATTTAAGTGTTTTAGCCCAAAATCGCTCGGTGATTGGCTAAGTCTATAACCTCCCTGTTCTCCAAATATGGAGGGAATCGGATGTAACGCAATTTTTTGCGAATTTTTTTCTTCCTTGGGTATATATGTACCCAAATTTTACTTGCGTGACAGAAATGAGTTAAATAAAATTTACAGCAGGTTTAAATAAAATTTACAGCAGGTTTAAATAAAATTTACAGCAGGTTTAAATGAAATTTACAGCAGGTTTAAATAAAATTTACAGCAGGTTTAAATGAAATTTACAGCAGGTTTAAATGAAATTTACAGCAGGTTTAAATGAAATTTATTGTAGGTTTAAATGAAAAAATTGCCTCAAAGATTAAATGAATTTGATTGGGAAGTTTAAATTAGAAATTTAAAAAGATTAAATTAAATTTCGATTTTAAACAATAATTCACTTTAAATCTAAATACATTTCGACAACAAAGTTTAAATTTAAACTGAACGAAGTTCAAATCAAATAAAAATTAACCAAGATTAAATTTTGCTACATATGGGCAGCCATAGTAAGGCGAGGCCGAACGAACAAATTCGGCCATTTCAGACGCTCTTGTTGACGGTGCAACGCTGAAATGGGAGAAGTACCGAAGATCTCTTTGAAGACGAAATCAAGGCCATGTCTCTCCATTCTCACGAAAAGTAGTAAAAAGAGCGCATGGAAAAAACGCTTGGCATGTTTGCAAGCACTGAGGTCGCCATCACTTTTCTAATGGTCCGCCCCTTAGTATCCTAAGGGACTGGTCGTTATTTATCACCGGAGTGGGGGGGGAGGGGGGGCGCGGAGGATTTTGGGCAGAACACGGCAAAATTTAGGCGATTCCCCCTTTAAATGTTATATCACCGAAGTGATCCCCCCTACAGTCAGGAGCCCATCACCTGCTACAGTATAATGCGGCCATAGGAGCGCTCCTAGAGGCCCTTATTCGCCCTTATCCCGCAGTCTCAAAAGTGTCTCTTGATCCGTGTCTTTTTCTACTCTGGATCCCATTATCTGTTGTCAGCTGACATGCAGCAATAAAACAATCTCAAATGGTTGAACAGTGAAAAGTTGCTTTTTTAATAGAATGCAAATTTAATAAGATTCCATCAAGCACCTATGAGCATGTCATATTCAGCAGTAATTCGGCCATCCCAATAATTAACAACTATTCACCGAAGTGGAGGTGGCTAGTGGTGGATATTTACCGAGCCGCGAAGCGGCGAGGTAAATATCCACCGCTAGCCACCGACACTGAGGTGAATAGTTGTTTTAGTATATACTAAAACAGTGAGATAATGTACACCAGAAAAAGAAAATGGCTTGGAAAATGGAGGACTTCTCAAGTGACAATCCAACGCAGCGCGGATCGCCGTAAGGAAATTTTTGTTGTAATTACTGCCGTACGTCTCGTTTTCTCGCTGACGGAAAAAAAAATATGTTTAGTTCTAGTGGCGACATTTTTTCAAATGGAGTTACAAACTCTTTCTGTATTTAAAAGCATTCTGTAAAAATATAATTCAACTTTGTTTCTCAAGGTAACAAGTGACATCAAATTTGGTTACGCAAGATTGAATTTGCATTTGTAAAACCTTTCTCGTTAGTTTTTATCGATAAACTCCGGGTTAAAAACATAAGCCATTACCTCTGAACACGGCCAAGCCAAATTTAGTCGCTTTCTTGGAGTTTTCAGGAACTGCTTCGTTGTTAATTTGGATGATTTCTTCGCTTGTCATGGATGCAAACCGGGACGCCATATTTATGCGGCGGAGAGAAAAATTCGCAAGTTGCTCGGAGGTAAATAGCACAGGATATTCGGAGTTTGACTAGCCAATCAGAGCGCACCTTCAACGCTATCCACTGTTTTAGTATATACTAATGAGTGAAATGAGACGACTATTCTGTTGATCTGTAGTGTTCCCACTTTTTCTTGTTTACCTTTTGCTTTTTTGGCTTTTCATTCAGTGTGTGCTTGTATCGTGACGTCCTCTATCCTTTCGGCGACCTCAGTGCTTGCAAACATGCCAAGCGTTTTTTCCATGCGCTCTTTTTACTACTTTTCGTAAGAATGGAGAGACATGGCCTTGATTTCGTCTTCAAAGAGATCTTCGGTACTTCTCCCATTTCAGCGTTGCACCGTCAACAAGAGCGTCTGAAATGGCCGAATTTGTTCGTTCGGCCTCGCCTTACCCGCTGTCACCTCTCGAGCGGTGGCATCGTACTCGGTAATCCGAGTCGTGAATTCGCCGGAGCCAGCGATGAGCGGGGGGTGGGGAATTTTCAGCTTGCACGAATTTTTTTTTCGCTCACTGCTTGTGCAGGAATTTTTTTTCAGATGAACCCCTCTGCACGTGTGAAAAAGTCACAATTGGACTTTCCTTCTGCATGAATTTTTTTTTTACCTTCTTCCTTGCATTAATTTTTTTTCTTGGCATTTTCCCTTGCATGAATTTTTTTTGTTCTTTTTTTCCCCACCCCCCCCCCCATCACTTTTCTAATGGTCCGTCCCTAAGCAAAAACAAAGGAGAAGAGATTATAGCAGAGGGCATTTTTGCTTCTAGAAAAACGTACTTCAAGAGGTAACTAAAGCCGGGTCTTTGATTCGCTCAAGAACAAGAATTTTACAAGCGTCTTAGAAATTAACGCAGAGTTCACCGGGAAATTAGTTAGGCGTCTCCATCTTCACCCCCTTTTATGGCTCCTGGAAAAAGACGTTTTTGACAAAGACTTAGCCCATAATATGGAGATTGTAGTGACCAGTCTTAAGGGTTAAGCTCGGGCGAAGATTCTCCCGAAGAAACTGACGAATTAAGAAGCGGTCCAAGAGTTGGATGAGGGGGCTGAGTCTGCCATGGCAGCGTAATGGAACAGGATGGCGAAACAGTCACGCACTAAAAACACATTTTATGATATATATATATATTTTTTTTTTCTTGTTGCTGTTGTTGTTTTTAATAATTCCGCGTCGTTCGGCCGCGTTCAATGAACTTTTCTAGTGACTCTTTTCCATTGACTCTATTCGATTCTCTATAAAAGAATTTGAAACATGGAACTTTGCTATTTGAAACATTAAAAATTAAACAGTTTCATCCATTGTCACTGATACTACATGCACAACAATTTATTTTATTATTTAATTAAATAGCATATTTTCGTAAGAGGAGGTGATCCCTTGACATGGTTTTATATGTTAAATATTCATGATCCCACCGCCACCAGAAATTCCATTTTTTTTTATTCTGGTCCCCCCCCCCCTTTGTGCCTGTCAATTACGCCTGATCCCCCCTTCCGTTTCTCAGAAAACCATGTGATCCCCCCCTCCCCCCAAAATCCTCCCTCCTCCCCCAGGCGATAAATAATCACCGGTCCCTAAGGAGTTTTTAACCATTTTTTAAAATACAATTCCGGATTATTTCAGAAGATGTCCAAAGGCTGCCGAAGATTCCCGAAGACTGCCAAAGATTTTCCAAGACTGACAAAGAGGTCCGACCATTGCCGAAGATTTCCTAAGAATCCTCCAAACATTTAACAGTATTTTCTTCGGAAGCTTGAAGTACATGGCCATCATCAGTGCAGTCATGTTTTGCTCCAAATGTTGTGTGGCCATGTTGCTTTCAATAACAGGGTTTTGTTTCTGTGGCGGCAAGAAGACACAAGCTCATTAAGTTTCTTTAGCGTGGATAGTTCGGGCAGATGATTAGGAATTTTTCTTTGAGGCAGTGGTTACATCTTTTACTTGAGCTGTTATATGGCGAGTGTGATGACAGGATGCGCCAGGAAATAAGGTGTTCTGTATGTTGTTGTCTTTAAGGTTCCATATGTGTTTGCTGAGTTCGGTGGGGTTTCTCTGTTAAGCGTGGCGGAAAGATGCGGTGTGGTTTCTGTATCTCGTTTTGAAGTCGTTTTCCGTGAGTCCGATGTAGGTTTGCAACGTGTTGTTGTCTTTGCGTGTAACAATGGCTTAATTGGTAGGTTACCGATGGTGGCAGGCAGTTTCCGTCCAGCGGGCAAGTGTTTTTTTGTCGGCAGTTGCATGTCTTGCTTTCTTTGGTAGAGACCTGTACAGGCCCGCAAATGATCCCGGCCCGCAAATGATCCCTGGACCGTAAATGATCCCCAGATTGGACCGCAAATGATCCCCGGACCGGAAATGGCTTTCCCATAAAAGAGGGAAAAGTGGGGACTCACGAATTTGGAGAGTGGATTGAAATTGACATAATCCATTTTATTTTCTTTAACGCGTACCATTAGAAATATCTGGAGAGGGAGGGGAAAGTCCCCCAAGAAAGACTTGTCTAGAAAATTCCTACAAGAGGTTGTGCTTAAAAAATATTCGTGCAAAAATCCATACACCAAAAATTGTTTAACTCCTCCCCCCCCCGTAATTTTTATTGGTCCCTCCCTTAAAACACAACTGTTATTGAAGATAATGCAAGCAAAATGAGCAAAATTACAAAACATAAAACAGTATTTGAACGATTTGAACCTAAATTCCATCCAACGTCAGGGATTACAATAAAACCGTAACATATCTTTTTCTTAGGGACGGACCATTAGAAAAGTGATGGGGGGGGGGGGGGGTGGGGAAAAAACCAAAAAAAAATGCATGCAAGGCAAAATACCCAAAAAAATTCATGCAAAGAAGAAGGTAAAAAAAAAAAAAATTCATGCAGAAGGAAGGTCCAATTGTGACTTTTTCACACGTAGTAAAAAAAAATCGTGCAGAGAGGTTCACCTGAAAAAAAAATTCCTGCAAAACAGTGAGCGAAAAAAAAATTCGTGCAAGCTGAAAATTCCCCACCCCCCCCCCCCCCCCCATCACTTTTCTAATGGTCCGTGCCTTACTAGTGTTATTATAGCGCCTCAATATGCACTGATTTTAAACGAGAAATAAAGTTTTAACAGTCCAACCAACAAAAAAACACGGATTTTTGTAATGAATAACCCCACGATAACAAAAGTCCAAAACTGAGTGTTTTAGTCGGTACATCTTTCGAGTAATAAAAACATGCAAGATAAATGACAGCGGGAAAAGACAAGGATTTAATGCGCTTGAAAAGAACAAATCAAATTAGCGAAATACTAAATTCGCTCACTTTGATTTGTAGCCTTCACTGAAGGCGACTTAGGCGCTCGTGTTTCCAGGTTCCTAACAGATTTGCATTTCATTTTACTACAAAATGGTTTTTATAGATTGAAAGCTAGCTAAATAAGCTTTAATTTGATATAGGGTTTTACCTATGTACAATTTATTCCGACTGCGCTATATCGTTTAGACGCGACACCCCTATAGGTATAGTTACATGTACTGTCCAAGTCCAAGCCATTCTATTTTTCTGCGCTATCACTTGCAATAATCATTTCCGGTCCTGGGATCATTTGCCGTCCAATTTGGGGATCATTTGCGGGCCGGGATCATTTGTGGGCATGTACAGACCTTTAGCACCGCGAGTTTTGTGACGGCGGCGACGTCGGTGGTGGAGAGAAGATTGGGACGAAAGTTGCGGTGTTGGCAAACATTGATGATTGAGTTTGTTTTCGACATAAACAAATTTAATAACTCCCTAGAGTTACTTTCCATTAGTTGTATGGGCAACACCATTTCTGACGACGAATTCGTGGTAAGATTTCCGCACAGGTCCGGCTACTTCGTCAGTTATGCATGCTGTAGATATACTATTTCGTTCCTCCAAAATATGTAAAGTTTACACGTACAATGCCCAAGACAATACAGCTACAGCATGCATAATGAAGTAGGGACCTGTGCGGAAATCATCCCCCTTCCTGACTTCGACCAGATGAGCCCAACAGACTGCAACACTGCGTTCAGGGTCGAGAAAGCAGATTTTGACCGCCTTGCAGAAGCTTTGTACTGAGATCTCCGATGTCTTCAGGTGCAGCCGAAGAGAACTGTGTGCGATGTTTTGGAGAGTCTGGCTTGCTTTTGAACAGAACAGCTTGTCCCTTCAGGTTGAGTAGTCCCCGTGCAGGACTCCCTTTCTTCGCGCCGAAAACATTCCTTGCCAACATTGCTCTCAAAAATACAACATCGTTCTCTTCGGTCCACTCCATGGGTCTAAAACGGAACACAAAATGTTGTCAGTAGTGTAAATATTTCATAAAATGACTAAAACCAAAGGGAACGTACGTCTGTTCCGTTCTGTTTGAAATAAAATTTTTTGTCAGCCATCTTTTCATTCATCGACCGATTCTCTAAATCTAAACAAGAAAACCGCCCATTCATACGATAAAACCTTTACAGATATGTAAGAGGATGTTCTTTCCAGCCTTTTAAGTTGATTTAAAAGCCAATATCATAAGAACCACAGGGAGAAATACGTAAATATACTCACGTTTTCTAGACACCGCTAAACCAGCTGTTTTCACGTCTGCGCCAAGCACACAAGGACTACCGGAAATAAAACTAAACTTCCAGACGCAGTCGCCGTCGTCAAAAGTCGAGGTGTTAAAGTTCCCTAGTGTTAGCGGCGGCGGCATCGTTGGTTCGTGTAGATGTGGTTAGGATGTATATGTTTATTATGGTTGTCAATTATTTGTTTAGTGTTGTTCATTCAGCTGTAACTGATCTTGACGGTGCTGCGGTTGAAGATTTTTCGGAGCTCGTGGTCTTTTGGGAAGTGCTTATCAACTAGAGCGAGGAACTGTGTCCGATGTTAGTACTTGTGTTCTTGCTGAAAGTGGGGCTGTACCACAGGATGTTACTCCGTTGTCGATTTTAAATTTTTCGCTTGTTAAGTGGACTGACCATTTTCCAAGTTTTCTAGAAGGCTCGAGTGCATAACGACAAAATTGTCTAGAAAAATGGGATCAATGTATCTGGGCAACTGTGATTCTACCCCTCCCCTAACCCAGCATTAACACTAAGAGTACTTATTACAACTTGTTGGGTTAGGGGAGGGGTAGGTGCACTGTTGCCCAGATACTGACATTGATCCGAAAAAGCATTAACGAACTGCGCGAGTATAGTTTAAGTTGTGACTTCTACGGTTTGAAAGAAATAGAGGAAGAAAATGGCACAAGGATGCCGCCACTATCACAGGAAGAAACTGAACAAATTCATCTTTCCAAGGGTGCCGTCTTTGATGTTGACGTCATGCTTGCTGAAGCCCTCTAAAATTATGGATGAAACGCGCTCGTCTCCTGTTTTACCCGTTATCAATAATGACTGCGTTTAACTTTTAATGGTAAAAAACTCAGATTTCAATACGAGTTTACAACAGAGATTTGTGTCCACTGCACATTAGATTTGTACAAATTAATAAGCCGTAGGACGAGGGCTCATGTAAGGGACGGACCATTAGAAAAGTGATGGGGGGGGGGGGGGTGGGGAATTTTCAGCTTGCACGAATATTTTTTTCGCTCACTGCTTGTGCAGGAATTTTTTTTTCAGGTGAACCCCTCTGCACGAATTTTTTTTTACTACGTGAAAAAGTCACAATTGGACCTTCCTTCTGCATGAATTTTTTTTTTATCTTCTTCTTTGCATGAATTTTTTTCTTGGCATTTTCCCTTGCATGAATTCTTTTTTGGTTTTTTCCCCATCCCGCCCCCCCCCCCCCCCCATCACTTTTCTAATGGTCCGTCCCTAAGGATCCAGAACCACTCGCAACATACAAAATATACTGTTTATAGGCGACTCAAGTCCACTCCCGTGCTTAATTGCAATCAGAATTCCATTATAGTCCTGGGAATGCCATTAAGGAAAGCAAGAACCTTTCATCGTTAATATAAGAATTTCCGATTGCGATCCAAATGAAACACCTTCGTTAAAATTCGTCTTATTGCAAGATATCCGAAATGATCGGATAGTCTTACCAGGTATTCCTGTTTTCCCGTCAGGAATTCAAATTGGACCTCGTTCTCCTTTTACCGCCTTGCATGTTTTTCAATAGCTTAAAACCCTTACAGTCACAATCATGTCACGCCTTGATGATTTTCCGGTAATCTGTTAGATGGAACACAAACTATTGAATTCCAAAATGAAGATTTCCACTGGGAAACTTCGTATATATGCTCTGTAAAATGACAAAACGAGCTTGTTAATACACGGTCTTATTTAAGTGTGCAGAGTTTGTTAACTGTCATGAAAATGAACTCCCCCATGTAACCGAGAATAATCTTACCATGGGTTTCGACATCTTCAGCCATACTAATTTAATAATAATTTAAATTATTTTGAATGGGTCATTGAAAGCTTGAAGTTTTACAAGCCGTAAGTAAATTTTTCCTACCCTCAAGCAATTTTATCACTTTTTACCATTCGAGCAGTCTCCAACTACAATAGATTCTTAGCTACGCTCGAAATTGACATAACGCTTTTTTACATTTTGGGTGTCGCGTTCTAGCGACTAAGCGCTCGCTTAACATTTACTTTCTGAAGGCGACAATTTCCTTTCACTGCTTTGAGTAGAAGCATCTTTCCTAGGACATGTTAATTTGCATCGTTTTTTAATCGCCTTCGGTTTATTCCTGCTCTTATCACTAATCTGCTACGATGCATTTGGCAGACCATCAAAAAGTCGCAAAAGCACCGAGTTATGATGTCGCAAAGCTTTCATTCAAACCCTTTGAATTTACTAACGTACGAGGGGGCTCTCTAACTCAAATCATTGAGCGCAATAGCTTTTCTGCTCTCTTAATATCTGTCTTCAATTTTCGAACCTGCTTCTTCAAATTGACGTTCTCTTTCTCTAAAGTAGCAGTCTTTTTGGCCACCGAAATTTCTCGGTTACGCTTTGCTTCTCTCGATCTCTTAGCCGCTAGATTATTCCTTCTGCGTCTTTCCCAGTACTTACTGTTCTTATCCCTATCACCCTTCATATTTTCGGCCGTTTTTGTTGGAGATACAGACTCAAATTCGGCATTAAATCTATCTACTGACGCTTCTTTGTCATCAATGTTTTTACTATGAGCTGCAATCTTGTCTCGCAGTTTGTTCACGACCCTGCAGTACGCGTGGTCGTCCTTAATGTTCGCTTGTAAAGCTTTTCGCTTTCTCAGTTCACGTTTGCACAAACTGTTCATATTATCAACAAAGTCATTAGAGCTCGAAGAAAAATCTTCACGAACTCCCGTGGCTTCAAAGCTATTGTCCACATTACTATCCTCCGTCGATATTTCTGAAGCTTTACTATCAACACTACCGTCTTCTTCTGAATGTAGACTTTCAGTAGTGAAGTCTTCCAAGAGAAAATTATCGTCGAAGCTGTCAAAATTCTCGTCCACAAAAGGCAAGGACGTTATAAGTTTAGCAATCTGTCCACAAGTCCACGTCTGCTCGTCGTCTTCTGTTTTAATGTTTATGTGAGTATAGAGTGAATTTGGAAACTCGCCATCAAATAAGCTGGCGTTCAGCGTGCCACTGAACTCCCAACCCAAACTGTCTCCAAAATCGAGCGTCTCTGTGGGCAAGCCATCATCCGACGAACGAGGCGTGGTTGGGCAAGAGCTCCGATCGCTGTCAGTACCGTATTTCATGGGATCAATGTCTTCCCCTGAAGAAGAAATGTTGAGTCTTAGACACTACTACAACTAGATGCCTCACGACAGAAAGGGAAATTCACCATGCCACAGTTTCCCCGGAAAGCAATATTCATACAACGAGTGAAACTATGTACTACACCGCCAAGCACCTAGGTCGCTGTTATCCAATCGCCCGCGACCCCATCCGCCCCTCCCGTTTGCAAGTCACCAAACACGTTGGCCCCTCAATAAGAGGGACCTGAAGAGGTAAAACGGGAATTGGGATTTGCCGAGTTTTTCCCTGGGAAAATGGGATTTAAGTCACTGGGGCTAGATCACCGAGAATGGGAATATTTTCACGAATTCTGCCATTGGGAATGGAATGTGAGCACTGGGAAGTGGGATTGTGGAAAAAAATTCGCTGGGAAATGGGAATGGAGGTAACCCCCACCCCACCCCACTTCAGGACCCTAAAACGATCGACATGCTATGTGAAACGGGGTGAAGCTAGGATTATTCAAAGGGGGGAGGGGGGGGGCACAAGGTCACCTTCATAATTTTAGTTAAGAACAAGAACATGGTCCACAGCAGATGTTTGGTCCTGCAAATGGAGTATTGTAGCTACCTAGCACTGGAAAAGATTTATTGCATGTTCATTCATCGGATTCGCGTGTTTCGCCACTTAAATTTTAGGGAGAGAAAACAATTATCTCACAAGGGGGGGGGGGTGACGGGTACCCCAGGATATCCCCCAGTGAAATACTCAGTTTTTGACCAAAAGGCCTTTGATCATAATCACATCAAATTTATTCTCCACCAAGGAGGGCAAAGACAAAAGTCCTGACATTATATCACTTATACTCAAAATTATGGCACGGACTATTGATTACAATCAGATAACGAACCTCCCCACCCTGCTTCGAAAGGGATTGGCGCTGCACGTGGCCAAGACAAGGAAATTACATGTTCACCTGTGCGACTTACAATTTGGTCTAGGAATGATGAAAAGAAGTTTTACTCTGTTGATTTCTTGATGAACTACGGCACAATGATGCCAGGAAATTCTTTCAAGGTAACATGGACATCAAGCCGAGTCAAGTTTAAAAGTTCTAAACATATGTTTCCAAAGCTTGTAAAATTATTTAGAAAGCTAAGTCAATCCATTTATAACTTGGGAAAAGTTGTAGTAATAATTGAGTGATTTTAAGTAGATAACAACTTTCGATAAAACTGAGATAAAACTGAGTACCAACCGTGGTTCTGTCCCACCATTTCAGTGACCCTTAAAAAAGAACACGCCAGGAAAGACAAAAACTTTGCACTTCTGGTTTATGGTACAATTGACTTAGCTACACTTCAGTGCCGAATGATTGATTTCAACGAAAAATTTCAGAATCGATCAGCTGAAACATCAACTCAGGCCCAACTTGTAGCGGACCGATGTTCTATAAATAATATTTGAAATAAATCAGTTACGCTTTTATCTAAAATTACAGAATAGAGCAAGTAATAACTGGAACTTTCCTTACCATACAAGCTTGGGAGACGTGCCGTAGAAATAACCTCCATTTTAAAACAAAATTGTTTCTTCCACTTGACAGTGCTGTCCGAACAACAGGAACTGCGCTTACTACCTTACTCCTCGCGTAACTCTGCTACATTGACCACAGTAAAGCCGGTCGGCTTGTTGTTATTACGAAGACGCACGTGCATTTTCAAACACCTAAAATTAGCTAAATATATTTTCATGGTTTATCATAAATTATTATGTAATCTATTATTTGATTGGTTTGTCTCTTAACAGTCACGTTGAATCTCACGAGGAATTTCACCATTATATGTGTCTCAGTCACGTTGACGCGCTATGAATAAAATAGTACTCAGGTGTATGGGCTGAGAAACACTGGACTTTGCGGTGGCGTGACTTGAGACGCGTGACCAGCGAAAGAGTCCTGGCAAAAATCATGAACAGAAAGAAATATCAACTGTCGATTTCCTTGACTAATATAAGTCTTATTCTCGTTTATAATCTAAACCATAATTAAATTTGCCGCCTTCTAGGTACGGTATAAGCGTAGTTTTTTGTTGATTACGTAACAAAAAAACGATATTTGCATAACTTTCACAGCACACGTGAGTTTACATGTGATAGCTCTATAGAAGTAAAAATTCAGAAAAACATTGAATAAAACACTGCACTTAGCTCAACTCGTTTACTCTCTCCACAGAAACGCTACGTCTCCTGTAATAATTATTGCCAAGATAAAAACGGAAACTAAGAACTGTTGGAAACTTTCAATTAGTAAGATGTAAAATTTTTGTCATCGTTGGCCTTTCGGCTCGGCTCGGGTGTTTCTCGAGAGAATCCGAAAAATTTTCGGGGTCGATAGTCAATCGTAGAAATATGAGGCAATGGTTTTACAAACTACATCACAGATGGAGAAGTTTCCGAGTCTCGCAGACGATATCCGCAGTTTCTTCGGCCAAAGACTTCCAAAGAAGACAGAACCATTAACACTTCCGGTAAACTAACTTCCGGCTTGATCGATCATTATTGCCCGACTTGTTAGGATGGGACTCTCATGATCGTCTCTTAGTTAGAGAGCAATGATTTTATTAGCGAGGCCCTCCGCGATACAAAACAATACACATTAATTCACCGTTGTATGTTGGCAACCAGCGAAACGGCTTCGATTCCACTTTTCAGACGCCTAGATTTCAGACTTTGTTTCGTTGCCACAGGTAGCCCATGCTCTCCTTGATACGGTGCGACCTCTATTAACGGCGACATTCGGGACTTTGAAAACTGGTAAGGTACTGAATTAGGCAGAAATGGCAGTCAACGGGATTTATTGGCTCTATACCCGGGGACTCTACATAGCAAAATGCTTTTTGAAAAGAGTTATATACGTAAAGATACTCATAAATAAATCCCCGAAACGAAACTTTTTTTTCACGCCAACAGTCTTTGCAAATTCTATTGTTGTTCAAAACCCTAAATTTTTAAAGGACTGACACGTGTAGACCTTTTGCGGCTTGCGACTTGTCATGACAATAGAAATTTATCACCAAATCTTATTGCCGTCTTCCTGACGCTGATACTATTTCGCTCGAAAAGATTGAATTTACGAGGTGAAAAAGCAACAAATATTTGACCTTGGAACAAAAAAAGGTTGAGTAGAGGTATCGAATACACGTGACAAATAATTCAGGACTTCAGAATGTGGCCGCTTCGTAGGGGTCGCTCTGTATCTGTTTGTAATTCTTCGTAAACAATATGTAAGATAAACTCTAGCTCACTTAAAAGGTTCCTTTTGAGCTTATTCTTTGGTAACAGTGATTTCAGGCGATTTTGTCAACGTTTCCTTTTCCAAGTTGAACGAGTTCTCTGGACAAGTATCTTGGTAACCATGGTTACCAATACAGCAGTAACGTTTACCTTGGGGAATAAAATCATTTTGCGGAATTTTGTTCAGCATTGTATTGTACGCACTTATTCATGTTATAATCGCCTCGTAATACTCATAAATAATTAAATTATGCAGAAGTAAAACTCGAAAAACAAAGAACCTCTTATTTTTGCTTATGCAAAAAACATCTCTGGGCCAAATATCAAAAGAAAGCTGTGATAAGCTCTTGCTTCGACTTCAACAAATTGACGGTTCTTTAAAGTCATGTCGAATTTTCTACCAGGCAAGAATTTCGTCTTAAGTTTTTTATTGTTTTCGCTACTTTTGTACAAATGCAAAAATCATTTTAGACAAACAAATTCTCTGGTCATTACTGTTCAAGCGATCTGATAAATAAGATCATCAGTGAAATTTAACAAAACGATATCGATCATGACAGGGACGGCGCAGCGTATTTTACAGTGGAGTAAAGTGGCTTAAAAAGGAGTGCCGAAGGCGTAAGTTTGTAGGGGGGTCTGGGGACATCCTCCCCCAGAAAATTTTGAAATCTTGAAGCTCGGAAATGATATTTTCAACATTCTCCATGAGATATTTCTTTAAAAAAAGATAGCCTGGATAAGTCTAAAGTGTCAAAAAATGTCATTGTCGTAAGAAGTGGCGGGGGGCGGGGGGGTTAAAGCCCCCAAACCCCCCCCTCCGGCGCCGCAGTCCCTGCATGAGTAGTTCAGTTTTAGCTTACACATTGGAAACGTATTTGATGCAGATCGATACATTTTGGGAAAGAAAAATTGCGAACAACCATGGTAAGCGCGCAAGGTTTGTTGTATTTCTAGTCCCTTGTGTGGGCTTTGATGCGTGGGTTTTCATTTTAAAGGCTGGTTTTCAATAACGACGGAGTCGGCCGGTCGTAAGAGACCTAGTGAAAATTGGAGTCGTGAACGGAGTCACAAGCTCGACGGAATCGGAGTCGGAAGAAAACTCTGACGCTCGTGATCAAGCTAGTGAAAACTAGATTGTCGGAGTCGCAAGCAGCAGCGAAAGGACAAACCAATCGTAAGGCCTGGATTCTAGTAGTCTCCTCCGCAGCCGTTATTAGGGAGCTTAAAGGAGAACTGAAGGCCATAAACGACATTTTTTAGTCACCTTTATAAGAAATTAAATAGTACTAATTGAGTTAAAATTACAGTTTTTGTACCTTAACGGCCATTGCAAGGTTGTTTTACACGGAAAAAAGCCCACGAAAGAGACACGCTGTATGTCCGCCATCTTGTCCACCATTTTGAAGGCGCGGCGGCTGAGCATGACGTCATTGCGCTCACTTGCATACGCGCCAAATTTCAAAATGGTTCAATGCGTCGTGGTAGGTTGTTCGAATAGAACTCCCAGAGATTCGAAGAAAGGAATAAGTTTTCATCGCTTTCCACTGAAAGATCAAGGACAGCTCAATAAATGGCTGGCTCAGATAAAGAGAAAGAACCTACCGCCACTGAAAAACTGCCACATCTGTTCAGATCATTTTGAACCATGGTGTTTCGAAATTGACTACAGGCAAGTGCTTTTGCCCGGTAAAGCCCCAAAACGCGGCAGCTTAAAGGATGATGCTATCCCCACTAAATTTCCACACAAGAAGAACTCAAGCCAAAGGCCTGCCAGTGAACGCCGAAAACGTAAAGCTCACCATGAAGAGGTAAGTGGCGTTTGGTATTCGTACGAGAGCGGCGTAAATACTAATTCTATCAGAGTGCGTACAAAGGAAACAGTAAAGACAAGATAAATGTCGATTTTTTTTTCAAATGTGCAGGGTCCGAAACAGCAAATGACCTTTATTTCTTGAATTTGTATTCAACATTTCAGGCCCTCGATCAAATTTTGGAAAGCAGTGAACAAGTTCAGGCTGCAAATAATTTTCCAAACGAAGGTTTCGTGACATCTAAGGCAGTGCGGTCAAGTGTCATGAAATGTTCCGCGCCGAAACGAAAAAAAAGAAAATTGAATTTCTGGACCCTTTCAGTCGACTGCTGTAGTCAAACTGTTGTAACCACAGTGGATCAAGCATGCCAGACGGACATACCCTTTGCCATCGACTTCCCTCAGGTGAAATCTATTCCCTTAGCTCACGTTCAGCACGCTGTATTTCATGACCATAGCTACGCGTCCTCCAGTGATCACCCGGACGAGCAGAATGCTGATGTTAGGGAGTCTGCACAACCCAAGAAGGAACTAGATTTCACCGAGATGGAAATAAAATGCAATGAAGAGCAAAGTGACGATGAATGGCTGCCGGAGATGTCCGAGTCTGATGAATCAGAATTTGGAGACGACCCAGACAGCGATTTCTTCGAGGAAATAGAGCGTTGTGACACGAAAAGCGAAGTTCCGGCTGATGATGATGACAGTGATGATGAGGTGGAAAAGGAGTCCAACAACTGGCTTGAAGAAAACTGCGGAGATCTTCACGAGGAGAGAAAGTTTATAGTGTTTGAAAGCAAACTAAAAGAGCTTTTCTCTCAATGTGTTCACTGTCCCAATTGTGGACGGGAGGTAAGAAACGTAACTCTGAAAACGAAAGGTTCCCTGGCGACCATTGAAACCCTTGCCTGCTGCGAAAAACCACTGCGGTGGCAGACACAACCCTTTGTTAGTTCGATGGCAGCAGGAAATTTACTTCTAAGTGCTGGAATTCGCTTTACAGGGAATGATTACGGTAACTTTGCCAATGTTGCAAAAGCAAGTAACATCCAATTTTTCAGTGAAAGAAATTTCAACTTCACTCAGAAAAAATACTTGTTCCCCATCGTTAACAAAAAGTTCACTGAACATCAAGCGGAGATGTTAAACGAAGTGAGAAACACGGAGGTTGTGGCAGGAGGTGATGGTCGCTGTGATAGTCCGGGCCACTCGGCAAAATACGGGACTTACAGCATAGTGGACACAACTTCATCAAAAGTGCTTGACTTTTCACTAGTACAAGTAACCGAAGTTAAGAATTCAAATGGAATGGAGCTAGAGGGATTAAAGCGTTGCCTAAATCACCTGCAAGACGAAAATGTCACCATTTCCAAACTTGCAACTGACAGGCATGTACAAGTGAGAGCGCATATGAAAAAAGAGAGGCCGAATATCAAGCATAACTTTGATGTTTGGCACATGGCTAAGTCTGTGCAAAAGAAACTTACCAAAAAGACGCAGACAAAACCATGTGCGGCCCTCAAACCATGGGTACATGCTGTTGTAATTCACTTGTGGTGGTGCGCAAAAACCTCACAGGGTAATGCCACCGAATGTGTTGAAAAATGGAAATCCATAGTGTACCACACGGCCAACATCCACCACTGGGATGGCTGTCAGCATTTCGATCAGTGCGCGCATCCACCCATCCCAAGAGAAACGGAACAACGGAAGCAATGGCTTAAAGTTGGAAGTCCCGCCCACGATGCATTGAAGGAGGTTGCCTGGAACAAGTCGCTTCTGAAGGACATCGCAATGCTTGCTGAGTTCATCCATACAGGCATCCTGGAAATGTATCATGGCCTTATGGCAAAGAAGTACTGCAAAAAATTGCAGCACTACTCCTACGAAGGCATGAGGGCACGTACTCAACTTGCTATTCTCGACCACAATCATAATGTGGGACGTACCCAAGCCCAGACAAAGGAGGGTGCAAAGAAACACAAATTTGTCTCTCCAAAGGGAAGTCAGGGATGGGTTGCAAAGCCTCAATATGAAGAGAAGTCTTACCAGTTTTTGGGAGATCTTATGACTGGTCTACTGGCATTTAAGAGGAGACAAATTGAGGTACCTGCCCTTCCCCTAAGGCCTGAAGCACCGAACATTGCTCCTACAGCAAGGCCAGCGAAAGAGGATTTGATCGATAAACACAGATCTCGTTTCAATTCAGACAACTGAACAAAGTTTTATTATATTTCTTTTACACAATTTCTTGTATCCAGGATAAGTCCACCTCCGAGTAGCTTTCATCAGGGTTTCGAAAACCTGTGTAATTCCCATCAGCATTAGGATAGACTCCTCTAATTGCTTTCACAACGCAAGCAGGGATTACTTTTCGGACATACCTCCCCAGTCTATTATGTACCCACCATGTAAATTGGAGATAAGCTGCATAACGATAATTTCTGAAAGAAGAAACATGTAAATATCAAGTTCTACCCCAGAGGTGTTGATTGTAGTTCAGTTTCTAGGCCAGTTAACCTCAATATATTATGCGGAGTGGTTCTATTTTATTCCAATTTTGTATTGTGACGACTAAAAACTGAGAAATGAAGTTAACGTGTATGTTTCGTGTTTCGAGAGCACTACAACAATGACTTGAATCACTAAATTGTTGTTTTTGATTTTAAAAGGTAAGCGATTTCTCTGTCCCAACATTTTTCAAAAGTGTCAAAGCTTGTGGTGTATGGTGTTTAATCGTACTTATTGGTAGGTAAAAGACGGTGATTCCAAACATGTTCATCAAAACATTATTTACAATTGTAGGTGCAGTTATGTGGTCACGAAGTCACGCTCATATCTTACTGTTTTATACGTGCTTATTGTGGTTGATGCATATAATGTTTAAATCACTTTTCCATCAATAAAAATAGCTTGGAATACTTCAGCCAGTGACTAAAACTGAATGCCATCAGTAGATATTATATATCTTCTCAGCGAAATAAAGTAACAAGAACAGACATCCCACATTCTTGTTTTGGATACCTACATATTATTAAGTTCTCGCGGCGCTCGTATTCCACGCGCCTGACTCAAGCCAACAATGGCTGTCTCCAGCACCTCTCTTTGCAAGCATACTGTATTAAAACTAGGATGCTGAGTAATACAGCCGTGGAGATATTCTGTTCCCATATCTGAGCCAAATAATGAAAACATGGTATCACAGAATTCGCAAACAAAAGATCGCACAGAAATTCATATCACGGAATACTTACACACACAGAAACAACACGATCGATCATTATCGTAATATTTATTCTCGTTTTTTCAATAATTTTCACCTGACAGTTTAGATACAGCTTCGTCCATCTCTTGGCAACACAGACATTCTCTTTCCTGTTGATTTTCCCAGTTTTCGCAATGACCACAACTACACCATACTGTATTTCCTCTCCTGGCGATCTCGTTCGGATTTTCAGCTCCTTCCTCGTCGGAATCCGAGAGATCTCGCATGGGTTCAAATGAATATGGTTCAAACTCGGCCATTGCTACCAAACTACCACTTTCTCTAAGTAAACTATTCTGCTTGCTTTTTGAATACCAATATCTGAGCCCACTCCGCTTCTTTTATCATCAAGAAGAGAACCACATGAGCGCAATGACGTCACAAGATGGCGACTGGCATTCCTTTTTTGGAAGTGACCGGAAGAGAATGCTTACAAAATGGCGGCGATTCAAATTTGACCAAAACGCTTGGTTTTACGCCGTTTTCACATCGAAAAACTTGTTTTTCCTCATCCCCAAAGCGAAATTATGGTTTTCCCTTTCATCATAAGTAGCTACAAAAAATATACCCTGTAGCCTTCCGTTCTCCTTTAAGCTCCCTATTAGGATCGTCACGCAACGCTTCTCCCCCAGACGTTTAATACTGGAAGTGGCGATCAAGGAATAATCTTTCAGCAAGAAAGTCGCGCGAAACCAAAACAGCCAAGGATATGTTGCCTGCAAAGAAGACTGATGAACTGCAGAGGGAAAATGACAAGTTAAGGAGGCTCATTGCCTATCTATTACAAATGATACAACAACAGAAGCCACAGACAGCTTTTATGTTGTTAAGGGTCGACTGTACCTTGACATGGCAAATTCCATTAAATTCAACTTGGCAATATTAGTAATGGATTCCGCGTAATATAGCCATGAACTGTAAATCCTTTGGTTCAATGTGATGTAAAGTAATATCCTATATTTAGATGATCTGTAATAAGAATGAATCAGACATGTAAAAAAATTCCCCTAAAATGTGTCGTTTCCCGTCGCCCAAACGACCCATTCTTATGCAGAAGCAAAGAAGAAATAGAAGAAAAAAAAATGCAAATAATTTATTTTTATTTCGAATAGAAATCTTTTACATCCAAATAGATTTACCTGGATATCCAATCAACTAGCTAAGAAAATTCACAACGGAAAGCAAAAACGTAACCAGGCCATCACACTTTAGCATCCAGACACGATGAAAACATCGTATTATGCACCTACCAATGTAAATCCCGTTCGCGGGGGGGGGGGGGGGGGTGCGGGCAAGGGGTGGGGATTTGACCAAGGAGCAAGAATTCTGGTCAATTTCCCAAGGGTGGGGCAGCATATGTTCATCAAATGTAGTCAAAATCCCCACCCAGGGGCAAAATACCAAATAAAAGACAAGCTATGCACATACCTTTAATAACTTGTGACTTAAACTTGGTATGAATCTCACAAACTTGATTTAACCGATCTCCCTTACGAGACAGCATGATGTGTCATGTACATCATCATGCCTGTGAGAGTATTCAATAGACAATGAAAACGAATTTAAACTGGAACTTTAAACAGTGATAGATAAACTATCCCTATAAAAGGTGTCCTCCAATCAAGACTTCAACTTAGGAGTATGAAACTCGAAGACTTGACTTAAACTATGAATTTCTCAAACTTGAGGAACTTCTTGCCCTCGCAGCTTTTTGCGACCCTTTGTTTCTGTTTGCATGAACACTGCTTAAATGCTCGAACCACATTTTGTCTTGGCCCCAGTCTCTCTGCCGAACAAATCAAATGTCCCGACACCCGAGCAAAGGTACTCGATCAAACCTCCCACTGAGGAGATGGATTCCTTGGTCAAATCCCCATCCCTTGCCCGCACTCCCCCCCCCCCACCCCACGGGGTTTACATTGATAGGTGCATTAACTGTAATTCGTCGTGGGCTTGGGTCTCCTGTGATCAAAGCAGTGCATCGTCATCCAGTCCAGACACCTCATCCGTGTCCTTCAAAAGAGGGGTCCCTTCATCAGAGTCAAAGGTGGGGTCCCTCTTGTTTCTCGCCACCGTTCCTCTCACCGTGTGCCCCACGCTTTGCACGTGTTGTACAAAGTCGTCACGTACGTCGGACACGTCACACATGGAGAAAAACGATGTGCAGCAGGGGAGAGGTGTGTTTGTGCGGTCTATGTAGGGTTTGTGTGAGAAGACGTAATAATGAGCGATGGCGAAAATAAACATCTCAATGCACACCAGGAAATTCTGTTAAAACACAAAAAAGGAGAATAAACAAAAGGAAGGTTAGAAGACCAACAGTGATGAAGCATTATTATTTTTTTTGGGGGGGGGAGGAGGGGGTGGGGGGTGACGTTGGGAGGAGGACGGTGGATAGGACGGGAGACGAGGCTCCGAACAACGCCCTTGAGGTTCTTTGAAGGTTGTTATAATTTAACTACTAGCAGTAGTAGGTTTCAGTTAATGAAAACCCATTCCAAATTAATTTAACTATAATTTGTTCATAGTCAATGCTTGAAAAAACCTTAAGAGCTGAAATTAAACTGATAGTGAGACAGGAGTCCTTGATGGGCTCCTGAGCGAGAGATAACGAATCAATTAGTCAATGGACTTACTGTTGTGGACTTGTACTTCAGCTTAAACAAAAATAGTTATGGTAAGGCGAGTTTTTCCTGAACTTGACAAGTGGTTGAGCCAATAGCAGTAAAATTCCAAACGATTACAAGTTTTTAAACCAAGCTCACCATTTGTCACTGACGTTATACAGTCGAACCTGTATTAAGCGGGACCGATTAAAATGGGTCACCCTCTATTAAGCAGTCAGTTCTCAAAGTCCCGAAAATAACTTCACTTAATGCACTGCAATTTTGACGGTCACCTCTATTCAGCGGTCGCGGTCACCATTTGGGTAACTACTTGATGTAAGTCCTGCCGTGCCTGGTGCCTACACCAAGTGATTACCATCATTTGCGAAGTCCCTACAGGCCTTTTTCTATTGTCTTGACCTCACTTACTTGTTCATACAGTTTCAAATAATGTGACACACAGGGTACAATTGATTTCCTTGTCTATTTTCGCAAATCATTCAAACGTCCGAAATGACTGAAAAAAAAAAAAACAACCACAGAAACTGATATCCAATTACTTTTCTTCTCAATCAAATAGGTTGTAAAAGAAATTTCACTCTTTTTGTTAGTATCTTTCTACGTTCTCCTTCTTAAACAAGTTATCGTTGCAGTTCAGTCAGTTCAGTAATTCTGATCGAGTAAATGGTTTTATCAGCGCTATCATTCATAAATTGTACATTAAGTGATTAACAGTGATATAAAATGGCACTTTGATTGTATTTTAACTGTATTAATTTTCTTGCAACCGGTATTAGGCGGTCACCCTGTATTAAGCGGTCACTTTAATAGCCATTCCCCGAGGGTGACCGCTTAATACAGGTTCGACTGTAGTAAATGAAGAGGAAACTATTCATGTGCTCATTTGCAAATAAGATCTACATGTATGTGAACCACAGGCGGCCCAAGCCACCGTTTTGAAAGAGATCGAATGAAATTAGAACGGTGTTAAATTAATGAAATCAAATCGTGAACCCAATAAAATCGACTTGCTTTGTCCCTATGTGGTATTTTATGTTTCCCGTTCTGTTCTCTGGCCATTATAAAACGACTTGCATAGCGCTGTTTCAGTTTTTCACTTGATTAAGCTTGGGCCGCCTGTGTGCAACAAAGGAAATAGTACTAAGACGTCTGCACATAGACTAAACTTGGGCCACCTGTGTAAGAGCACGCCTTTGGAAGAACACTTACTTGGATTCCGTTCGCAACATCTTCAACTGTGTAGAAAACCCACGTGTGTTCCTCAGATATAACACCAACCTAACCAGGTATAAAAAAAAGATAATGAACGATATAACTAAACATTTTACCCAGCAAATGCGATTTAGTTAAAAAAAAAACGAAGAAACAAATAAATAAACAAAATAGACACAAAAAAAGTTCAGCTTAAGTTCCGTGAGGTAAATCTAAAGATGAGATATGCAAGATCGAATGTTCTTTAATCTTCGGAGCAAAAGGCGTTATCCGATTCCCAAATGTAAGACCGAGAGTTTCAAAAATAGTTTTTTAGTAAGATCATGTATTGATAACGAATTTTAGCGCTCGGTGAGTTTTGTAAATGAGATCGATGACGTTTTATATATATTAACGTTTTAAGTTAAACGAAGAAACAAATAAATAAACAAAATAGACACAAAAGAAGTTCAGCTTAAGTTCCGTAAGTTAAATCTAAAGATGAGATATGCAAGATCGAATGTTCTTTAATCTTCGGAGCAAAAGGCGTTTTCCGATTCCCAAATGTAAGACCGAGAGTTTCAAAAATAGTTTTTTAGTAAGATCATGTATTGGTAACGAATTTTAGCGCTCGGTGAGTTTTGTAAATGACCTCGATGACGTTGTATATATTTTAACGTTTTAAGTTATGTTATATTCATAGGACTTTATCATTATCTTTTATTATACTCACTATTGTAATATTCTGTTATATTATATTATATATTATATTGTAAATACACAATTCAGCTTAGTAGCTGCAAGCTTTTTACAAATTAACTATCTATCTATCTATCTATCTATCTATCTATCTATCTATCTATCTATCTGTCTGTCTGTCTGTCTGTCTGTCTATCTATCTATCTCTTATTTACATGGAGTTGTGGGAACATGGAAGTCCCTTTCCCTTTCCATTCATGAGGCAACAAGTGTAAATTCTTTTAAAGCATTTATAGTTAAAATGTTTTTTTTTATGATTATTACATTCTTCTAGTGTTTTTACTGTTAAAATTTTTAATATTTATTACTACCGTAATTTAATTTGCATCATTAGTTTCATTTTTATTTTCATAGTATCATTTTAACTACCATTGGTGATCTGCTTTAATATGGGGTCTTGACTCTTTTGCATTTCATCCAATTAACTTCTGTTTAACTAGTCTCCCTCGAAGCCGAGGGAGACTACTGTTTAACAAATCGAATGTGGTTTAGCGTTGTCTGTACTCTTATCGACAACGAGTACGCGTCATCACAGTGGTCAAAATGTTGTGGACTCACGAGGCTCAGCCGAATGAGTGCACAACAAATTTTGACACATTCGATTTGTTTTTTCAGAGCGTGACCAAGATCGCGACACAAAGAAAGAGCAAGCGTTGTCTATGACTTTCTGGCAATCTGATTGGTTTGTTCTCCAAAATGAGCGTTTCTGATTGGCTATTGATTTGCGTGACACATTGACGCGAGCAGCGTTGTCTAGACTCTTATCGACAACGGCAAATTAGCCAATCAGATTGCGAGATTAGTAGCAATTGTGGTAAAATTTCGTATGCCATAAATTGTCAATAAATAAAAATAAATAAATAAATAAAAGTTTGATTTGAAAGATGCAAATGCGACTTGGAATTACGTGGGGTCTTTTGGGACATTACCCGGTCTGATACTGGTACAATATTGGCCCCCAAGGGACCACAAATCAAGAAATTTGATTGGCTGATTTTAGTTATTGACCCTCTGAGCTGTCTAAGTTGCGTAATAAGGCTGAGTATTGTCCAAATTCTTTCTTTGCATTTTTACTGACCGAGACAAAGTCAAGGTCAAAAATTAAGAATGCAAAAAAAGAATGAGATCAATATCTAGCCGTCTTGACTGAAGAAGCTTGGCAAATAAAGGATTTATTACATGGCCATTTTGTTTTGCAGAACCAAGTGAGAAATCCCAAACAAGCAAGATACAGTAGGCTCATCTTGCCTGCTCAGGCAGCCAATCAGAACTCAAGATTTGCCTCATATTGCATGCTCAGGGAACCAGTCACATATGGAAAAATTCCATAGACTGAGATAAAACTGAAATAACTAACAAGGACCTACAATTTAAGAGGTTCCACATAGGAAAAATAAAAACCCGAGAAAAAACATAGCCTGCAAAGCAGGCGTATTTTGGAGCGCGATCCATGAATTGTTTTCAGGAATAACGTTGTCCTGCCATCTTGGACGTTGAAACTACCAGAGAGTTGGGACGAGTCAAAACCTGATTTTAAGGGAGAGGCTGATGGGTTTAAAATAGGAGAGGGGGAGGGGGAGGGGAGGAGAAAAAATCTCGCCTCCCCGCCCCTCCTCCCTTCCACCGCCCCTCCCCCTTAGTCTTTTCCGTTGCTTTTCAAGATGGCGGCCACGATCAATGTACCTCCGAGTTTTCGTTAAAAAACGCCTGCTCTGCAGGCTAGAAAAAACAATGCCACGTGAACTTTTGCCACATACTGTCTTCTCAGGTCTGTTTGAGGCTATCCAAACTGTTTTAGCCATTCGGTCTCATTTTATTGGATGTTACAACAAAAGAGGAAAACTAGTTTTTGCTGTCTGTGCTGGTCAAAATAATGTTGGCACGGACCTACCTTTACAAGAATGGCAATCAACACACCTTGCCTGGTGAAAAAAAATAACACAAACAAAAATTAATAATTATAGACAATACAATCACGATAAGTACATGCAGTCTAATAACACAGACTTAATAGTTACTCAGTGCCATGCACAAAATTGTCCACAGCTTCAAGGACTTGGGTCATAATATTTTTGTGCAATAATTAATATGTAAAAATAGATACTTGGAATTTGCTGGAAAAGCCTGCCCATGCTATAAATAGATCAAAAAGGAACTCAGAAAAATTATTTACATAATACCGCCATTGCATTCCAGATGTGTTAAAACCATAACAAATCAGCAAGATTTTGCCCCCCCCCTCCCCCCCGAGTATATAGCATTGGTTATATTTTCAAGTTTAAAACTTCAGTGATTGCAAAAGTAGAAAACATGCACTAATGTGAACAGAAAATGCCCAAAACCATAACCTTATCTTAAATCAAATTTATTATAAATATAATTATTATAATAAGTAAAAAACAACAGCAAACTCAAAACATGGTCCTAGGTTTCACATCAAAAAGTTTCACTAACCAAAATGATGCAAACACCACTAGCTTAATGCAAAGAAACTTCCCAAATGGTTTTATTGGACTTAATTCTTCCCGTGTAGCTTTGTAGAACAAGACTAAGCAATAAAAGGCCCACTGAAAAGTAAGGGAAAAAGGATAAGAACGTACGAAGGGAAAGAACAGTATTATGCATTGCTTTACAAATACATAGATAGGTTCCTATGACTTGGCCAGATACATAAGCAGAGTTCATGGGTCAACAGATAATTGAGGCTGGCCAATAGGGGAAATCTTGGGGTTCCCCCTTAAAACCCATTTATGATCACGTACTCCACCCCCACTCACTCAACCAAGCAGAGTCTCTTTAAGTGGCCAGATGTAATAACCAGTTGTCTTACATGTAACATCTGGTACTTAATTCACACAAAATAATAATAACTATCAATAATACTTTTTAAGTATGAAAACATCAGTTGTCTTAAAAGATCTCCCTGGTTAATCATTCACAACCAGGGAAAGCAGGACATGGCATGTCAGAATATCCAGTTTCGAAAATTTCCTGAGAAAGCATGCCCTGGAAATCCCTCAGAAGTGGGTGCCTTCAGATGAATCACGATCGTGCCTTGGCGGTCAAATTGCCTGCTTGTTGAACCCTTAAATCTAGTACTTCCAAATGTTACCCAAAATCCTGACACACCACAACAGATACTGCACAAATCGGAATCAGTTCAAACTAAGGCAAGTGCATGAACACTTAACACTACTCTCACTTGCACTACCTACCACTTGTGAGCAGTTATTTATAACTACAATGTAAGACCAGGCTGTTGCAAAGCTCAAGTTCCCCTCATCATATTTCCCAGCAAGTTCTGTACAGCTGAAAGAAAGTTAAGCCAGACTAAACACATTCAATTGTACCAAATAACAGGCTGTAAATGACTACACAGAAAAAAAGTTGTAACACAGCAACTGGCCCACTATAACTTACATTCTACAGTCCCTTATCTAATGCAAACCAGTAGGAGGTTTAAATCCATTTGCCTTCATTTCTAGAATTATCCTTATGCAAAAAAGCAGAATCTATCAAATGGATCAGGGAGTAGTATACGGGTCTGCCTAATGTGCGAGCCAGCGAGCCATGCAAGTCATGCGAGCCAGGGTGCGAGTCATGCGAGCCAGGGTGCGAGCCATGCGAGCTACGGTTTTAACGTGAAAAAATATTAAATAACGAATATTATTATCCAACTGCAGCGACTACCGTCCAAATAACGGTACAAATATACCTGTAGCGATATTGTGCAGTTATTTGTACAGTAGAAAACCTGTTTGCCGTACAGGTCGGCGTGCGCACACAATACTATCACACTCTCCCTCTTTCACTGATAAATCTATTTAAATCTCTTTACTGGATGTTTGGTGTGTAGTATCGCTTTATATTTTCGCTCGTTGTTTGTATTTTGGCTGCCCTACAGGCTCGACAAAATACGACACAACTTGTAAAATATAGCGGCGCTTGTCCACCGCTAGCTGGACCGCACAAAAATTCACGGATAAACACAACGTATATCGCTCCAAACGTCTTTAGGAACGCCTTCTTTATTATTGTATCGTATCGTGAAACTAAAACAATTGATTTACGAAATTAGGGGCAAGCAAATAGCTGAGAGATATTCCAGGTAAATCAGACTTACATTATTGCCGGATCTGGCGAGAGTTGACATGAATAGAACCTTTCCTTCTTTCGTTAAGAACATTATTTTTTCAAAGAGGTGCAAATTGCGAAGAAACCTAAGTAAAACGATTAATCCATTGGCATAGTCAAGGTTCAGATACTGACATCAATACTATACAGATTAGATAACACTATCAAAGTCATGCATTCTTTGTAGCCTTTAGAACACGGTTGAGACAGAGACGTTCTTTGTTGCTCTTTGCTAAGTCTTTGTTTCATTTTTCATGACTCGCATGATTCGCACCCTGACTCGCATGACTCGCACCCTGGCTCGCATGACTCGGACCCTGGCTCGCATGACTCGCATGGCTCGCACCCTGGCTCGCATGACTCGCATGGCTCGCATATTAGTACAACTTGTAGTATACTATATAAAATATGTAGTATCTGTTTGTCTCATACATTGATTGAAATCAGAAATACAAACTAGAAGGGCACTCGGTAGAGCGCATACCTCCGCCCCCCACATATGTACACCCGATATTACACTCCTCTGGATCTGAGATCCGGAGTTTAATCCGGATAAATCCCAAATTATAATCAATTGATCCTGGGTATATTTGCGACCTTTCCACCAAATTTGGTGCAAATCTGTTGATTAGTTTTTTCCGTAAAACGATTAACAGACAGACAAACAAACAAACAAACAAACAGACAGGGGTGAAAACATAACCTCCCTGGCGGAGGTAATAATATCTGTCTCTGGACATCACCCTTTAAGTCAAATTCCACCCTTGCACTAAGTAAATCAAGATACCCAATCTTCAATGCCCATAAAATAACAGAAAAATAGTAATAGAGGTAAAAATGATGTTAATAATAATAATAGCAATAATAATAATAATACTAGTTAGATCATGTGTAAACCATACTTACAATGCAATGAAAGTGGTTAAAATCCTGACTACTGTGTAAGATAATACTCCATGTTTACATCTGGTGATCAAAGTTCTTGGAAAAAGCAAATTATTAAACACAAAAAATGAGTGAATGAGTGATTACACAGTGCAAAGTGTCACCTGAGCCTAAATATGGCTGCAGCTTACATGGCAGCAGCCTGTTGGTGAGTGATGCATTTTAATTACAGTGTATTAAATGAGTGGGGTTTGAACCCTCAGTGGAACTCCAGATCAGAAGACCAACATACTAATCACTACTCTGCAATCCCTTCAAACAGAATTACTAAGTCGCATGGCCTAAACAAGTTAAACAGACACATCCAAACCGGTCGCACAGCATTTTTATCTCCCTAACCATTATAAAGAACACTTGACTCTTTCAAATCGGCACGCTTTATCCCCACGGAACCAACAAACGCTTTTCATTCAGTTAATTTAGTTATTCCAGGAAGCTCATTATTTTTCTCGACTCGAAACTCGAAAGACTTAACTCGCGAGTCGGCAAACTCGATTCGAGACTCGATTCTCGAAATTTTCGAGGATCGAGAATCGAGTCTCAAGTCGAGTTTTGTAACTCGCGAGTGACTGTCAACTTACCTTTGAGCGGTACTGTATTCATATTAAATTGAATAACGGAACGTTAAGGAATGGATTGTTCTTCATCGTGGAAAATGTGATGATAATATAAATTCTTCTTTCATCACACAATGTATATAGTCACTGGATGTTGATCGAATAACTGAATGTTAAGTAATTATACTTTTTGGAAACTTTAACTTTCAAAGTAATGACATTCTTACTTTCCCATCCTCCATGGTGGCAAAATGCAACATGGAAAAAAATGTTCAACTGGAGGCTTGCCTGACAGAACAACTTCAAAGTCATATTCAGATGTTAGATAGGCCAAAAGAAATGTCATAAAGTTGTAGATCACGTAAGCTTCATAACATTCTCGTAAAGAATCCAGATAAATGGCAGCTTTAGGAAAACGGAGTGCAAGCCACTGTAAATTAAAAGAAGAAACAAAATTGTCCTCAATAATTTTGTAATGCCAGCAGCCATCATAATAATTATGCATTTTCAGTAAACAGAATGATATGTTACAAAATAGGAAGGTTTATCATATGACAAATAAGGCTCTGCACACACTTCTGTTGAAAACTATTATGAAAAGGTCCCAGCTGTTTGAGGGCCACATGCCATGGCATCAGCAGCGCTGCAAAAAGCCTCACAGCTCTGTACATGACCCCAACAACATGCGGCCATTGCAAAATGGGGAAAAATAAGGAAAGGTGGCAGTCATATGATAAACTGCTTATCGACTGGGTTAGGTCATGCCAGATGGGAAAATAGTTTGCTCTCAGTCATGAAGCAAACTCTCCAAATGGAAGTTGAATCTACAATCCTGCAATTACTGGTTTGGATGCTCCACCACTAATCTATTAAAGGAGACTCTTGGGAGCAAGGTCAAAATTCAAGTTCTCTCAATAGTGACACCAGTGGACGTTCTAACACAGATCACGTGATGGAACCACTGAGTAACAGAAGCAAGCGACTATTGACTTACACTGTCTGTGGCATAAATTGGAACCATCCATAGAATCCTGTTAGTGAGAGACAAAAATTAAGTGGGGAGAAAGTCTGAGAAGGATGTCTACATAGTTTGATATTTTAAACGCAATTTAAGGTAGAGTGGTAACAAAGGTAAAGAACATGGTAAGCAAGGTAAAGCATATGGAGTAAGGAATTGAAATTTATTGACAAGAGGAAAAGTTCATAAAAACCAGTAGGTTGTTTCTGGTTATTGCTCACTCTGTGTGCTAATTATAAGAGGAGAGCTCTAAATTGCCAAAATTTTCCTCTTGATGATAACACCCTGATTTCCCATCTTCAGGTAAATGAAAAAGTGTTGTTGGTATGAGTTTGTAAACTATACCTACTTAATTTTAAAAAATAACTGTGCTTCATGTTATTACGCGGGATGACGTAAGTCAGCCAGCGTATAAAAGTCGGTAGCGCATTTCGTTCGTCGTCTTGGGAGTCAAAAATTGCCTTGTTTTTTTAACTTTCCCGTATCCCGAGCCCGTCCCGAAAAAAATTGTGATTTTTATTGGCTGTAACTCCGAATCACGTGCAAGTCAGGTTGGATTGCACCATCGATATCCATGATTGCACATGATCAGCAAAAAACATACTGCGTCAGCAATTTTAAACCAACACATCCCGCGTAAACGCCTTCAGGCGTCTTCTTGTTAAGCAAAAGATCACTCTGTGGTCTTATGAACTCAAACAACAGGCATAAATATCGGCCAGTGAGCTTGGTAGATTTCAGAATTCGTCAATTTTTTTTCAGGACGTGATAGTACAGTGATAAGTTGGGCATTTTGTCAGCACTTGTGTCACTGCATAAGTGCTACAAACAGAAACTGGTTCGAAAAAATAAGTAAAAGAAAAAAATAATAAACTAATTCACCTGACAATACGCCTTTGCAACTCAGGTTTCGTGTAATTGACCAAATGTTGAAGAATTCCCCACAATGAAACGGGTATTGTTAAGAACACGAAACATCCTGCAATGAACCATGCCTCCACGTGAGTTTCCGCTCTATTTTTGTGCAGTTCCCAAACGCACAGAGGAAGAGCAACACAAAGAATAACAAAGTAGATCGAAAAAACAACAGGCCGCAACCAGCTTCGAGGAGTTCTGTTGCAACCACAACACACGGTTTCTGCCATAAACATTCAGCCGCTGTATTTCTGAGTTCCATTACACGAGTAAGACATCCCTTTTAAAAAGCAGAATGATGCTTCGTACGATTTCGAAAACAGAAATTTCCAAGAGGTAAAATTAACTTTAGCTTCGTAAGGTCTTCGCCAACTTCGTCGGCCATCGGAAGTCCACTCGATAGTTCTTCGTGACCACTAAGGGAACTTGTCAGTCAGCGGTCGAATAGAGAATTCATAGGCGCGAGAATTTGACCTTTGGAATAGCAACGTGCGCCTTGTTGTTTTGAGAAAGTTTTTGTTTTGTAGTTCTCTTGTAGTCGCTGACAGTGCCAGCACGAATGTGGAACTCGCGAGTTTTGAATCTCTGTTGGAGATCGCAGAGATGTATGTCGTATAGTAATCTAAAATAGTAATCTAAATGAACTCTCTTTTTGCTGTATTGGCTTTAGTTTCGATAATCTTTTTACAGGTCACTCTCTCTTGCGAAGCCGGTTTTACGCGACGAGTGAATCTGCACCTAAAATTACCACTCATTACACTATTGTTCCTCGAGAAACCGATCCGAGATGGAAAGGTATATAGTCGATTTCAATTTTCCTGCTTATTCTTGTGCCTGTTAAAAATTCTGTGGCGTGAATGACATGCGAGACTGTTGATACCGGAGACGAGTCTTTTACGGCTGCAACGTTGTCTTATTTTTATTCGGTAGATGTGGAGATGGAGCGATTTTCAGACGAAGCTGATGTAGTCATTGTTGGTGGAGGACCAGCAGGTCTTTCAGCAGCAATCAGACTTAAACAGTTGGCTGAGGAAAAGGGAAAGGAAATAAGAGTCTGCCTGGTAGAGAAAGCTTCAGAAATCGGTGAGTGTCGTTGTTATGCAATCCAAGTTGACGTCCGCGCATGTAAAGAAAAAACTGTTTAAAGCAAATTTTTAAATCCCAAGTCCTATCTCTTTTAACTAGGAAAAAGGACAAAATTTCAGCCATTCTGAACACTTAGTGCGTCAAATCACAAGTGTAAAATATTCTCTGATGCAATGCTGCATTTGATTGCGTGACAGTAAATTCATCACGCCCCTGTGCCACCCCTCGTGATTAATATGTATGTTAACCCATGATCTTAAATTAAACACCAGTTGAAAACGGCAGGAAATAGTGAACATTCTCATTGAAGATTGCTCATACTTTGTCGCCTTTGTATATCAAACAAGATATTTATTATAAAGAGTTTTAAATCACTTTTCATGCAGTATTATTTTGAAACGATTTATCTCATTGTGGAACGATTTGTCTCTTTTCAAAATATATTTTTTACCTATCATTTCTTCAGCATATTTTATACAACAAAATTTGTTCATCTATACTGCAATTTAATATACTTGCCCACTTGAATAGCCAATCAGAACTCAGGATTCATCTCATCTTGCCCACTCATGGACCAGCCATATAATGTTTATTATAATAGTTACTGATTGTGTACTCCTTGTGTAGGGGGTCATATTCTCTCAGGAGCATGTCTTGAACCCCGAGCTTTAAATGAACTGATTCCTGACTGGCAAGAGAAAGGAGTAAGGGTTTTTTTATTCATCTTGGTTATTATTTTGACCTACAGTAATATTAGTGTGTTTTATAAGCCCATTAATTAACTGCTACAGTGAATATTTGTAGCTGATTTTGCAAACTGTGGTACAGTTCTGTATATTGCCCAGAATTTACATGTGTACCTTTTTGTATCAAACTGTTAGGAGTGGCGAATGGTCCTTCAAAAACTCTGGGTCTCGCAAAATTTTGGTCAAATTTCACGGGCCTCGCTGTCTCGTTATTTAGCGGTTTTGTACGTCTCACATTCTCGATTTTTATACAAAAGAGTCTCACATTCAAAACACTTTGAAGTCTTTGCCTTGCAATCAGCAGTTGCTTTATCAAAATTAATGATCACGTGTTATTAATATATTACATAAATTTATCATTTTGTTAACTTTCCATATAGAGTTTCATTTCTGACTGACCATATTTTTTTATTCATTAGGCCCCACTCAAGACTTTGGTAAAGGAGGATAAATTTGCCATACTTACAGAAAAAGGTCGAATCCCAGTTCCTATTTTACCAGGTGGGAACTACATTAACAATGCATAAACAGTGTCTATTGCCTTTTCAGAAAGGAAGTGCTATGTGAGAAGATGTATTATTTTATAGTTTGTAGATATTACAAGCTAGAGCTGTTTATAACTACATGGAACTGCCTTAAGATGAAAACCAAAGTAATAATGATTATTATAGCGGAGCTCCACAGTGGCTCGAAGAGCCGCAGAGCGGAGCCCCATAACTACCGTGCGAGGATAGAAATTGGGAAAACCATGCGTTTGAGTTTTCATGGTCATCGTGGCTAGTGGCATGGCTCGCGGGCGCGTGCGCCTAGCGTCGATGACGACGATGTTGCCCCAACATGGCGGCCATAGTCATCCGGGATATTTAGACGGTCTTAAACCGAAACGAGGCTTTGTTTTTCGTGCACTTTTTGCGGCTTGCCGCAGCTACACAACCTACAGCCAGCAGTCTACAGCAGTCTACAATGTTTTGCTGAAGAAACGGATTATTCATAGCGGTTTTGGAGGAAAAATTTTCTTCCTACAAGTTTTCAAGCGTTTTTGGAGGGACATAAGCATAAAGCTGAGTTCTTTCTACAAGTTTTCAAGCATTTTTGGAGGGACTGTGTGAGGAGCTCCGCTTTTAGGTTTGCCTAAATCTATTTAATAAATCATATTACTCTTGCCTTTGACAATGAAAGTGCTTTAGACAGTCCAATGAATCAAGTTGATCCAGTATTCAAAGCAGCTCATGTAATTAGCATTGAAAGAAAAACTAGAGCAAGAGATTCTGTAACAGTAATCTGGGCATTCTGAACTGGATTTGCATAGTAGTCAAGATTGCATGTAAAATATATCAATGATATTGATTAATGATAGTAATAACCATAACATTTATAATAATACTGCATCAGCAACATAAGATCTTGGATGTATCATGATAAATTTAAGCTTAATGACGAAAAAAACGGAATTCTTACTTATCGCCACGTGTCAACAATTGGCTTAAGTTTCCATTAACTCGATTAAGGTTAGATCTGTGGATGTCTCTTCAGCTGGCAAAGCCAGAGACCTCAGTGTGTGGCTTGATTCAAAGCTTAACATGTCTACGCAGATTAATAAGACATGTGGAGCAGCATTTTTCTACCTTTACAATATTCGGCACATCAGGAAATCACTGAGACCCTTATTCACGCATTCATTACAAGTAGACTTGATTACTGCAACAGTTTGTTCTATGGTTTTCCTAACAGTCTTATCTCAAAGCTTTAGCAAAGTCAAAATGCATGTGCTCGTTTGGTTTACATGTATTCAGTGCCTAAATTCATTGATTTTAAGATTATTCTAATCACTTTAATTTAAGATTTTAAATAATATGGCTCCCTCTTACCGTGTCTTTCTTCTCTTATTTGTGTTGCAACACCTTCACGTTACAGTCTTCATAGTTCTTGCAATGGAACTGTACTTTCCACCAACGAAGTCATCAAAGATCCTTGGGGGTCATGCTTTTATGTTCGCTGCTCCAAAGTTGTGGAACAGCTAGCCTACCGTGTGACATAATATTATACGGATGATCATGAATCTATTAACTTTTAAAATGAAACTGAAAGCATTTTTATTTCCCCAAGTTTTTCTTGACTAGCTATCTATTTTTATTTGCATATACTTCTATATATTTAAATTAGTTATTATTTTTAGAACTTATGTGAAGCGTAATCGAGCATTTTTATGGACATTGCACTATATGTCTAAATTATTTATTAAATTATTATTAATAATTATAATATTTATGATAATGATAATAACAATTCTAGTGATAGTATTATAGAAACTGTGAATTGGTGTCACTAACAATAATGCATACTTTTAAGTAAAGAATGGATTTTTCAATGTCATTTTTTCCTGACTCTTCCATCAGCATAGATGAACATAGTTCACTGGACCTGGTATTTCAGTGTGTGCTGAAAATCCTTTACAGATATTATTCAGAGTTATCATATCACATTTTGGCAAACTCTATTACTATAATTTTTCATAGCTTAAGTATTACAAGAATATTTTTTTGTTTTCATATTTTGAGTAAATTCTATGTATGGGGTTAAAACTCTTCTTCTTGACCAGTAATCGATACATCTTACCCGTAAGACTTGAAATGTGTAACTCATGTTCACAGTTTTCATTTGGTTTCTCTTGCTTTCCAAATAATTATGGTGCTTGGTAGATTGAATGTGGACAAGCCATGGTTGAAGACATTCAAAGCCAGCTTCACATATCGAGTGGGTTACTGATCAAATATATCCTGTCATTAGGTTTGCCCATGTATAATCATGGTAACTACATTGTTCGTCTTGGGAACTTTGTTCGCTGGCTGGGAGAACAAGCAGAAGCTCTTGGAGTGGAGATCTATCCAGGGTATGCAGCCAGTGAGGTGAGCATTTCACAACTTACCAAAATGGTGAAATTGGGATAATCAAACAAGTTGATATTTGAAGTAATTTGTACCCCTGTAAGGTTAAAGAGGGGGTGCTAATGTTTCGAGCATTAGCCCTTTTAATATCAGAATGAATGTTTCGGTAGTTTAGTAGAATATGAGGTAGTAAAGAAACTACCCCACATTGTGTTTGTATAAGTTCCCTATTGACAGAATAAACAGAAATTCAATGTCAATTGATACAACTTTGTGGGGGAAATTTTGTCAACTGACAGTAAGTAATTGTTGTTCATTGAAATTAGGTACCTATGTCCAAAGTTAACCTTTACGTATGAGAATAGTTTTTCTTGAAATCCAACTCACTACCCACTATGCTAACATGCCTAGGAAACTGTAATATTGATAATAATGCCTTTTAATACATTAATAAATGCAAATTATATGTAATATGTATTGATAAAAATAACTTTTTGATCAAGGTCCTGTTTCATGAAGATGGCAGTGTAAAAGGTATTGCCACAAATGACGTTGGAATTCACAAAGATGGTTCCCCAAAGGTATATGTCTTAGAAATGTTTTCTTAATACTATAGTAAAATCCCCTACTAAACCAATATTTGTCTGTTTAACTCCTTTTAAGCCGACATTTGAACGTGGTATGGAGCTCCATGCCAAAGTGACACTGTTTGGCGAGGGTTGTCATGGCCACCTGGCCAAGGGTCTTTACAAGAAGTTCAACTTGAGGGAAAACTGTGATCCTCAAACATATGCTATTGGACTGAAAGAAGTATGTATCATGATAGCAGTTAATGCACAACCTTTAGCTGGGTATTCAATATTGAATGTGAATAATTATTCGTGACATGGCATCTTTGAAATTCCCTTCTTTGAAATTTTAGGTTTGGGAGGTGGCTCCAGAAAAACACAGGCCTGGAAGGGTGGAGCACACAGTTGGCTGGCCATTGGTATGTTTTTTGTACCTTCAATTATCTTTAAAACGTTCTTAAGTGGAGGAAAAAATATCAGATTTCCATTATGGGAATTCCCAAATTTGGCAAGGTGTGACCAGTCCCAACCAAGCTTCCTGGTTGGGACTTGTGCATAAAGTTGAGTTCTTCCTACAAGTTTTCAAGCATTTTTGGAGGGACATAAGCATAAAGCTGAGTTCTTCCTACAAGTTTTCAAGCATTTTTGGAGGGACATAAGCATAAAGCTGAGTTCTTCCTACAAGTTTTCAAGCATTTTTGGAGGGACATAAGCATAAAGCTGAGTGTCTATTTTTCATTTGTTAAAGAGCTGCCTAGCTGCTTTTGGTGTTGCTTTAAAACTATTATAATTTTGCTGACCAGGTAATGGTTCTTCCGTTGAGTAGCAAGCTAGATGTTTTTTTTTGACGATTTATTTCAGCTATCGAATCTTCTTTAAGTAGTTGCGTACACCAGGCGTATTTAATAACTTTAGTGACAGCATTTTCAATGTGTGAGGGTCTGTGTGAGGAGCTCCGCTTTTAGGCTTGCCTAAATCTATTTCATATTATTATTATATCCAATAACGGGAAACTGGTATTAATTTTGTCCCTGTGAAGGAGAGAAAGAAAACTTTCAAGTGCATTAGTGAGCTGTTTAAACATCATGTTTAACTACAGTCGAATCTGGCTATCTCGAACTCGGTTATCTCGAACTCCTTGCTATCTTGAACTCAAACTCATTTCCCTTGGATTGTTTCTTTTTTCAATTAATTTTACATCAGTTATCTTTCAAATCCCCGCTATCTCGAACTATTTTTCGTTTCTCTTGAAAGCTCGAGATAGCACGACTCAACTGCACAATGTTTATGGAGTTAACTGCCCATGTTCATCAATGTGGTCGAACAAGTATGAAAGTTAATGGTACTACACTGTATGTCCTAATGCAAACTTGTCTTTCTGTCTTCTGTTTCTAATCACAGGACAAAGCCACATATGGTGGCTCTTTTCTGTACCACCTTGATGAAGGAGCTCCCTTGGTTGCTGTTGGCTTTGTTGTGAGCATTTTCTGTTGTAAATCAGCTAATAAATATACTACTAATACCTCCACGAGTGTCTGGTTCTTACTCATGCAGAGTTTCTCCTGGTGTTTCTTTGTAGGTTGGACTTGACTACAGCAACCCATACTTGTATCCATTCAAGGAGTTTCAGGTTTGCTATGGCCGCACCTACCAATCAGCCAATCAATTAGTCAGTCAGTCAGTCAGTCAGTCAACCAATCACTCAGTCAGTCAGTCAGTCAGTCAACCAATCACTCAGTCAGTCAGTCAGTCAATCAATCAGTCAGTCAGTCAGTCAGTCAACCAATCAATCAATCACTCAGTCAGTCAGTCAGTTAATCAATCAATCAATCAGATACTTAGTCAATAATTCAACCTATCAATCTATCAGTCAATCAATCATTTATATACACGACAGAGTTAAAGCGTTGTCGCTTGCGGTCATGCCAACAGCTGTCGAATCTGGCCGCCAGTGTCTTTTGTAAATTTATGCAAATGAAGAAACAATTGGTGTAGTGATTGTAAATCGTAAAAATGTTAAAACGCATTCAAAATGTTAAAAGGTGTAATAAAAGACAAGTAAAGATAAAAATAGGTTTTCAAGAGACAACACTAAGGGCTAACTAAACTGATAAAACGTCAAAGTCCATTAGATGAAGAGTGTGACAATCCCACTTGCCATTCACAGGGCTCTTTCAGAATTTGTATTTGGACTTCGTCACAGTATTGGCAAATTTTAGTACCTTTGCATGTTATCCTTGACAATAAATTTGTTTTTAGGGACCGTTCAATTTTTACGAGGGAGGGGAGGGTTGGTGTGATCGGGGAAGAACCATTAAAAAATTGCTTGACCCCCCTCAGCTTGCCAATTTTTTTCACATGCATACGCCCCCTTGAAGCAGCGATTTCATTGATGGGCTCTTGTTTAAACATTATGCCATTTCAAAGTATTGCGAAAATATTTCAGGTGACCCCCCCTTTTTTTTCCCTATTTTTTTGGGATGCCCCCCCCCCTCAAAAGCCGTTTCTTCTCGGTCCCTTATAACATGGTTTTGAGCCTCATCCACGTGTCGGATTTTTTTTTGCATAGCGGTTTAAACTTCATCCATCTGTGAAGTCAACATTTGAAGGAGGAAAACGTATCGCGTATGGCGCCAGAGCACTGAATGAAGGTGGCTTTCAGGTAGGAGCTAACAGCGGTTCTGTATAGTTCGCGTTTACGCACAAATCTTGTGAAAAGCCGCTACTCGGCGTCGCACCTCCTATAGCGTGGAGTGAAATCGATCACTTACGGTGTGCTTAAAACGTTCGTAGAACGCGCAAGCCAGTAAGTCACCAAATTGTGCAACAGCAACCTTACTACAAGTACAATCTAACTGGACAACTTATTTTACCAAACAATTAATACATGAAAACGCCTCTCTTTAAAGCCTGATTTTCGCTACGACGCAAGCATAAGGATTAGCAGAAAACAAAGGAGAACACACAGGAATGAAGTCAAGCGTATGGCATAAGACTTGGACCAAGCATCGGCAAAGTAAAAACGTAGGAACAAACAAAGAATAACACCGTCCTTTTGTCTTCTAAAGCTAACAACTTTTATTTATTTTTTTTTACAACAACTTTTATTTACAAGCAAATCACAATTATACAAGCAAGACCCTGGTGGCCCGCAGTTAGTATTGCTATTCTAGGCAGGCCACTCACACTGCGACAGTATTTCTTTCTAATCTTTATTATTCTATCGCTCGTATGGTACAAACTCAGTAGAGCCAAAGCCGGGGGCTTATACGGCCTGTGGTCAGAATGACAGAAATTATTTTATACAGAAATGAAGACTGTAGGTTAAACTACAAAACTAAAACAAGGTACAAAACTGAAATTAAATAAGTTTACATACATGCAGTCCTAATAGTCCTATAACAGTCCATAACTGGTGACAAATAATCTAACAATAAGCTAAGAGAATCCTGCGCTAGTTCAATTTAGGCTTAAAAAGTGAAGTTTTAGTTTCTTTTTGAAGTTAGTAGTGGTAAGGCTGTCACGGACAGTCAAGGGGATATCGTTCCAAATAGTCGGGGATTGGGAACTAATCGCAAATTGATACCTGAGAGACCTTTTATGCAAGTTGAAACGAGAACGAGTTAGATAATCATGAAAATCACGATTAAAGTGGAGGAGGGAGGAAAGAGAGGCAGGTAAAAGGCGATTAAAGTGTGAGAATACAAAACAAGAAACATGGAATTTATGAAGTGAATGGAGAGGAAGAATATTAAGCTTTGAAAAAAGAGGCTTAGAACGAGTTTTTGGAGGAGAAAAGGTGATAATTCGAATGGCTTTCTTTTGGAGTAGATAGAGGGGTTCAAGGTAGGAGGCATATGTAGATGCCCAGATGAGGTTACAATAGTTGATATAAGGTAGAAAGAGGGAATTATATAAAGTTTTTAGAGTGACCGAAGGTAAATATCGTCTCGATTTAGACAAAATTCCTATAACCTTAGCGACTTTACGCAGATGGAAGTGATGTGCGGTTTCCATGAAAGGTTTTCGTGAATAATTATTCCAAGAAATTTATGTTCCTGTACCCGTGCTATAGGGGTGTTATTTATTAAGATGTTTAATTCTGAAGGATTGATCTGTTTACGTCGTGGATGAAAGATAATGAATTTGGATTTATCAGGATGAACAGTAAGCTTGTTTGCATTAAACCAGGAGGAGACATGAGAAAGCTCTTGATTAATCATTCTAGTTAAAGTAGCCAAGTCTTTATGACGAAGAAAAATATTGGTGTCATCAGCAAAAAGAATAAATGAAAGATAATTTGAAGAGAGAAAAAGATCATTGATGTATAGGAGGAATAATAAGGGGCCAAGAACAGAACCTTGAGGGACCCCACACACAACAGTATTATAAGAAGAAACATGACCATTGACCATAACATACTGTTGTCGGTTGTCTAAATAGCTGGTGAGCCAAGCTAGAGGAATACCACGGATACCATAAAATTTTAATTTGTTAATAAGTATCTGATGATTTACAGTATCAAATGCCTTCTTGAGGTCTATTTATGGCTCTTACAAGTATATAAAACACACTTAAAAAATTACATGTGTTACACGAGCAAAAATTGCTCAAACAAACGCCTCGTACATAAGAGAGAAAAGTGTTCAAAAAAAATAGAAAATTATAAAAAGGAATAATAAATGATCTGAGGTATTATAGGTAACCGTTAAAGAAAAGCCATAGAATATACTTAGAACGTACTTATTTTTCTTGGATAATGCTGTCCAAGGAGGAAAGGCGCAATGAGGTTATCCCTATGTGAAGCGCCAACCCAAAGGCCAGACCACAACACCGGGAACTACGTCCCCAACTCTTTACGATCAGTGTGTGGGTTCTTTTAACGTCCCACTAAGTTATCATGAACAAGGGTTGTGAGACGGGACGTACGATTTATCGTCCTTATCCGAGAAGACTAGAAAGTCTAACCATATGCAGATGTCATTATAAAGGCAGCAATTTCTCCTCAGTTATTTAAAGACCCTGAGTGTTGGTTCGGCCGGGGTTTGAACCCGCGACCTCCCGCACGGTAGTCTGGTGCTCTACTAACTGAGCTAACCAGTCGGAAGTTATATTCTTTGAAAGATCGATGAAGCGCATATGAACATTCACCTCCTCAATTTTTAGAAACTTCAGAAGCAATTCGTTCAGTTTACGTTTAAAATGTGTTTTCCTAAACTGGCGAATTTCAGAGGGGATTCCATTCCATGTTTTTGTACCAATTTTAGAAAGGGAGAGTAACCGTTAGTTTGTTCTCGACGTTTTCACATGAAGTTTCCAGGCGTTGCAGACCGCGTTGAATAGGGATGAATTTGTTTAGAGCGAGTAAATAGATTTGAGATATTGAGTGGAGCATGCTGATTGTCAACATCATGTAGCAAAGAGGCAACTGATTTAAAATAAAGTAACGGGCAGAATTCCTGAATTTACAAGTAGAGGCACACTATGAGATTTAAAATCTACGAAATACATTAAATGCTGAGCCAGCTTTCGTGAGGTGACGGTTTTGTGCAAACTGAATGTGTATTTAGGGCATGACCCCAAGCAACAAAACCGTAGGAAATATAAGGCTCTATCAGCGAACGATAAATGTTTAAAAGTGTGGAAAAGGACATTAAGTGTCGGAGCCTGGCGATAATACCAATTCCTTTGCTTATTTTCAATGAGATGTAGTCAATATGTGTTGCTTCCAGGACAGAGTACCATCGATCAGCGGACCAAGTGCAGAACCCTGAGGAACACCACATACATAGAGGATATTACACGGTGGCGAGAAGATATGAATTTTATGTTCTTGCCACGAGAACATAAAATTCATATCTTCGAGCCAACGTGTAATATTCTTTTTATTATATGGAGACTAAATATTGAATATTTCCGATTTTATTGTGTCTCAAAGTAATCAAGTTTTACAAATACGGCTGGGCTTTATAGCAAACAGAAAATACAAAAGTACTTGGTGCCAAGTATATAGAAACACTAAACCCAATCAAGCGAAATGCTTTTATTCTAAACAACAAACGCGACGCGAGAAACCAATTCAACAAAAGCAAAAGGCGGGAATCGTGACGTCATTGAACGATACGACACTCACAAAGGTGACATACGGAAAATACGCCACTCAGGTCCCGGATGAAGTGCCGTATGGAATCTACGAGTGGTTTAGTTCCCAGTAAAACACTCATCTCCATATAATAAAATTGTTTCTTTATTAGAGACAGAGCCAATTTGTTGATTGCGTTCTGCACGATAGATATGAAGAAAACCAAGTGTTGATTACTTTAATTCCGGAATGGTTCACCGTGTCAAAGGCTTTTTCTAGGTCAATGAAAATACCACAGGAGTATAGCTTTTTATGCATGATATTAGATTGAATTTTGTTCAGAATATCAAGAATTGCATGCTGAATGCAATAATTCTTTCTAAAACCATGTTGCGACTTCAAGAACATATCATTCTTGTCTATGAAGGATTTAAGACGTTTATACTTTAACCTTTCAAATATTCGGTTAAAACAGACAATAACGATATTGGACGGTAATTGCTTGGATCAGTTTCCTCATCCGTTTTATATACCGAAACTATTTTAGCGTGCTTTGATTAACGAGGATACGCGTCACACAAAATAGATCCAAAGGACACGTTTTTCTTTGTTTTTATTTGCTTATGTTTGCTCAAAGTGAAAACCAGACCTTAGCTTACCCTGGTACAGCTTACTGCAGTGCATGAGGTTAGGTTTGTTAGGTTACAGGTTTGTGTCCAGAGCCCACGATACTTTTGATCAGGAGGATTGAGCAGACCTAAAACATCGCGGGCTCTGAATGTGAAATTGTGTTAGTTTCTTTCTTGTAAGGGCGTCAGTTAGGGACTGCGGTGCTAAAATATCGAGTGACATGCAATGATATGCGTATTTTTGTGTATTTATCAGTGTATTCCCAAGCTGGCATTCCCTGGCGGTCTTCTGGTTGGCTGCAGTCCTGGCTTTATGAACGTTCCGAAGATCAAGGGAACTCACTCCGCAATGAAGTCTGGGATGCTGGCCGCTGAATGCGCTTTCGAGGCAATCACCGACGAGAACTTTTCTTCCTCCACAGAGGGTAGGTGCTGAACTGAGCTTCCATTTTATTCCATATACTCCTCACTCGGCATTTTTTGTATCCATTTTATGTATCGGTCAAATCGAAGCTTCACCTTTGCCGTCCCGGGGAGGAGGGAATTTGATCATCAGAGTCTTCCAGGGGGTGGGGCATTTGATCCCCACGCCTAGTGGTGGGGAATTTTTAACGTAGCCTCGATTTGATTTGAAATCTCTGGTTGCTTCGCACGTGGCGAGCTAGCGATCATGGCGGACTCGTTTGAAGATTTCCAAGGGAAAGATTGTGCCTTTGCGGCGAGTTGGTTGCAAAAAAAGGGATTAAACAAACTTCGTGCAGGTATTTAAATTTTGATATTTGTAATATTGTCTATTGCAACCTGTCTGCAGACTCGGCTTCAAGAGCTCCTACATAGTGGATAATAATATTAAAAAGTTTTCAAATGTCCCCGGGGTGGGGGTATTTGAACACCTAAATTGACCCTAGTGTGGAGCATTTGAACGGTATTTTGGCCCGGGTAGGGGGGAATTTGAACAATAATTTTCAAAAAAGTCAAATGCCCGGGGGTTTGCCCGGGGGGGGGGGGCATGTTGAAGCTTCGATTTGACCGATACATTAATGAGAGAACCAAATCGCATAGTAACATGAACATTGGGGAGCAGGGTTGGCGCAGTGGTGAGAGCGCTCGCCTTCCACCAATGTGGCCCGGGTTCGATTCCCGGCCCCGGCGTCATATGTGGGCTGAGTTTGTTGGTTCTCTACTCTGCTCCGAGAGGTTTTTCTCCGGGTACTCCGGTTTTCCCCTCTTCACAAAAACCAACATTTGATTTAATTTGATTGATTTAATTTAATTTCATATGATTTGACTTGATTTAATTTGTGCTTTACAGTGTCCCCAATTAGTACGTCAGTGCTAGATACAGTTGACACTCAAATAAAAATTATTATTATTATTATTATTATTATTATTATTATTATTATTATTATTATTAACACCATCTCGAGTGCGAAGCGCGAGGCTGGAAAACACGCGGGCCCGAGGGTGGAGGGCCCGAATTGCCCTTGCAGCTGGCACTTGAACGCTACCTTTCCCATCCATTCGGACGCTGTCCATACTGTCCATCATACTACACGGTTGTCTAATACACAAAACTTGACTCCACTGGACGAATAGTTTTCTTATTCGGGAGAGACTTAAATTACACGCGTCATGTCCTTGTCATGACTGAAAGAACGAGGCATATTACATGTGTAGTGTGCTTGTCTCGGGTCATTTCGATCCTGAATCCTGGACCGTCGTACAGAAGCTAAGTCGCTCTAGGGTGGTTGCTTTATGTTATAACACTGTTTATCGCTGCCGCGTTTTCAGAAGCAGCATCGTGATTTCTAAGGCATTAAAACGTTTCAAGAGTCGTGTTCTAAGTTGCAATGATCGTAAACAAAGTTGGTTCGCTCAATTTGACCTTTGGTTCTCTCTTTTTCATCAGGTCTCCTTATTGAGTCGTACGAGTCTCGGCTGCGCCAGAGCTGGGTTTGGCAGGAGCTGAAAAGCGTTCGCAACATAAGGCCCTCATTCCACAGCCCCTTGGGTCTTTATGGGACCATGCTGTACACTGCCTTTTTCTACTACGTTCTTCGCGGTAAAGAGCCATGGACATTACGAAACGCAAAACCTGACGCGGAACACCTAAAGCCCGCAAACGAGTGTAAACCGATCGAGTATCCGAAACCGGATGGAGAGATAACTTTTGATCTTTTATCCTCGGTGGCTTTGAGCGGAACTAACCATGAAGGAGATCAACCGGCCCACCTCACCCTCCGGGACGATTCCGTTCCGGTCAACCGAAACCTGGCAGTGTTTGACGGTCCAGAGCAAAGGTTTTGCCCTGCGGGGGTGTATGAATACGTCCCCGCTGAAGAAGGTGATGGTATGAGACTACAGATCAATGCTCAGAACTGTGTGCACTGCAAAACATGTGACATAAAGGATCCCAGTCAGAACATCAACTGGGTGGTGCCTGAGGGGGGAGGGGGTCCGGCGTACAATGGAATGTAAGCCTTGTGACATCAACTGCAGATGTTACCCAAGGGGGGAGGGATCTGGATTACAATGAAATGTGAAGACGTCAATTTTGCAGGACAAATGTGTTTGTTCCTAAAATTTTAGTCTCTCAGGCACAGTGGGCCTTTCAATGATGGTCTTAATCGGGGATGAGTTTGAAGGTTATGCTCGGTTTTGCATAGCTTTCATTACATTTCGTTTCTCACAGTCCTTTGCAAACTTTTAAGGCTAAACCCTTTTTCTGTAACGGCCTCCTCAGAGAGAACATTTTTTTCTCTTTTCGAAAATGCCATTAATTCAGTGCGATGGCTTTATCCACTGTTCGTTTTGTCGAGAAATATAATGATTGAATGTGCAGCGATTCCAAGGTCGCAAATCCCATCCAACAATTTTGCTTATATTATATTGACAGATATGAATCTACCAAGTAGCCCTCTTTTTTGAGGAACTGATCCACTTGTAGATGATATGATAATTGATCATGGTATAGATCCCTGTGATATTTCTCCTCAGTGATACTGAATGTCCTTGACGTAAGTTGAGAGAATTTGGTTTTTGATCGATTCGATGTCCTTAAGTTGATTTAAAAAGTCTCGATTCTGCTTAGCTTTTAGTGGTTAAGTTTCATTGAAAGAAAATTAAAGAATAAATGTTTATTGCTTCGAAACTTCTGGATAAAGTTTGGCATCATCTTCTGTCGCTGTTTTTCGGCATTGCTCGCTCTGCTTGATCTTGTACAGTGTGACAATATTTGTTTTATCTCTGGAGAAAATTATGCAGCGTGACAATTGTTTGGAAAGCTACAAAATAGTTCTGTATTGGAACACTGTTTTACTAATTTGTCGATCAAACCATGCAGTGTGATCATCCTTTGGAAAACTACTGAACAGCACTGTACTGTGGTACTGTTTGTTTTACTATTCAGTGTGGTTCTAACTTTTTCATCTGTAGATCAAACCATGCAGTGTGACTATCCTTTGGAAAACTACTGAACCGTACTGTATTACTGTTTTATTTTTACCATACAGTGTGGCTCTAACATTTTCATCTGTGGATCAAGCCATGCAGTGTGACCATACTTTGGAAAACTACTGAACAGCACTGTACTGTGATACTCAGTGTTTGTTTTACTATACAGTGTGGTTCTAACTTTTTCGTCTGTGAATCGAGCCAAGCAGTGTTACTATTCTTTGAAAAGCCACTGAACAGTGTTGAACTGTGACACTGTTTGTTTTACTATACAGTGTGGCTCTAACTTTTTCATCTGTGGATCAAACCATGCAGTGTGATCATCCTTTGGAAAACTATTGAACAGCACTGTATTGTGGTAGTTTGTTTCAGTTTACTATACAGTGTGGCTCTAACATTTTCATCTGTGGATCAAGCGATGCAGTGCTGACTATTTTTTGGAAAGCTAATGAACAGTACTTAACTGTGGTTCTGTTTGTTTTACTGTAAAGTGTGGCTTTAACTTTTTCATCCGTGGATCAAGCCATGTTGAGTACGTACCATCCTTTGAATTGCCACGGAACAGCATTGTACCCTGGGTCTGTTTTACTGTCCAGTGTGGCTCTAAATTTTTCAACTGCTTGTTTCTTGATCCTCATGTGCCAAACTGCGGTAATGCAGTAAATATATTAAATTCAGTATTTTGATTTATTTATAACCACCAAACCATCAGGATTTCCGTGAATACCTTGCGCAATTAACTTAGGCACATTAATTCAGCTGAGTCAGAATAGAAAACAATACTGAAGTATTTTAATCGACTACGGCAGGAATTGAACTTTTAAATCAAGGCCTTTAATCCAGCTGGGTTAGCGCTAATGGACTTTCTGATATCCCGGCCCTGCTTGGCCTTAAGGCAAGAAAGCTCTTTCTAACATTATAGGTGTTTGTGTAAGGGTCGAGGTTATTAAACGCTATTAGTGTTGTTCTTAACATTTCCCTCAGATTGAAATTTAAGCTGGTTAGGCATTACATTTGTGCGAAAACTCGAAGGAGTTTGTCCTCCAACTGCAAACACGTTAGAACGAAAATCCGTCGAATTCAAATCAAATTTTCTTTTTCTGCGGCATGAGCGTTTAACGAACCGTGCTTTTACTTCACTTCGAAAACGAGGACAGCGCAGCGAGTAGAGCACAGGATTTGCCATTGAGCCCAACATCGCCAGAAGAATCGATATCGGTTCGTAAATCTGGCGAACAGCTTTGCCTTTGAGATCTTCCACAAGAAGTCTTCCAAAAGATGGCGTCCAAGTAATGAAAAAAATGACAGTGACGGAGACGAAGAGTTTCGTTAGTTTTCGACGCGATCTCATTATTCCTATGTTTGTAGCTTTGCCTTCTTCGACGTTGAACCAAACGTGGTAAATAACTCGGCTGTAGCACACTGTCATGACAATGCTGGGCAGTACAAGTCCGAATGTAAAGAGAACCGCTGTATTCGCTGTTTTGACGGGTCCAAGCCAGACCAATGTCTCCCTTTCAGTAGAATTTGTGGAACTTTCAGCGAAAAATGTTTCTTTAAACGAGATGTATGCCCCTGGACCAGTAAAGACCACAGCCGTTATCCAGACACCAAGAACGACTTTGGCTAGAAGGGATTTCACAGCTTTCGCTCTGTGGACAAACGGTTTAAGAATCGCAAAGTACCTTTCCAATGCCAAAGTAGTTAAGATGTAAATGGAGACCAACGCGTGAAGAATGTATTTAGTGAGCCACGCTTGACCTTGTGTTGGTATAGCAATGTCCAAAAATGCAACGATTGCAAAAGATAAATCCGAATAAGCCAAGTGCACTAGCAAATAGGTATTGGCGCTTCGAAATTTCTTGCACTTCGACAAAACAAAAATGACTAGGGAATTTCCAAGCAAATTGCAAAGAAGAATAGGAATAATGATAATCAAAGTTATACTAGAAATACGACTCCCGCAAAACCCCGCGAAGCTAGTTTGTAAAGGACTCCTAATGGTTTTTCCTATGAGGTATAAGACCCCAATTTACGTATTTACTTATTATTATATTATTTTTAGTTTTTGTACTTTCTTATTTTTTGCAATTATCATGATTATTATTATCGTATTATTATCATTATCATTTTTAATATTATTACTGGTATTGATATTATTATTAGCATTGTTATTTTTTATGTTTAACATAATATACTGTTATTGGGTTGGGTTGTATGTCCTAATCTGGGAAAAGGTATTGTTCCTCTACAACTACATGCAATTCTGTTTTTCTTGTGAATAGGGTTTGTATCATAGGAAGTAAAAATTACTCAACTCTGAACAATACCATTTCTTCTTTTAAGCTTAGAATCTAGTCATGGTTGCCACAGCCATAAGATCTTTAAATTTCCTGACTTTTCCCTGACAAATGTAAAATTTCCCTTACCAACTAAATTAGAAAAGTCACAAATTAGTCCTGGTAGTGACCTCCAACCTCCTCTCACAACCAACCTCTCCACCCATTTATTTAATATGCTTTCAGAAAGTCACATACAGTGTACGTGGATTGATAGTTTCTTACGATAACCAATTCATGGAAAAAGGATTGATTTTCTTGGAAACCCAAAATCAGCTTGTCATTTAATTCCACCAATCCAACACATTTCATGTCACATTCTTGACCACACCAAACCAAAGCTGAATTGGCAAGAAATAAATTAGTAGTATTAAATTTCACTTTTCCCTGACTTGATTTGAAATTCCCTTACTTTTCACTGACCTTGAAGAATTTTTTCCCTTACCATTTTCTGACCTGTGGCAATCATGCCAGTGCAGTCATTTGTCCATACAGTTAGTGTGGAAAATCATGATTGAAAGCATAGGGCATTTAGGAAACTTCAAAGACTTGTTATTACATACAGCACCCTTGCAATGAATACATAAAACAGCAAACAGAAAAACAGAAAAACAGCTAAAACTTTTAGCATTTCAAACTTTAGTTTCTCCCTTGTAGAGTTTTTCCAATGTAAAAGGTCAACTGCATATTGTGGTTGTTATTAAATATTTGTATTTGACATCATTAAAATGAATTAAACAGCATTAAGGAAAAAGGTTAAGATGTTGTCTAATTTTGCAAATTAGGGCTTAAATTAACTTTTCATTTGTGGGAAAAGGGTGGGTGCTAAGAGAGTAATTCCCAGGAATGCATGGAACTCAAAGGTAAAAACCCATTTTGAAATGGCTATGGAACTTGTCTGTCCCAACGAAACTTTTTAATTACGTAATACATATATGTAGCAAAGAAATAGAGCAAAGAGAAATACTACTCAGAAGTCCGTAACGACATCTGCTTTATTTACAAATAATTGCATTGAACAGTGATAATATTGCAGAACCGGTAACTTATTGTTTGGTATCTATTCTGTTGAAAATGCTGAACATAACTGCTACATCAAACAAATCTACAATATATTTTCACTATTGCAATGATATCAGATCACATAATTATAAATAATTGCTATCACAACTGCAATCTCTGTATTGGGAATTTCTTTCAAATGGAAGGCAAACGTTTCACTACGAAAAATACCTACTTGCATTCTCATTGCAGTATTAATACTACGTGACTGTCATCTTTCATTTCTTTGCGGTTGGTTTCTGTTTCCCCTTTCCTGGCACTTTTTTCACGACGATATGGTAATCTGTTTTGTCGTTCGCCTTCTGATTCTGGCTCCTACTCCGTGTACCGGCACAGATGACGTAAAACAAAGCCAGACAATAACAAACATGTTACTGAATAATTTTACATACAATGATGAAACAATGCGCTACGTCATCTGTGCCGGTACACGGAGTAGGAGCCCTGATTCTGTCTGCATGCTGGAAGTCGTTCCTACTCGGTTTCCGTTCTAAGTCATTTTGCTAAATTTTGTTCGCCAATTTCGTTATGTAATCGCTTGCTCATGTCCTGTATACCTAAAACGAGTCTTTGTTTCTATCCATAACAAATTCAATATCCAATCTAACTTGATGGTAACTTGATGGTATTCCTGGTCCTTTTCCTTGCTGATTCCTTTGTTTTTTTTGAGCGAGCAGTTCTTGTCTTAGCTGCGATGTCTCTTGTTATCGTCCCTACCGTCGTTTCTCAATCTCTGCTTTGAGTCGCCGCTTCCCGTGCGGCATTCAAACTTACTCGACGACGATCTCTCACCATTCTTTCTTGTATATGTCGGAGATCTTCTTGCTGGGATGTACTTCCAAGACGAGTGAAATCGGTTTCCACAAAATTCGCATTATTTTCAAAACATCATTCAAGGAATTCGTAATGTCGGAATTTCACATGGAGTAATGTTGCCAGGTAACCTGGCCTGCGAACGGACACTTTTAAAATATAGATATATATAAACATATATATTTAGCAATTATTCCACGAAATCGAGTCGTATATGAGCAAATAGCCAACGAGGCGCGTAGCGCCGAGTTGGCTATAGCTCATATACGACGAGATTGAGTGGAATAATTGTTTTATTATATCTCCAATCGCTTATGAGACACTGGATTTAGTTTGTACGACAAGAATTGATTTTTGTTATTGTTTTTGAACAGAACCATGTTGTTGTCGAGCCGATGTGTAAAAAAGTTTCAAACACGAGTCTGGCTCGTTTTCAAACATCTCTTAAATGTACTTGTCAATTTTTTTTCGAGTTAGCAAATTAGTTTGAGAATTTTAAAGTGGAAAATGTAGGCAGAAATAAAATAAAAACTCAGTTTACGGGCTTCACAGATCTTTCAAAATGGCGGCTGTTTGTAAGAGTTTCACTTTCGTTCGTAGTAAACAATTTTGCAATATAATTTTCTCACTTACCGTCGAATAATTTCATTGCATATTTATTTGCTTCGGTAGTATTTTTTTGGTGTATGATTTTTAAGCAAGACTTGAATTTCTCCCTATCTAATTCAAGAAATCATCCCTCCATGATGGCCGTTTTCCGTGCCAATGGTATATGAGCTGATATACCATGAGTAGGGAACCAATCAGAGCGCGCGTTTGCTCATATACAAGGGTTGCAGATATAATAAAAATATATATATATATATACATATATAAAAACTCTCGGCTCGATTTACTCGGGCTTGCGAGCCACGTGGTCTGACCGGAACCGACACGATTAGTAACCTCGCTACGCTCGGCCTTCGGCCTCGCTTCGCGAGGAAAAAACTACGATTTCAACATCGTCTGACCGTTCTTCCATTGGGACTGTTCAACAAAACATATCGCTCAACTTCAGGATGAAATCGGTTTGTTTGGCAGTTTCTCGGATGGTGCAAACGTGATGACGAAATGTTCCATCTAGTGATATTTAACCTCATTAGCGCTTAGATTACTTCTGTCCTCCAAATAAACAAAGTGGAAAATTATTCTTTTCTCCCTCAATAAGAACCCGTGATATCTTACCGAGCGATTTCCATTGGACTTCTGTGTAAACAAAAATATATGGTGTGAGATAACGAAGCCCATTAAGTACTGAGAGCAACGTTAATCGACACTTTTGCTAAGGTAACAGCCACTAATGAAGTTTAAATCACTTGAAGGCAAACATACTTTTCTTCAACATTTCCATAACAAAGGGGCGAATTTCTCTCATCTCCCAAAAAGAGATTTATTATTCTTAAATTTCGCCTATACAATTTTGGCTTTTAGAACCCGCAGTATAGTAACTCTGGGGAAGACCTCGGTACGTTGTCCTTTTGCTAAATAAATGCTGTTATACTGGCGATTTCCTTAACTTATTAAGGCATAATATTATTTTTGGAGTACGTGCACTTGCAATCAATCGATCACTATTGCCGAAAAAAATTGAGGTATTTCTTTAGGGAATCAGCCGGGAATGAGTTCAGAACAAAATTGCCACAGTCGTACAAAATATTGTCAGCTACTTTTTTTTTACCTCACGAACTGGGAAGCCCGTAAAATGCCTCGGGTTAGCTATGATCACCAACGTAACATGAAAACTTTTGTACAATTCTAAAACTCAGTATACAGTATGTGCATGCGGGATCAGTTAGCCATTAAGCTCGTTCCTTTGTGTGGTGGTTTTATCTTTATATCATTTTTGTTCTCGGGTTCTGCAGGGGTCCGTTTTTTGAAACTAACTTGCAGTAACTTGCCGGGCCCTGAAAGCTATTTGATGATAACAATATTTACAACTAGAATTGCAATTTTGTGGAGCTTTTAAGTTTAATCCGAGCAATTCCAAGCTCACTTGCACGTGTTGCTAGTATGTCAAGTCCAACACCGCAAATATTCGATAAATTCCGACTTTACAATAAAATAGGGCTCCGGGCATGTAAATTAAGTTATCAGGATCTTCGTACCAGGGCTTTGGTCGTTCGTTAATTATGCTCGAAAACCAGCGCCGTTTTTTGGGGAAAATGACCACGCATTTACCCCGTCAAGTTCTGCATTCTCCCCAGGGGACTATAGCCTAGACTTACGAGAGCGGCGCCCCAAATCGCGCGTCGGTGACTTGCGGCTCTACTACAAGTCACCTGCCTTAAAGCACACCCCCCAGTGAATAAACAAATAATTATATATCTCTAACACCGTCTCAAGACTTTTCTGCCCCCTATGGTCAAATGCTGTGTGTACTGCAGTTGGAATCGTTATTTCAGATTTGACCCCTGCTGAATATAAGCATTTTTCAGCAGTCGTGATTTAGCCTGAAAAGTCACTAAGAATTGTCTCAATCAGCGAGGTTCACGTTTCCAACTGTAATCCATGATCAATTTCTTATATATCCAAATTGTTGATACCAATCCTATGGGGTCTCAACGGGGTTAACCGTTAGCCGTAAAACGGGCAAAATATTAGCCGTTAGGCGTAAATATTGAAAAGTTTTAGCCGTTAGCCGTAAAAAATATTAACCGTTAGCCGTAAAAGAGCCAAAAATATTAACCGTTAGCCGTAAAAGTCACTACCCCATTGAGACCCCATTCCTAGCACGGGCATATATGAGCTCTCTCAACGTAAAATCCCTAGATGGCTTATTTAGCTCAGCAAACTGAGCACCGCACCGGCGTTTGCAAGGTCGCCGGCTTGACATCCCGTTCCAGCTTTTCATTTTTTCAGGCTGAATCGTAATTTTGAAATATTGTGCTAACACTGGGGGGTCAAATCTTCAATTTTTTTTAAAAAAGCAATCTAGTTTACGAGTTTCCATATATGGCATGACTGTTGCTTTGTTTACTCTGTTGAGATCTGTTGTTTCATTTTGCAAGAACAGCCCAAGTTTATTAAAGATTTACCACTTCAGGGAACCATACGTACATTTTGAACTTGGTGGTTTCGTAAACCATAGCTATTTCGAAATTTGTCCGGACCTCTCTCAAAGCGAGAGAAGCAATTTAGGAAAGCTTTTAATCAACGACGCTGCTGTAAAGCTTGATTAAGTGAATATAGTGCATCAAAAACTCCTGTAAATGAACAAGGCATATATATCTTCTATGTAAATAACGTTTTGCACTGAATTACTCTCATGGCCCCAGTTATGAAGGATCGTTTGTACGCTTTGATTTCTCGTTGCCAAAGATCGAAAATTTCTTAAGCCCAGATATCGAAACCAACTCTTTTTTACCTTTAATTCCCTTCTTAAAACATCGAGTAAAAGCGCGGTAGTCTATTGGTTACGACTTCGATTTAAGCGATGCTGACTCACGTCTCGAGTGTTTAGCCGTTAGCTCTAACGAAGGGCTAACACTCAAAACGTAAGCACCCCTTCAATCCTGCGCTGGTGAACCTTGCTTTATCAACTTATTTGATAAACCATTCTTAAGGGTTTTTTAATTTCCCATCCGTCGACGCAACACCAGTTTCTTTGATAACCAACCCCTTTCTACCTGTCTCATTACAATTTACTAACCCCTCTCTCAAAAATTTGTTCAAGTTTGATTCGATTCTGTAGAGGTTCAGCATTAACTTAACACTCAAGTAGGACCTTCGGATAATTGGAACTCACCTACTTGGCTCTTGCAAGTTGATTTCTTTTATCCAATTTAATATAAATTTTGTCTAAGAAAAGTATTTAGCATTTATGGCACTGAGTTGACATGAAAACTGGATAATTGTAACTAACGTTTTCCTTGCACTGAGATCAGAATAGGTGCAACAGCTCTGTGAGATCTTGAAACAGTTTCACGAACCGTGTAACTTCTTGAAGAGCGTGGATCTGTTAACTTCAATGCCAATTTTCGGCGTTTGCAACATGGATACTTCGCAAACTTTGCTCGAACTTCCTGTCGAAACCGAGGAGAGCGAAGCGAATAGAGCACAGGATTTGCAATCGAGCCCAAAAGCGCAAGAAGAGAAGAAATAGGTTCGTAAATCTGGCGAAAACCCATGCTTCCAAGATCTTGCACTAGGAGTCTTCCAAATGATGGCGTCCAAGTAACAAAAAAAATTACAGTTACTGCGACGAAGAGTTTTGTCAGTTTTCGTCGAGACTTTGTGAGAGTAACGCTCGTCGCGTTTTCTTCCTCGGCGTTGAACCAAACGTGGTAAATAACTTGACAGTAGCAAACTGTCATGACAATACTTGGCAATAACATTCCGAACGTAAAGAGGGCTACAGCGTTTATTGCTTTGGCGGTACCAAGCCAAGGTAGTGTGTAGTTTTGTGAATAATTTGTTGCTGACCCTGCGAGGGAAATTTCTTCGACCGAATAGATATAATATCCCGGAGCGGTTAACACTGAAGCAAAGAACCAAAAGCCGATAATAATTTTCTTCAAGAGCGATTTTACAACCCTCTTCCTGTGAACGAATGGCTTTAAGATTGCCAAGTACCTTTCTACGGCCAACAAGGTTAGAATGTAGATGGAGACCAAGGCGTGCATAATGTACTTTGGGAGAAATTGCGCATCTGTTTGAAAATGTCTAGGTATAGCAATGTCTATAAATGCAACAATGGCAAACATTAAATCAGAAGACGCGAGGTGCCCTAACAGATACGTGTTAGCACTTTGGAATTTCTTGCTCTTACACAGAACAATAATGACAAGGGTATTTCCAAACAGATTGCAGAGAAGAATCGGAACAGTAATGCCGAGAGTAATCAAAACAGCGATTCCAACATCAGCGGACCGTTGCTCCATTGGAAAGGTTCCAAAAAAAACGAAGTCGTAGACTTTTGGGATCAGTCGTTTCAACTTGCTTCTTCAGCCCGCGCCTTCTTGACCGGCGATTGACAATTTGAATCACATCTTTAAAAAGACAGGAATCAGTGCTAAATATATGACATCTCTCTGTTTTGTTTCCTTTAATTCAAGTTTATAAGTACTACCAATAAAATTGCTGCTTTACCTAAATAAAGAAATTAATTAAAAAGCGATCATTTTGGAGAAACTCTGAGCAAAAACCCTTAAAATTTTTTATTGGACTGTTTTAGCAATAACTTAAAATATTGTAGTGCACGATCAAACGCATACAAACCTAGGACATTAATAATTATCTTGTTTACGTTTAAAAGCCTGGCAAAACTGTAATTACAAATATTACAAATTTCTGTCCTGTTTGAAAAGAGGATTTCAATTTTCATGACAAAGGGTTTGATTTACAGGTGCACCTCAATATTGTTGTCTGGTAAGACAAGGTTTGCTAAGTTACAAACATAAACCCAGTTACCTTTATTGCACTTATTTGAAAAAGAAAACACAACGTTTTAAATTCAAATTGAAGAAGTCTTCCAGCCTCCTAGAACTTTCGAGCGTCATAAAGTCACAACACAGAAAAAATAATCAGATCACATGCAAAGTTACTTTACTGTCAATCTAATGATATCACAATCTATAAGCCTGCAAGTATCATATTAAACCATGCGATATAGCACATATATATGCCCCGAAACCTTTCGATGCCAGTTATTTACTCAGTTGCAAATTCACATGGAAATTGACAGAAAGCTGCACCAAACCGTTAATTACATTTTACTTGCTTAATAATAGCACCTCAGGAAACTTTGTCTCTTATCACTATCTTCACGAAGTTTTAACGGGCTCCAATTCAAATACCGAATTGCCACCATAAATTTGATTCAAATACCGAATTGCCACCATAAATTTGAAACATTATAAACCTGGTTCGGTTGGAAATTAAAACAGGAAATCAATTTCATTTATCAACCCAGTTCATGAGATAAGTCATGCATAAGGTTAGTCCTCCGTAAACGCCTTCTGTTTTATGTCGTTACAACCTACCCTATGGAGTCATTTAAATTTAAAACAAAAGGATTTTAAAAGTGTGTGAAACACGTGTCTGAAAAACTAATAAGGGTGCTACGATCAATCCAATGATACAAAAAACTGAAGAAAAAACGCAATTGATTTGGTTACTTCCGGCATGAGACCGACGTTGAACACGAGTATGTATTTATATAGCACCTGTGAATAGGCGGCTGTTCGCAGCCCGGTCGAGACAGTCGAACTCGACTCTGTTTTTCTTTTTTCCTGTTTTTCTTTTTTTTCCTTTTTTTCTTTTACTTTATCTGCCTCTTATTCCTAGATAGAAACTTTAAACACCGAAAAATTAGACCCTAGTCTCTTGCAATGATATTTCATTTGGACAAATACAGGGTTTAGGGGGCTTTAATTTTACTCTTTTAGAAATCGAATAATTGAAAACACAAGAAATCAAGATTCGATTATAATATCTCTTAGTCTTTAAGCCTAGAAGTCAGTATTAAACTATTAAGCGGGCTCTTTGTTTTGTCTTTTATCACAGTCTTCACGAGGCTTTCACGGTTTACAGTGCAATTACCGAATTGCATGCTGCAATCCATTTGAAACAATTATAAAACTGGTTCTGCATCGGTAGGTGGGAAATGGAAACAGGATAAAATGATTTCATTTATCAAACAATGCAAGTTGATAAGATAAGTCGCGCCACCGCAAGATGAAAGAGCAAGAAATTAAAACGTTTAAAAGGTGAGTGTTTCGTGACAGCTTTCTGTTTGTGTCCGGCTACAACCTGCCTTATGGAGTCGTTTGATGAGGACACATGTTTTCATTGTGTTTTAATGGAAAACCAAGAATTTTTGGTGCATGTGCGTACGCAATAAGGGTGCTACGATGCTGTGATAGAAACGATTGAAACGGAAACGCAATTGATTTGGTTACTTCCGGCATGTGACCGAGGTTGAACACGAGTATGTAGTTAAATTCGCAGCTGAATGTATCAGCCGGGCGTAGTGGCGCACGCCTGTAATCCAGCTACTTGGAGGCTGGGGTCGCTGAATGGCTTGAGGTCGGGATTCCTGGGGGTGGTCGACCTATGTAGATCGGGTGTCCGCGCTAAGTTTGGCGTCAATATGGTGAACGGCGAGGAGTCTTCGTTCACCAGGTTGGTTAAAGAGGAGCGAATCGGCCCAGGGTGGAAACACAGCAGGCAAAAGCTCCCGCGTCAAAAAGTAGTGGGATAGCACCTGTGAATAGGCGGCTGTTCACAGCCCGGTCGAGACAGTCGAACTCGACTCTGTTTTTCCTTTTTTCTGTTTTTTTTTCTTTTTATTTTTAATTTTTTTATTTATGTGCCTTTTATTCGTAGATAGAAACGTTAAACACCGAAAAATTAGATTGTAGTCTTTTGCAATGTTAATTCCTCTGGAGAAATCGAGGGTTTAGGGGGTTTCATTATTTCGGCTTGTATTCTGTCGTTAACTGATTTCTAGTAGATTTTTTGTTTAAAGTTTTACCTTATCAAGGCACACGACAACAGAATTTTACTCTTTTAGCCGAAATAAAATAATTGAAAACACGAGAAATCAAGATTCGATTATAATATCTCTGAGTCTTTAAGCCTAGAAGTCAGTATTAAACTATTAAGCGGGCTCTTTGTTTTGTCTTTTATCACAGTCTTCACGAGGCTTTCACGGTTTACAGTGCAATTACCGAATTGCATGCTGCAATCCATTTGAAACAATTATAAAACTGGTTCTGCATCGGTAGGTGGGAAATGGAAACAGGATAAAATGATTTCATTTATCAAACAATGCGAGTTGATAAGATAAGTCGCGCCACCGCAAGATGAAAGAGCAAGAAATTAAAACGTTTAAAAGGTGAGTGTTTCGTGACAGCTTTCTGTTTGTGTCCGGCTACAACCTGCCTTATGGAGTCGTTTGATGAGGACACATGTTTTCATTGTGTTTTAATGGAAAACCAAGAATTTTTGGTGCATGTGCGTACGCAATAAGGGTGCTACGATGCTGTGATAGAAACGATTGAAACGGAAACGCAATTGATTTGGTTACTTCCGGCATGTGACCGAGGTTGAACACGAGTATGTAGTTAAATTCGCAGCTGAATGTATCAGCCGGGCGTAGTGGCGCACGCCTGTAATCCAGCTACTTGGAGGCTGGGGTCGCTGAATGGCTTGAGGTCGGGATTCCTGGGGGTGGTCGACCTATGTAGATCGGGTGTCCGCGCTAAGTTTGGCGTCAATATGGTGAACGGCGAGGAGTCTTCGTTCACCAGGTTGGTTAAAGAGGAGCGAATCGGCCCAGGGTGGAAACACAGCAGGCAAAAGCTCCCGCGTCAAACAGTAGTGGGATAGCACCTGTGAATAGGCGGCTGTTCACAGCCCGGTCGAGACAGTCGAACTCGACTCTGTTTTTCCTTTTTTCTGTTTTTTTTCTTTTTCTTTTTAATTTTTTTATTTATGTGCCTTTTATTCGTAGATAGAAACGTTAAACACCGAAAAATTAGATTGTAGTCTTTTGCAATGTTAATTCCTCTGGAGAAATCGAGGGTTTAGGGGGTTTCATTATTTCGGCTTGTATTCTGTCGTTAACTGATTTCTAGTAAATTTTTTGTTTAAAGTTTTACCTTATCAAGGCACACGAGAACAGAATTTTACTCTTTTAGCCGAAATAAAATAATTGAAAACACGAGAAATCAAGATTCGATTATAATATCTCTTAGTCTTTAAGCCTAGAAGTCAGTATTAAACTATTAAGCGGGCTCTTTGTTTTGTCTTTTATCACAGTCTTCACGAGGCTTTCACGGTTTACAGTGCAATTACCGAATTGCATGCTGCAATCCATTTGAAACAATTATAAAACTGGTTCTGCATCGGTAGGTGGGAAATGGAAACAGGATAAAATGAGTTCATTTATCAAACAATGCAAGTTGATAAGATAAGTCGCGCCACCGCAAGATGAAAGAGCAAGAAATTAAAACGTTTAAAAGGTGAGTGTTTCGTGACAGCTTTCTGTTTGTGTCCGGCTACAACCTGCCTTATGGAGTCGTTTGATGAGGACACATGTTTTCATTGTGTTTTAATGGAAAACCAAGAATTTTTGGTGCATGTGCGTACGCAATAAGGGTGCTACGATGCTGTGATAGAAACGAATGAAACGGAAACGCAATTGATTTGGTTACTTTTGGCATGTGACCGAGGTTGAACACGAGTATGTAGTTAAATTCGCAGCTGAATGTATCAGCCGGGCGTAGTGGCGCACGCCTGTAATCCAGCTACTTGGAGGCTGGGGTCGCTGAATGGCTTGAGGTCGGGATTCCTGGGGGTGGTCGACCTATGTAGATCGGGTGTCCGCGCTAAGTTTGGCGTCAATATGGTGAACGGCTAGGAGTCTTCGTTCACCAGGTTGGTTAAAGAGGAGCGAATCGGCCCAGGGTGGAAACACAGCAGGCAAAAGCTCCCGCGTCAAACAGTAGTGGGATAGCACCTGTGAATAGGCGGCTGTTCACAGCCCGGTCGAGACAGTCGAACTCGACTCTGTTTTTCCTTTTTTCTGTTTTTTTTCTTTTTCTTTTTAATTTTTTTATTTATGTGCCTTTTATTCGTAGATAGAAACGTTAAACACCGAAAAATTAGATTGTAGTCTTTTGCAATGTTAATTCCTCTGGAGAAATCGAGGGTTTAGGGGGTTTCATTATTTCGGCTTGTATTCTGTCGTTAACTGATTTCTAGTAGATTTTTTGTTTAAAGTTTTACCTTATCAAGGCACACGAGAACAGAATTTTACTCTTTTAGCCGAAATAAAATAATTGAAAACACGAGAAATCAAGATTCGATTATAATATCTCTTAGTCTTTAAGCCTAGAAGTCAGTATTAAACTATTAAGCGGGCTCTTTGTTTTGTCTTTTATCACAGTCTTCACGAGGCTTTCACGGTTTACAGTGCAATTACCGAATTGCATGCTGCAATCCATTTGAAACAATTATAAAACTGGTTCTGCATCGGTAGGTGGGAAATGGAAACAGGATAAAATGAGTTCATTTATCAAACAATGCAAGTTGATAAGATAAGTCGCGCCACCGCAAGATGAAAGAGCAAGAAATTAAAACGTTTAAAAGGTGAGTGTTTCGTGACAGCTTTCTTTCCGGCTACAACCTGCCTTATGGAGTCGTTTGATGAGGACACATGTTTTCATTGTGTTTTAATGGAAAACCAAGAATTTTTGGTGCATGTGCGTACGCAATAAGGGTGCTACGATGCTGTGATAGAAACGAATGAAACGGAAACGCAATTGATTTGGTTACTTTTGGCATGTGACCGAGGTTGAACACGAGTATGTAGTTAAATTCGCAGCTGAATGTATCAGCCGGGCGTAGTGGCGCACGCCTGTAATCCAGCTACTTGGAGGCTGGGGTCGCTGAATGGCTTGAGGTCGGGATTCCTGGGGGTGGTCGACCTATGTAGATCGGGTGTCCGCGCTAAGTTTGGCGTCAATATGGTGAACGGCTAGGAGTCTTCGTTCACCAGGTTGGTTAAAGAGGAGCGAATCGGCCCAGGGTGGAAACACAGCAGGCAAAAGCTCCCGCGTCAAACAGTAGTGGGATAGCACCTGTGAATAGGCGGCTGTTCACAGCCCGGTCGAGACAGTCGAACTCGACTCTGTTTTTCCTTTTTTCTGTTTTTTTTCTTTTTCTTTTTAATTTTTTTATTTATGTGCCTTTTATTCGTAGATAGAAACGTTAAACACCGAAAAATTAGATTGTAGTCTTTTGCAATGTTAATTCCTCTGGAGAAATTGAGGGTTTAGGGGGTTTCATTATTTCGGCTTGTATTCTGTCGTTAACTGATTTCTAGTAGATTTTTTGTTTAAAGTTTTACCTTATCAAGGCACACGAGAACAGAATTTTACTCTTTTAGCCGAAATAAAATAATTGAAAACACGAGAAATCAAGATTCGATTATAATATCTCTGAGTCTTTAAGCCTAGAAGTCAGTATTAAACTATTAAGCGGGCTCTTTGTTTTGTCTTTTATCACAGTCTTCACGAGGCTTTCACGGTTTACAGTGCAATTACCGAATTGCATGCTGCAATCCATTTGAAACAATTATAAAACTGGTTCTGCATCGGTAGGTGGGAAATGGAAACAGGATAAAATGAGTTCATTTATCAAACAATGCAAGTTGATAAGATAAGTCGCGCCACCGCAAGATGAAAGAGCAAGAAATTAAAACGTTTAAAAGGTGAGTGTTTCGTGACAGCTTTCTGTTTGTGTCCGGCTACAACCTGCCTTATGGAGTCGTTTGATGAGGACACATGTTTTCATTGTGTTTTAATGGAAAACCAAGAATTTTTGGTGCATGTGCGTACGCAATAAGGGTGCTACGATGCTGTGATAGAAACGATTGAAACGGAAACGCAATTGATTTGGTTACTTCTGGCATGTGACCGAGGTTGAACACGAGTATGTAGTTAAATTCGCAGCTGAATGTATCAGCCGGGCGTAGTGGCGCACGCCTATAATCCAGCTACTTGGAGGCTGGGGTCGCTGAATGGCTTGAGGTCGGGATTCCTGGGGGTGGTCGACCTATGTAGATCGGGTGTCCGCGCTAAGTTTGGCGTCAATATGGTGAACGGCTAGGAGTCTTCGTTCACCAGGTTGGTTAAAGAGGAGCGAATCGGCCCAGGGTGGAAACACAGCAGGCAAAAGCTCCCGCGTCAAACAGTAGTGGGATAGCACCTGTGAATAGGCGGCTGTTCACAGCCCGGTCGAGACAGTCGAACTCGACTCTGTTTTTCCTTTTTTCTGTTTTTTTTCTTTTTATCTTTAATTTTTTTATTTATGTGCCTTTTATTCGTAGATAGAAACGTTAAACACCGAAAAATTAGATTGTAGTCTTTTGCAATGTTAATTCCTCTGGAGAAATTGAGGGTTTAGGGGGTTTCATTATTTCGGCTTGTATTCTGTCGTTAACTGATTTCTAGTAGATTTTTTGTTTAAAGTTTTACCTTATCAAGGCACACGACAACAGAATTTTACTCTTTTAGCCGAAATAAAATAATTGAAAACACGAGAAATCAAGATTCGATTATAATATCTCTGAGTCTTTAAGCCTAGAAGTCAGTATTAAACTATTAAGCGGGCTCTTTGTTTTGTCTTTTATCACAGTCTTCACGAGGCTTTCACGGTTTACAGTGCAATTACCGAATTGCATGCTGCAATCCATTTGAAACAATTATAAAACTGGTTCTGCATCGGTAGGTGGGAAATGGAAACAGGATAAAATGAGTTCATTTATCAAACAATGCAAGTTGATAAGATAAGTCGCGCCACCGCAAGATGAAAGAGCAAGAAATTAAAACGTTTAAAAGGTGAGTGTTTCGTGACAGCTTTCTGTTTGTGTCCGGCTACAACCTGCCTTATGGAGTCGTTTGATGAGGACACATGTTTTCATTGTGTTTTAATGGAAAACCAAGAATTTTTGGTGCATGTGCGTACGCAATAAGGGTGCTACGATGCTGTGATAGAAACGATTGAAACGGAAACGCAATTGATTTGGTTACTTCTGGCATGTGACCGAGGTTGAACACGAGTATGTAGTTAAATTCGCAGCTGAATGTATCAGCCGGGCGTAGTGGCGCACGCCTATAATCCAGCTACTTGGAGGCTGGGGTCGCTGAATGGCTTGAGGTCGGGATTCCTGGGGGTGGTCGACTTATGTAGATCGGGTGTCCGCGCTAAGTTTGGCGTCAATATGGTGAACGGCTAGGAGTCTTCGTTCACCAGGTTGGTTAAAGAGGAGCGAATCGGCCCAGGGTGGAAACACAGCAGGCAAAAGCTCCCGCGTCAAACAGTAGTGGGATAGCACCTGTGAATAGGCGGCTGTTCACAGCCCGGTCGAGACAGTCGAACTCGACTCTGTTTTTCCTTTTTTCTGTTTTTTTTCTTTTTCTTTTTAATTTTTTTATTTATGTGCCTTTTATTCGTAGATAGAAACGTTAAACACCGAAAAATTAGATTGTAGTCTTTTGCAATGTTAATTCCTCTGGAGAAATCGAGGGTTTAGGGGGTTTCATTATTTCGGCTTGTATTCTGTCGTTAACTGATTTCTAGTAGATTTTTTGTTTAAAGTTTTACCTTATCAAGGCACACGAGAACAGAATTTTACTCTTTTAGCCGAAATAAAATAATTGAAAACACGAGAAATCAAGATTCGATTATAATATCTCTTAGTCTTTAAGCCTAGAAGTCAGTATTAAACTATTAAGCGGGCTCTTTGTTTTGTCTTTTATCACAGTCTTCACGAGGCTTTCACGGTTTACAGTGCAATTACCGAATTGCATGCTGCAATCCATTTGAAACAATTATAAAACTGGTTCTGCATCGGTAGGTGGGAAATGGAAACAGGATAAAATGAGTTCATTTATCAAACAATGCAAGTTGATAAGATAAGTCGCGCCACCGCAAGATGAAAGAGCAAGAAATTAAAACGTTTAAAAGGTGAGTGTTTCGTGACAGCTTTCTGTTTGTGTCCGGCTACAACCTGCCTTATGGAGTCGTTTGATGAGGACACATGTTTTCATTGTGTTTTAATGGAAAACCAAGAATTTTTGGTGCATGTGCGTACGCAATAAGGGTGCTACGATGCTGTGATAGAAACGATTGAAACGGAAACGCAATTGATTTGGTTACTTCTGGCATGTGACCGAGGTTGAACACGAGTATGTAGTTAAATTCGCAGCTGAATGTATCAGCCGGGCGTAGTGGCGCACGCCTATAATCCAGCTACTTGGAGGCTGGGGTCGCTGAATGGCTTGAGGTCGGGATTCCTGGGGGTGGTCGACCTATGTAGATCGGGTGTCCGCGCTAAGTTTGGCGTCAATATGGTGAACGGCTAGGAGTCTTCGTTCACCAGGTTGGTTAAAGAGGAGCGAATCGGCCCAGGGTGGAAACACAGCAGGCAAAAGCTCCCGCGTCAAACAGTAGTGGGATAGCACCTGTGAATAGGCGGCTGTTCACAGCCCGGTCGAGACAGTCGAACTCGACTCTGTTTTTCCTTTTTTCTGCTTTTTTTCTTTTTCTTTTTAATTTTTTTATTTATGTGCCTTTTATTCGTAGATAGAAACGTTAAACACCGAAAAATTAGATTGTAGTCTTTTGCAATGTTAATTCCTCTGGAGAAATCGAGGGTTTAGAGGGTTTCATTATTTCGGCTTGTATTCTGTCGTTAACTGATTTCTAGTAGATTTTTTGTTTAAAGTTTTACCTTATCAAGGCACACGAGAACAGAATTTTACTCTTTTAGCCGAAATAAAATAATTGAAAACACGAGAAATCAAGATTCGATTATAATATCTCTTAGTCTTTAAGCCTAGAAGTCAGTATTAAACTATTAAGCGGGCTCTTTGTTTTGTCTTTTATCACAGTCTTCACGAGGCTTTCACGGTTTACAGTGCAATTACCGAATTGCATGCTGCAATCCATTTGAAACAATTATAAAACTGGTTTTGCATCGGTAGGTGGGAAATGGAAACAGGATAAAATGAGTTCATTTATCAAACAATGCAAGTTGATAAGATAAGTCGCGCCACCGCAAGATGAAAGAGCAAGAAATTAAAACGCTTAAAAGGTGAGTGTTTCGTGACAGCTTTCTGTTTGTGTCCGGCTACAACCTGCTTTATGGAGTCGTTTGATGAGGACACATGTTTTCATTGTGTTTTAATGGAAAACCAAGAATTTTTGGTGAATGTGCGTACGCAATAAGGGTGCTACGATGCTGTGATAGAAACGAATGAAACGGAAACGCAATTGATTTGGTTACTTCTGGCATGTGACCGAGGTTGAACACGAGTATGTAGTTAAATTCGCAGCTGAATGTATCAGCCGGGCGTAGTGGCGCACGCCTGTAATCCAGCTACTTGGAGGCTGGGGTCGCTGAATGGCTTGAGGTCGGGATTCCTGGGGGTGGTCGACCTATGTAGATCGGGTGTCCGCGCTAAGTTTGGCGTCAATATGGTGAACGGCTAGGAGTCTTCGTTCACCAGGTTGGTTAAAGAGGAGCGAATCGGCCCAGGGTGGAAACACAGCAGGCAAAAGCTCCCGCGTCAAACAGTAGTGGGATAGCACCTGTGAATAGGCGGCTGTTCACAGCCCGGTCGAGACATTCGAACTCGACTCTGTTTTTCCTTTATTCTGTTTTTTTTCTTTTTATTTTTAATTTTTTTATTTATGTGCCTTTTATTCGTAGATAGAAACGTTAAACACCGAAAAATTAGATTGTAGTCTTTTGCAATGTTAATTCCTCTGGAGAAATCGAGGGTTTAGGGGGTTTCATTATTTCGGCTTGTATTCTGTCGTTAACTGATTTCTAGTAGATTTTTTGTTTAAAGTTTTACCTTATCAAGGCACACGAGAACAGAATTTTACTCTTTTAGCCGAAATAAAATAATTGAAAACACGAGAAATCAAGATTCGATTATAATATCTCTTAGTCTTTAAGCCTAGAAGTCAGTATTAAACTATTAAGCGGGCTCTTTGTTTTGTCTTTTATCACAGTCTTCACGAGGCTTTCACGGTTTACAGTGCAATTACCGAATTGCATGCTGCAATCCATTTGAAACAATTATAAAACTGGTTCTGCATCGGTAGGTGGGAAATGGAAACAGGATAAAATGATTTCATTTATCAAACAATGCAAGTTGATAAGATAAGTCGCGCCACCGCAAGATGAAAGAGCAAGAAATTAAAACGTTTAAAAGGTGAGTGTTTCGTGACAGCTTTCTGTTTGTGTCCGGCTACAACCTGCCTTATGGAGTCGTTTGATGAGGACACATGTTTTCATTGTGTTTTAATGGAAAACCAAGAATTTTTGGTGCATGTGCGTACGCAATAAGGGTGCTACGATGCTGTGATAGAAACGATTGAAACGGAAACGCAATTGATTTGGTTACTTTTGGCATGTGACCGAGGTTGAACACGAGTATGTAGTTAAATTCGCAGCTGAATGTATCAGCCGGGCGTAGTGGCGCACGCCTATAATCCAGCTACTTGGAGGCTGGGGTCGCTGAATGGCTTGAGGTCGGGATTCCTGGGGGTGGTCGACCTATGTAGATCGGGTGTCCGCGCTAAGTTTGGCGTCAATATGGTGAACGGCTGGGAGTCTTCGTTCACCAGGTTGGTTAAAGAGGAGCGAATCGGCCCAGGGTGGAAACACAGCAGGCAAAAGCTCCCGCGTCAAACAGTAGTGGGATAGCACCTGTGAAAAGGCGGCTGTTCACAGCCCGGTCGAGACAGTCGAACTCGACTCTGTTTTTCCTTTTTCTGTTTTTTTTCTTTTCATTTTTAATTTTTTTATTTATGTGCCTTTTATTCGTAGATAGAAACGTTAAACACCGAAAAATTAGATTGTAGTCTTTTGCAATGTTAATTCCTCTGGAGAAATCGAGGGTTTAGGGGGTTTCATTATTTCGGCTTGTATTCTTTCGTTAACTGATTTCTAGTAGATTTTTTGTTTAAAGTTTTACCTTATCAAGGCACACGAGAACAGAATTTTACTCTTTTAGCCGAAATAAAATAATTGAAAACACGAGAAATCAAGATTCGATTATAATATCTCTTAGTCTTTAAGCCTAGAAGTCAGTATTAAACTATTAAGCGGGCTCTTTGTTTTGTCTTTTATCAAAGTCTTCACGAGGCTTTCACGGTTTACAGTGCAATTACCGAATTGCATGCTGCAATCCATTTGAAACAATTATAAAACTGGTTCTGCATCGGTAGGTGGGAAATGGAAACAGGATAAAATGAGTTCATTTATCAAACAATGCAAGTTGATAAGATAAGTCGCGCCACCGCAAGATGAAAGAGCAAGAAATTAAAACGTTTAAAAGGTGAGTGTTTCGTGACAGCTTTCTGTTTGTGTCCGGCTACAACCTGCCTTATGGAGTCGTTTGATGAGGACACATGTTTTCATTGTGTTTTAATGGAAAACCAAGAATTTTTGGTGCATGTGCGTACGCAATAAGGGTGCTACGATGCTGTGATAGAAACGATTGAAACGGAAACGCAATTGATTTGGTTACTTCCGGCATGTGACCGAGGTTGAACACGAGTATGTAGTTAAATTCGCAGCTGAATGTATCAGCCGGGCGTAGTGGCGCACGCCTGTAATCAAGCTACTTGGAGGCTGGGGTCGCTGAATGGCTTGAGGTCGGGATTCCTGGGGGTGGTCGACCTATGTAGATCGGGTGTCCGCGCTAAGTTTGGCGTCAATATGGTGAACGGCGAGGAGTCTTCGTTCACCAGGTTGGTTAAAGAGGAGCGAATCGGCCCAGGGTGGAAACACAGCAGGCAAAAGCTCCCGCGTCAAACAGTAGTGGGATAGCACCTGTGAATAGGCGGCTGTTCACAGCCCGGTCAAGACAGTCGAACTCGACTCTGTTTTTCCTTTTTTCTGTTTTTTTTTCTTTTTATTTTTAATTTTTTTATTTATGTGCCTTTTATTCGTAGATAGAAACGTTAAACACCGAAAAATTAGATTGTAGTCTTTTGCAATGTTAATTCCTCTGGAGAAATTGAGGGTTTAGGGGGTTTCATTATTTCGGCTTGTATTCTGTCGTTAACTGATTTCTAGGAGATTTTTTGTTTAAAGTTTTACCTTATCAAGGCACACTAGAACAGAATTTTACTCTTTTAGCCGAAATGAAATAATTGAAAACATGAGAAATCAAGATTCGATTATAATATCTCTTAGTCTTTAAGCCTAGAAGTCAGTATTAAACTATTAAGCGGGCTCTTTGTTTTGTCTTTTATCACAGTCTTCACGAGGCTTTCACGGTTTACAGTGCAATTACCGAATTGCATGCTGCAATCCATTTGAAACAATTATAAAACTGGTTCTGCATCGGTAGGTGGGAAATGGAAACAGGATAAAATGAGTTCATTTATCAAACAATGCAAGTTGATAAGATAAGTCGCGCCACCGCAAGATGAAAGAGCAAGAAATTAAATGTTTAAAAGGTGAGTGTTTCGTGACAGCTTTCTGTTTGTGTCCGGCTACAACCTGCCTTATGGAGTCGTTTGATGAGGACACATGTTTTCATTGTGTTTTAATGGAAAACCAAGAATTTTTGGTGCATGTGCGTACGCAATAAGGGTGCAACGATGCTGTGATAGAAACGATTGAAACGGAAACGCAATTGATTTGGTTACTTCTGGCATGTGACCGAGGTTGAACACGAGTATGTAGTTAAATTCGCAGCTGAATGTATCAGCCGGGCGTAGTCGCGCACGCCTATAATCCAGCTATTTGGAGGCTGGGGTCGCTGAATGGCTTGAGGTCGGGATTCCTGGGGGTGGTCGACCTATGTAGATCGGGTGTCCGCGCTAAGTTTGGCGTCAATTTGGTGAACGGCGAGGAGTCTTCGTTCACCAGGTTGGTTAAAGAGGAGCGAATCGGCCCAGGGTGGAAACACAGCAGGCAAAAGCTCCCGCGTCAAACAGTAGTGGGATAGCACCTGTGAATAGGCGGCTGTTCACAGCCCGGTCAAGACAGTCGAACTCGACTCTGTTTTTCCTTTTTTCGATTTTTTTTCTTTTTATTTTTAATTTTTTTATTTATGTGCCTTTTATTCGTAGATAGAAACGTTAAACACCGAAAAATTAGATTGTAGTCTTTTGCAATGTTAATTCCTCTGGAGAAATTGAGGGTTTAGGGGGTTTCATTATTTCGGCTTGTATTCTGTCGTTAACTGATTTCTAGGAGATTTTTTGTTTAAAGTTTTACCTTATCAAGGCACACTAGAACAGAATTTTACTCTTTTAGCCGAAATGAAATAATTGAAAACATGAGAAATCAAGATTCGATTATAATATCTCTTAGTCTTTAAGCCTAGAAGTCAGTATTAAACTATTAAGCGGGCTCTTTGTTTTGTCTTTTATCACAGTCTTCACGAGGCTTTCACGGTTTACAGTGCAATTACCGAATTGCATGCTGCAATCCATTTGAAACAATTATAAAACTGGTTCTGCATCGGTAGGTGGGAAATGGAAACAGGATAAAATGAGTTCATTTATCAAACAATGCAAGTTGATAAGATAAGTCGCGCCACCGCAAGATGAAAGAGCAAGAAATTAAATGTTTAAAAGGTGAGTGTTTCGTGACAGCTTTCTGTTTGTGTCCGGCTACAACCTGCCTTATGGAGTCGTTTGATGAGGACACATGTTTTCATTGTGTTTTAATGGAAAACCAAGAATTTTTGGTGCATGTGCGTACGCAATAAGGGTGCAACGATGCTGTGATAGAAACGATTGAAACGGAAACGCAATTGATTTGGTTACTTCTGGCATGTGACCGAGGTTGAACACGAGTATGTAGTTAAATTCGCAGCTGAATGTATCAGCCGGGCGTAGTGGCGCACGCCTATAATCCAGCTACTTGGAGGCTGGGGTCGCTGAATGGCTTGAGGTCGGGATTCCTGGGGGTGGTCGACCTATGTAGATCGGGTGTCCGCGCTAAGTTTGGCGTCAATTTGGTGAACGGCTAGGAGTCTTCGTTCACCAGGTTGGTTAAAGAGGAGCGAATCGGTCCAGGGTGGAAACAAAGCAGGCAAAAGCTCCCGCGTCAAACAGTAGTGGGATAGCACCTGTGAATAGGCGGCTGTTCACAGCCCGGTCGAGACAGTCGAACTCGACTCTGTTTTTCCTTTTTTCTGTTTTTTTCTTTTTATTTTTAATTTTTTTATTTATGTGCCTTTTATTCGTAGATAGAAACGTTAAACACCGAAAAATTAGATTGTAGTCTTTTGCAATGTTAATTCCTCTGGAGAAATCGAGGGTTTAGGGGGTTTCATTATTTCGGCTTGTATTCTGTCGTTAACTGATTTCTAGGAGATTTTTTGTTTAAAGTTTTACCTTATCAAGGCTCACGAGAACAGAATTTTACTCTTTTAGCCGAAATAAAATAATTGAAAACACGAGAAATCAAGATTCGATTATAATATCTCTTAGTCTTTAAGCCTAGAAGTCAGTATTAAACTATTAAGCGGGCTCTTTGTTTTGTCTTTTATCACAGTCTTCACGAGGCTTTCACGGTTTACAGTGCAATTACCGAATTGCATGCTGCAATCCATTTGAAACAATTATAAAACTGGTTTTGCATCGGTAGGTGGGAAATGGAAACAGGATAAAATGAGTTCATTTATCAAACAATGCAAGTTGATAAGATAAGTCGCGCCACCGCAAGATGAAAGAGCAAGAAATTAAAACGTTTAAAAGGTGAGTGTTTCGTGACAGCTTTCTGTTTGTGTCCGGCTACAACCTGCCTTATGGAGTGGTTTGATGAGGACACATGTTTTCATTGTGTTTTAATGGAAAACCAAGAATTTTTGGTGCATGTGCGTACGCAATAAGGGTGCTACGATGCTGTGATAGAAACGATTGAAACGGAAACGCAATTGATTTGGTTACTTTTGGCATGTGACCGAGGTTGAACACGAGTATGTAGTTAAATTCGCAGCTGAATGTATCAGCCGGGCGTAGTGGCGCACGCCTGTAATCCAGCTACTTGGAGGCTGGGGTCGCTGAATGGCTTGAGGTCGGGATTCCTGGGGGTGGTCGACCTATGTAGATCGGGTGTCCGCGCTAAGTTTGGCGTCAATATGGTGAACGGCGAGGAGTCTTCGTTCACCAGGTTGGTTAAAGAGGAGCGAATCGGCCCAGGGTGGAAACACAGCAGGCAAAAGCTCCCGCGTCAAACAGTAGTGGGATAGCACCTGTAAATAGGCGGCTGTTCACAGCCCGGTCGAGACAGTCGAACTCGACTCTGTTTTTCCTTTTTTCTGTTTTTTTCTTTTTATTTTTAATTTTTTTATTTATGTGCCTTTTATTCGTAGATAGAAACGTTAAACACCAAAAAATTAGATTGTAGTCTTTTGCAATGTTAATTCCTCTGGAGAAATCGAGGGTTTAGGGGGTTTCATTATTTCGGCTTGTATTCTGTCGTTAACTGATTTCTAGGAGATTTTTTGTTTAAAGTTTTACCTTATCAAGGCACACTAGAACAGAATTTTACTCTTTTAGCCGAAATGAAATAATTGAAAACATGAGAAATCAAGATTCGATTATAATATCTCTTAGTCTTTAAGCCTAGAAGTCAGTATTAAACTATTAAGCGGGCTCTTTGTTTTGTCTTTTATCACAGTCTTCACGAGGCTTTCACGGTTTACAGTGCAATTACCGAATTGCATGCTGCAATCCATTTGAAACAATTATAAAACTGGTTCTGCATCGGTAGGTGGGAAATGGAAACAGGATAAAATGAGTTCATTTATCAAACAATGCAAGTTGATAAGATAAGTCGCGCCACCGCAAGATGAAAGAGCAAGAAATTAAATGTTTAAAAGGTGAGTGTTTCGTGACAGCTTTCTGTTTGTGTCCGGCTACAACCTGCCTTATGGAGTCGTTTGATGAGGACACATGTTTTCATTGTGTTTTAATGGAAAACCAAGAATTTTTGGTGCATGTGCGTACGCAATAAGGGTGCAACGATGCTGTGATAGAAACGATTGAAACGGAAACGCAATTGATTTGGTTACTTCTGGCATGTGACCGAGGTTGAACACGAGTATGTAGTTAAATTCGCAGCTGAATGTATCAGCCGGGCGTAGTGGCGCACGCCTATAATCCAGCTACTTGGAGGCTGGGGTCGCTGAATGGCTTGAGGTCGGGATTCCTGGGGGTGGTCGACCTATGTAGATCGGGTGTCCGCGCTAAGTTTGGCGTCAATTTGGTGAACGGCTAGGAGTCTTCGTTCACCAGGTTGGTTAAAGAGGAGCGAATCGGTCCAGGGTGGAAACAAAGCAGGCAAAAGCTCCCGCGTCAAACAGTAGTGGGATAGCACCTGTGAATAGGCGGCTGTTCACAGCCCGGTCAAGACAGTCGAACTCGACTCTGTTTTTCCTTTTTTCTGTTTTTTTTCTTTTTATTTTTAATTTTTTTATTTATGTGCCTTTTATTCGTAGATAGAAACGTTAAACACCGAAAAATTAGATTGTAGTCTTTTGCAATGTTAATTCCTCTGGAGAAATTGAGGGTTTAGGGGGTTTCATTATTTCGGCTTGTATTCTGTCGTTAACTGATTTCTAGGAGATTTTTTGTTTAAAGTTTTACCTTATCAAGGCACACTAGAACAGAATTTTACTCTTTTAGCCGAAATGAAATAATTGAAAACATGAGAAATCAAGATTCGATTATAATATCTCTTAGTCTTTAAGCCTAGAAGTCAGTATTAAACTATTAAGCGGGCTCTTTGTTTTGTCTTTTATCACAGTCTTCACGAGGCTTTCACGGTTTACAGTGCAATTACCGAATTGCATGCTGCAATCCATTTGAAACAATTATAAAACTGGTTCTGCATCGGTAGGTGGGAAATGGAAACAGGATAAAATGAGTTCATTTATCAAACAATGCAAGTTGATAAGATAAGTCGCGCCACCGCAAGATGAAAGAGCAAGAAATTAAATGTTTAAAAGGTGAGTGTTTCGTGACAGCTTTCTGTTTGTGTCCGGCTACAACCTGCCTTATGGAGTCGTTTGATGAGGACACATGTTTTCATTGTGTTTTAATGGAAAACCAAGAATTTTTGGTGCATGTGCGTACGCAATAAGGGTGCAACGATGCTGTGATAGAAACGATTGAAACGGAAACGCAATTGATTTGGTTACTTCTGGCATGTGACCGAGGTTGAACACGAGTATGTAGTTAAATTCGCAGCTGAATGTATCAGCCGGGCGTAGTGGCGCACGCCTATAATCCAGCTACTTGGAGGCTGGGGTCGCTGAATGGCTTGAGGTCGGGATTCCTGGGGGTGGTCGACCTATGTAGATCGGGTGTCCGCGCTAAGTTTGGCGTCAATTTGGTGAACGGCTAGGAGTCTTCGTTCACCAGGTTGGTTAAAGAGGAGCGAATCGGTCCAGGGTGGAAACAAAGCAGGCAAAAGCTCCCGCGTCAAACAGTAGTGGGATAGCACCTGTGAATAGGCGGCTGTTCACAGCCCGGTCGAGACAGTCGAACTCGACTCTGTTTTTCCTTTTTTCTGTTTTTTTCTTTTTATTTTTAATTTTTTTATTTATGTGCCTTTTATTCGTAGATAGAAACGTTAAACACCGAAAAATTAGATTGTAGTCTTTTGCAATGTTAATTCCTCTGGAGAAATCGAGGGTTTAGGGGGTTTCATTATTTCGGCTTGTATTCTGTCGTTAACTGATTTCTAGGAGATTTTTTGTTTAAAGTTTTACCTTATCAAGGCTCACGAGAACAGAATTTTACTCTTTTAGCCGAAATAAAATAATTGAAAACACGAGAAATCAAGATTCGATTATAATATCTCTTAGTCTTTAAGCCTAGAAGTCAGTATTAAACTATTAAGCGGGCTCTTTGTTTTGTCTTTTATCACAGTCTTCACGAGGCTTTCACGGTTTACAGTGCAATTACCGAATTGCATGCTGCAATCCATTTGAAACAATTATAAAACTGGTTTTGCATCGGTAGGTGGGAAATGGAAACAGGATAAAATGAGTTCATTTATCAAACAATGCAAGTTGATAAGATAAGTCGCGCCACCGCAAGATGAAAGAGCAAGAAATTAAAACGTTTAAAAGGTGAGTCTTTCGTGACAGCTTTCTGTTTGTGTCCGGCTACAACCTGCCTTATGGAGTCGTTTGATGAGGACACATGTTTTCATTGTGTTTTAATGGAAAACCAAGAATTTTTGGTGCATGTGCGTACGCAATAAGGGTGCTACGATGCTGTGATAGAAACGATTGAAACGGAAACGCAATTGATTTGGTTACTTCTGGCATGTGACCGAGGTTGAACACGAGTATGTAGTTAAATTCGCAGCTGAATGTATCAGCCGGGCGTAGTGGCGCACGCCTGTAATCCAGCTACTTGGAGGCTGGGGTCGCTGAATGGCTTGAGGTCGGGATTCCTGGGGGTGGTCGACCTATGTAGATCGGGTGTCCGCGCTAAGTTTGGCGTCAATATGGTGAACGGCGAGGAGTCTTCGTTCACCAGGTTGGTTAAAGAGGAGCGAATCGGCCCAGGGTGGAAACACAGCAGGCAAAAGCTCCCGCGTCAAACAGTAGTGGGATAGCACCTGTAAATAGGCGGCTGTTCACAGCCCGGTCGAGACAGTCGAACTCGACTCTGTTTTTCCTTTTTTCTGTTTTTTTCTTTTTATTTTTAATTTTTTTATTTATGTGCCTTTTATTCGTAGATAGAAACGTTAAACACCAAAAAATTAGATTGTAGTCTTTTGCAATGTTAATTCCTCTGGAGAAATCGAGGGTTTAGGGGGTTTCATTATTTCGGCTTGTATTCTGTCGTTAACTGATTTCTAGGAGATTTTTTGTTTAAAGTTTTACCTTATCAAGGCACACTAGAACAGAATTTTACTCTTTTAGCCGAAATGAAATAATTGAAAACATGAGAAATCAAGATTCGATTATAATATCTCTTAGTCTTTAAGCCTAGAAGTCAGTATTAAACTATTAAGCGGGCTCTTTGTTTTGTCTTTTATCACAGTCTTCACGAGGCTTTCACGGTTTACAGTGCAATTACCGAATTGCATGCTGCAATCCATTTGAAACAATTATAAAACTGGTTCTGCATCGGTAGGTGGGAAATGGAAACAGGATAAAATGAGTTCATTTATCAAACAATGCAAGTTGATAAGATAAGTCGCGCCACCGCAAGATGAAAGAGCAAGAAATTAAAACGTTTAAAAGGTGAGTCTTTCGTGACAGCTTTCTTTTTGTGTCCGGCTACAACCTGCCTTATGGAGTCGTTTGATGAGGACACATGTTTTCATTGTGTTTTAATGGAAAACCAAGAATTTTTGGTGCATGTGCGTACGCAATAAGGGTGCTACGATGCTGTGATAGAAACGATTGAAACGGAAACGCAATTGATTTGGTTACTTCTGGCATGTGACCGAGGTTGAACACGAGTATGTAGTTAAATTCGCAGCTGAATGTATCAGCCGGGCGTAGTGGCGCACGCCTGTAATCCAGCTACTTGGAGGCTGGGGTCGCTGAATGGCTTGAGGTCGGGATTCCTGGGGGTGGTCGACCTATGTAGATCGGGTGTCCGCGCTAAGTTTGGCGTCAATATGGTGAACGGCGAGGAGTCTTCGTTCACCAGGTTGGTTAAAGAGGAGCGAATCGGCCCAGGGTGGAAACACAGCAGGCAAAAGCTCCCGCGTCAAACAGTAGTGGGATAGCACCTGTGAATAGGCGGCTGTTCACAGCCCGGTCGAGACAGTCGAACTCGACTCTGTTTTTCCTTTTTTCTGTTTTTTTCTTTTTATTTTTAATTTTTTTATTTATGTGCCTTTTATTCGTAGATAGAAACGTTAAACACCGAAAAATTAGATTGTAGTCTTTTGCAATGTTAATTCCTCTGGAGAAATCGAGGGTTTAGGGGGTTTCATTATTTCGGCTTGTATTCTGTCGTTAACTGATTTCTAGGAGATTTTTTGTTTAAAGTTTTACCTTATCAAGGCAGACTAGAACAGAATTTTACTCTTTTAGCCGAAATGAAATAATTGAAAACATGAGAAATCAAGATTCGATTATAATATCTCTTAGTCTTTAAGCCTAGAAGTCAGTATTAAACTATTAAGCGGGCTTTTTGTTTTGTCTTTTATCACAGTCTTCACGAGGCTTTCACGGTTTACAGTGCAATTACCGAATTGCATGCTGCAATCCATTTGAAACAATTATAAAACTGGTTTTGCATCGGTAGGTGGGAAATGGAAACAGGATAAAATGAGTTCATTTATCAAACAATGCAAGTTGATAAGATAAGTCGCGCCACCGCAAGATGAAAGAGCAAGAAATTAAAACGTTTAAAAGGTGAGTGTTTCGTGACAGCTTTCTGTTTGTGTCCGGCTACAACCTGCCTTATGGAGTCGTTTGATGAGGACACATGTTTTCATTGTGTTTTAATGGAAAACCAAGAATTTTTGGTGCATGTGCGTACGCAATAAGGGTGCTACGATGCTGTGATAGAAACGATTGAAACGGAAACGCAATTGATTTGGTTACTTCTGGCATGTGACCGAGGTTGAACACGAGTATGTAGTTAAATTCGCAGCTGAATGTATCAGCCGGGCGTAGTGGCGCACGCCTGTAATCCAGCTACTTGGAGGCTGGGGTCGCTGAATGGCTTGAGGTCGGGATTCCTGGGGGTGGTCGACCTATGTAGATCGGGTGTCCGCGCTAAGTTTGGCGTCAATATGGTGAACGGCGAGGATTCTTCGTTCACCAGGTTGGTTAAAGAGGAGCGAATCGGCCCAGGGTGGAAACACAGCAGGCAAAAGCTCCCGCGTCAAACAGTAGTGGGATAGCACCTGTTAATAGGCGGCTGTTCACAGCCCGGTCGAGACAGTCGAACTCGACTCTGTTTTTCCTTTTTTCTGTTTTTTTCTTTTTCTTTTTAATTTTTTTATTTATGTGCCTTTTATTCGTAGATAGAAACGTTAAACACCGAAAAATTAGATTGTAGTCTTTTGCAATGTTAATTCCTCTGGAGAAATCGAGGGTTTAGGGGGTTTCATTATTTCGGCTTGTATTCTGTCGTTAACTGATTTCTAGGAGATTTTTTGTTTAAAGTTTTACCTGATCAAGGCACACTAGAACAGAATTTTACTCTTTTAGCCGAAATGAAATAATTGAAAACATGAGAAATCAAGATTCGATTATAATATCTCTTAGTCTTTAAGCCTAGAAGTCAGTATTAAACTATTAAGCGGGCTCTTTGTTTTGTCTTTTATCACAGTCTTCACGAGGCTTTCACGGTTTACAGTGCAATTACCGAATTGCATGCTGCAATCCATTTGAAACAATTATAAAACTGGTTTTGCATCGGTAGGTGGGAAATGGAAACAGGATAAAATGAGTTCATTTATCAAACAATGCAAGTTGATAAGATAAGTCGCGCCACCGCAAGATGAAAGAGCAAGAAATTAAAACGTTTAAAAGGTGAGTGTTTCGTGACAGCTTTCTGTTTGTGTCCGGCTACAACCTGCCTTATGGAGTCGTTTGATGAGGACACATGTTTTCATTGTGTTTTAATGGAAAACCAAGAATTTTTGGTGCATGTGCGTACGCAATAAGGGTGCTACGATGCTGTGATAGAAACGATTGAAACGGAAACGCAATTGATTTGGTTACTTCTGGCATGTGACCGAGGTTGAACACGAGTATGTAGTTAAATTCGCAGCTGAATGTATCAGCCGGGCGTAGTGGCGCACGCCTGTAATCCAGCTACTTGGAGGCTGGGGTCGCTGAATGGCTTGAGGTCGGGATTCCTGGGGGTGGTCGACCTATGTAGATCGGGTGTCCGCGCTAAGTTTGGCGTCAATATGGTGAACGGCTAGGAGTCTTCGTTCACCAGGTTGGTTAAAGAGGAGCGAATGGGCCCAGGGTGGAAACACAGCAGGCAAAAGCTCCCGCGTCAAACAGTAGTGGGATAGCACCTGTGAATAGGCGGCTGTTCACAGCCCGGTCGAGACAGTCGAACTCGACTCTGTTTTTCCTTTTTTCTGTTTTTTTCTTTTTCTTTTTAATTTTTTTATTTATGTGCCTTTTATTCGTAGATAGAAACGTTAAACACCGAAAAATTAGATTGTAGTCTTTTGCAATGTTAATTCCTCTGGAGAAATCGAGGGTTTAGGGGGTTTCATTATTTCGGCTTGTATTCTGTCGTTAACTGATTTCTAGGAGATTTTTTGTTTAAAGTTTTACCTGATCAAGGCACACTAGAACAGAATTTTACTCTTTTAGCCGAAATGAAATAATTGAAAACATGAGAAATCAAGATTCGATTATAATATCTCTTAGTCTTTAAGCCTAGAAGTCAGTATTAAACTATTAAGCGGGCTCTTTGTTTTGTCTTTTATCACAGTCTTCACGAGGCTTTCACGGTTTACAGTGCAATTACCGAATTGCATGCTGCAATCCATTTGAAACAATTATAAAACTGGTTTTGCATCGGTAGGTGGGAAATGGAAACAGGATAAAATGAGTTCATTTATCAAACAATGCAAGTTGATAAGATAAGTCGCGCCACTGCAAGATGAAAGAGCAAGAAATTAAAACGTTTAAAAGGTGAGTGTTTCGTGACAGCTTTCTGTTTGTGTCCGGCTACAACCTGCCTTATGGAGTCGTTTGATGAGGACACATGTTTTCATTGTGTTTTAATGGAAAACCAAGAATTTTTGGTGCATGTGCGTACGCAATAAGGGTGCTACGATGCTGTGATAGAAACGATTGAAACGGAAACGGAATTGATTTGGTTACTTCTGGCATGTGACCGAGGTTGAACACGAGTATGTAGTTAAATTCGCAGCTGAATGTATCAGCCGGGCGTAGTGGCGCACGCCTGTAATCCAGCTACTTGGAGGCTGGGGTCGCTGAATGGCTTGAGGTCGGGATTCCTGGGGGTGGTCGACCTATGTAGATCGGGTGTCCGCGCTAAGTTTGGCGTCAATATGGTGAACGGCTAGGAGTCTTCGTTCACCAGGTTGGTTAAAGAGGAGCGAATGGGCCCAGGGTGGAAACACAGCAGGCAAAAGCTCCCGCGTCAAACAGTAGTGGGATAGCACCTGTGAATAGGCGGCTGTTCACAGCCCGGTCGAGACAGTCGAACTCGACTCTGTTTTTCCTTTTTTCTGTTTTTTTCTTTTTCTTTTTAATTTTTTTATTTATGTGCCTTTTATTCGTAGATAGAAACGTTAAACACCGAAAAATTAGATTGTAGTCTTTTGCAATGTTAATTCCTCTGGAGAAATCGAGGGTTTAGGGGGTTTCATTATTTCGGCTTGTATTCTGTCGTTAACTGATTTTTAGGAGATTTTTTGTTTAAAGTTTTACCTGATCAAGGCACACTAGAACAGAATTTTACTCTTTTAGCCGAAATGAAATAATTGAAAACATGAGAAATCAAGATTCGATTATAATATCTCTTAGTCTTTAAGCCTAGAAGTCAGTATTAAACTATTAAGCGGGCTCTCTGTTTGGTCTTTTATCACAGTCTTCACGAGGCTTTCACGGTTTACAGTGCAATTACCGAATTGCATGCTGCAATCCATTTGAAACAATTATAAAACTGGTTCTGCATCGGTAGGTGGGAAATGGAAACAGGATAAAATGAGTTCATTTATCAAACAATGCAAGTTGATAAGATAAGTCGCGCCACTGCAAGTTGAAAGAGCAAGAAATTAAAACGTTTAAAAGGTGAGTCTTTCGTGACAGCTTTCTGTTTGTGTCCGGCTACAACCTGCCTTATGGAGTCGTTTGATGAGGACACATGTTTTCATTGTGTTTTAATGGAAAACCAAGAATTTTTGGTGCATGTGCGTACGCAATAAGGGTGCTACGATGCTGTGATAGAAACGATTGAAACGGAAACGGAATTGATTTGGTTACTTCTGGCATGTGACCGAGGTTGAACACGAGTATGTAGTTAAATTCGCAGCTGAATGTATCAGCCGGGCGTAGTGGCGCACGCCTGTAATCCAGCTACTTGGAGGCTGGGGTCGCTGAATGGCTTGAGGTCGGGATTCCTGGGGGTGGTCGACCTATGTAGATCGGGTGTCCGCGCTAAGTTTGGCGTCAATATGGTGAACGGCTAGGAGTCTTCGTTCACCAGGTTGGTTAAAGAGGAGCGAATGGGCCCAGGGTGGAAACAGAGCAGGCAAAAGCTCCCGCGTCAAACAGTAGTGGGATAGCACCTGTGAATAGGCGGCTGTTCACAGCCCGGTCGAGACAGTCGAACTCGACTCTGTTTTTCCTTTTTTCTGTTTTTTTCTTTTTATTTTTAATTTTTTTATTTATGTGCCTTTTATTCGTAGATAGAAACGTTAAACACCGAAAAATTAGATTGTAGTCTTTTGCAATGTTAATTCCTCTGGAGAAATCGAGGGTTTAGGGGGTTTCATTATTTCGGCTTGTATTCTGTCGTTAACTGATTTCTAGGAGATTTTTTGTTTAAAGTTTTACCTTATCAAAGCACACTAGAACAGAATTTTACTCTTTTAGCCGAAATGAATTAATTGAAAACATGAGAAATCAAGATTCGATTATAATATCTCTTAGTCTTTAAGCCTAGAAGTCAGTATTAAACTATTAAGCGGGCTCTTTGTTTTGTCTTTTATCACAGTCTTCACGAGGCTTTCACGGTTTACAGTGCAATTACCGAATTGCATGCTGCAATCCATTTGAAACAATTATAAAACTGGTTCTGCATCGGTAGGTGGGAAATGGAAACAGGATAAAATGAGTTCATTTATCAAACAATGCAAGTTGATAAGATAAGTCGCGCCACCGCAAGATGAAAGAGCAAGAAATTAAAACGTTTAAAAGGTGAGTGTTTCGTGACAGCTTTCTGTTTGTGTCCGGCTACAACCTGCCTTATGGAGTCGTTCGATGAGGACACATGTTTTCATTGTGTTTTAATGGAAAACCAAGAATTTTTGGTGCATGTGCGTACGCAATAAGGGTGCTACGATGCTGTGATAGAAACGATTGAAACGGAAACGCAATTGATTTGGTTACTTCTGGCATGTGACCGAGGTTGAACACGAGTATGTAGTTAAATTCGCAGCTGAATGTATCAGCCGGGCGTAGTGGCGCACGCCTGTAATCCAGCTACTTGGAGGCTGGGGTCGCTGAATGGCTTGAGGTCGGGATTCCTGGGGGTGGTCGACCTATGTAGATCGGGTGTCCGCGCTAAGTTTGGCGTCAATATGGTGAACGGCGAGAAGTCTTCGTTCACCAGGTTGGTTAAAGAGGAGCGAATCGGCCCAGGGTGGAAACACAGCAGGCAAAAGCTCCCGCGTCAAACAGTAGTGGGATAGCACCTGTGAATAGCCGGCTGTTCACAGAACGGTCGAGACAGTCGAACTCGACTCTGTTTTTCCTTTTTTCTGTTTTTTTCTTTTTCTTTTTAATTTTTTTATTTATGTGCCTTTTATTCGTAGATAGAAACGTTAAACACCGAAAAATTAGATTGTAGTCTTTTGCAATGTTAATTCCTCTGGAGAAATCAAGGGGTTTAGGGGGTTTCATTATTTCGGCTTGTATTCTGTCGTTAACTGATTTCTAGTAGATTTTTTGTTTAAAGTTTTACCTTATCAAGGCACACTAGAACAGAATTTTACTCTTTTAGCCGAAATGAAATAATTGAAAACATGAGAAATCAAGATTCGATTATAATATCTCTTAGTCTTTAAGCCTAGAAGTCAGTATTAAACTATTAAGCGGGCTCTTTGTTTTGTCTTTTATCACAGTCTTCACGAGGCTTTCACGGTTTACAGTGCAATTACCGAATTGCATGCTGCAATCCATTTGAAACAATTATAAAACTGGTTCTGCATCGGTAGGTGGGAAATGGAAACAGGATAAAATGAGTTCATTTATCAAACAATGCAAGTTGATAAGATAAGTCGCGCCACCGCAAGATGAAAGAGCAAGAAATTAAAACGTTTAAAAGGTGAGTCTTTCGTGACAGCTTTCTGTTTGTGTCCGGCTACAACCTGCCTTATGGAGTCGTTTGATTAGGACACATGTTTTCATTGTGTTTTAATGGAAAACCAAGAATTTTTGGTGCATGTGCGTACGCAATAAGGGTGCTACGATGCTGTAATAGAAACGATTGAAACGGAAACGGAATTGATTTGGTTACTTCTGGCATGTGACCGAGGTTGAACACGAGTATGTAGTTAAATTCGCAGCTGAATGTATCAGCCGGGCGTAGTGGCGCACGCCTGTAATCCAGCTACTTGGAGGCTGGGGTCGCTGAATGGCTTGAGGTCGGGATTCCTGGGGGTGGTCGACCTATGTAGATCGGGTGTCCGCGCTAAGTTTGGCGTCAATATGGTGAACGGCTAGGAGTCTTCGTTCACCAGGTTGGTTAAAGAGGAGCGAATGGGCCCAGGGTGGAAACACAGCAGGCAAAAGCTCCCGCGTCAAACAGTAGTGGGATAGCACCTGTGAATAGCCGGCTGTTCACAGCCCGGTCGAGACAGTCGAACTCGACTCTGTTTTTCCTTTTTTCTGTTTTTTTCTTTTTAATTTTTTTATTTATGTGCCTTTTATTCGTAGATAGAAACGTTAAACACCGAAAAATTAGATTGTAGTCTTTTGCAATGATAATTCCTCTGGAGAAATCGAGGGTTTAGGGGGTTTCATTATTTCGGCTTGTATTCTGTCGTTAACTGATTTCTAGGAGATTTTTTGTTTAAAGTTTTACCTTATCAAGGCACACGAGAACAGAATTTTACTCTTTTAGCCGAAATGAAATAATTGAAAACACGAGAAATCAAGATTCGATTATAATATCTCTTAGTTCTTAAGCCTAGAAGTCAGTATTAAACTATTAAGCGGGCTTTTTGTTTTGACTTTTATCACAGTCTTCACGAGGCTTTCACGGTTTACAGTGCAATTACCGAATTGCATGCTGCAATCCATTTGAAACAATTATAAAACTGGTTCTGCATCGGTAGGTGGGAAATGGAAACAGGATAAAATGAGTTCATTTATCAAACAATGCAAGTTGATAAGATAAGTCGCGCCACCGCAAGATGAAAGAGCAAGAAATTAAAACGTTTAAAAGGTGAGTCTTTCGTGACAGCTTTCTGTTTGTGTCCGGCTACAACCTGCCTTATGGAGTCGTTTGATTAGGACACATGTTTTCATTGTGTTTTAATGGAAAACCAAGAATTTTTGGTGCATGTGCGTACGCAATAAGGGTGCTACGATGCTGTAATAGAAACGATTGAAACGGAAACGGAATTGATTTGGTTACTTCTGGCATGTGACCGAGGTTGAACACGAGTATGTAGTTAAATTCGCAGCTGAATGTATCAGCCGGGCGTAGTGGCGCACGCCTGTAATCCAGCTACTTGGAGGCTGGGGTCGCTGAATGGCTTGAGGTCGGGATTCCTGGGGGTGGTCGACCTATGTAGATCGGGTGTCCGCGCTAAGTTTGGCGTCAATATGGTGAACGGCGAGGAGTCTTCGTTCACCAGGTTGGTTAAAGAGGAGCGAATGGGCCCAGGGTGGAAACACAGCAGGCAAAAGCTCCCGCGTCAAACAGTAGTGGGATAGCACCTGTGAATAGGCGGCTGTTCACAGCCCGGTCGAGACAGTCGAACTCGACTCTGTTTTTCCTTTTTTCTGTTTTTTTCTTTTTCTTTTTAATTTTTTTATTTATGTGCCTCTTATTCGTAGATAGAAACGTTAAACACCGAAAAATTAGATTGTAGTCTTTTGCAATGATAATTCCTCTGGAGAAATCGAGGGTTTAGGAGGTTTCATTATTTCGGCTTGTATTCTGTCGTTAACTGATTTCTAGGAGATTTTTTGTTTAAAGTTTTACCTTATCAAGGCACACGAGAACAGAATTTTACTCTTTTAGCCGAAATAAAATAATTGAAAACACGAGAAATCAAGATTCGATTATAATATCTCTTAGTTCTTAAGCCTAGAAGTCAGTATTAAACTATTAAGCGGGCTCTTTGTTTTGTCTTTTATCACAGTCTTCACGAGGCTTTCACGGTTTACAGTGCAATTACCGAATTGCATGCTGCAATCCATTTGAAACAATTATAAAACTGGTTCTGCATCGGTAGGTGGGAAATGGAAACAGGATAAAATGAGTTCATTTATCAAACAATGCAAGTTGATAAGATAAGTCGCGCCACCGCAAAATGAAAGAGCAAGAAATTAAAACGTTTAAAAGGTGAGTCTTTCGTGACAGCTTTCTGTTTGTGTCCGGCTACAACCTGCCTTATGGAGTCGTTTGATTAGGACACATGTTTTCATTGTGTTTTAATGGAAAACCAAGAATTTTTGGTGCATGTGCGTACGCAATAAGGGTGCTACGATGCTGTGATAGAAACGATTGAAACGGAAACGCAATTGATTTGGTTACTTCTGGCATGTGACCGAGGTTGAACACGAGTATGTAGTTAAATTCGCAGCTGAATGTATCAGCCGGGCGTAGTGGCGCACGCCTGTAATCCAGCTACTTGGAGGCTGGGGTCGCTGAATGGCTTGAGGTCGGGATTCCTGGGGGTGGTCGACCTATGTAGATCGGGTGTCCGCGCTAAGTTTGGCGTCAATATGGTGAACGGCTAGGAGTCTTCGTTCACCAGGTTGGTTAAAGAGGAGCGAATGGGCCCAGGGTGGAAAGAGAGCAGGCAAAAGCTCCCGCGTCAAACAGTAGTGGGATAGCACCTGTGAATAGGCGGCTGTTCACAGCCCGGTCGAGACAGTCGAACTCGACTCTGTTTTTCCTTTTTTCTGTTTTTTTCTTTTTCTTTTCAATTTTTTTATTTATGTGCCTTTTATTCGTAGATAGAAACGTTAAACACCGAAAAATTAGATTGTAGTCTTTTGCAATGATAATTCCTCTGGAGAAATCGAGGGTTTAGGGGGTTTCATTATTTCGGCTTGTATTCTGTCGTTAACTGATTTCTAGGAGATTTTTTGTTTAAAGTTTTACCTTATCAAGGCACACGAGAACAGAATTTTACTCTTTTAGCCGAAATGAAATAATTGAAAACACGAGAAATCAAGATTCGATTATAATATCTCTTAGTTCTTAAGCCTAGAAGTCAGTATTAAACTATTAAGCGGGCTTTTTGTTTTGACTTTTATCACAGTCTTCACGAGGCTTTCACGGTTTACAGTGCAATTACCGAATTGCATGCTGCAATCCATTTGAAACAATTATAAAACTGGTTCTGCATCGGTAGGTGGGAAATGGAAACAGGATAAAATGAGTTCATTTATCAAACAATGCAAGTTGATAAGATAAGTCGCGCCACCGCAAGATGAAAGAGCAAGAAATTAAAACGTTTAAAAGGTGAGTCTTTCGTGACAGCTTTCTGTTTGTGTCCGGCTACAACCTGCCTTATGGAGTCGTTTGATTAGGACACATGTTTTCATTGTGTTTTAATGGAAAACCAAGAATTTTTGGTGCATGTGCGTACGCAATAAGGGTGCTACGATGCTGTAATAGAAACGATTGAAACGGAAACGGAATTGATTTGGTTACTTCTGGCATGTGACCGAGGTTGAACACGAGTATGTAGTTAAATTCGCAGCTGAATGTATCAGCCGGGCGTAGTGGCGCACGCCTGTAATCCAGCTACTTGGAGGCTGGGGTCGCTGAATGGCTTGAGGTCGGGATTCCTGGGGGTGGTCGACCTATGTAGATCGGGTGTCCGCGCTAAGTTTGGCGTCAATATGGTGAACGGCGAGGAGTCTTCGTTCACCAGGTTGGTTAAAGAGGAGCGAATGGGCCCAGGGTGGAAACACAGCAGGCAAAAGCTCCCGCGTCAAACAGTAGTGGGATAGCACCTGTGAATAGGCGGCTGTTCACAGCCCGGTCGAGACAGTCGAACTCGACTCTGTTTTTCCTTTTTTCTGTTTTTTTCTTTTTCTTTTTAATTTTTTTATTTATGTGCCTCTTATTCGTAGATAGAAACGTTAAACACCGAAAAATTAGATTGTAGTCTTTTGCAATGATAATTCCTCTGGAGAAATCGAGGGTTTAGGAGGTTTCATTATTTCGGCTTGTATTCTGTCGTTAACTGATTTCTAGGAGATTTTTTGTTTAAAGTTTTACCTTATCAAGGCACACGAGAACAGAATTTTACTCTTTTAGCCGAAATAAAATAATTGAAAACACGAGAAATCAAGATTCGATTATAATATCTCTTAGTTCTTAAGCCTAGAAGTCAGTATTAAACTATTAAGCGGGCTCTTTGTTTTGTCTTTTATCACAGTCTTCACGAGGCTTTCACGGTTTACAGTGCAATTACCGAATTGCATGCTGCAATCCATTTGAAACAATTATAAAACTGGTTCTGCATCGGTAGGTGGGAAATGGAAACAGGATAAAATGAGTTCATTTATCAAACAATGCAAGTTGATAAGATAAGTCGCGCCACCGCAAAATGAAAGAGCAAGAAATTAAAACGTTTAAAAGGTGAGTCTTTCGTGACAGCTTTCTGTTTGTGTCCGGCTACAACCTGCCTTATGGAGTCGTTTGATTAGGACACATGTTTTCATTGTGTTTTAATGGAAAACCAAGAATTTTTGGTGCATGTGCGTACGCAATAAGGGTGCTACGATGCTGTGATAGAAACGATTGAAACGGAAACGCAATTGATTTGGTTACTTCTGGCATGTGACCGAGGTTGAACACGAGTATGTAGTTAAATTCGCAGCTGAATGTATCAGCCGGGCGTAGTGGCGCACGCCTGTAATCCAGCTACTTGGAGGCTGGGGTCGCTGAATGGCTTGAGGTCGGGATTCCTGGGGGTGGTCGACCTATGTAGATCGGGTGTCCGCGCTAAGTTTGGCGTCAATATGGTGAACGGCTAGGAGTCTTCGTTCACCAGGTTGGTTAAAGAGGAGCGAATGGGCCCAGGGTGGAAAGAGAGCAGGCAAAAGCTCCCGCGTCAAACAGTAGTGGGATAGCACCTGTGAATAGGCGGCTGTTCACAGCCCGGTCGAGACAGTCGAACTCGACTCTGTTTTTCCTTTTTTCTGTTTTTTTCTTTTTCTTTTCAATTTTTTTATTTATGTGCCTTTTATTCGTAGATAGAAACGTTAAACACCGAAAAATTAGATTGTAGTCTTTTGCAATGATAATTCCTCTGGAGAAATCGAGGGTTTAGGGGGTTTCATTATTTCGGCTTGTATTCTGTCGTTAACTGATTTCTAGGAGATTTTTTGTTTAAAGTTTTACCTTATCAAGGCACACGAGTACAGAATTTTACTCTTTTAGCCGAAATAAAATAATTGAAAACACGAGAAATCAAGATTCGATTATAATATCTCTTAGTTCTTAAGCCTAGAAGTCAGTATTAAACTATTAAGCGGGCTCTTTGTTTTGTCTTTTATCACAGTCTTCACGAGGCTTTCACGGTTTACAGTGCAATTACCGAATTGCATGCTGCAATCCATTTGAAACAATTATAAAACTGGTTCTGCATCGGTAGGTGGGAAATGGAAACAGGATAAAATGAGTTCATTTATCAAACAATGCAAGTTGATAAGATAAGTCGCGCCACCGCAAGATGAAAGAGCAAGAAATTAAAACGTTTAAAAGGTGAGTGTTTCGTGACAGCTTTCTGTTTGTGTCCGGCTACAACCTGCCTTATGGAGTCGTTTGATTAGGACACATGTTTTCATTGTGTTTTAATGGAAAACCAAGAATTTTTGGTGCATGTGCGTACGCAATAAGGGTGCTACGATGCTGTAATAGAAACGATTGAAACGGAAACGGAATTGATTTGGTTACTTCTGGCATGTGACCGAGGTTGAACACGAGTATGTAGTTAAATTCGCAGCTGAATGTATCAGCCGGGCGTAGTGGCGCACGCCTGTAATCCAGCTACTTGGAGGCTGGGGTCGCTGAATGGCTTGAGGTCGGGATTCCTGGGGGTGGTCGACCTATGTAGATCGGGTGTCCGCGCTAAGTTTGGCGTCAATATGGTGAACGGCTAGGAGTCTTCGTTCACCAGGTTGGTTAAAGAGGAGCGAATGGGCCCAGGGTGGAAACACAGCAGGCAAAAGCTCCCGCGTCAAACAGTAGTGGGATAGCACCTGTGAATAGGCGGCTGTTCACAGCCCGGTCGAGACAGTCGAACTCGACTCTGTTTTTCCTTTTTTCTGTTTTTTTCTTTTTCTTTTTAATTTTTTTATTTATGTGCCTTTTATTCGTAGATAGAAACGTTAAACACCGAAAAATTAGATTGTAGTCTTTTGCAATGATAATTCCTCTGGAGAAATCGAGGGTTTAGGGGGTTTCATTATTTCGGCTTGTATTCTGTCGTTAACTGATTTCTAGGAGATTTTTTGTTTAAAGTTTTACCTTATCAAGGCACACGACAACAAAATTTTAGTCTTTTAGCCGAAATAAAATAATTGAAAACACGAGAAATCAAGATTCGATTATAATATCTCTTAGTCTTTAAGCCTAGAAGTCAGTATTAAACTATTAAGCGGGCTCTTTGTTTTGTCTTTTATCACAGTCTTCACGAGGCTTTCACGGTTTACAGTGCAATTACCGAATTGCATGCTGCAATCCATTTGAAACAATTATAAGACTGGTTCTGCATCGGTAGGTGGGAAATGGAAACAGGATAAAATGAGTTCATTCATCAAACAATGCAAGTTGATAAGATAAGTCGCGCCACCGCAAGATGAAAGAGCAAGAAATTAAAACGTTTAAAAGGTGAGTCTTTCGTGACAGCTTTCTGTTTGTGTCCGGCTACAACCTGCCTTATGGAGTCGTTTGATGAGGACACATGTTTTCATTGTGTTTTAATGGAAAACCAAAAATTTTTGGTGCATGTGCGTACGCAATAAGTGTGCTACGATGCTGTGATAGAAACGATTGAAACGGAAACGGAATTGATTTGGTTACTTCTGGCATTTGACCGAGGTTGAACACGAGTATGTAGTTAAATTCGCAGCTGAATGTATCAGCCGGGCGTAGTGGCGCACGCCTTTAATCCAGCTACTTGGAGGCTGGGGTCGCTGAATGGCTTGAGGGCGGGATTCCTGGGGGTGGTCGACCTATGTAGATCGGGTGTCCGCGCTAAGTTTGGCGTCAATATGGTGAACGGCTAGGAGTCTTCGTTCACCAGGTTGGTTAAAGAGGAGCGAATCGGCCCAGGGTGGAAACACAGCAGGCAAAAGCTCCCGCGTCAAACAGTAGTGGGATAGCACCTGTGAATAGGCGGCTGTTCACAGCCCGGTCGAGACAGTCGAACTCGACTCTGTTTTTCCTTTTTTCTGTTTTTTTCTTTTTATTTTTAATTTTTTTATTTATGTGCCTTTTATTCGTAGATAGAAACGTTAAACACCGAAAAATTAGATTGTAGTCTTTTGCAATGATAATTCCTCTGGAGAAATCGAGGGTTTAGAGGGTTTCATTATTTCGGCTTGTATTCTGTCGTTAACTGATTTCTAGGAGATTTTTTGTTTAAAGTTTTACCTTATCAAGGCACACGACAACAAAATTTTAGTCTTTTAGCCGAAATAAAATAATTGAAAACACGAGAAATCAAGATTCGATTATAATATCTCTTAGTCTTTAAGCCTAGAAGTCAGTATTAAACTATTAAGCGGGCTCTTTGTTTTGTCTTTTATCACAGTCTTCACGAGGCTTTCACGGTTTACAGTGCAATTACCGAATTGCATGCTGCAATCCATTTGAAACAATTATAAGACTGGTTCTGCATCGGTAGGTGGGAAATGGAAACAGGATAAAATGAGTTCATTTATCAAACAATGCAAGTTGATAAGATAAGTCGCGCCACCGCAAGATGAAAGAGCAAGAAATTAAAACGTTTAAAAGGTGAGTGTTTCGTGACAGCTTTCTGTTTGTGTCCGGCTACAACCTGCCTTATGGAGTCGTTTGATTAGGACACATGTTTTCATTGTGTTTTAATGGAAAACCAAGAATTTTTGGTGCATGTGCGTACGCAATAAGGGTGCTACGATGCTGTAATAGAAACGATTGAAACGGAAACGGAATTGATTTGGTTACTTCTGGCATGTGACCGAGGTTGAACACGAGTATGTAGTTAAATTCGCAGCTGAATGTATCAGCCGGGCGTAGTGGCGCACGCCTGTAATCCAGCTACTTGGAGGCTGGGGTCGCTGAATGGCTTGAGGTCGGGATTCCTGGGGGTGGTCGACCTATGTAGATCGGGTGTCCGCGCTAAGTTTGGCGTCAATATGGTGAACGGCTAGGAGTCTTCGTTCACCAGGTTGGTTAAAGAGGAGCGAATGGGCCCAGGGTGGAAACACAGCAGGCAAAAGCTCCCGCGTCAAACAGTAGTGGGATAGCACCTGTGAATAGGCGGCTGTTCACAGCCCGGTCGAGACAGTCGAACTCGACTCTGTTTTTCCTTTTTTCTGTTTTTTTCTTTTTCTTTTTAATTTTTTTATTTATGTGCCTTTTATTCGTAGATAGAAACGTTAAACACCGAAAAATTAGATTGTAGTCTTTTGCAATGATAATTCCTCTGGAGAAATCGAGGGTTTAGGGGGTTTCATTATTTCGGCTTGTATTCTGTCGTTAACTGATTTCTAGGAGATTTTTTGTTTAAAGTTTTACCTTATCAAGGCACACGACAACAAAATTTTAGTCTTTTAGCCGAAATAAAATAATTGAAAACACGAGAAATCAAGATTCGATTATAATATCTCTTAGTCTTTAAGCCTAGAAGTCAGTATTAAACTATTAAGCGGGCTCTTTGTTTTGTCTTTTATCACAGTCTTCACGAGGCTTTCACGGTTTACAGTGCAATTACCGAATTGCATGCTGCAATCCATTTGAAACAATTATAAGACTGGTTCTGCATCGGTAGGTGGGAAATGGAAACAGGATAAAATGAGTTCATTTATCAAACAATGCAAGTTGATAAGATAAGTCGCGCCACCGCAAGATGAAAGAGCAAGAAATTAAAACGTTTAAAAGGTGAGTGTTTCGTGACAGCTTTCTGTTTGTGTCCGGCTACAACCTGCCTTATGGAGTCGTTTGATGAGGACACATGTTTTCATTGTGTTTTAATGGAAAACCAAAAATTTTTGGTGCATGTGCGTACGCAATAAGTGTGCTACGATGCTGTGATAGAAACGATTGAAACGGAAACGGAATTGATTTGGTTACTTCTGGCATTTGACCGAGGTTGAACACGAGTATGTAGTTAAATTCGCAGCTGAATGTATCAGCCGGGCGTAGTGGCGCACGCCTTTAATCCAGCTACTTGGAGGCTGGGGTCGCTGAATGGCTTGAGGGCGGGATTCCTGGGGGTGGTCGACCTATGTAGATCGGGTGTCCGCGCTAAGTTTGGCGTCAATATGGTGAACGGCTAGGAGTCTTCGTTCACCAGGTTGGTTAAAGAGGAGCGAATCGGCCCAGGGTGGAAACACAGCAGGCAAAAGCTCCCGCGTCAAACAGTAGTGGGATAGCACCTGTGAATAGGCGGCTGTTCACAGCCCGGTCGAGACAGTCGAACTCGACTCTGTTTTTCCTTTTTTCTGTTTTTTTCTTTTTATTTTTAATTTTTTTATTTATGTGCCTTTTATTCGTAGATAGAAACGTTAAACACCGAAAAATTAGATTGTAGTCTTTTGCAATGATAATTCCTCTGGAGAAATCGAGGGTTTAGGGGGTTTCATTATTTCGGCTTGTATTCTGTCGTTAACTGATTTCTAGGAGATTTTTTGTTTAAAGTTTTACCTTATCAAGGCACACGACAACAAAATTTTAGTCTTTTAGCCGAAATAAAATAATTGAAAACACGAGAAATCAAGATTCGATTATAATATCTCTTAGTCTTTAAGCCTAGAAGTCAGTATTAAACTATTAAGCGGGCTCTTTGTTTTGTCTTTTATCACAGTCTTCACGAGGCTTTCACGGTTTACAGTGCAATTACCGAATTGCATGCTGCAATCCATTTGAAACAATTATAAGACTGGTTCTGCATCGGTAGGTGGGAAATGGAAACAGGATAAAATGAGTTCATTTATCAAACAATGCAAGTTGATAAGATAAGTCGCGCCACCGCAAGATGAAAGAGCAAGAAATTAAAACGTTTAAAAGGTGAGTGTTTCGTGACAGCTTTCTGTTTGTGTCCGGCTACAACCTGCCTTATGGAGTCGTTTGATTAGGACACATGTTTTCATTGTGTTTTAATGGAAAACCAAGAATTTTTGGTGCATGTGCGTACGCAATAAGGGTGCTACGATGCTGTAATAGAAACGATTGAAACGGAAACGGAATTGATTTGGTTACTTCTGGCATGTGACCGAGGTTGAACACGAGTATGTAGTTAAATTCGCAGCTGAATGTATCAGCCGGGCGTAGTGGCGCACGCCTGTAATCCAGCTACTTGGAGGCTGGGGTCGCTGAATGGCTTGAGGTCGGGATTCCTGGGGGTGGTCGACCTATGTAGATCGGGTGTCCGCGCTAAGTTTGGCGTCAATATGGTGAACGGCTAGGAGTCTTCGTTCACCAGGTTGGTTAAAGAGGAGCGAATGGGCCCAGGGTGGAAACACAGCAGGCAAAAGCTCCCGCGTCAAACAGTAGTGGGATAGCACCTGTGAATAGGCGGCTGTTCACAGCCCGGTCGAGACAGTCGAACTCGACTCTGTTTTTCCTTTTTTCTGTTTTTTTCTTTTTCTTTTTAATTTTTTTATTTATGTGCCTTTTATTCGTAGATAGAAACGTTAAACACCGAAAAATTAGATTGTAGTCTTTTGCAATGATAATTCCTCTGGAGAAATCGAGGGTTTAGGGGGTTTCATTATTTCGGCTTGTATTCTGTCGTTAACTGATTTCTAGGAGATATTTTGTTTAAAGTTTTACCTTATCAAGGCACACGACAACAAAATTTTAGTCTTTTAGCCGAAATAAAATAATTGAAAACACGAGAAATCAAGATTCGATTATAATATCTCTTAGTCTTTAAGCCTAGAAGTCAGTATTAAACTATTAAGCGGGCTCTTTGTTTTGTCTTTTATCACAGTCTTCACGAGGCTTTCACGGTTTACAGTGCAATTACCGAATTGCATGCTGCAATCCATTTGAAACAATTATAAGACTGGTTCTGCATCGGTAGGTGGGAAATGGAAACAGGATAAAATGAGTTCATTTATCAAACAATGCAAGTTGATAAGATAAGTCGCGCCACCGCAAGATGAAAGAGCAAGAAATTAAAACGTTTAAAAGGTGAGTCTTTCGTGACAGCTTTCTGTTTGTGTCCGGCTACAACCTGCCTTATGGAGTCGTTTGATTAGGACACATGTTTTCATTGTGTTTTAATGGAAAACCAAGAATTTTTGGTGCATGTGCGTACGCAATAAGGGTGCTACGATGCTGTAATAGAAACGATTGAAACGGAAACGGAATTGATTTGGTTACTTCTGGCATTTGACCGAGGTTGAACACGAGTATGTAGTTAAATTCGCAGCTGAATGTCTCAGCCGGGCGTAGTGGCGCACGCCTTTAATCCAGCTACTTGGAGGCTGGGGTCGCTGAATGGCTTGAGGGCGGGATTCCTGGGGGTGGTCGACCTATGTAGATCGGGTGTCCGCGCTAAGTTTGGCGTCAATATGGTGAACGGCTAGGAGTCTTCGTTCACCAGGTTGGTTAAAGAGGAGCGAATGGGCCCAGGGTGGAAACACAGCAGGCAAAAGCTCCCGCGTCAAACAGTAGTGGGATAGCACCTGTGAATAGGCGGCTGTTCACAGCCCGGTCGAGACAGTCGAACTCGACTCTGTTTTTCCTTTTTTCTGTTTTTTTCTTTTTCTTTTTAATTTTTTTATTTATGTGCCTTTTATTCGTAGATAGAAACGTTAAACACCGAAAAATTAGATTGTAGTCTTTTGCAATGATAATTCCTCTGGAGAAATCGAGGGTTTAGGGGGTTTCATTATTTCGGCTTGTATTCTGTCGTTAACTGATTTCTAGGAGATTTTTTGTTTAAAGTTTTACCTTATCAAGGCACACGACAACAAAATTTTAGTCTTTTAGCCGAAATAAAATAATTGAAAACACGAGAAATCAAGATTCGATTATAATATCTCTTAGTCTTTAAGCCTAGAAGTCAGTATTAAACTATTAAGCGGGCTCTTTGTTTTGTCTTTTATCACAGTCTTCACGAGGCTTTCACGGTTTACAGTGCAATTACCGAATTGCATGCTGCAATCCATTTGAAACAATTATAAGACTGGTTCTGCATCGGTAGGTGGGAAATGGAAACAGGATAAAATGAGTTCATTTATCAAACAATGCAAGTTGATAAGATAAGTCGCGCCACCGCAAGATGAAAGAGCAAGAAATTAAAACGTTTAAAAGGTGAGTCTTTCGTGACAGCTTTCTGTTTGTGTCCGGCTACAACCTACCTTATGGAGTCGTTTGATGAGGACACATGTTTTCATTGTGTTTTAATGGAAAACCAAGAATTTTTGGTGCATGTGCGTACGCAATAAGGGTGCTACGATGCTGTGATAGAAACGATTGAAACGGAAACGGAATTGATTTGGTTACTTCTGGCATGTGACCGAGGTTGAACACGAGTATGTAGTTAAATTCGCAGCTGAATGTATCAGCCGGGCGTAGTGGCGCACGCCTGTAATCCAGCTACTTGGAGGCTGGGGTCGCTGAATGGCTTGAGGTCGGGATTCCTGGGGGTGGTCGACCTATGTAGATCGGGTGTCCGCGCTAAGTTTGGCGTCAATATGGTGAACGGCTAGGAGTCTTCGTTCACCAGGTTGGTTAAAGAGGAGCGAATGGGCCCAGGGTGGAAACACAGCAGGCAAAAGCTCCCGCGTCAAACAGTAGTGGGATAGCACCTGTGAATAGGCGGCTGTTCACAGCCCGGTCGAGACAGTCGAACTCGACTCTGTTTTTCCTTTTTTCTGTTTTTTTCTTTTTCTTTTTAATTTTTTTATTTATGTGCCTTTTATTCGTAGATAGAAACGTTAAACACCGAAAAATTAGATTGTAGTCTTTTGCAATGATAATTCCTCTGGAGAAATCGAGGGTTTAGGGGGTTTCATTATTTCGGCTTGTATTCTGTCGTTAACTGATTTCTAGGAGATTTTTTGTTTAAAGTTTTACCTTATCAAGGCACACGACAACAAAATTTTAGTCTTTTAGCCGAAATAAAATAATTGAAAACACGAGAAATCAAGATTCGATTATAATATCTCTTAGTCTTTAAGCCTAGAAGTCAGTATTAAACTATTAAGCGGGCTCTTTGTTTTGTCTTTTATCACAGTCTTCACGAGGCTTTCACGGTTTACAGTGCAATTACCGAATTGCATGCTGCAATCCATTTGAAACAATTATAAAACTGGTTCTGCATCGGTAGGTGGGAAATGGAAACAGGATAAAATGAGTTCATTTATCAAACAATGCAAGTTGATAAGATAAGTCGCGCCACCGCAAGATGAAAGAGCAAGAAATTAAAACGTTTAAAAGGTGAGTCTTTCGTGACAGCTTTCTGTTTGTGTCCGGCTACAACCTACCTTATGGAGTCGTTTGATGAGGACACATGTTTTCATTGTGTTTTAATGGAAAACCAAGAATTTTTGGTGCATGTGCGTACGCAATAAGGGTGCTACGATGCTGTGATAGAAACGATTGAAACGGAAACGGAATTGATTTGGTTACTTCTGACATGTGACCGAGGTTGAACACGAGTATGTAGTTAAATTCGCAGCTGAATGTATCAGCCGGGCGTAGTGGCGCACGCCTGTAATCCAGCTACTTGGAGGCTGGGGTCGCTGAATGGCTTGAGGTCGGGATTCCTGGGGGTGGTCGACCTATGTAGATCGGGTGTCCGCGCTAAGTTTGGCGTCAATATGGTGAACGGCTAGGAGTCTTCGTTCACCAGGTTGGTTAAAGAGGAGCGAATGGGCCCAGGGTGGAAACACAGCAGGCAAAAGCTCCCGCGTCAAACAGTAGTGGGATAGCACCTGTGAATAGGCGGTTGTTCACAGCCCGGTCGAGACAGTCGAACTCGACTCTGTTTTTCCTTTTTTCTGTTTTTTTCTTTTTCTTTTTAATTTTTTTATTTATGTGCCTTTTATTCGTAGATAGAAACGTTAAACACCGAAAAATTAGATTGTAGTCTTTTGCAATGATAATTCCTCTGGAGAAATCGAGGGTTTAGGGGGTTTCATTATTTCGGCTTGTATTCTGTCGTTAACTGATTTCTAGGAGATTTTTGGTTTAAAGTTTTATCTTATCAAGGCACACGAGAACAGAATTTTACTCTTTTAGCCGAAATGAAATAATTGAAAACATGAGAAATCAAGATTCGATTATAATATCTCTTAGTCTTTAAGCCTAGAAGTCAGTATTAAACTATTAAGCGGGCTCTTTGTTTTGTCTTTTATCACAGTCTTCACGAGGCTTTCACGGTTTACAGTGCAATTACCGAATTGCATGCTGCAATCCATTTGAAACAATTATAAAACTGGTTCTGCATCGGTAGGTGGGAAATGGAAACAGGATAAAATGAGTTCATTTATCAAACAATGCAAGTTGATAAGATAAGTCGCGCCACCGCAAGATGAAAGAGCAAGAAATTAAAACGTTTAAAAGGTGAGTCTTTCGTGACAGCTTTCTGTTTGTGTCCGGCTACAACCTGCCTTATGGAGTCGTTTGATGAGGACACATGTTTTCATTGTGTTTTAATGGAAAACCAAGAATTTTTGGTGCATGTGCGTACGCAATAAGGGTGCTACGATGCTGTGATAGAAACGATTGAAACGGAAACGCAATTGATTTGGTTACTTCCGGCATGTGACCGAGGTAGAACACGAGTATGTAGTTAAATTCGCAGCTGAATGTATCAGCCGGGCGTAGTGGCGCACGCCTGTAATCCAGCTACTTGGAGGCTGGGGTCGCTGAATGGCTTGAGGTCGGGATTCCTGGGGGTGGTCGACCTATGTAGATCGGGTGTCCGCGCTAAGTTTGGCGTCAATATGGTGAACGGCTAGGAGTCTTCGTTCACCAGGTTGGTTAAAGAGGAGCGAATCGGCCCAGGGTGGAAACACAGCAGGCAAAAGCTCCCGCGTCAAACAGTAGTGGGATAGCACCTGTGAATAGGCGGCTGTTCACAGCCCGGTCGAGACAGTCGAACTCGACTCTGTTTTTCCTTTTTTCTGTTTTTTTCTTTTTCTTTTTAATTTTTTTATTTATGTGCCTTTTATTCGTAGATAGAAACGTTAAACACCGAAAAATTAGATTGTAGTCTTTTGCAATGTTAATTCCTCTGGAGAAATCGAGGGTTTAGGGGGTTTCATTATTTCGGCTTGTATTCTGTCGTTAACTGATTTCTAGGAGATTTTTTGTTTAAAGTTTTACCTTATCAAGGCACGTACACTAGAACAGAATTTTACTCTTTTAGCCGAAATAAAATAATTGAAAACACGAGAAATCAAGATTCGATTATAATATCTCTTAGTCTTTAAGCCTAGAAGTCAGTATTAAACTATTAAGCGGGCTCTTTGTTTTGTCTTTTATCACAGTCTTCACGAGGCTTTCACGGTTTACAGTGCAATTACCGAATTGCATGCTGCAATCCATTTGAAACAATTATAAAACTGGTTCTGCATCGGTAGGTGGGAAATGGAAACAGGATAAAATGAGTTCATTTATCAAACAATGCAAGTTGATAAGATAAGTCGCGCCACCGCAAGATGAAAGAGCAAGAAATTAAAACGTTTAAAAGGTGAGTCTTTCGTGACAGCTTTCTGTTTGTGTCCGGCTACAACCTGCCTTATGGAGTCGTTTGATGAGGACACATGTTTTCATTGTGTTTTAATGGAAAACCAAGAATTTTTGGTGCATGTGCGTACGCAATAAGTGTGCTACGATGCTGTGATAGAAACGATTGAAACGGAAACGCAATTGATTTGGTTACTTCCGGCATGTGACCGAGGTAGAACACGAGTATGTAGTTAAATTCGCAGCTGAATGTATCAGCCGGGCGTAGTGGCGCACGCCTGTAATCCAGCTACTTGGAGGCTGGGGTCGCTGAATGGCTTGAGGTCGGGATTCCTGGGGGTGGTCGACCTATGTAGATCGGGTGTCCGCGCTAAGTTTGGCGTCAATATGGTGAACGGCTAGGAGTCTTCGTTCACCAGGTTGGTTAAAGAGGAGCGAATGGGCCCAGGGTGGAAACACAGCAGGCAAAAGCTCCCGCGTCAAACAGTAGTGGGATAGCACCTGTGAATAGGCGGCTGTTCACAGCCCGGTCGAGACAGTCGAACTCGACTCTGTTTTTCCTTTTTTCTGTTTTTTTCTTTTTCTTTTTAATTTTTTTATTTATGTGACTGCCTTTTATTCGTAGATAGAAACGTTAAACACCGAAAAATTAGATTGTAGTCTTTTGCAATGTTAATTCCTCTGGAGAAATCGAGGGTTTAGGGGGTTTCATTATTTCGGCTTGTATTCTGTCGTTAACTGATTTCTAGGAGATTTTTTGTTTAAAGTTTTACCTTATCAAGGCACGTACACTAGAACAGAATTTTACTCTTTTAGCCGAAATAAAATAATTGAAAACACGAGAAATCAAGATTCGATTATAATATCTCTTAGTCTTTAAGCCTAGAAGTCAGTATTAAACTATTAAGCGGGCTCTTTGTTTTGTCTTTTATCACAGTCTTCACGAGGCTTTCACGGTTTACAGTGCAATTACCGAATTGCATGCTGCAATCCATTTGAAACAATTATAAAACTGGTTCTGCATCGGTAGGTGGGAAATGGAAACAGAATAAAATGAGTTCATTTATCAAACAATGCAAGTTGATAAGATAAGTCGCGCCACCGCAAGATGAAAGAGCAAGAAATTAAAACGTTTAAAAGGTGAGTCTTTCGTGACAGCTTTCTGTTTGTGTCCGGCTACAACCTGCCTTATGGAGTCGTTTGATGAGGACACATGTTTTCATTGTGTTTTAATGGAAAACCAAGAATTTTTGGTGCATGTGCGTACGCAATAAGTGTGCTACGATGCTGTGATAGAAACGATTGAAACGGAAACGCAATTGATTTGGTTACTTCCGGCATGTGACCGAGGTAGAACACGAGTATGTAGTTAAATTCGCAGCTGAATGTATCAGCCGGGCGTAGTGGCGCACGCCTGTAATCCAGCTACTTGGAGGCTGGGGTCGCTGAATGGCTTGAGGTCGGGATTCCTGGGGGTGGTCGACCTATGTAGATCGGGTGTCCGCGCTAAGTTTGGCGTCAATATGGTGAACGGCTAGGAGTCTTCGTTCACCAAGTTGGTTAAAGAGGAGCGAATCGGCCCAGGGTGGAAACACAGCAGGCAAAAGCTCCCGCGTCAAACAGTAGTGGGATAGCACCTGTGAATAGGCGGCTGTTCACAGCCCGGTCGAGACAGTCGAACTCGACTCTGTTTTTCCTTTTTTCTGTTTTTTTCTTTTTCTTTTTAATTTTTTTATTTATGTGACTGCCTTTTATTCGTAGATAGAAACGTTAAACACCGAAAAATTAGATTGTAGTCTTTTGCAATGTTAATTCCTCTGGAGAAATCGAGGGTTTAGGGGGTTTCATTATTTCGGCTTGTATTCTGTCGTTAACTGATTTCTAGGAGATTTTTTGTTTAAAGTTTTACCTTATCAAGGCACGTACACTAGAACAGAATTTTACTCTTTTAGCCGAAATAAAATAATTGAAAACACGAGAAATCAAGATTCGATTATAATATCTCTTAGTCTTTAAGCCTAGAAGTCAGTATTAAACTATTAAGCGGGCTCTTTGTTTTGTCTTTTATCACAGTCTTCACGAGGCTTTCACGGTTTACAGTGCAATTACCGAATTGCATGCTGCAATCCATTTGAAACAATTATAAAACTGGTTCTGCATCGGTAGGTGGGAAATGGAAACAGAATAAAATGAGTTCATTTATCAAACAATGCAAGTTGATAAGATAAGTCGCGCCACCGCAAGATGAAAGAGCAAGAAATTAAAACGTTTAAAAGGTGAGTCTTTCGTGACAGCTTTCTGTTTGTGTCCGGCTACAACCTGCCTTATGGAGTCGTTTGATGAGGACACATGTTTTCATTGTGTTTTAATGGAAAACCAAGAATTTTTGGTGCATGTGCGTACGCAATAAGTGTGCTACGATGCTGTGATAGAAACGATTGAAACGGAAACGCAATTGATTTGGTTACTTCCGGCATGTGACCGAGGTAGAACACGAGTATGTAGTTAAATTCGCAGCTGAATGTATCAGCCGGGCGTAGTGGCGCACGCCTGTAATCCAGCTACTTGGAGGCTGGGGTCGCTGAATGGCTTGAGGTCGGGATTCCTGGGGGTGGTCGACCTATGTAGATCGGGTGTCCGCGCTAAGTTTGGCGTCAATATGGTGAACGGCTAGGAGTCTTCGTTCACCAAGTTGGTTAAAGAGGAGCGAATCGGCCCAGGGTGGAAACACAGCAGGCAAAAGCTCCCGCGTCAAACAGTAGTGGGATAGCACCTGTGAATAGGCGGCTGTTCACAGCCCGGTCGAGACAGTCGAACTCGACTCTGTTTTTCCTTTTTTCTGTTTTTTTCTTTTTCTTTTTAATTTTTTTATTTATGTGCCTTTTATTCGTAGCTAGAAACGTTAAACACCGAAAAATTAGATTGTAGTCTTTTGCAATGTTAATTCCTCTGGAGAAATCGAGGGTTTAGGGGGTTTCATTATTTCGGCTTGTATTCTGTCGTTAACTGATTTCTAGGAGATTTTTTGTTTAAAGTTTTACCTTATCAAGGCACGTACACTAGAACAGAATTTTACTCTTTTAGCCGAAATAAAATAATTGAAAACACGAGAAATCAAGATTCGATTATAATATCTCTTAGTCTTTAAGCCTAGAAGTCAGTATTAAACTATTAAGCGGGCTCTTTGTTTTGTCTTTTATCACAGTCTTCACGAGGCTTTCACGGTTTACAGTGCAATTACCGAATTGCATGCTGCAATCCATTTGAAACAATTATAAAACTGGTTCTGCATCGGTAGGTGGGAAATGGAAACAGGATAAAATGAGTTCATTTATCAAACAATGCAAGTTGATAAGATAAGTCGCGCCACCGCAAGATGAAAGAGCAAGAAATTAAAACGTTTAAAAGGTGAGTCTTTCGTGACAGCTTTCTGTTTGTGTCCGGCTACAACCTGCCTTATGGAGTCGTTTGATGAGGACACATGTTTTCATTGTGTTTTAATGAAAAACCAAGAATTTTTGGTGCATGTGCGTACGCAATAAGGGTGCTACGATGCTGTGATAGAAACGATTGAAACGGAAACGCAATTGATTTGGTTACTTCCGGCATGTGACCGAGGTAGAACACGAGTATGTAGTTAAATTCGCAGCTGAATGTATCAGCCGGGCTTAGTGGCGCACGCCTGTAATCCAGCTACTTGGAGGCTGGGGTCGCTGAATGGCTTGAGGTCGGGATTCCTGGGGGTGGTCGACCTATGTAGATCGGGTGTCCGCGCTAAGTTTGGCGTCAATATGGTGAACGGCTAGGAGTCTTCGCTCACCAGGTTGGTTAAAGAGAAGCGAATCGGCCCAGGGTGGAAACACAGCAGGCAAAAGCTCCCGCGTCAAACAGTAGTGGGATAGCACCTGTGAATAGGCGGCTGTTCACAGCCCGGTCGAGACAGTCGAACTCGACTCTGTTTTTCCTTTTTTCTGTTTTTTTCTTTTTCTTTTTAATTTTTTTATTTATGTGCCTTTTATTCGTAGATAGAAACGTTAAACACCGAAAAATTAGATTGTAGTCTTTTGCAATGTTAATTCCTCTGGAGAAATCGAGGGTTTAGGGGGTTTCATTATTTCGGCTTGTATTCTGTCGTTAACTGATTTCTAGGAGATTTTTTGTTTAAAGTTTTACCTTATCAAGGCACGTACACTAGAACAGAATTTTACTCTTTTAGCCGAAATAAAATAATTGAAAACACGAGAAATCAAGATTCGATTATAATATCTCTTAGTCTTTAAGCCTAGAAGTCAGTATTAAACTATTAAGCGGGCTCTTTGTTTTGTCTTTTATCACAGTCTTCACGAGGCTTTCACGGTTTACAGTGCAATTACCGAATTGCATGCTGCAATCCATTTGAAACAATTATAAAACTGGTTCTGCATCGGTAGGTGGGAAATGGAAACAGGATAAAATGAGTTCATTTATCAAACAATGCAAGTTGATAAGATAAGTCGCGCCACCGCAAGATGAAAGAGCAAGAAATTAAAACGTTTAAAAGGTGAGTCTTTCGTGACAGCTTTCTGTTTGTGTCCGGCTACAACCTGCCTTATGGAGTCGTTTGATGAGGACACATGTTTTCATTGTGTTTTAATGGAAAACCAAGAATTTTTGGTGCATGTGCGTACGCAATAAGTGTGCTACGATGCTGTGATAGAAACGATTGAAACGGAAACGCAATTGATTTGGTTACTTCCGGCATGTGACCGAGGTAGAACACGAGTATGTAGTTAAATTCGCAGCTGAATGTATCAGCCGGGCGTAGTGGCGCACGCCTGTAATCCAGCTACTTGGAGGCTGGGGTCGCTGAATGGCTTGAGGTCGGGATTCCTGGGGGTGGTCGACCTATGTAGATCGGGTGTCCGCGCTAAGTTTGGCGTCAATATGGTGAACGGCTAGGAGTCTTCGTTCACCAAGTTGGTTAAAGAGGAGCGAATCGGCCCAGGGTGGAAACACAGCAGGCAAAAGCTCCCGCGTCAAACAGTAGTGGGATAGCACCTGTGAATAGGCGGCTGTTCACAGCCCGGTCGAGACAGTCGAACTCGACTCTGTTTTTCCTTTTTTCTGTTTTTTTCTTTTTCTTTTTAATTTTTTTATTTATGTGCCTTTTATTCGTAGCTAGAAACGTTAAACACCGAAAAATTAGATTGTAGTCTTTTGCAATGTTAATTCCTCTGGAGAAATCGAGGGTTTAGGGGGTTTCATTATTTCGGCTTGTATTCTGTCGTTAACTGATTTCTAGGAGATTTTTTGTTTAAAGTTTTACCTTATCAAGGCACGTACACTAGAACAGAATTTTACTCTTTTAGCCGAAATAAAATAATTGAAAACACGAGAAATCAAGATTCGATTATAATATCTCTTAGTCTTTAAGCCTAGAAGTCAGTATTAAACTATTAAGCGGGCTCTTTGTTTTGTCTTTTATCACAGTCTTCACGAGGCTTTCACGGTTTACAGTGCAATTACCGAATTGCATGCTGCAATCCATTTGAAACAATTATAAAACTGGTTCTGCATCGGTAGGTGGGAAATGGAAACAGGATAAAATGAGTTCATTTATCAAACAATGCAAGTTGATAAGATAAGTCGCGCCACCGCAAGATGAAAGAGCAAGAAATTAAAACGTTTAAAAGGTGAGTCTTTCGTGACAGCTTTCTGTTTGTGTCCGGCTACAACCTGCCTTATGGAGTCGTTTGATGAGGACACATGTTTTCATTGTGTTTTAATGAAAAACCAAGAATTTTTGGTGCATGTGCGTACGCAATAAGGGTGCTACGATGCTGTGATAGAAACGATTGAAACGGAAACGCAATTGATTTGGTTACTTCCGGCATGTGACCGAGGTAGAACACGAGTATGTAGTTAAATTCGCAGCTGAATGTATCAGCCGGGCTTAGTGGCGCACGCCTGTAATCCAGCTACTTGGAGGCTGGGGTCGCTGAATGGCTTGAGGTCGGGATTCCTGGGGGTGGTCGACCTATGTAGATCGGGTGTCCGCGCTAAGTTTGGCGTCAATATGGTGAACGGCTAGGAGTCTTCGCTCACCAGGTTGGTTAAAGAGAAGCGAATCGGCCCAGGGTGGAAACACAGCAGGCAAAAGCTCCCGCGTCAAACAGTAGTGGGATAGCACCTGTGAATAGGCGGCTGTTCACAGCCCGGTCGAGACAGTCGAACTCGACTCTGTTTTTCCTTTTTTCTGTTTTTTTCTTTTTCTTTTTAATTTTTTTATTTATGTGCCTTTTATTCGTAGATAGAAACGTTAAACACCGAAAAATTAGATTGTAGTCTTTTGCAATGTTAATTCCTCTGGAGAAATCGAGGGTTTAGGGGGTTTCATTATTTCGGCTTGTATTCTGTCGTTAACTGATTTCTAGGAGATTTTTTGTTTAAAGTTTTACCTTATCAAGGCACGTACACTAGAACAGAATTTTACTCTTTTAGCCGAAATAAAATAATTGAAAACACGAGAAATCAAGATTCGATTATAATATCTCTTAGTCTTTAAGCCTAGAAGTCAGTATTAAACTATTAAGCGGGCTCTTTGTTTTGTCTTTTATCACAGTCTTCACGAGGCTTTCACGGTTTACAGTGCAATTACCGAATTGCATGCTGCAATCCATTTGAAACAATTATAAAACTGGTTCTGCATCGGTAGGTGGGAAATGGAAACAGGATAAAATGAGTTCATTTATCAAACAATGCAAGTTGATAAGATAAGTCGCGCCACCGCAAGATGAAAGAGCAAGAAATTAAAACGTTTAAAAGGTGAGTCTTTCGTGACAGCTTTCTGTTTGTGTCCGGCTACAACCTGCCTTATGGAGTCGTTTGATGAGGACACATGTTTTCATTGTGTTTTAATGGAAAACCAAGAATTTTTGGTGCATGTGCGTACGCAATAAGGGTGCTACGATGCTGTGATAGAAACGATTGAAACGGAAACGCAATTGATTTGGTTACTTCCGGCATGTGACCGAGGTAGAACACGAGTATGTAGATAAATTCGCAGCTGAATGTATCAGCCGGGCGTAGTGGCGCACGCCTGTAATCCAGCTACTTGGAGGCTGGGGTCGCTGAATGGCTTGAGGTTGGGATTCCTGGGGGTGGTCGACCTATGTAGATCGGGTGTCCGCGCTAAGTTTGGCGTCAATATGGTGAACGGCTAGGAGTCCTCGTTCACCAGGTTGGTTAAAGAGGAGCGAATCGGCCCAGGGTGGAAACACAGCAGGCAAAAGCTCCCGCGTCAAACAGTAGTGGGATAGCACCTGTGAATAGGCGGCTGTTCACAGCCCGGTCGAGACAGTCGAACTCGACTCTGTTTTTCCTTTTTTCTGTTTTTTTCTTTTTCTTTTTAATTTTTTTATTTATGTGCCTTTTATTCGTAGATAGAAACGTTAAACACCGAAAAATTAGATTGTAGTCTTTTGCAATGTTAATTCCTCTGGAGAAATCGAGGGTTTAGGGGGTTTCATTATTTCGGCTTGTATTCTGTCGTTAACTGATTTCTAGGAGATTTTTTGTTTAAAGTTTTACCTTATCAAGGCACGTACACTAGAACAGAATTTTACTCTTTTAGCCGAAATAAAATAATTGAAAACACGAGAAATCAAGATTCGATTATAATATCTCTTAGTCTTTAAGCCTAGAAGTCAGTATTAAACTATTAAGCGGGCTCTTTGTTTTGTCTTTTATCACAGTCTTCACGAGGCTTTCACGGTTTACAGTGCAATTACCGAATTGCATGCTGCAATCCATTTGAAACAATTATAAAACTGGTTCTGCATCGGTAGGTGGGAAATGGAAACAGGATAAAATGAGTTCATTTATCAAACAATGCAAGTTGATAAGATAAGTCGCGCCACCGCAAGATGAAAGAGCAAGAAATTAAAACGTTTAAAAGGTGAGTCTTTCGTGACAGCTTTCTGTTTGTGTCCGGCTACAACCTGCCTTATGGAGTCGTTTGATGAGGACACATGTTTTCATTGTGTTTTAATGAAAAACCAAGAATTTTTGGTGCATGTGCGTACGCAATAAGTGTGCTACGATGCTGTGATAGAAACGATTGAAACGGAAACGCAATTGATTTGGTTACTTCCGGCATGTGACCGAGGTAGAACACGAGTATGTAGTTAAATTCGCAGCTGAATGTATCAGCCGGGCGTAGTGGCGCACGCCTGTAATCCAGCTACTTGGAGGCTGGGGTCGCTGAATGGCTTGAGGTTGGGATTCCTGGGGGTGGTCGACCTATGTAGATCGGGTGTCCGCGCTAAGTTTGGCGTCAATATGGTGAACGGCTAGGAGTCTTCGTTCACCAGGTTGGTTAAAGAGGAGCGAATCGGCCCAGGGTGGAAACACAGCAGGCAAAAGCTCCCGCGTCAAACAGTAGTGGGATAGCACCTGTGAATAGGCGGCTGTTCACAGCCCGGTCGAGACAGTCGAACTCGACTCTGTTTTTCCTTTTTTCTGTTTTTTTCTTTTTCTTTTTAATTTTTTTATTTATGTGCCTTTTATTCGTAGATAGAAACGTTAAACACCGAAAAATTAGATTGTAGTCTTTTGCAATGTTAATTCCTCTGGAGAAATCGAGGGTTTAGGGGGTTTCATTATTTCGGCTTGTATTCTGTCGTTAACTGATTTCTAGGAGATTTTTTGTTTAAAGTTTTACCTTATCAAGGCACGTACACTAGAACAGAATTTTACTCTTTTAGCCGAAATAAAATAATTGAAAACACGAGAAATCAAGATTCGATTATAATATCTCTTAGTCTTTAAGCCTAGAAGTCAGTATTAAACTATTAAGCGGGCTCTTTGTTTTGTCTTTTATCACAGTCTTCACGAGGCTTTCACGGTTTACAGTGCAATTACCGAATTGCATGCTGCAATCCATTTGAAACAATTATAAAACTGGTTCTGCATCGGTAGGTGGGAAATGGAAACAGGATAAAATGAGTTCATTTATCAAACAATGCAAGTTGATAAGATAAGTCGCGCCACCGCAAGATGAAAGAGCAAGAAATTAAAACGTTTAAAAGGTGAGTCTTTCGTGACAGCTTTCTGTTTGTGTCCGGCTACAACCTGCCTTATGGAGTCGTTTGATGAGGACACATGTTTTCATTGTGTTTTAATGGAAAACCAAGAATTTTTGGTGCATGTGCGTACGCAATAAGGGTGCTACGATGCTGTGATAGAAACGATTGAAACGGAAACGCAATTGATTTGGTTACTTCCGGCATGTGACCGAGGTAGAACACGAGTATGTAGTTAAATTCGCAGCTGAATGTATCAGCCGGGCGTAGTGGCGCACGCCTGTAATCCAGCTACTTGGAGGCTGGGGTCGCTGAATGGCTTGAGGTCGGGATTCCTGGGGGTGGTCGACCTATGTAGATCGGGTGTCCGCGCTAAGTTTGGCGTCAATATGGTGAACGGCTAGGAGTCTTCGTTCACCAGGTTGGTTAAAGAGGAGCGAATCGGCCCAGGGTGGAAACACAGCAGGCAAAAGCTCCCGCGTCAAACAGTAGTGGGATAGCACCTGTGAATAGGCGGCTGTTCACAGCCCGGTCGAGACAGTCGAACTCGACTCTGTTTTTCCTTTTTTCTGTTTTTTTCTTTTTCTTTTTAATTTTTTTATTTATGTGCCTTTTATTCGTAGATAGAAACGTTAAACACCGAAAAATTAGATTGTAGTCTTTTGCAATGTTAATTCCTCTGGAGAAATCGAGGGTTTAGGGGGTTTCATTATTTCGGCTTGTATTCTGTCGTTAACTGATTTCTAGGAGATTTTTTGTTTAAAGTTTTACCTTATCAAGGCACGTAAACTAGAACAGAATTTTACTCTTTTAGCCGAAATAAAATAATTGAAAACACGAGAAATCAAGATTCGATTATAATATCTCTTAGTCTTTAAGCCTAGAAGTCAGTATTAAACTATTAAGCGGGCTCTTTGTTTTGTCTTTTATCACAGTCTTCACGAGGCTTTCACGGTTTACAGTGCAATTACCGAATTGCATGCTGCAATCCATTTGAAACAATTATAAAACTGGTTCTGCATCGGTAGGTGGGAAATGGAAACAGGATAAAATGAGTTCATTTATCAAACAATGCAAGTTGATAAGATAAGTCGCGCCACCGCAAGATGAAAGAGCAAGAAATTAAAACGTTTAAAAGGTGAGTCTTTCGTGACAGCTTTCTGTTTGTGTCCGGCTACAACCTGCCTTATGGAGTCGTTTGATGAGGACACATGTTTTCATTGTGTTTTAATGAAAAACCAAGAATTTTTGGTGCATGTGCGTACGCAATAAGTGTGCTACGATGCTGTGATAGAAACGATTGAAACGGAAACGCAATTGATTTGGTTACTTCCGGCATGTGACCGAGGTAGAACACGAGTATGTAGTTAAATTCGCAGCTGAATGTATCAGCCGGGCGTAGTGGCGCACGCCTGTAATCCAGCTACTTGGAGGCTGGGGTCGCTGAATGGCTTGAGGTCAGGATTCCTGGGGGTGGTCGACCTATGTAGATCGGGTGTCCGCGCTAAGTTTGGCGTCAATATGGTGAACGGCTAGGAGTCTTCGCTCACCAGGTTGGTTAAAGAGGAGCGAATCGGCCCAGGGTGGAAACACAGCAGGCAAAAGCTCCCGCGTCAAACAGTAGTGGGATAGCACCTGTGAATAGGCGGCTGTTCACAGCCCGGTCGAGACAGTCGAACTCGACTCTGTTTTTCCTTTTTTCTGTTTTTTTCTTTTTCTTTTTAATTTTTTTGTTTATGTGCCTTTTATTCGTAGATAGAAACGTTAAACACCGAAAAATTAGATTGTAGTCTTTTGCAATGTTAATTCCTCTGGAGAAATCGAGGGTTTAGGGGGTTTCATTATTTCGGCTTGTATTCTGTCGTTAACTGATTTCTAGGAGATTTTTTGTTTAAAGTTTTACCTTATCAAGGCACGTACACTAGAACAGAATTTTACTCTTTTAGCCGAAATAAAATAATTGAAAACACGAGAAATCAAGATTCGATTATAATATCTCTTAGTCTTTAAGCCTAGAAGTCAGTATTAAACTATTAAGCGGGCTCTTTGTTTTGTCTTTTATCACAGTCTTCACGAGGCTTTCACGGTTTACAGTGCAATTACCGAATTGCATGCTGCAATCCATTTGAAACAATTATAAAACTGGTTCTGCATCGGTAGGTGGGAAATGGAAACAGGATAAAATGAGTTCATTTATCAAACAATGCAAGTTGATAAGATAAGTCGCGCCACCGCAAGATGAAAGAGCAAGAAATTAAAACGTTTAAAAGGTGAGTCTTTCGTGACAGCTTTCTGTTTGTGTCCGGCTACAACCTGCCTTATGGAGTCGTTTGATGAGGACACATGTTTTCATTGTGTTTTAATGAAAAACCAAGAATTTTTGGTGCATGTGCGTACGCAATAAGTGTGCTACGATGCTGTGATAGAAACGATTGAAACGGAAACGCAATTGATTTGGTTACTTCCGGCATGTGACCGAGGTAGAACACGAGTATGTAGTTAAATTCGCAGCTGAATGTATCAGCCGGGCGTAGTGGCGCACGCCTGTAATCCAGCTACTTGGAGGCTGGGGTCGCTGAATGGCTTGAGGTCGGGATTCCTGGGGGTGGTCGACCTATGTAGATCGGGTGTCCGCGCTAAGTTTGGCGTCAATATGGTGAACGGCTAGGAGTCTTCGTTCACCAGGTTGGTTAAAGAGGAGCGAATCGGCCCAGGGTGGAAACACAGCAGGCAAAAGCTCCCGCGTCAAACAGTAGTGGGATAGCACCTGTGAATAGGCGGCTGTTCACAGCCCGGTCGAGACAGTCGAACTCAACTCTGTTTTTCCTTTTTTCTGTTTTTTTCTTTTTCTTTTTAATTTTTTTATTTATGTGCCTTTTATTCGTAGATAGAAACGTTAAACACCGAAAAATTAGATTGTAGTCTTTTGCAATGTTAATTCCTCTGGAGAAATCGAGGGTTTAGGGGGTTTCATTATTTCGGCTTGTATTCTGTCGTTAACTGATTTCTAGGAGATTTTTTGTTTAAAGTTTTACCTTATCAAGGCACGTAAACTAGAACAGAATTTTACTCTTTTAGCCGAAATAAAATAATTGAAAACACGAGAAATCAAGATTCGATTATAATATCTCTTAGTCTTTAAGCCTAGAAGTCAGTATTAAACTATTAAGCGGGCTCTTTGTTTTGTCTTTTATCACAGTCTTCACGAGGCTTTCACGGTTTACAGTGCAATTACCGAATTGCATGCTGCAATCCATTTGAAACAATTATAAAACTGGTTCTGCATCGGTAGGTGGGAAATGGAAACAGGATAAAATGAGTTCATTTATCAAACAATGCAAGTTGATAAGATAAGTCGCGCCACCGCAAGATGAAAGAGCAAGAAATTAAAACGTTTAAAAGGTGAGTCTTTCGTGACAGCTTTCTGTTTGTGTCCGGCTACAACCTGCCTTATGGAGTCGTTTGATGAGGACACATGTTTTCATTGTGTTTTAATGAAAAACCAAGAATTTTTGGTGCATGTGCGTACGCAATAAGTGTGCTACGATGCTGTGATAGAAACGATTGAAACGGAAACGCAATTGATTTGGTTACTTCCGGCATGTGACCGAGGTAGAACACGAGTATGTAGTTAAATTCGCAGCTGAATGTATCAGCCGGGCGTAGTGGCGCACGCCTGTAATCCAGCTACTTGGAGGCTGGGGTCGCTGAATGGCTTGAGGTCGGGATTCCTGGGGGTGGTCGACCTATGTAGATCGGGTGTCCGCGCTAAGTTTGGCGTCAATATGGTGAACGGCTGGGAGTCTTCGTTCACCAGGTTGGTTAAAGAGGAGCGAATCGGCCCAGGGTGGAAACACAGCAGGCAAAAGCTCCCGCGTCAAACAGTAGTGGGATAGCACCTGTGAAAAGGCGGCTGTTCACAGCCCGGTCGAGACAGTCGAACTCGACTCTGTTTTTCCTTTTTTCTGTTTTTTTCTTTTTCTTTTTAATTTTTTTGTTTATGTGCCTTTTATTCGTAGATAGAAACGTTAAACACCGAAAAATTAGATTGTAGTCTTTTGCAATGTTAATTCCTCTGGAGAAATCGAGGGTTTAGGGGGTTTCATTATTTCGGCTTGTATTCTGTCGTTAACTGATTTCTAGGAGATTTTTTGTTTAAAGTTTTACCTTATCAAGGCACGTACACTAGAACAGAATTTTACTCTTTTAGCCGAAATAAAATAATTGAAAACACGAGAAATCAAGATTCGATTATAATATCTCTTAGTCTTTAAGCCTAGAAGTCAGTATTAAACTATTAAGCGGGCTCTTTGTTTTGTCTTTTATCACAGTCTTCACGAGGCTTTCACGGTTTACAGTGCAATTACCGAATTGCATGCTGCAATCCATTTGAAACAATTATAAAACTGGTTCTGCATCGGTAGGTGGGAAATGGAAACAGGATAAAATGAGTTCATTTATCAAACAATGCAAGTTGATAAGATAAGTCGCGCCACCGCAAGATGAAAGAGCAAGAAATTAAAACGTTTAAAAGGTGAGTCTTTCGTGACAGCTTTCTGTTTGTGTCCGGCTACAACCTGCCTTATGGAGTCGTTTGATGAGGACACATGTTTTCATTGTGTTTTAATGAAAAACCAAGAATTTTTGGTGCATGTGCGTACGCAATAAGTGTGCTACGATGCTGTGATAGAAACGATTGAAACGGAAACGCAATTGATTTGGTTACTTCCGGCATGTGACCGAGGTAGAACACGAGTATGTAGTTAAATTCGCAGCTGAATGTATCAGCCGGGCGTAGTGGCGCACGCCTGTAATCCAGCTACTTGGAGGCTGGGGTCGCTGAATGGCTTGAGGTCGGGATTCCTGGGGGTGGTCGACCTATGTAGATCGGGTGTCCGCGCTAAGTTTGGCGTCAATATGGTGAACGGCTAGGAGTCTTCGTTCACCAGGTTGGTTAAAGAGGAGCGAATCGGCCCAGGGTGGAAACACAGCAGGCAAAAGCTCCCGCGTCAAACAGTAGTGGGATAGCACCTGTGAATAGGCGGCTGTTCACAGCCCGGTCGAGACAGTCGAACTCGACTCTGTTTTTCCTTTTTTCTGTTTTTTTCTTTTTCTTTTTAATTTTTTTATTTATGTGCCTTTTATTCGTAGATAGAAACGTTAAACACCGAAAAATTAGATTGTAGTCTTTTGCAATGTTAATTCCTCTGGAGAAATCGAGGGTTTAGGGGGTTTCATTATTTCGGCTTGTATTCTGTCGTTAACTGATTTCTAGGAGATTTTTTGTTTAAAGTTTTACCTTATCAAGGCACGTAAACTAGAACAGAATTTTACTCTTTTAGCCGAAATAAAATAATTGAAAACACGAGAAATCAAGATTCGATTATAATATCTCTTAGTCTTTAAGCCTAGAAGTCAGTATTAAACTATTAAGCGGGCTCTTTGTTTTGTCTTTTATCACAGTCTTCACGAGGCTTTCACGGTTTACAGTGCAATTACCGAATTGCATGCTGCAATCCATTTGAAACAATTATAAAACTGGTTCTGCATCGGTAGGTGGGAAATGGAAACAGGATAAAATGAGTTCATTTATCAAACAATGCAAGTTGATAAGATAAGTCGCGCCACCGCAAGATGAAAGAGCAAGAAATTAAAACGTTTAAAAGGTGAGTCTTTCGTGACAGCTTTCTGTTTGTGTCCGGCTACAACCTGCCTTATGGAGTCGTTTGATGAGGACACATGTTTTCATTGTGTTTTAATGGAAAACCAAGAATTTTTGGTGCATGTGCGTACGCAATAAGTGTGCTACGATGCTGTGATAGAAACGATTGAAACGGAAACGCAATTGATTTGGTTACTTCCGGCATGTGACCGAGGTAGAACACGAGTATGTAGTTAAATTCGCAGCTGAATGTATCAGCCGGGCGTAGTGGCGCACGCCTGTAATCCAGCTACTTGGAGGCTGGGGTCGCTGAATGGCTTGAGGTCGGGATTCCTGGGGGTGGTCGACCTATGTAGATCGGGTGTCCGCGCTAAGTTTGGCGTCAATATGGTGAACGGCGAGGAGTCTTCGCTCACCAGGTTGGTTAAAGAGGAGCGAATCGGCCCAGGGTGGAAACACAGCAGGCAAAAGCTCCCGCGTCAAACAGTAGTGGGATAGCACCTGTGAATAGGCGGCTGTTCACAGCCCGGTCGAGACAGTCGAACTCGACTCTGTTTTTCCTTTTTTCTGTTTTTTTCTTTTTCTTTTTAATTTTTTTATTTATGTGCCTTTTATTCGTAGATAGAAACGTTAAACACCGAAACATTAGATTGTAGTCTTTTGCAATGTTAATTCCTCTGGAGAAATCGAGGGTTTAGGGGGTTTCATTATTTCGGCTTGTATTCTGTCGTTAACTGATTTCTAGGAGATTTTTTGTTTAAAGTTTTACCTTATCAAGGCACGTACACTAGAACAGAATTTTACTCTTTTAGCCGAAATAAAATAATTGAAAACACGAGAAATCAAGATTCGATTATAATATCTCTTAGTCTTTAAGCCTAGAAGTCAGTATTAAACTATTAAGCGGGCTCTTTGTTTTGTCTTTTATCACAGTCTTCACGAGGCTTTCACGGTTTACAGTGCAATTACCGAATTGCATGCTGCAATCCATTTGAAACAATTATAAAACTGGTTCTGCATCGGTAGGTGGGAAATGGAAACAGGATAAAATGAGTTCATTTATCAAACAATGCAAGTTGATAAGATAAGTCGCGCCACCGCAAGATGAAAGAGCAAGAAATTAAAACGTTTAAAAGGTGAGTCTTTCGTGACAGCTTTCTGTTTGTGTCCGGCTACAACCTGCCTTATGGAGTCGTTTGATGAGGACACATGTTTTCATTGTGTTTTAATGGAAAACCAAGAATTTTTGGTGCATGTGCGTACGCAATAAGTGTGCTACGATGCTGTGATAGAAACGATTGAAACGGAAACGCAATTGATTTGGTTACTTCCGGCATGTGACCGAGGTAGAACACGAGTATGTAGTTAAATTCGCAGCTGAATGTATCAGCCGGGCGTAGTGGCGCACGCCTGTAATCCAGCTACTTGGAGGCTGGGGTCGCTGAATGGCTTGAGGTCGGGATTCCTGGGGGTGGTCGACCTATGTAGATCGGGTGTCCGCGCTAAGTTTGGCGTCAATATGGTGAACGGCGAGAAGTCTTCGTTCACCAGGTTGGTTAAAGAGGAGCGAATCGGCCCAGGGTGGAAACACAGCAGGCAAAAGCTCCCGCGTCAAACAGTAGTGGGATAGCACCTGTGAATAGGCGGCTGTTCACAGCCCGGTCGAGACAGTCGAACTCGACTCTGTTTTTCCTTTTTTCTGTTTTTTTTTATTTTTAATTTTTTTATTTATGTGCCTTTTATTCGTAGATAGAAACGTTAAACACCGAAAAATTAGATTGTAGTCTTTTGCAATGTTAATTCCTCTGGAGAAATCAAGGGTTTAGGGGGTTTCATTATTTCGGCTTGTATTCTGTCGTTAACTGATTTCTAGGAGATTTTTTGTTTAAAGTTTTACCTTATCAAGGCACACGACAACAGAATTTTACTCTTTTAGCCGAAATAAAATAATTGAAAACACGAGAAAGCAAGATTCGATTATAATAATTCTTAGTCTTAATTCTTAGTTCTTTTTCCTAGAAGTCAGTATTAAACTATTAAGCGGGCTCTTTGTTTTGTCTTTTATCTTAGTCTTCACGAGGCTTTCACGGTTTACAGTGCAATTACCGAATTGCATGCTGCAATCCATTTGAAACAATTATAAAACTGGTTCTGCATCGGTAGGTGGGAAATGGAAACAGGATAAAATGAGTTCATTTATCAAACAATGCAAGTTGATAAGATAAGTCGCGCCACCGCAAGATGAAAGAGCAAGAAATTAAAACGTTTAAAAGGTGAGTCTTTCGTGACAGCTTTCTGTTTGTGTCCGGCTACAACCTGCCTTATGGAGTCGTTTGATGAGGACACATGTTTTCATTGTGTTTTAATGGAAAACCAAGAATTTTTGGTGCATGTGCGTACGCAATAAGTGTGCTACGATGCTGTGATAGAAACGATTGAAACGGAAACGCAATTGATTTGGTTACTTCCGGCATGTGACCGAGGTAGAACACGAGTATGTAGTTAAATTCGCAGCTGAATGTATCAGCCGGGCGTAGTGGCGCACGCCTGTAATCCAGCTACTTGGAGGCTGGGGTCGCTGAATGGCTTGAGGTCGGGATTCCTGGGGGTGGTCGACCTATGTAGATCGGGTGTCCGCGCTAAGTTTGGCGTCAATATGGTGAACGGCGAGGAGTCTTCGCTCACCAGGTTGGTTAAAGAGGAGCGAATCGGCCCAGGGTGGAAACACAGCAGGCAAAAGCTCCCGCGTCAAACAGTAGTGGGATAGCACCTGTGAATAGGCGGCTGTTCACAGCCCGGTCGAGACAGTCGAACTCGACTCTGTTTTTCCTTTTTTCTGTTTTTTTCTTTTTATTTTTAATTTTTTTATTTATGTGCCTTTTATTCGTAGATAGAAACGTTAAACACCGAAAAATTAGATTGTAGTCTTTTGCAATGTTAATTCCTCTGGAGAAATCGAGGGTTTAGGGGGTTTCATTATTTCGGCTTGTATTCTGTCGTTAACTGATTTCTAGGAGATTTTTTGTTTAAAGTTTTACCTTATCAAGGCACGTACACTAGAACAGAATTTTACTCTTTTAGCCGAAATAAAATAATTGAAAACACGAGAAATCAAGATTCGATTATAATATCTCTTAGTCTTTAAGCCTAGAAGTCAGTATTAAACTATTAAGCGGGCTCTTTGTTTTGTCTTTTATCTTAGTCTTCACGAGGCTTTCACGGTTTACAGTGCAATTACCGAATTGCATGCTGCAATCCATTTGAAACAATTATAAAACTGGTTCTGCATCGGTAGGTGGGAAATGGAAACAGGATAAAATGAGTTCATTTATCAAACAATGCAAGTTGATAAGATAAGTCGCGCCACCGCAAGATGAAAGAGCAAGAAATTAAAACGTTTAAAAGGTGAGTCTTTCGTGACAGCTTTCTGTTTGTGTCCGGCTACAACCTGCCTTATGGAGTCGTTTGATGAGGACACATGTTTTCATTGTGTTTTAATGGAAAACCAAGAATTTTTGGTGCATGTGCGTACGCAATAAGTGTGCTACGATGCTGTGATAGAAACGATTGAAACGGAAACGCAATTGATTTGGATACTTCCGGCATGTGACCGAGGTAGAACACGAGTATGTAGTTAAATTCGCAGCTGAATGTATCAGCCGGGCGTAGTGGCGCACGCCTGTAATCCAGCTACTTGGAGGCTGGGGTCGCTGAATGGCTTGAGGTCGGGATTCCTGGGGGTGGTCGACCTATGTAGATCGGGTGTCCGCGCTAAGTTTGGCGTCAATATGGTGAACGGCGAGGAGTCTTCGCTCACCAGGTTGGTTAAAGAGGAGCGAATCGGCCCAGGGTGGAAACACAGCAGGCAAAAGCTCCCGCGTCAAACAGTAGTGGGATAGCACCTGTGAATAGGCGGCTGTTCACAGCCCGGTCGAGACAGTCGAACTCGACTCTGTTTTTCCTTTTTTCTGTTTTTTTTTATTTTTAATTTTTTTATTTATGTGCCTTTTATTCGTAGATAGAAACGTTAAACACCGAAAAATTAGATTGTAGTCTTTTGCAATGTTAATTCCTCTGGAGAAATCAAGGGTTTAGGGGGTTTCATTATTTCGGCTTGTATTCTGTCGTTAACTGATTTCTAGGAGATTTTTTGTTTAAAGTTTTACCTTATCAAGGCACACGACAACAGAATTTTACTCTTTTAGCCGAAATAAAATAATTGAAAACACGAGAAAGCAAGATTCGATTATAATAATTCTTAGTCTTAATTCTTAGTTCTTTTTCCTAGAAGTCAGTATTAAACTATTAAGCGGGCTCTTTGTTTTGTCTTTTATCTTAGTCTTCACGAGGCTTTCACGGTTTACAGTGCAATTACCGAATTGCATGCTGCAATCCATTTGAAACAATTATAAAACTGGTTCTGCATCGGTAGGTGGGAAATGGAAACAGGATAAAATGAGTTCATTTATCAAACAATGCAAGTTGATAAGATAAGTCGCGCCACCGCAAGATGAAAGAGCAAGAAATTAAAACGTTTAAAAGGTGAGTCTTTCGTGACAGCTTTCTGTTTGTGTCCGGCTACAACCTGCCTTATGGAGTCGTTTGATGAGGACACATGTTTTCATTGTGTTTTAATGGAAAACCAAGAATTTTTGGTGCATGTGCGTACGCAATAAGTGTGCTACGATGCTGTGATAGAAACGATTGAAACGGAAACGCAATTGATTTGGTTACTTCCGGCATGTGACCGAGGTAGAACACGAGTATGTAGTTAAATTCGCAGCTGAATGTATCAGCCGGGCGTAGTGGCGCACGCCTGTAATCCAGCTACTTGGAGGCTGGGGTCGCTGAATGGCTTGAGGTCGGGATTCCTGGGGGTGGTCGACCTATGTAGATCGGGTGTCCGCGCTAAGTTTGGCGTCAATATGGTGAACGGCGAGGAGTCTTCGCTCACCAGGTTGGTTAAAGAGGAGCGAATCGGCCCAGGGTGGAAACACAGCAGGCAAAAGCTCCCGCGTCAAACAGTAGTGGGATAGCACCTGTGAATAGGCGGCTGTTCACAGCCCGGTCGAGACAGTCGAACTCGACTCTGTTTTTCCTTTTTTCTGTTTTTTTCTTTTTCTTTTTAATTTTTTTATTTATGTGACTGCCTTTTATTCGTAGATAGAAACGTTAAACACCGAAAAATTAGATTGTAGTCTTTTGCAATGTTAATTCCTCTGGAGAAATCGAGGGTTTAGGGGGTTTCATTATTTCGGCTTGTATTCTGTCGTTAACTGATTTCTAGGAGATTTTTTGTTTAAAGTTTTACCTTATCAAGGCACGTACACTAGAACAGAATTTTACTCTTTTAGCCGAAATAAAATAATTGAAAACACGAGAAATCAAGATTCGATTATAATATCTCTTAGTCTTTAAGCCTAGAAGTCAGTATTAAACTATTAAGCGGGCTCTTTGTTTTGTCTTTTATCTTAGTCTTCACGAGGCTTTCACGGTTTACAGTGCAATTACCGAATTGCATGCTGCAATCCATTTGAAACAATTATAAAACTGGTTCTGCATCGGTAGGTGGGAAATGGAAACAGGATAAAATGAGTTCATTTATCAAACAATGCAAGTTGATAAGATAAGTCGCGCCACCGCAAGATGAAAGAGCAAGAAATTAAAACGTTTAAAAGGTGAGTCTTTCGTGACAGCTTTCTGTTTGTGTCCGGCTACAACCTGCCTTATGGAGTCGTTTGATGAGGACACATGTTTTCATTGTGTTTTAATGGAAAACCAAGAATTTTTGGTGCATGTGCGTACGCAATAAGTGTGCTACGATGCTGTGATAGAAACGATTGAAACGGAAACGCAATTGATTTGGATACTTCCGGCATGTGACCGAGGTAGAACACGAGTATGTAGTTAAATTCGCAGCTGAATGTATCAGCCGGGCGTAGTGGCGCACGCCTGTAATCCAGCTACTTGGAGGCTGGGGTCGCTGAATGGCTTGAGGTCGGGATTCCTGGGGGTGGTCGACCTATGTAGATCGGGTGTCCGCGCTAAGTTTGGCGTCAATATGGTGAACGGCGAGGAGTCTTCGCTCACCAGGTTGGTTAAAGAGGAGCGAATCGGCCCAGGGTGGAAACACAGCAGGCAAAAGCTCCCGCGTCAAACAGTAGTGGGATAGCACCTGTGAATAGGCGGCTGTTCACAGCCCGGTCGAGACAGTCGAACTCGACTCTGTTTTTCCTTTTTTCTGTTTTTTTCTTTTTCTTTTTAATTTTTTTATTTATGTGCCTTTTATTCGTAGATAGAAACGTTAAACACCGAAAAATTAGATTGTAGTCTTTTGCAATGTTAATTCCTCTGGAGAAATCGAGGGTTTAGGGGGTTTCATTATTTCGGCTTGTATTCTGTCGTTAACTGATTTCTAGGAGATTTTTTGTTTAAAGTTTTACCTTATCAAGGCACGTACACTAGAACAGAATTTTACTCTTTTAGCCGAAATAAAATAATTGAAAACACGAGAAATCAAGATTCGATTATAATATCTCTTAGTCTTTAAGTCTAGAGGTCAGTATTAAACTATTAAGCGGGCTCTTTGTTTTGTCTTTTATCACAGTCTTCACGAGGCTTTCACGGTTTACAGTGCAATTACCGAATTGCATGCTGCAATCCATTTGAAACAATTATAAAACTGGTTCTGCATCGGTAGGTGGGAAATGGAAACAGGATAAAATGAGTTCATTTATCAAACAATGCAAGTTGATAAGATAAGTCGCGCCACCGCAAGATGAAAGAGCAAGAAATTAAAACGTTTAAAAGGTGAGTCTTTCGTGACAGCTTTCTGTTTGTGTCCGGCTACAACCTGCCTTATGGAGTCGTTTGATGAGGACACATGTTTTCATTGTGTTTTAATGGAAAACCAAGAATTTTTGGTGCATGTGCGTACGCAATAAGTGTGCTACGATGCTGTGATAGAAACGATTGAAACGGAAACGCAATTGATTTGGTTACTTCCGGCATGTGACCGAGGTAGAACACGAGTATGTAGTTAAATTCGCAGCTGAATGTATCAGCCGGGCGTAGTGGCGCACGCCTGTAATCCAGCTACTTGGAGGCTGGGGTCGCTGAATGGCTTGAGGTCGGGATTCCTGGGGGTGGTCGACCTATGTAGATCGGGTGTCCGCGCTAAGTTTGGCGTCAATATGGTGAACGGCGAGAAGTCTTCGTTCACCAGGTTGGTTAAAGAGGAGCGAATCGGCCCAGGGTGGAAACACAGCAGGCAAAAGCTCCCGCGTCAAACAGTAGTGGGATAGCACCTGTGAATAGGCGGCTGTTCACAGCCCGGTCGAGACAGTCGAACTCGACTCTGTTTTTCCTTTTTTCTGTTTTTTTTTATTTTTAATTTTTTTATTTATGTGCCTTTTATTCGTAGATAGAAACGTTAAACACCGAAAAATTAGATTGTAGTCTTTTGCAATGTTAATTCCTCTGGAGAAATCAAGGGTTTAGGGGGTTTCATTATTTCGGCTTGTATTCTGTCGTTAACTGATTTCTAGGAGATTTTTTGTTTAAAGTTTTACCTTATCAAGGCACACGACAACAGAATTTTACTCTTTTAGCCGAAATAAAATAATTGAAAACACGAGAAAGCAAGATTCGATTATAATAATTCTTAGTCTTAATTCTTAGTTCTTTTTCCTAGAAGTCAGTATTAAACTATTAAGCGGGCTCTTTGTTTTGTCTTTTATCTTAGTCTTCACGAGGCTTTCACGGTTTACAGTGCAATTACCGAATTGCATGCTGCAATCCATTTGAAACAATTATAAAACTGGTTCTGCATCGGTAGGTGGGAAATGGAAACAGGATAAAATGAGTTCATTTATCAAACAATGCAAGTTGATAAGATAAGTCGCGCCACCGCAAGATGAAAGAGCAAGAAATTAAAACGTTTAAAAGGTGAGTCTTTCGTGACAGCTTTCTGTTTGTGTCCGGCTACAACCTGCCTTATGGAGTCGTTTGATGAGGACACATGTTTTCATTGTGTTTTAATGGAAAACCAAGAATTTTTGGTGCATGTGCGTACGCAATAAGTGTGCTACGATGCTGTGATAGAAACGATTGAAACGGAAACGCAATTGATTTGGTTACTTCCGGCATGTGACCGAGGTAGAACACGAGTATGTAGTTAAATTCGCAGCTGAATGTATCAGCCGGGCGTAGTGGCGCACGCCTGTAATCCAGCTACTTGGAGGCTGGGGTCGCTGAATGGCTTGAGGTCGGGATTCCTGGGGGTGGTCGACCTATGTAGATCGGGTGTCCGCGCTAAGTTTGGCGTCAATATGGTGAACGGCGAGGAGTCTTCGCTCACCAGGTTGGTTAAAGAGGAGCGAATCGGCCCAGGGTGGAAACACAGCAGGCAAAAGCTCCCGCGTCAAACAGTAGTGGGATAGCACCTGTGAATAGGCGGCTGTTCACAGCCCGGTCGAGACAGTCGAACTCGACTCTGTTTTTCCTTTTTTCTGTTTTTTTCTTTTTCTTTTTAATTTTTTTATTTATGTGCCTTTTATTCGTAGATAGAAACGTTAAACACCGAAAAATTAGATTGTAGTCTTTTGCAATGTTAATTCCTCTGGAGAAATCGAGGGTTTAGGGGGTTTCATTATTTCGGCTTGTATTCTGTCGTTAACTGATTTCTAGGAGATTTTTTGTTTAAAGTTTTACCTTATCAAGGCACGTACACTAGAACAGAATTTTACTCTTTTAGCCGAAATAAAATAATTGAAAACACGAGAAATCAAGATTCGATTATAATATCTCTTAGTCTTTAAGTCTAGAAGTCAGTATTAAACTATTAAGCGGGCTCTTTGTTTTGTCTTTTATCACAGTCTTCACGAGGCTTTCACGGTTTACAGTGCAATTACCGAATTGCATGCTGCAATCCATTTGAAACAATTATAAAACTGGTTCTGCATCGGTAGGTGGGAAATGGAAACAGGATAAAATGAGTTCATTTATCAAACAATGCAAGTTGATAAGATAAGTCGCGCCACCGCAAGATGAAAGAGCAAGAAATTAAAACGTTTAAAAGGTGAGTCTTTCGTGACAGCTTTCTGTTTGTGTCCGGCTACAACCTGCCTTATGGAGTCGTTTGATGAGGACACATGTTTTCATTGTGTTTTAATGGAAAACCAAGAATTTTTGGTGCATGTGCGTACGCAATAAGTGTGCTACGATGCTGTGATAGAAACGATTGAAACGGAAACGCAATTGATTTGGTTACTTCCGGCATGTGACCGAGGTAGAACACGAGTATGTAGTTAAATTCGCAGCTGAATGTATCAGCCGGGCGTAGTGGCGCACGCCTGTAATCCAGCTACTTGGAGGCTGGGGTCGCTGAATGGCTTGAGGTCGGGATTCCTGGGGGTGGTCGACCTATGTAGATCGGGTGTCCGCGCTAAGTTTGGCGTCAATATGGTGAACGGCGAGAAGTCTTCGTTCACCAGGTTGGTTAAAGAGGAGCGAATCGGCCCAGGGTGGAAACACAGCAGGCAAAAGCTCCCGCGTCAAACAGTAGTGGGATAGCACCTGTGAATAGGCGGCTGTTCACAGCCCGGTCGAGACAGTCGAACTCGACTCTGTTTTTCCTTTTTTCTGTTTTTTTTTATTTTTAATTTTTTTATTTATGTGCCTTTTATTCGTAGATAGAAACGTTAAACACCGAAAAATTAGATTGTAGTCTTTTGCAATGTTAATTCCTCTGGAGAAATCAAGGGTTTAGGGGGTTTCATTATTTCGGCTTGTATTCTGTCGTTAACTGATTTCTAGGAGATTTTTTGTTTAAAGTTTTACCTTATCAAGGCACACGACAACAGAATTTTACTCTTTTAGCCGAAATAAAATAATTGAAAACACGAGAAAGCAAGATTCGATTATAATAATTCTTAGTCTTAATTCTTAGTTCTTTTTCCTAGAAGTCAGTATTAAACTATTAAGCGGGCTCTTTGTTTTGTCTTTTATCTTAGTCTTCACGAGGCTTTCACGGTTTACAGTGCAATTACCGAATTGCATGCTGCAATCCATTTGAAACAATTATAAAACTGGTTCTGCATCGGTAGGTGGGAAATGGAAACAGGATAAAATGAGTTCATTTATCAAACAATGCAAGTTGATAAGATAAGTCGCGCCACCGCAAGATGAAAGAGCAAGAAATTAAAACGTTTAAAAGGTGAGTCTTTCGTGACAGCTTTCTGTTTGTGTCCGGCTACAACCTGCCTTATGGAGTCGTTTGATGAGGACACATGTTTTCATTGTGTTTTAATGGAAAACCAAGAATTTTTGGTGCATGTGCGTACGCAATAAGTGTGCTACGATGCTGTGATAGAAACGATTGAAACGGAAACGCAATTGATTTGGTTACTTCCGGCATGTGACCGAGGTAGAACACGAGTATGTAGTTAAATTCGCAGCTGAATGTATCAGCCGGGCGTAGTGGCGCACGCCTGTAATCCAGCTACTTGGAGGCTGGGGTCGCTGAATGGCTTGAGGTCGGGATTCCTGGGGGTGGTCGACCTATGTAGATCGGGTGTCCGCGCTAAGTTTGGCGTCAATATGGTGAACGGCGAGGAGTCTTCGCTCACCAGGTTGGTTAAAGAGGAGCGAATCGGCCCAGGGTGGAAACACAGCAGGCAAAAGCTCCCGCGTCAAACAGTAGTGGGATAGCACCTGTGAATAGGCGGCTGTTCACAGCCCGGTCGAGACAGTCGAACTCGACTCTGTTTTTCCTTTTTTCTGTTTTTTTCTTTTTCTTTTTAATTTTTTTATTTATGTGCCTTTTATTCGTAGATAGAAACCTTAAACACCGAAAAATTAGATTGTAGTCTTTTGCAATGTTAATTCCTCTGGAGAAATCGAGGGTTTAGGGGGTTTCATTATTTCGGCTTGTATTCTGTCGTTAACTGATTTCTAGGAGATTTTTTGTTTAAAGTTTTACCTTATCAAGGCACGTACACTAGAACAGAATTTTACTCTTTTAGCCGAAATAAAATAATTGAAAACACGAGAAATCAAGATTCGATTATAATATCTCTTAGTCTTTAAGCCTAGAAGTCAGTATTAAACTATTAAGCGGGCTCTTTGTTTTGTCTTTTATCACAGTCTTCACGAGGCTTTCACGGTTTACAGTGCAATTACCGAATTGCATGCTGCAATCCATTTGAAACAATTATAAAACTGGTTCTGCATCGGTAGGTGGGAAATGGAAACAGGATAAAATGAGTTCATTTATCAAACAATGCAAGTTGATAAGATAAGTCGCGCCACCGCAAGATGAAAGAGCAAGAAATTAAAACGTTTAAAAGGTGAGTCTTTCGTGACAGCTTTCTGTTTGTGTCCGGCTACAACCTGCCTTATGGAGTCGTTTGATGAGGACACATGTTTTCATTGTGTTTTAATGGAAAACCAAGAATTTTTGGTGCATGTGCGTACGCAATAAGGGTGCTACGATGCTGTGATAGAAACGATTGAAACGGAAACGCAATTGATTTGGTTACTTCTGGCATGTGACCTAGGTTGAACACGAGTATGTAGTTAAATTCGCAGCTGAATGTATCAGCCGGGCGTAGTGGCGCACGCCTGTAATCCAGCTACTTGGAGGCTGGGGTCGCTGAATGGCTTGAGGTCGGGATTCCTGGGGGTGGTCGACCTATGTAGATCGGGTGTCCGCGCTAAGTTTGGCGTCAATATGGTGAACGGCTAGGAGTCTTCGTTCACCAGGTTGGTTAAAGAGGAGCGAATCGGCCCAGGGTGGAAACACAGCAGGCAAAAGCTCCCGCGTCAAACAGTAGTGGGATAGCACCTGTGAATAGGCGGCTGTTCACAGCCCGGTCGAGACAGTCGAACTCGACTCTGTTTTTCCTTTTTTCTGTTTTTTTCTTTTTCTTTTTAATTTTTTTATTTATGTGCCTTTTATTCGTAGATAGAAACGTTAAACACCGAAAAATTAGATTGTAGTCTTTTGCAATGTTAATTCCTCTGGAGAAATCGAGGGTTTAGGGGGTTTCATTATTTCGGCTTGTATTCTGTCGTTAACTGATTTCTAGGAGATTTTTTGTTTAAAGTTTTACCTTATCAAGGCACACGAGAACAGAATTTTACTCTTTTAGCCGAAATGAAATAATTGAAAACACGAGAAATCAAGATTCGATTATAATATCTCTTAGTCTTTAAGCCTAGAAGTCAGTATTAAACTATTTAGCGGGCTCTTTGTTTTGTCTTTTATCACAGTCTTCACGAGGCTTTCACGGTTTACAGTGCAATTACCGAATTGCATGCTGCAATCCATTTGAAACAATTATAAAACTGGTTCTGCATCGGTAGGTGGGAAATGGAAACAGGATAAAATGAGTTCATTTATCAAACAATGCAAGTTGATAAGATAAGTCGCGCCACCGCAAGATGAAAGAGCAAGAAATTAAAACGTTTAAAAGGTGAGTCTTTCGTGACAGCTTTCTGTTTGTGTCCGGCTACAACCTGCCTTATGGAGTCGTTTGATGAGGACACATGTTTTCATTGTGTTTTAATGGAAAACCAAGAATTTTTGGTGCATGTGCGTACGCAATAAGTGTGCTACGATGCTGTGATAGAAACGATTGAAACGGAAACGCAATTGATTTGGTTACTTCCGGCATGTGACCGAGGTTGAACACGAGTATGTAGTTAAATTCGCAGCTGAATGTATCAGCCGGGCGTAGTGGCGCACGCCTGTAATCCAGCTACTTGGAGGCTGAGGTTTCTAAATGGCTTGAGGTCGGGATTCCTGGGGGTGGTCGACCTATGTAGATCGGGTGTCCGCGCTAAGTTTGGCGTCAATATGGTGAACGGCGAGGAGTCTTCGCTCACCAGGTTGGTTAAAGAGGAGCGAATCGGCCCAGGGTGGAAACACAGCAGGCAAAAGCTCCCGCGTCAAACAGTAGTGGGATAGCACCTGTGAATAGGCGGCTGTTCACAGCCCGGTCGAGACAGTCGAACTCGACTCTGTTTTTCCTTTTTTCTGTTTTTTTTTATTTTTAATTTTTTTATTTATGTGCCTTTTATTCGTAGATAGAAACGTTAAACACCGAAAAATTAGATTGTAGTCTTTTGCAATGTTAATTCCTCTGGAGAAATCAAGGGTTTAGGGGGTTTCATTATTTCGGCTTGTATTCTGTCGTTAACTGATTTCTAGGAGATTTTTTGTTTAAAGTTTTACCTTATCAAGGCACACGACAACAGAATTTTACTCTTTTAGCCGAAATAAAATAATTGAAAACACGAGAAAGCAAGATTCGATTATAATAATTCTTAGTCTTAATTCTTAGTTCTTTTTCCTAGAAGTCAGTATTAAACTATTAAGCGGGCTCTTTGTTTTGTCTTTTATCTTAGTCTTCACGAGGCTTTCACGGTTTACAGTGCAATTACCGAATTGCATGCTGCAATCCATTTGAAACAATTATAAAACTGGTTCTGCATCGGTAGGTGGGAAATGGAAACAGGATAAAATGAGTTCATTTATCAAACAATGCAAGTTGATAAGATAAGTCGCGCCACCGCAAGATGAAAGAGCAAGAAATTAAAACGTTTAAAAGGTGAGTCTTTCGTGACAGCTTTCTGTTTGTGTCCGGCTACAACCTGCCTTATGGAGTCGTTTGATGAGGACACATGTTTTCATTGTGTTTTAATGGAAAACCAAGAATTTTTGGTGCATGTGCGTACGCAATAAGTGTGCTACGATGCTGTGATAGAAACGATTGAAACGGAAACGCAATTGATTTGGTTACTTCCGGCATCTGACCGAGGTAGAACACGAGTATGTAGTTAAATTCGCAGCTGAATGTATCAGCCGGGCGTAGTGGCGCACGCCTGTAATCCAGCTACTTGGAGGCTGGGGTCGCTGAATGGCTTGAGGTCGGGATTCCTGGGGGTGGTCGACCTATGTAGATCGGGTGTCCGCGCTAAGTTTGGCGTCAATATGGTGAACGGCGAGGAGTCTTCGCTCACCAGGTTGGTTAAAGAGGAGCGAATCGGCCCAGGGTGGAAACACAGCAGGCAAAAGCTCCCGCGTCAAACAGTAGTGGGATAGCACCTGTGAATAGGCGGCTGTTCACAGCCCGGTCGAGACAGTCGAACTCGACTCTGTTTTTCCTTTTTTCTGTTTTTTTCTTTTTATTTTTAATTTTTTTATTTATGTGCCTTTTATTCGTAGATAGAAACCTTAAACACCGAAAAATTAGATTGTAGTCTTTTGCAATGTTAATTCCTCTGGAGAAATCGAGGGTTTAGGGGGTTTCATTATTTCGGCTTGTATTCTGTCGTTAACTGATTTCTAGGAGATTTTTTGTTTAAAGTTTTACCTTATCAAGGCACGTACACTAGAACAGAATTTTACTCTTTTAGCCGAAATAAAATAATTGAAAACACGAGAAATCAAGATTCGATTATAATATCTCTTAGTCTTTAAGTCTAGAAGTCAGTATTAAACTATTAAGCGGGCTCTTTGTTTTGTCTTTTATCACAGTCTTCACGAGGCTTTCACGGTTTACAGTGCAATTACCGAATTGCATGCTGCAATCCATTTGAAACAATTATAAAACTGGTTCTGCATCGGTAGGTGGGAAATGGAAACAGGATAAAATGAGTTCATTTATCAAACAATGCAAGTTGATAAGATAAGTCGCGCCACCGCAAGATGAAAGAGCAAGAAATTAAAACGTTTAAAAGGTGAGTCTTTCGTGACAGCTTTCTGTTTGTGTCCGGCTACAACCTGCCTTATGGAGTCGTTTGATGAGGACACATGTTTTCATTGTGTTTTAATGGAAAACCAAGAATTTTTGGTGCATGTGCGTACGCAATAAGGGTGCTACGATGCTGTGATAGAAACGATTGAAACGGAAACGCAATTGATTTGGTTACTTCTGGCATGTGACCTAGGTTGAACACGAGTATGTAGTTAAATTCGCAGCTGAATGTATCAGCCGGGCGTAGTGGCGCACGCCTGTAATCCAGCTACTTGGAGGCTGGGGTCGCTGAATGGCTTGAGGTCGGGATTCCTGGGGGTGGTCGACCTATGTAGATCGGGTGTCCGCGCTAAGTTTGGCGTCAATATGGTGAACGGCTAGGAGTCTTCGTTCACCAGGTTGGTTAAAGAGGAGCGAATCGGCCCAGGGTGGAAACACAGCAGGCAAAAGCTCCCGCGTCAAACAGTAGTGGGATAGCACCTGTGAATAGGCGGCTGTTCACAGCCCGGTCGAGACAGTCGAACTCGACTCTGTTTTTCCTTTTTTCTGTTTTTTTCTTTTCATTTTTAATTTTTTTATTTATGTGCCTTTTATTCGTAGATAGAAACGTTAAACACCGAAAAATTAGATTGTAGTCTTTTGCAATGTTAATTCCTCTGGAGAAATCAAGGGTTTAGGGGGTTTCATTATTTCGGCTTGTATTCTGTCGTTAACTGATTTCTAGGAGATTTTTTGTTTAAAGTTTTACCTTATCAAGGCACACGACAACAGAATTTTACTCTTTTAGCCGAAATAAAATAATTGAAAACACGAGAAAGCAAGATTCGATTATAATAATTCTTAGTCTTAATTCTTAGTTCTTTTTCCTAGAAGTCAGTATTAAACTATTAAGCGGGCTCTTTGTTTTGTCTTTTATCTTAGTCTTCACGAGGCTTTCACGGTTTACAGTGCAATTACCGAATTGCATGCTGCAATCCATTTGAAACAATTATAAAACTGGTTCTGCATCGGTAGGTGGGAAATGGAAACAGGATAAAATGAGTTCATTTATCAAACAATGCAAGTTGATAAGATAAGTCGCGCCACCGCAAGATGAAAGAGCAAGAAATTAAAACGTTTAAAAGGTGAGTCTTTCGTGACAGCTTTCTGTTTGTGTCCGGCTACAACCTGCCTTATGGAGTCGTTTGATGAGGACACATGTTTTCATTGTGTTTTAATGGAAAACCAAGAATTTTTGGTGCATGTGCGTACGCAATAAGTGTGCTACGATGCTGTGATAGAAACGATTGAAACGGAAACGCAATTGATTTGGTTACTTCCGGCATGTGACCGAGGTAGAACACGAGTATGTAGTTAAATTCGCAGCTGAATGTATCAGCCGGGCGTAGTGGCGCACGCCTGTAATCCAGCTACTTGGAGGCTGGGGTCGCTGAATGGCTTGAGGTCGGGATTCCTGGGGGTGGTCGACCTATGTAGATCGGGTGTCCGCGCTAAGTTTGGCGTCAATATGGTGAACGGCGAGAAGTCTTCGTTCACCAGGTTGGTTAAAGAGGAGCGAATCGGCCCAGGGTGGAAACACAGCAGGCAAAAGCTCCCGCGTCAAACAGTAGTGGGATAGCACCTGTGAATAGGCGGCTGTTCACAGCCCGGTCGAGACAGTCGAACTCGACTCTGTTTTTCCTTTTTTCTGTTTTTTTCTTTTCATTTTTAATTTTTTTATTTATGTGCCTTTTATTCGTAGATAGAAACGTTAAACACCGAAAAATTAGATTGTAGTCTTTTGCAATGTTAATTCCTCTGGAGAAATCGAGGGTTTAGGGGGTTTCATTATTTCGGCTTGTATTCTGTCGTTAACTGATTTCTAGGAGATTTTTTGTTTAAAGTTTTACCTTATCAAGGCACACTAGAACAGAATTTTACTCTTTTAGCCGAAATAAAATAATTGAAAACACGAGAAATCAAGATTCGATTATAATATCTCTTAGTCTTTAAGCCTAGAAGTCAGTATTAAACTATTAAGCGGGCTCTTTGTTTTGTCTTTTATCTTAGTCTTCACGAGGCTTTCACTGTTTACAGTGCAATTACCGAATTGCATGCTGCAATCCATTTGAAACAATTATAAAACTGGTTCTGCATCGGTAGGTGGGAAATGGAAACAGGATAAAATGAGTTCATTTATCAAACAATGCAAGTTGATAAGATAAGTCGCGCCACCGCAAGATGAAAGAGCAAGAAATTAAAACGTTTAAAAGGTGAGTCTTTCGTGACAGCTTTCTGTTTGTGTCCGGCTACAACCTGCCTTATGGAGTCGTTTGATGAGGACACATGTTTTCATTGTGTTTTAATGGAAAACCAAGAATTTTTGGTGCATGTGCGTACGCAATAAGTGTGCTACGATGCTGTGATAGAAACGATTGAAACGGAAACGCAATTGATTTGGTTACTTCCGGCATGTGACCGAGGTAGAACACGAGTATGTAGTTAAATTCGCAGCTGAATGTATCAGCCGGGCGTAGTGGCGCACGCCTGTAATCCAGCTACTTGGAGGCTGGGGTCGCTGAATGGCTTGAGGTCGGGATTCCTGGGGGTGGTCGACCTATGTAGATCGGGTGTCCGCGCTAAGTTTGGCGTCAATATGGTGAACGGCGAGGAGTCTTCGCTTACCAGGTTGGTTAAAGAGGAGCGAATCGGCCCAGGGTGGAAACACAGCAGGCAAAAGCTCCCGCGTCAAACAGTAGTGGGATAGCACCTGTGAATAGGCGGCTGTTCACAGCCCGGTCGAGACAGTCGAACTCGACTCTGTTTTTCCTTTTTTCTGTTTTTTTCTTTTTCTTTTTAATTTTTTTATTTATGTGCCTTTTATTCGTAGATAGAAACGTTAAACACCGAAAAATTAGATTGTAGTCTTTTGCAATGTTAATTCCTCTGGAGAAATCGAGGGTTTAGGGGGTTTCATTATTTCGGCTTGTATTCTGTCGTTAACTGATTTCTAGGAGATTTTTTGTTTAAAGTTTTACCTTATCAAGGCACACGAGAACAGAATTTTACTCTTTTAGCCGAAATGAAATAATTGAAAACACGAGAAATCAAGATTCGATTATAATATCTCTTAGTCTTTAAGCCTAGAAGTCAGTATTAAACTATTTAGCGGGCTCTTTGTTTTGTCTTTTATCACAGTCTTCACGAGGCTTTCACGGTTTACAGTGCAATTACCGAATTGCATGCTGCAATCCATTTGAAACAATTATAAAACTGGTTCTGCATCGGTAGGTGGGAAATGGAAACAGGATAAAATGAGTTCATTTATCAAACAATGCAAGTTGATAAGATAAGTCGCGCCACCGCAAGATGAAAGAGCAAGAAATTAAAACGTTTAAAAGGTGAGTCTTTCGTGACAGCTTTCTGTTTGTGTCCGGCTACAACCTGCCTTATGGAGTCGTTTGATGAGGACACATGTTTTCATTGTGTTTTAATGGAAAACCAAGAATTTTTGGTGCATGTGCGTACGCAATAAGTGTGCTACGATGCTGTGATAGAAACGATTGAAACGGAAACGCAATTGATTTGGTTACTTCCGGTATGTGACCGAGGTTGAACACGAGTATGTAGTTAAATTCGCAGCTGAATGTATCAGCCGGGCGTAGTGGCGCACGCCTGTAATCCAGCTACTTGGAGGCTGAGGTCGCTAAATGGCTTGAGGTCGGGATTCCTGGGGGTGGTCGACCTATGTAGATCGGGTGTCCGCGCTAAGTTTGGCGTCAATATGGTGAACGGCGAGGAGTCTTCGCTCACCAGGTTGGTTAAAGAGGAGCGAATCGGCCCAGGGTGGAAACACAGCAGGCAAAAGCTCCCGCGTCAAACAGTAGTGGGATAGCACCTGTGAATAGGCGGCTGTTCACAGCCCGGTCGAGACAGTCGAACTCGACTCTGTTTTTCCTTTTTTCTGTTTTTTTCTTTTCATTTTTAATTTTTTTATTTATGTGCCTTTTATTCGTAGATAGAAACGTTAAACACCGAAAAATTAGATTGTAGTCTTTTGCAATGTTAATTCCTCTGGAGAAATCAAGGGTTTAGGGGGTTTCATTATTTCGGCTTGTATTCTGTCGTTAACTGATTTCTAGGAGATTTTTTGTTTAAAGTTTTACCTTATCAAGGCACACGACAACAGAATTTTACTCTTTTAGCCGAAATAAAATAATTGAAAACACGAGAAAGCAAGATTCGATTATAATAATTCTTAGTCTTAATTCTTAGTTCTTTTTCCTAGAAGTCAGTATTAAACTATTAAGCGGGCTCTTTGTTTTGTCTTTTATCTTAGTCTTCACGAGGCTTTCACGGTTTACAGTGCAATTACCGAATTGCATGCTGCAATCCATTTGAAACAATTATAAAACTGGTTCTGCATCGGTAGGTGGGAAATGGAAACAGGATAAAATGAGTTCATTTATCAAACAATGCAAGTTGATAAGATAAGTCGCGCCACCGCAAGATGAAAGAGCAAGAAATTAAAACGTTTAAAAGGTGAGTCTTTCGTGACAGCTTTCTGTTTGTGTCCGGCTACAACCTGCCTTATGGAGTCGTTTGATGAGGACACATGTTTTCATTGTGTTTTAATGGAAAACCAAGAATTTTTGGTGCATGTGCGTACGCAATAAGTGTGCTACGATGCTGTGATAGAAACGATTGAAACGGAAACGCAATTGATTTGGTTACTTCCGGCATGTGACCGAGGTAGAACACGAGTATGTAGTTAAATTCGCAGCTGAATGTATCAGCCGGGCGTAGTGGCGCACGCCTGTAATCCAGCTACTTGGAGGCTGGGGTCGCTGAATGGCTTGAGGTCGGGATTCCTGGGGGTGGTCGACCTATGTAGATCGGGTGTCCGCGCTAAGTTTGGCGTCAATATGGTGAACGGCGAGAAGTCTTCGTTCACCAGGTTGGTTAAAGAGGAGCGAATCGGCCCAGGGTGGAAACACAGCAGGCAAAAGCTCCCGCGTCAAACAGTAGTGGGATAGCACCTGTGAATAGGCGGCTGTTCACAGCCCGGTCGAGACAGTCGAACTCGACTCTGTTTTTCCTTTTTTCTGTTTTTTTCTTTTCATTTTTAATTTTTTTATTTATGTGCCTTTTATTCGTAGATAGAAACGTTAAACACCGAAAAATTAGATTGTAGTCTTTTGCAATGTTAATTCCTCTGGAGAAATCGAGGGTTTAGGGGGTTTCATTATTTCGGCTTGTATTCTGTCGTTAACTGATTTCTAGGAGATTTTTTGTTTAAAGTTTTACCTTATCAAGGCACACTAGAACAGAATTTTACTCTTTTAGCCGAAATAAAATAATTGAAAACACGAGAAATCAAGATTCGATTATAATATCTCTTAGTCTTTAAGCCTAGAAGTCAGTATTAAACTATTAAGCGGGCTCTTTGTTTTGTCTTTTATCTTAGTCTTCACGAGGCTTTCACTGTTTACAGTGCAATTACCGAATTGCATGCTGCAATCCATTTGAAACAATTATAAAACTGGTTCTGCATCGGTAGGTGGGAAATGGAAACAGGATAAAATGAGTTCATTTATCAAACAATGCAAGTTGATAAGATAAGTCGCGCCACCGCAAGATGAAAGAGCAAGAAATTAAAACGTTTAAAAGGTGAGTCTTTCGTGACAGCTTTCTGTTTGTGTCCGGCTACAACCTGCCTTATGGAGTCGTTTGATGAGGACACATGTTTTCATTGTGTTTTAATGGAAAACCAAGAATTTTTGGTGAGTGTGCGTACGCAATAAGTGTGCTACGATGCTGTGATAGAAACGATTGAAACGGAAACGCAATTGATTTGGTTACTTCCGGCATGTGACCGAGGTAGAACACGAGTATGTAGTTAAATTCGCAGCTGAATGTATCAGCCGGGCGTAGTGGCGCACGCCTGTAATCCAGCTACTTGGAGGCTGGGGTCGCTGAATGGCTTGAGGTCGGGATTCCTGGGGGTGGTCGACCTATGTAGATCGGGTGTCCGCGCTAAGTTTGGCGTCAATATGGTGAACGGCGAGGAGTCTTCGCTCACCAGGTTGGTTAAAGAGGAGCGAATCGGCCCAGGGTGGAAACACAGCAGGCAAAAGCTCCCGCGTCAAACAGTAGTGGGATAGCACCTGTGAATAGGCGGCTGTTCACAGCCCGGTCGAGACAGTCGAACTCGACTCTGTTTTTCATTTTTTCTGTTTTTTTCTTTTTCTTTTTAATTTTTTTATTTATGTGCCTTTTATTCGTAGATAGAAACGTTAAACACCGAAAAATTAGATTGTAGTCTTTTGCAATGTTAATTCCTCTGGACAAATCGAGGGTTTAGGGGGTTTCATTATTTCGGCTTGTATTCTGTCGTTAACTGATTTCTAGGAGATTTTTTGTTTAAAGTTTTACCTTATCAAGGCACGTACACTAGAACAGAATTTTACTCTTTTAGCCGAAATAAAATAATTGAAAACACGAGAAATCAAGATTCGATTATAATATCTCTTAGTCTTTAAGTCTAGAAGTCAGTATTAAACTATTAAGCGGGCTCTTTGTTTTGTCTTTTATCACAGTCTTCACGAGGCTTTCACGGTTTACAGTGCAATTACCGAATTGCATGCTGCAATCCATTTGAAACAATTATAAAACTGGTTCTGCATCGGTAGGTGGGAAATGGAAACAGGATAAAATGAGTTCATTTATCAAACAATGCAAGTTGATAAGATAAGTCGCGCCACCGCAAGATGAAAGAGCAAGAAATTAAAACGTTTAAAAGGTGAGTCTTTCGTGACAGCTTTCTGTTTGTGTCCGGCTACAACCTGCCTTATGGAGTCGTTTGATGAGGACACATGTTTTCATTGTGTTTTAATGGAAAACCAAGAATTTTTGGTGCATGTGCGTACGCAATAAGTGTGCTACGATGCTGTGATAGAAACGATTGAAACGGAAACGCAATTGATTTGGTTACTTCCGGCATGTGACCGAGGTAGAACACGAGTATGTAGTTAAATTCGCAGCTGAATGTATCAGCCGGGCGTAGTGGCGCACGCCTGTAATCCAGCTACTTGGAGGCTGGGGTCGCTGAATGGCTTGAGGTCGGGATTCCTGGGGGTGGTCGACCTATGTAGATCGGGTGTCCGCGCTAAGTTTGGCGTCAATATGGTGAACGGCGAGAAGTCTTCGCTCACCAGGTTGGTTAAAGAGGAGCGAATCGGCCCAGGGTGGAAACACAGCAGGCAAAAGCTCCCGCGTCAAACAGTAGTGGGATAGCACCTGTGAATAGGCGGCTGTTCACAGCCCGGTCGAGACAGTCGAACTCGACTCTGTTTTTCCTTTTTTCTGTTTTTTTCTTTTTATTTTTAATTTTTTTACTTATGTGCCTTTTATTCGTAGATAGAAACCTTAAACACCGAAAAATTAGATTGTAGTCTTTTGCAATGTTAATTCCTCTGGAGAAATCGAGGGTTTAGGGGGTTTCATTATTTCGGCTTGTATTCTGTCGTTAACTGATTTCTAGGAGATTTTTTGTTTAAAGTTTTACCTTATCAAGGCACGTACACTAGAACAGAATTTTACTCTTTTAGCCGAAATAAAATAATTGAAAACAAGAGAAATCAAGATTCGATTATAATATCTCTTAGTCTTTAAGCCTAGAAGTCAGTATTAAACTATTAAGCGGGCTCTTTGTTTTGTCTTTTATCACAGTCTTCACGAGGCTTTCACGGTTTACAGTGCAATTACCGAATTGCATGCTGCAATCCATTTGAAACAATTATAAAACTGGTTCTGCATCGGTAGGTGGGAAATGGAAACAGGATAAAATGAGTTCATTTATCAAACAATGCAAGTTGATAAGATAAGTCGCGCCACCGCAAGATGAAAGAGCAAGAAATTAAAACGTTTAAAAGGTGAGTCTTTCGTGACAGCTTTCTGTTTGTGTCCGGCTACAACCTGCCTTATGGAGTCGTTTGATGAGGACACATGTTTTCATTGTGTTTTAATGGAAAACCAAGAATTTTTGGTGCATGTGCGTACGCAATAAGTGTGCTACGATGCTGTGATAGAAACGATTGAAACGGAAACGCAATTGATTTGGTTACTTCCGGCATGTGACCGAGGTAGAACACGAGTATGTAGTTAAATTCGCAGCTGAATGTATCAGCCGGGCGTAGTGGCGCACGCCTGTAATCAAGCTACTTGGAGGCTGGGGTCGCTGAATGGCTTGAGGTCGGGATTCCTGGGGGTGGTCGACCTATGTAGATCGGGTGTCCGCGCTAAGTTTGGCGTCAATATGGTGAACGGCGAGAAGTCTTCGTTCACCAGGTTGGTTAAAGAGGAGCGAATCGGCCCAGGGTGGAAACACAGCAGGCAAAAGCTCCCGCGTCAAACAGTAGTGGGATAGCACCTGTGAATAGGCGGCTGTTCACAGCCCGGTCGAGACAGTCGAACTCGACTCTGTTTTTCCTTTTTTCTGTTTTTTTCTTTTCATTTTTAATTTTTTTATTTATGTGCCTTTTATTCGTAGATAGAAACGTTAAACACCGAAAAATTAGATTGTAGTCTTTTGCAATGTTAATTCCTCTGGAGAAATCGAGGGTTTAGGGGGTTTCATTATTTCGGCTTGTATTCTGTCGTTAACTGATTTCTAGGAGATTTTTTGTTTAAAGTTTTACCTTATCAAGGCACACTAGAACAGAATTTTACTCTTTTAGCCGAAATAAAATAATTGAAAACACGAGAAATCAAGATTCGATTATAATATCTCTTAGTCTTTAAGCCTAGAAGTCAGTATTAAACTATTAAGCGGGCTCTTTGTTTTGTCTTCTATCTTAGTCTTCACGAGGCTTTGACGGTTTACAGTGCAATTACCGAATTGCATGCTGCAATCCATTTGAAACAATTATAAAACTGGTTCTGCATCGGTAGGTGGGAAATGGAAACAGGATAAAATGAGTTCATTTATCAAACAATGCAAGTTGATAAGATAAGTCGCGCCACCGCAAGATGAAAGAGCAAGAAATTAAAACGTTTAAAAGGTGAGTCTTTCGTGACAGCTTTCTGTTTGTGTCCGGCTACAACCTGCCTTATGGAGTCGTTTGATGAGGACACATGTTTTCATTGTGTTTTAATGGAAAACCAAGAATTTTTGGTGCATGTGCGTACGCAATAAGTGTGCTACGATGCTGCGATAGAAACGATTGAAACGGAAACGCAATTGATTTGGTTACTTCTGGCATGTGACCGAGGTTGAACACGAGTATGTAGTTAAATTCGCAGCTGAATGTATCAGCCGTGCGTAGTGGCGCACGCCTGTAATCCAGCTACTTGGAGGCTGGGGTCGCTGAATGGCTTGAGGTCGGGATTCCTGGGGGTGGTCGACCTATGTAGATCGGGTGTCCGCGCTAAGTTTGGCGTCAATATGGTGAACGGCTAGGAGTCTTCGTTCACCAGGTTGGTTAAAGAGGAGCGAATCGGCCCAGGGTGGAAACACAGCAGGCAAAAGCTCCCGCGTCAAACAGTAGTGGGATAGCACCTGTGAATAGGCGGCTGTTCACAGCCCGGTCGAGACAGTCGAACTCGACTCTGTTTTTCCTTTTTTCTGTTTTTTTCTTTTTCTTTTTAATTTTTTTATTTATGTGCCTTTTATTCGTAGATAGAAACGTTAAACACCGAAAAATTAGATTGTAGTCTTTTGCAATGTTAATTCCTCTGGAGAAATCGAGGGTTTAGGGGGTTTCATTATTTCGGCTTGTATTCTGTCGTTAACTGATTTCTAGGAGATTTTTTGTTTAAAGTTTTACCTTATCAAGGCACGTACACTAGAACAGAATTTTACTCTTTTAGCCGAAATAAAATAATTGAAAACACGAGAAATCAAGATTCGATTATAATATCTCTTAGTCTTTAAGCCTAGAAGTCAGTATTAAACTATTAAGCGGGCTCTTTGTTTTGTCTTTTATCACAGTCTTCACGAGGCTTTCACGGTTTACAGTGCAATTACCGAATTGCATGCTGCAATCCATTTGAAACAATTATAAAACTGGTTCTGCATCGGTAGGTGGGAAATGGAAACAGGATAAAATGAGTTCATTTATCAAACAATGCAAGTTGATAAGATAAGTCGCGCCACCGCAAGATGAAAGAGCAAGAAATTAAAACGTTTAAAAGGTGAGTCTTTCGTGACAGCTTTCTGTTTGTGTCCGGCTACAACCTGCCTTATGGAGTCGTTTGATGAGGACACATGTTTTCATTGTGTTTTAATGGAAAACCAAGAATTTTTGGTGCATGTGCGTACGCAATAAGTGTGCTACGATGCTGTGATAGAAACGATTGAAACGGAAACGCAATTGATTTGGTTACTTCCGGCATGTGACCGAGGTAGAACACGAGTATGTAGTTAAATTCGCAGCTGAATGTATCAGCCGGGCGTAGTGGCGCACGCCTGTAATCAAGCTACTTGGAGGCTGGGGTCGCTGAATGGCTTGAGGTCGGGATTCCTGGGGGTGGTCGACCTATGTAGATCGGGTGTCCGCGCTAAGTTTGGCGTCAATATGGTGAACGGCTAGGAGTCTTCGTTCACCAGGTTGGTTAAAGAGGAGCGAATCGGCCCAGGGTGGAAACACAGCAGGCAAAAGCTCCCGCGTCAAACAGTAGTGGGATAGCACCTGTGAATAGGCGGCTGTTCACAGCCCGGTCGAGACAGTCGAACTCGACTCTGTTTTTCCTTTTTTCTGTTTTTTTCTTTTTCTTTTTAATTTTTTTATTTATGTGCCTTTTATTCGTAGATAGAAACGTTAAACACCGAAAAATTAGATTGTAGTCTTTTGCAATGTTAATTCCTCTGGAGAAATCGAGGGTTTAGGGGGTTTCATTATTTCGGCTTGTATTCTGTCGTTAACTGATTTCTAGGAGATTTTTTGTTTAAAGTTTTACCTTATCAAGGCACGTACACTAAAACAGAATTTTACTCTTTTAGCCGAAATAAAATAATTGAAAACACGAGAAATCAAGATTCGATTATAATATCTCTTAGTCTTTAAGCCTAGAAGTCAGTATTAAACTATTAAGCGGGCTCTTTGTTTTGTCTTTTATCACAGTCTTCACGAGGCTTTCACGGTTTACAGTGCAATTACCGAATTGCATGCTGCAATCCATTTGAAACAATTATAAAACTGGTTCTGCATCGGTAGGTGGGAAATGGAAACAGGATAAAATGAGTTCATTTATCAAACAATGCAAGTTGATAAGATAAGTCGCGCCACCGCAAGATGAAAGAGCAAGAAATTAAAACGTTTAAAAGGTGAGTCTTTCGTGACAGCTTTCTGTTTGTGTCCGGCTACAACCTGCCTTATGGAGTCGTTTGATGAGGACACATGTTTTCATTGTGTTTTAATGGAAAACCAAGAATTTTTGGTGCATGTGCGTACGCAATAAGTGTGCTACGATGCTGTGATAGAAACGATTGAAACGGAAACGCAATTGATTTGGTTACTTCCGGCATGTGACCGAGGTTGAACACGAGTATGTAGTTAAATTCGCAGCTGAATGTATCAGCCGGGCGTAGTGGCGCACGCCTGTAATCCAGCTACTTGGAGGCTGGGGTCGCTAAATGGCTTGAGGTCGGGATTCCTGGGGGTGGTCGACCTATGTAGATCGGGTGTCCGCGCTAAGTTTGGCGTCAATATGGTGAACGGCGAGGAGTCTTCGTTCACCAGGTTGGTTAAAGAGGAGCGAATCGGCCCAGGGTGGAAACACAGCAGGCAAAAGCTCCCGCGTCAAACAGTAGTGGGATAGCACCTGTGAATAGGCGGCTGTTCACAGCCCGGTCGAGACAGTCGAACTCGACTCTGTTTTTCCTTTTTTCTGTTTTTTTTTTATTTTTAATTTTTTTATTTATGTGCCTTTTATTCGTAGATAGAAACGTTAAACACCGAAAAATTAGATTGTAGTCTTTTGCAATGTTAATTCCTCTGGAGAAATCAAGGGTTTAGGGGGTTTCATTATTTCGGCTTGTATTCTGTCGTTAACTGATTTCTAGGAGATTTTTTGTTTAAAGTTTTACCTTATCAAGGCACACGACAACAGAATTTTACTCTTTTAGCCGAAATAAAATAATTGAAAACACGAGAAAGCAAGATTCGATTATAATAATTCTTAGTCTTAATTCTTAGTTCTTTTTCCTAGAAGTCAGTATTAAACTATTAAGCGGGCTCTAAGGTTTTTTTTTTATCAGAGGCACCCAACGAGAATATTGTTCAAAACCACTTAAACATAGCATTGTTAAAGTGTTTTGGTATTTAAAAGTACATTTTACTGAGCATATTTTTATCGCCTAAAATTTTTTAATCTGTTCGGATTTCCTAGCTGAAAGTCTTGTGATTCGAAAATTATAGCGATCAAAACTTACCTTTTCGAAAATTTCAGCCAGAAAAAAGGCTCCCGAAAATTCTAGGTGACCTTTTTACGTTAAAAATTCGTTAAAAATTGGCAATAATACCATTTTTTAGATGTTTGAAAATCCTTGGAGAGGCAAACAAGCAAGAAATTTTTTTAACAAATGTTCCGAAAATTCTAGATCTCAATCGTCGTCCGAACAGATATTTTCCGAAAATTGACGTTGGGTGCCCCTGTTTTATCTCAGTCTTCACGAGGCTTTCACGGTTTACAGTGCAATTACCGAATTGCATGCTGCCATCCATTTGAAACAATTATAAAACTGGTTCTGCGTCGGTACGAGGGAAAGGCTCCCGCGTCAAACAGTAGTGGGATAGCACCTGTGAATAGGCGGCTTTTCACAGCCCGGTCTAGACAGTCGAACTCCACTCTGTTTTTCTTTTTTTCTTTTTTCTGTTTTTTGTTTTTTTTTTTCGTTTTTTTTATTTATGTGTTTTTTATTTGTAGATAGAGATGTTGGACAACGGAAAATGAGATCTGAGTCCTATGTAATCAGTTGTTTTCTTAAGGGAAATGGAGGGTTTAGGGGTTTTGTATTGTCTTAATTTCTAGGACAGTTTCGGTTTGAAATTTTATCTGGATAATACCTTAACCATGGATTTTAATTACAACATTCTTACAAAAGGATAGAACTAAAACTAAGGAGCGGAGTGATTCTAGGTTTACTGAAAAAAATTAACTTAAAAATCTTACATGTACATTTCAACATCTAGTATACAACGGAAAGTAAAAGTGGTGCGAACATGAATGGATGAATACAACTACAAATACATGTTTTTATGTTCTTCAGGACAACTTCGAAATCCCTGAGAGACCATGCCAACAACGAAATCTTTAACGTGAAAATTAAAATTAACGTACATTAGGGAAAATAACACCCCGTTTGCAATGCTTTGGAAATAATATTAAAGCCCTCCAGGGGGAGTTCATATGCATGTTCCTATGTTTCATTAATCGTTTTGCATTTTCTTCCCCGTTACTCATTAATAGAACAACTTATGTAATTTTTGTTCCAATGTTCCAATCCATGTTCCTTGAACCAAACGGTTTCGTACTCTTGTTCCTTAAAACACCCAGCTTATAATTATACTTGCTTGTCAACTCATTTCATCAGAATTAAAAGAGGGGAATCGCCAGTCCCCTCTATTAACTCTGGAAATAGCTTGCAAAATGGAGTTAGGGGAGATACAGAAAAATCTGGGGCACTTATTATAACTAAAAAGATTATTTTTATCTATCCACACATTGACATAAAATCCTCTAGTACATATGTTGTGGTTCAATTTTATCCTTGGGTTAAATTTTATTTTCCTTTGTTTCATTAAATTACCACACCAAGAAACATAAACATAAACAAAGGGAAATAAAATTTGAACCAAGGAATTAGCAAAGCTGGGAAGGAACAAACCATTGGAAGGCTATTACTAGACTACACACTTGAGTTATGTATGGTACACCAATAGTATATTTAATTTATAGTACAGTAGTAGTATTAAATAAAGGAGGTGTATAAGTATACTGCTGTCAGTTTTATAGCTATACTCATTAATTTTACTCTTGTTAATGGTACTGACTCAGCTGAGGTGTATCAGTAGATGCTTGTCAAATTCAATGGTCTTTTCATAGAGAAGTTTTGAAGAGACGCTATTGACATTGAAAAGGAGCAAACACCAGTATTTTGTCCTACAAAGCACTGGTTTGTTCCAAGTGTTCGCATTATTACTCATTCTTTATTACAGGTTTTTAATTATGGTCCTAGAAACTATTTTAAGGTTTCGGTAGTATAGTTTCAACTTCTGGTTTAAATACTTAAAGCATATGAATACTTTTGTTACATAATGTTTATTGAGGTTCCCTAGAAACATTGAAATATTTTTCCTCAGATATCTTTTTCTCAAGTATTTTTCATGACTTTTATTCTTGAAAAACATTACACTACTAGAAAAGGATGATTAAGTATGCAAATTTAAAGCCCTTATGCAAGTAGCCATGTTTAATTCACACTGAATAGAGGTTCTTGTTAGTTCTATGAATTATTCTCAATTTCAAGCATGGCATCTACTACACTGCCTGCTTTTCGCAATGCTCTGATAGCAACATTTCTTTCAATGTTCAATTGCCTCACAATTAATTCAATGTCAGCCCTTACAAGCCCTTCTTCACTTTCAGACACTTCCCCAAAGGCAAGAAATAGGGCTTTATCAAAAATCATGTCCTTTGCATTGCTGCTTGAGACTAATTTTCCTTTATGAATAAGTTTTAAGTTTGATAAAGGGATATGAAGAAAGTTTGAAACTGTGGTGAGGAACAAGTTTCCATTTGCTGTTGTAGAAACAGGTAATTCATGTCTCTTCTTGTTGTGTTTGATGATAACTGTTGCTGTAGTATCTTCTAAATCACAATTCAATGTTTGAGCCAACTTGTCAATGGTACAATGAGTCACACAGCTGCCTATCAAGTCTTTGTAATCACAAATTGCTTTAGTTGAACATTTGTTATTTCTTTGTAACACACAATCCTTAGGTTCATCTGGCATGCTTGTTGGAGGAACGTTTCCATCATAATTACATGTGCCAAATTCATCTGATCCAATTTTAAGATGATTATGCAGAGTCAAATCAGAAAGGTTTACTTCATTGGAACCAATACTAGTGGTGTCTTTTTCTGTGGTACTTTCGTTAGATGACTGAGAGTTAGAATCCCTGGCTGATCCACTTCTATAATGACTACCAAGGGTCAAACTGGAGTCATAATTTACTTCAAAGGAGCCAATATCAATAGTATTTTTAGCTGAGCTACTTTCTTTGGATGACTGAGAGTTTAATCCACTTGCTGATCCAATTCTGTCATGATTGTCTACAGTCAAATTGGGTTCATGATTTCCTTCACTGCAGCCAATACTAGCAGTATTAGTATCTCTGATATTAAATTCTTTACAGAGCTGAGAGTTAGATCCACAAGCAGAACTTTCTGCATGTTTGTTTCCTGTTTGAGAATATTTGACTGATGCAGGATTACATGGGGCAGCAGAATGACAATGCTGTTGACTTGCAACTTTTCTTCTTGAACTTTGACAGATGGGTTTGTGAAATAGCCAATGATTTGCCTGGCAGTTCCTGGAACTAAGAGAAGAAAGAGTAAATCCTTAATTAAGAGACATTGTCATGTTTCAGGGGAAATAATTCATGATAATACTAGGCTTAACTAAGCAAAATTAGTAATAATCTAGTAGTAATTGCAAAATTATGCCACAATCCGATTGGCTGAGCTACTGCACACTATCAGTCATTAGAGAGTAGCACTTGGTTGAAGGTTGTTTTCAAATTCGCAACATCTTCATGCTTGAGCATATTTTAGGAAGAAGATTTAGTACAAACCAATTTTCATTATGTATGCTGTAATTGAATTGTCTTGGGAATTGTGCGTGCAAACATTTCTGAGAACGAAACTGTACAGCAACAGCATGCTTGATGAAGTAGGGACCTGTGAGGAAACCTTAACAATTTTTGTCATGTGCATTATCCTAAATAATACAACAATGACATGCATAATAAATGGGTGGGTACAAAACGAAGACCGAAGACCTAAGACCCAAAAACGAAGACCCCTTCAAAATCGTCTTGAAATCTCTTGAAGAAGGTTCAAACATGATCCTCGAGACAAGGAACAACAAAATATGCGGTTTTCAGTGAATTTGACCGGGGTCTTCGTTTTGTACATAACCCTACCAAATGTACAAAACGAAGACCCCTTCAAAATCGTCTTGAAATCACTTCCTAAAGGCTCACACATGATTCTCGACCGAAGCAGAAACAAGGAGCACTAAGATTTGCGGTTATCAACGAATTTGACCGGGGTCTTCGTTTTGTACATAACCCTACCAAATGTACAAAACGAAGACCCCTTCAAAATCGTCTTGAAATCACTTCCTAAAGGCTCACACATGATTCTCGACCGAAGCAGAAACAAGGAGCACTAAGATTTGCGGTTATCAACGAATTTGACCGGGGTCTTCGTTTTGTACATAACCCTACCAAATGTACAAAACGAAGACCCCTTCAAAATCGTCTTGAAATCACTTCCTAAAGGCTCACACATGATTCTCGACCGAAGCAGAAACAAGGAGCACTAAGATTTGCGGTTATCAACGAATTCGACCGGGGTCTTCGTTTTGTACATAACCCTACCAAATGTACAAAACGAAGACCCCTATGAAGAACGCTATGATTGGCTGTGCTGGAAACCTATTGAAATCGGTATTACTCAGTACCGGTGGCGGCATCCTCCCAGGGAGTAATAAAGCCGCGCGCTTATTAAACTTTCTTAAACTAAATGAGGGTTTCCCAACTTGACAATGACTCGAGAACACCGAAAGTACACTAAAATTGCCAATGTTAACGTTTCGAGTACCAATCACTGTTGTCACCCGGCCAGGAACTCCGTACTTAGCCGAACGTGATATAAAATTTGGTGTTAACATTTCCATCAACTGAAATATTTAAGATTTTTTACTTGCAACGCAAAAACGGAGAATTTTATACATATTTCTTGTAACGAATTAAATCTATTTTTAGTCTAGAAAATGAGACATGTTTGGATCACACCACACCAAAAGCCAGATGATTTTAGTTCCCAACCAATAAGATCGTCTCACTTGAAGTTGTGCCTGAGAGGCAGCACAATTTAGCCTCCTTATGTAGTAACGCTCCGTGATTTGGGCACACAAAAAAAAAACATTAAGAGCATCAAGAATACGCGTCAGCAAACGTTGAAAGTTTTTGCTTTCAAGACGATTTTGAAGGGGTCTTCGTTTTGTACATTTGGCAGGTGTAACAACACGCGAGAGACTTTGTTTAGCAAACGACGTTTAATGTAGAGCGGATAGAATACAAGTAATACATGTGCTAGAAGTGGCTAGTGAAAATCTAAACTATTTCCGGTAATAGATACTGCAGACACGTAAACTATTTCGGTCAGCCCTTGTGGTTTCTAGATAAACCACATTAGTTTCGTCACATCTTTCCTCCTATAAAGAAAGTAAGCTACATGTGTTTCCTAATAAATCAAGATCGAATCAACAAGTATTTAGAGGAACTAATAGTTCATTTGGTGACAAAGTCCTTTAGGTGAGCAGGTGGTCTGCGGGTACGTTGTGATCTGCGTATACTAACAGGTTGTGAGTCAGGGGTGCTGGATGCTTGGGTCGGCGGCTGATTGGCTAGTTCAATCTGTTGAGGTTTTGTCTCTGCACATGATGTAGAAGGTTCTGGCTTGCTGGAGTCTACAATGGGAGGTTCTTTGGACTGAATCAGCTGGCGGCGGTTGCGACGGTATACAGTCTCGCCGACTTTCACATCGTAGCTACGCGGACCAGCTTGTGCCATGCAGGTACCAGCGCTCCAGGTTTTCTGACCAGGTAGTTTCAGGCGCACGGTTTCACCTTGTCCGATTGGTCGCAGTGCCGGCCTTGCATGCTTGTTGTAGTAGTGCTGCTGCCGCTGTTTGTTGCCAATAAGCGCGCGTGTCTCCTCTTCTGTTGAGTAACGAGGCTGTAACAGGGTACCGGCGACAGGAAGGAGGGTTCGTCACGGCCGTACACATACGGCTCAAAACGTTCGCACGCAAAAACGATTGCGAGCAGTTCCTTTTCTATTTGGGCATAGCGAGTTTCTGCATCTGTAAGAGCACGCGATGCGTAGGCCACCGGCTGTCCGTTTTGTAATAGGGCGGCGCCTAACCCAAACTGAGAGGCGTCACACTGGACCGTGACTTCTTCCTCTAGGTTGTAGTAGCGCAAAACTGGGGTAGTCATGACAGCATTCTTTAGCGCCACCAATGCCTCTTCTTGGGCAGTTTCCCAGGTCCACTGTACGTCTTTCTGGGTGAGTTCTCTTAATGGCTTTGTGATGTCAGACAGACGTGGTAGGAACTTGCTGAGATACTGTGCGAGTCCCAGCAATCTCTGAACTCCGGCCTTGTCTGTGGGTGCTGGCATTTCGCTGATCGCCCGGACTTTGGCGGGGTCTACACATAGACCTTTGTCTGTGGCGACGTGTCCGATGAACGGGACTTCCGTTAGTCGGAGGTTGAGCTTGTCCGTGTTGAGCTTAACGCCTCGCTCTTTGCAGCGTTCCAGGAATCTAATCAGGACTGTGTCGTGGTCATCAATGGCCTCTTCAACTGTGTTTCCGCAACCAATTGCGATAAAATCATCTGCCACGACTTCGATGCCTGAAAGTCCTTCAATGAGCTCGTGCATTTTGCGTTGGAAGACTTCAGGAGCTGAGCTGATACCGAAAGGCAGGCGTCGCCAACGGTAACGTCCAAACGGGGTGTGAAAGGTTGTCAGGTAGGACGACTCTGCATCAAGGGCCACATGCCAGAATCCGTTTCGTACATCGAGCTTTGTGAAGACTTTCGCGCCATGGAGTCGAGTAGCAATGTCTTCAATTGTTGGGAGAGGGTAGTGCTCGCGTTGGACGGCACGGTTGAGGTCCCTGGGGTCCAGGCATACGCGTAGTTTTCCGTTTTTCTTCGGTACAGTTACCATGGAGCTTATCCATGCTGTGGGACAGGTCACGGGTGCAATGATTTCCTGTTTCTCCAAGTCTTCTAAGGTTTCTTTTACTTTGGCTCTGAGTGCTACAGGTACGCGACGCGGTGCGTGCTGTACAGGGTTAACGGTGCTGTCAATTCTAATATGGTGTTCACCGGCCAGCTTTCCGACACCTTCGCCGAAAACTTGCGGATATTTCTTAATCAGGGCCATTTTGGTAATGGGCGCTTGCGTTACTTTTGCTGCCGTTTCGAGCGAGTACACTGGGGCATTTCCTGTTTGTGGTTTGTTTAATTGATCATTGTCAGTGTATGTAATGATCTTCATGCCCACACAGGCTTTTCGTCCAAGGAGGGGGCGGATTGTGTTGTTGTCAACAAGTTTACAATCCAGCTGACATCTGTAGTCGTCACGCCACACGGTAATGCGAACTTGGCCCACAACTTGTAATTTCGAACCACCGTAGGCGGAGAGTTGAGTGTTCAGTGGTGTCACGCGTTCCAATTTGTGGTCTTTTGTGGCTTTCTTGTAGAGGCTTACTGGAATTACGTTGCACTGTGCTCCAGTGTCCGGTTGAAACCGCAGATAATTGCCAGACTCCAGTTTTAGTGTCACGAGTTGAGAATCATCCAGATCTACTGCTGATATCAGGTCGGCGTAGAATACCTCGGATTCGCTGACATCGTCGTCGACAGCTCTAATAAACGTGCGAGTGTTGTTGTCTCGTTTCTTACTGCGACATTTAGCTGCAAAATGCGACAGTTTATCACACTTCAAACACGTCTTGCCGAAAGCCGGACATTGTTCTTTCTTTGCGTGATCATGAACAGAGCCACACCTCTCACATTCTTTGGGCTTTCCGTGTTGGGAGTCCTTGCCTTTGAGATTTCGTTTTTTTGGCACTTTAAGGTTCTTGCTTTTTTCTCTGACTGCATTTACGGTGCTTGATGGATTCTCTTCTTTTTCCATAAGTTTCATCTGAGCAGTTGTGCTCTCGGATGCCCTGCAGATTTCGTCTGTTTTGGCGAGTGTTAATGTTGTCTCTCTTAACAATCTCTCTCTGAGTTTGTTGTCACGAATTCCAAACAACAGGCGGTCGCGAAGTATTTCTTCGGGAGTTATTGTTGCAAAGTTGCAACCCTCGGCTAACTTTCGAAGTGCCGTGCGATACTGGTCGTAAGTCTCTCCTGGCTCTTGAATACGTCGGTTGAAGCGATATCTTTCGAGGGGAATGTTCTTGCGCGGTTCGCAGTAATCTCCTAGTTTCTTTAGTACTGGTCCGATTTTCTTGTCGTCTCCCTCGTTTTCCCAGTCGTTGAAGGTCGAGTACACCTCTCTTGCTTCTTCGCCTATCACTGTCAAGAGTGTGGCTACTTGTACTGGCTGGGACTTCTCGCTGAGCTCTGTGGCGAGAGCGTAGTTTTCCCATGCTAACAGGAACTTTTTCCACTTTTCCGCAGCGTTCGAGTCATGAATCTCGAGGTGCGCTGGAGGTGGTAGGGAGTATCCCGATGTCATTCTTTTTACTCTTGCGTTTATGAGAAACTATGTGTAATATTGTACCACTATAGCTCTCCACTCGCTGCCACCATGTAACAACACGCGAGAGACTTTGTTTAGCAAACGACGTTTAATGTAGAGCGGATAGAATACAAGTAATACATGTGCTAGAAGTGGCTAGTGAAAATCTAAACTATTTCCGGTAACACGCTGGGAAATTTTACTGCCAAATGTGGCCAAGTTGAGTGCACAATATGTTGGTCAGCCGTAACACCCGACACAATCCTTCATGAGTGTGACACTTGAAAGGCCATGTGTGTTTGGGCACTGAATATGTCTACGAATGAAGTATTAACCTTCCTGATTCGAACAAATTAAAAATGGCTGCTGTTGTGAGGCTACTTCATTATGCATGCTGTACTTGAATTGTCTTGGGAAGTTCGCGTGCAAACATTTCTTGCTCGGCTACAACATGCGTAATGAAGTAGGGACCTGAGCGGAAATCATTCCGAATATTATCCTCGGTGCACTTACTGTAGGCCGGTCTGAACTATTGTCTCTGGACAATTTAGATAAAGGAAAAGTGGAGAAGGCTTTTGAAGACCTTAAAAATCTTGTGGAGCCAATTACAGAGCCATTTCGGACCATCGAGGTCAAAACATAGGCATCGCGTTGGCCAGTACTACCCCATGATTTAACGCAAAGCAGAGAGATGGTACAGGCAGTTTATGAGAAGATTATCGTTTAGGTGTGCTCCAAGAAGTCCTTGGAAAGTTTTTATAAAGGTGGAATTGCCTACAGAATTATTCCAAATTATACGGACACTTGCGTCAACCACAAACTACGGCTTATTCACCGGCGAGACCAAAAGAAACACAAGAAGGCTGTCTTGGTGTTTACTTCTTTTGCCAGGGCCGGTAAAAAGTCTTTTTAATAAGATTATGGGCACCTCTTACTCAGATGATGAGTTTCTCAAGAAGAAGTTCAAGAATAAGAAGAGAATTGAGGCTATTGTAAATGAGAAGAAGCAGTTTGGAATGACATACGATTTTGATTAGGAAATTTTACAATTTGATTTTTGTTATAGTGTTTGCAATATGCACAACTTCCCAATACACACATCGGTACTTCTGTAAGTTGTACTCATTTCCATGAGTTAAAAAGTACACATTTAAACCATGAACAATAACTTGTACTTGTTGATACAAAGAAAACATTTTGGTTCCTATTGTCTATGATGTTGTAGGTAACTTATAGTAGAGTGCACTCACTTTATCTGTGAAACAAATAATACTAGCTACTACTAAATAGTGTTGATTAGACAATAGGAAACAAAGAAATTAGCATAATTTAACACCTATTTTGTACTGTTTATATTTCACGGATTAAGTGTGTGCGCTCTAATACATTTATTTGTTTTGTTATAAGGTGCTCATGCTAAATTCATGAATTAAATATTACTAAAGATACAGCTTGCTAAACAGTGTAGAGTAAATACACTTAATTCCTGAAACAAACATAGTACAAAGTAGGTGATAAATAATGCTAATTTGTTTGTTCTCTATTGTCTCATCAACACTATTTATTGTAACTAGTAATATTTGTTTCACAGATTTAGTGCTTCTACTCTAGCATAATTTAGTGCTATTTGCTGTGTAATTATACGTTCACTGGTTTAGAGGGAGCACTTAACCATTGTATATAAATATAAACACAAGGAATGAGTCAAATACAAATAACTTTTATTCCATTAAAACTTGACATACAATTAAAGTCAAATACATAGATATTTTTTTTATAATCTCATAATCGGTATATATTGAGTAATTAAAGATGCATTTAAAACATACAAACATAAAATAGTTTTGCATTATTCATTGTTATGATTTCCCGGTCAATAGACAGTATTTGAAAAGGCACAACATCAAAGGCATAAAAACTGTTATTGATTGGTTATAAATAGTTAAAATCAGTTATCAATCAATTTTCCTTCTTTAGAGAAACAAAGTCAATTTATTTGAACTGTAAAAAAGTATTGGTGATAGTACTGCACTGTTTTTACTACAGTCGGTCATATTTCTTTTACAGTTTAATGTGAATAGAACAAGTCTATCTCAAAATTACTTTTTGGCTCTTTTTAGCATATTTGTACGCAGAGCTTTTGAATATTGATAGATAGATATATACTTTAAGTGGGTATTTTCAAATGAATAAATATAAAGTTAAAAAATAAAGTTAGAAAGCAAACACTAAAAGTGTGTAACATAACTAGTTCAAAATAAAAACAACAAGAAAACAAACTTATTAATTTTTTCCTTCTGCTTAATTTGTGCCATTCAGCTGTCCTAGCTAATTAAAGTAGTACTACTGTTTCATGGATTTAAATGCAATTTTTACTGTACATTTTTATATGTACACAATAGAACAGCAATGAAGCAATTAGAGTGGTTTTTATGAACCCATGAAACAAAAAAGTAATCACAAAAGAGTAATAGCCAGATTCACACAATAGAAAACAAAGTCTTGAGTTGAATGCATGCATGATTTCCATGACCAGTCCATGATTGTCAGGACAATATTACTTACTTGCTAATTAATTCGGCTCGAATTCTTCCTCAAAGCATTTAATTGCTTTGATTTTCTTAAAAATTCTTCTTTTAATTCAGGCCTCCTTTGAGCGAGATCGCCTATGGGAAATCGCAGTTTTTCTGTAGTTTTGGTCGTTCTTCGCGGAGCTCTTCGCTTCTTGCTCCCCATCAGCCACAGCAGCACTCAACGCCACCTAAAAATTCACCAATTTTGTGACAAATTTTCAATATTAAATAAATAACAATCAATGTTCTCGAGGTTCCAAAAATATTTAGTAGAGTCAAAAGTGTGGTTCTATGGTTTTAATTTGTTCATAAATCCTACACGAAGGCAAAAAAAATAAGAAATAAAACAAGGTACTCACACTTCATATCGATGATTGCTCTTCAGATGTCTATGCCAACTTTGCTCCGGAGCAAAAATGCGAAAAAAAAGTGAAAATATAGCAAATTTGGTACGAGAAGAAAGCTCACGATGCGAAGAAACGATTTGTCTTTGGTGCAAAACAGACAAACTAGCTGCCAGGCTTCTATGGGCCAATAAAACTACAATACCAGCTGTGGATCGAATGAATCAATATCGGCCGAGCTCAATTGTCCCTTTAAAAGACTGGGATCAAGTGGACATTCTTTTGGCTGATTAAGGGGTAGAAATTTCCCACCGTGAATAGATACTGCAGACACGTAAACTATTTCGGTCAGCCCTTGTGGTTTCTAGATAAACCACATTAGTTTCGTTACAGCAGGGTTATGTACAAAACGAAGACCCCGGTCGAATTCGTTGATAACCGCAAATCCTAGTGCTCCTTGTTTCTGCTTCGGTCGAGAATCATGTGTGAGCCTTTAGGAAGTGATTTCAAGACGATTTTGAAGGGGTCTTCGATTTGTACGTTTGGTAGGGTTATGTACAAAACGAAGACCCCGGTCAAATTCGTTGATAACCGCAAATCTTAGTGCTCCTTGTTTCTGCTTCGGTCGAGAATCATGTGTGAGCCTTTAGGAAGTGATTTCAAGACGATTTTGAAGGGGTCTTCGATTTGTACGTTTGGTAGGGTTATGTACAAAACGAAGACCCCGGTCAAATTCGTTGATAACCGCAAATCTTAGTGCTCCTTGTTTCTGCTTCGGTCGAGAATCATGTGTGAGCCTTTAGGAAGTGATTTCAAGACGATTTTGAAGGGGTCTTCGTTTTGTACATTTGGTAGGGTTATGTACAAAACGAAGACCCCGGTCAAATTCACTGAAAACCGCATATTTTGTTGTTCCTTGTCTCGAGGATCATGTTTGAACCTTTTTCAAGCGATTTCAAGACGATTTTGAAGGGGTCTTCGTTTTTGGGTCTTAGGTCTTCGGTCTTCGTTTTGTACCCACCCCATAATAAATTGCTGAGTTACACATAACTCTTGCCTCACAAGTCAAATCATGTGAGAAAAAACAATCCACCAAGAATTTAATGGGCCATATTCATTTACAAATAAATTATAATAACATAAATCATAAATTTAGGTTAAATTAAAAAAAAAAAAAACTCACAGAATTACAATAGTTTGAATAAGCGATCTGTTTATACTATATGACAACCGTTGAGTGCAAAACTGTTGGGTAAGATTTCCGCACAGGTCCGTACTTCATTATGCATTCTGTAACTATACTATTTCGTTCTTCCAACACAAGAAATATTTGCACGTGCATTACACAAGACAAGACAGCTTCAGCATGCATAATGAAGTAGGGACCTGTGCGGAAATCTCTCCGTCCACGGTTCGAGGGGCTCATAAATTTAAAATACATCAAAACGAAGGTTTCAGATGGCACGTACACGATATAATGAGAGCTAACGAAGAGGAATAAATTTACCAGTAAAATTCTTGCGTGCAAGCCGTGCAAAGTTTCATTATTTGTTGTTTACATCCGCAATTTGCACAGGGAATGTTCCAGTTGTCCTCCATTTTTTACGCAAAGAAGACTGGTAGCTGAGCTTGCGCACTCCTCTCTCCCGAACTTTATTTTGGTTTTGAGGAAACGCGCAGATGTGACAATCTGAAATAGCAGAATATTTGCTGACTCCATGGGATAAAACACGGGAAGACGATGGGTTGAACGCTAAATATGGTAAGGAAAATATTTCCAGCAGTAATCTTTAGTGTCATTGTTTTAATACAGGATTTGATTTTTTTATTGCCAGGGTACAACCGCATCGCAGTTGGAGAAAGAAATCGGCCATGAGTTTCCCCAAAATGAACATTATTTTGGTCTCGTAAATGTGAGTAGATCTAACACGCTGAGTTTTTTCTAAACAATATCTATCGCTTGTAAAATAATTTCTGTCACTTTCTTTCCAGTTCGGCAACACTTGCTACTGCAACTCGGTTTTGCAAGCGTTGTTTTTCTGTCGTCCCTTTCGGGAGAGAGTTCTTGGGTACAAACCGGTATCAAAGCGGAAAGAATCCCTGTTAACCTGTCTGGCTGATTTGTTCGGGAACATTGCTTCGCAAAAGAAGAAGGTTGGTGTCTTAGCGCCAAAAAAGTTCGTCGCAAGATTACGTAAAGAAAACGGTGAGAATATTTACTGTAATAATGGAACGTGTGATTATTTATACTCAACGACAACCGCTAGTGTACAGTTCAAAAAGTACAGTTTGATTTTGATAAAATTAATATCTTCAAATGCGTGGAAGACATTAATCACCGAAATCGATTCGGTAGTGTTGCTACATGTCGGTTGTTTTCGTTTGGAATAATTCGTCCTGATAAAAAGGCACTGCAGAGGTTTTCCGGCGTTAGTCACTTTCAATTTTCCGCAGTGTGCACAAGATTGAATAGTGTGAACATGATTGCCTCAAGCTTGTGATGTCTGTGATGCGTGATGCAAAAACCTACTTCCTTCTGCATATAATAAATCATAAGGTTTAGCAGCCAGTAAAAAATTCTCAAAGACTGAATTGTCTGCACCACCCTTTGAATGGCTAATGTACTTATTAGGTTAAAAATAAATGTTCTAGAACACTTATCAGACTTTGTTAGATAATTGTCAGATAATTAGTTACTTCATAAAATGGAGTGAATAATGCTATAGTGGTGGTCGTTTTGAAGTGTTGCAATAACAGGGTGGTTCAATTTATATTTGTGATGTGTTTAATTAGTGTTGTAATCCATTTGTATTCTTATTAATTTTTTAAAACAGCAAATTTGTATAGGTAATCAAATGGTTTCAAGTGCAATTTGGAATACATTAGCACAAGTAAATTTTTGGAAGACTGAAAAAATTGCATGAGCCTGCACTGATGAAATGCACTCAAAATCATTTGATTACTTGTCAGTACTATACATGCAAACATTTAATTGAACTAAAATTTCAAATTTCTGCCCTCAATTTCAACCTTCTGCACTGTTTGAGATTAATTGACATGATCTCAGCCAATCAGCATGTTGACTTTTTTGCATTTATCAAGTACGTAATAGGTAGAACAATTAATAATTTACTATTATTTTTGCAATGATGATAATTGTTGTTTCTTCAAAACACCCAGTTGAAGTATTAACTTTTATTTGTCATATTGCAGAGCTCTTTGATAACTACATGCAACAAGATGCCCATGAGTTTCTTAATTATCTTCTGAATACAATTGCTGATCTCCTACAAGGTACAGTACATGGGGGTTCTCTCTTTGCTTTAAGAGTTTTTCTGAAGATTTTCTGGTTGCCCTTCCTCATTAATGAACCTCTATTTAACGAACCTCTATTTAACGAAGTCCTCAATAAAATGAATGATGTTTCGTCAGCTTGGCCAAAGTTACAATAAAATGTATGGGACAGAAAATACGGTGATATAATGAACCTCGAGATAACAAGATCCTTCCTATAACATATATATGAATTATAATCTGGATGGCTGAACTTAAAATCTTCCTTGATATAACAAATTAATGCCAACACAGGACAAATGATGAGCGCTGAACAGACCAATAGCGATAAAAATTCTTTAACCACCAATGGACTCCCGGGGGACTACAGCATTTAAGTGCCATTTGTCAGTACAAAATGTCATTTTACACCTAAACAGAAGCTATGTGCGTGCTCAAAAGTGAAATTGCTACACAATTAAGCCACCGTGCTTCATGAATTGCATCTCAAATAGTGGCAATAAACTTCACTAAAATCTGGATAGAATCTTTCTTCATGGTGACGAAAATTGCATTTAACTGCATGAAGAAAGTCGCCTGTGTAAATGGGCCTTTACAAATTAATCAATTGATAACTATACCTTGATATAACAAACATTTTTCTCGTTTTCCCTCAAATCTGTTATTTCGAGGTTTTGGATGTTACAAGTCCTCACTTTAATGAACACATTCACCCAATACCCACCGACTTCATTAAGTCGAGGTTGTACTGTAATCAGCACTTCCACATCAAACCCAATTCAGCCTGGAAAACAATTGGCATAGCCAAAAATCAATTTTGTGAATTTGTCACTGCCATTAATTAACTACTTACCCACCTAATATTCATTATTAAAGGAGAAAGAATAAAAGAAAAAGAGAAAGAAAGGCACAGCAGCACAAGCAGTGTGAGCAGTAAAAGTAGTGTCTCGTCAGCGGGTACGACTAATGGGGGATCTCATCATAAGGGCAAGACAGAACCTACTTGGGTACATGACATATTTGAAGGAATTTTAACAAATGAGACAAGATGTCTGTGCTGTGAAACAGTTGAGTAAACCTCTTAGTTGCAGTTATAAGGTCTGGAAAGAAAAAAATCTGTGATAAAAAGCATTGAGTTTTGATGGCTGATTGCATTACTTTTGTGGCATGCCAATTGCTGTCATGGTGTGGCATGCATACAGGATGTTTTCTCACAGCTGCTTGAATTATATGTTGAAGTGACAGCTGTGCTGTTTATGTGTAATAACATGAATGTTATCTTAAAGTAATTACTGTCGCTGATCTATACATTTCTGTCAGTGGCTGTTTTATAGATTAACACTTTTATGCTGCCCAAGTGTACATGTATAAGTTACAATTAGTGATACACGCATGCATACATCTGGAAGTAAACCTGCAATGAACTAGCATTCCATCTAGGAAAGCGTGGCTTTACTCCAAGAAGCTTCATACCATGGAAACTGGAAGAAGCTCATAATTATGGGCACTTTTGCTAATTTATGTGCACTGATGGCAATCATTTTTGGTCTAAGAACTTTGTTTTTCAAGATATATAGAGATTACTCCATGGAAAATGCGTGCGGACGATTTTTATTCACGAGTTGAGTTTTCTGATACAACTCAACGAGTGAATAAAAAATCATACAAAGCATTTTCCATGGTGTAATTTGTTTATTTTATAGATACTGAGATTTTTGAAAAGCCAAATTTTGTCAATCTTATGCGCATGTTTAGGGAATCCATTCAACTGCAATGTATGCATGTAAAACTAGAATAACTAAAACATCAGTTTCTCTTTCAAAATCAAAAATTTATTGAAGTAACACAAGAAATAAAATGTCAATTTAACTTTATACCTTCACAACTTTTATAAACATTTTTCAGCTGAAGAAAAAACCTGACTGAGGCTTTTAGGTTCAAATTTAATCGAAATTGCGATGCAATGTTATTCACTGAGTTTTCGTCGTTCGCGTTTGTGATTGGACGAACGGCGTTTTTTCACTAGTGAGTTTTCATCGTTCGCGTTTCCTATTGGCTAATGCATTTTACGTATCATTTTTACGTACTCTTTTTTTTCGTGAGGAAATCTCAGTATCTATGATATAAAAATGCATGTATACATGTTCACTGAGAGCGATTGTATCTTTTAAGTAGTGGATAGCTTCTGATTATCTGTTCATTAAACAACTGGCACCACGTTTAGTATAGTCAGTCTGGAACTTTTTTACTTCAGGTCAGTAGCAAGGATGAATCATTCCTAGATCTGTCTGTAGATGTGGAGCAAAACACATCTATAACACATTGCCTCAAGTAAGTAACTCAAAATTTTGTTATACTTTTGAAGAAGGAAAACTGTGTAATTGTCTGATTTACTCTCAAATTCTCTTAAATGCACCTTGGTTAGTGTTAAACTTTTACAAACATAGTAGATAGCAGAGCTGGTTCTAGTAGATAGGTTCTGGTAGAGTGCAGAGGTGCAGACTCTTGAACAAAAATTGCACCCAATGATATTTTCTGCACATTTTTCCACTTTTCCAAATTTTTCTCCAACTAAATATTGATCTTTTCATTAAAACTGTCCTCTCTTTATATGTGCACCTTTCCATTTTTTTTTTATTTTTTAAATGATTTCTTTTACTGTACAGCAGGTTTGAACTTCAAAACGCACACATTCATCAAGCACACCAAACGTCTGTGAACGAAATTAGAAATGTCTTCCTCAGTAGTGTTGTGAATTTTTAATCATGCATTCATATAGTCAGCTTGATCTGCGAGCATCACATGGTAACTCTTGACAAGACTAATATTAAATCAGAGCAAAATGAAAGGACTGCTCTTCGGAACAAGGCAACTATTGCAAACCTTATCAGACTATGTACTGCAGATCCAAGAAAAGGACATAGAGAGAGTGACGAAATTTAATTATCTTGGGGTTATGCTGACGGACAAACAAAGTGGAAAAGATATACATGTTTTAGTATATAAATGTCTTAACAATCTAGTACCTCAATATCTGAGTGACTGTTTCACTAGAAATTATAATGTACATACTGTAGTTGCAATACTCGCAGAAGAACTGATTCTAATACCTATAATTTTTAAATTTTTATAGATGTTAGATTATTATAAATTAATGCATGCTTGTTTATATTTTAAATCTATACCATGTATTTCTTAATTTTAATCTTGCATTTTAAATTATCATGATATCTTGCATTCAGGGCCAGGACCCCTCTGCATATCAGCCTCACTGCTGAATGGGTCGCCCTGGCTAAATAAAGATTACTTACTTACTCTAAATAATAGAATCTATAAAGTAGAATAGTATTATGGTAGTGGTGTGTATTGTATTGTAAAAATTGGCTATTTGTTTGTATGTATGTTTTTATATGGTTGTAACTGTATGTTTGTAACTGTATGTTTGTAAGTGAAATAAAATTAATAATGATAATAAAAAAGTGTCTGTAAATGGAATTCTACAAGGCATTCCTAGCAATTGCATGTAAGGGCTTGCAAACTAATTTCCATTCGTAGAAGACTAAGTATTGGCACAATTGTTGTCTTAATGCAAAATATGAATAATTATGTTTTAATGAAGGGAATAAACATGAAAATAAACATTTAATGTAAGCAAGGGTAGTAAAATTGATTATCCTTTATATTTATGCATATTTCTGCATGATTTATATTTATAAGTATGCAAATTTATGTTAATTAATATTTCTGCATTTTTTCCCCGCATTCTACCAGAATCTGTGAGATGAGTTTTTCAAAATGCAAGATATCCATTCAAGACATTTCATAATTAATTTTTTTATCTGCATTTCACCAAAACATATACAAAAGCATAAATTATGTGTTCATCTAGGCTCTTTGTTACTTTATTAGTGGGCAGATTTGTTCTTTATAATAGTATAATATTATTGTTTAGTGTATACCAACTCTGCGACCTCGTCATTTTGAACAATCTGATTGGCTCTCCAATATCCGCGGGATAATTAACAACTATTCATCGAAGTGGAGGTGGCTAGTGGTGGATATTTACCGAGCCGCAAAGCGGCGAGGTAAATATCCACCACTAGCCACCGACACTGAGGTGAATAGTTGTTTTAGTATATACTGAAACAGTGAGATAAGTGTACACAAAAAAAAGAAAAGGGCTTGGAAAATGAAGGACTTCTCAAATGACAATCCAACGCAGCGCCGATCGCCATTAGGGATTTTTTGTTGTAATTACTGCCGTACGTCTCGTTTTCCCGCTGACAGAAAAAATTTTGTTTAGTTCTACTGGCAACATTTCATCAAATGGAGTTGTAAACCCTTTCTGTATTTGAAACCATTCTGTAAAAAATATAATTCAACTTTGGTTCTCAAGTAAACAAGCGACATCAAATTTGGTTATGCAAGATTAATTTGCATTTGTAAACAAAACCTTTCTCGTTGCTTTTTACCGCTAAACTTTGGGTTAAAAACATAAGCCATTACCTCTGAACACGGCCAAGCCAAATTTAGTCACTTTCTTGGAGTTTTCAGGGACTGCTTCGTTGTTAATTTGGATGATTTCTTCGCTTGTTGTGCATACACACCGGGCCACCATTTTCGCGCGGCAGAGTGAAAAATTCGCAAGTTGCTCGGAGGTAAATAGCACAGGATATTCGGAGTTTGACTAGCCAATCAGAGTGCACCTTCAACGCCATCCACTGTTTTAGTATATACTAATCAACACTATCCACCTCTTAGGAGGCGATTAATGTAGGGGCTTCTGGGTAATCCTTTTGCCAGTGAGTTTTTGTTTGGAGAGAAAATAAAATGGCGTCCAAGTTCTCAAAATATGGCCGTTGTTGATTCTGGCTTTACAGCTTTCTAAAAGAGGTTTTTCTAGGGAAATTACACAAAACACTACCATTATGAAACATTGACCAGGGCAGGAGCAAAGGATAGTGCAAATGAATGACACAATAAAACTGCCTGTGCAACATAAAGTCCAGTAATCCTCTTTGTCATACGAATTAGGCTTCAACAATGGAATTTTTTCAGTTGTGTCATCCTTGACGTGCTCGTTTAAGCTCCCTACTGAGGTTGCTTCACTGGTATAATTATACGAAAACAAGAGAGTAATTATTGTTCTCTTCAGTCTTGGTAAATAGTGGCTTTAGAAATATTTACCTCAATTTCTGAGAATAATTGTTAAATAACCTGTTTATGGAAAAATCATTCTGCAGTTTAAACTGTATCCTATATTAGTGGAGTTATAATTATGTAGTGTTAAACTGCATGATGTAATATGGCACATGTCAGGTGGCATTTAAATCCTGTTGAAGGATTTACTTTTGCACTCACTACCATTTGTTTCTAATAAGACAAGTTAATTTTTTTGCACTGTGGTCTCAGGTTTTGTAGAACAGAACTGAAAGAACAGAGCTTGGAAACTCTAAACTGTTTCCATTTTATTCTTCCTACAGAGGCTTCTCTTCAACAGAGACACTTTGCAGTGAACACAAGTATTTTTGTGAGACATGCTGCAGCAAGCAGGAGGCACAGAAAAGGTATCATGGCTTTTTATAATAGCTTATAAAACAGCTTTAGGCTTTGCACACTGTAGACATGTTTCAGTACTACTTAAACAATAGAGTGTTTCTGTCAAGGAACTATTGGCTTATAGTTGCCCCACGGAAATTTGATGTTCTTAAAACAAAAATTTACCTGAGAAGCGAAGCAAATATTTATGCTAGTTTCAAGAACATCAAATTTCCAAGGGGCAGCTATTAGACCGATAATTCCGAGACATAGACACTCTATTGTCTTTATTGTTCACCACAAAATTTCTTCTGCACACTACTTGAAAAACAGTCAATACCCACTAAATGCAGATCAAATGAAGTATTTATTTGTGCATACCTTGGTTCTTGTTTAATTTGGGTGCAACCTCATTGACAAGGATAGATACATCTTCTTCACCGACCTCAAGGAAGTGAGTTGCCACATTTATTTAAAATTTTGTCGGACGAGTACTATCCATCCAGGTGTTTCCTCAGAAGGGCACTATGGGCTAATAGTGTGACGTGATCAATTTAAACCAGTAAGAATTAGAGAAAATTTAGTGGTGAGCTATAAACATGCATAGTGTTTACATTTACTCTGGTCATCAAAACCATCTCTACCTTTGGTTTGTTTGTGTTCCAATCTATTAGTCTAACACTAATGTCCAGGATTGGTTTCAAATAAATAATTGTTCAGTTCTTTAATGTAGTAATTTATTGTAGTGACTCAGAGTACTTTGTGCTCAGCTGAGTCATCACTGATGAAAACACTTGTGACAGCTATCTGGAAGATTTTTGCATCATAACTGTATATCATATAGTGACTTTCATAATCTTATTGAGCCACCCATGATACTTTTTCAAATAATTAATGACCTTATTTTGGGTATTTTATGCAGCATTTTCCAAGACTGTCCAATTTTTCAATTGTTGTAAGGCCTCTCAGCCAACTTAAAATCAGGAAAATATTATAAAATTAATCATATTTTAGCTGTTCAGGTATATAGTTGGTATTTGCTCTTTATCTTTCTCCTTGTTTAGTTGTCTCAAAAAGGCAGCTGTCTGTGAGTCTGATATATGAGTTTGAAATAAAAAACAAGGTAGCATGCTGTTTTAACAGCAATTTTTCAAATTAAAATGATAGATGGAGGAGTTTTGCGGTCTCAGCCTTCCATAAATAGGTACAGTAATGCTCTCAGTACACCCAGCGAAGTGTCTGTCTTAGAGAGTTCATTTATAGAAAAACAAGTGTGAAATGGCAGGGACCAAATTTACTGTCCACCTTAGATAGCTAGGTGTCTGCTTTAGACTGGTGTTTGCGTGGAGAAAGTTCACTGTCCATCGACGGGTATATTCTGAACTCACAACATGACCAGCTCCCAGTTGGCTTGATAGCTCAGTTGGTAGAGCACTGCACCGGTACATCGCAGAGGTCATGGGTTCGAATCCCGTTCAGGCCTGAGTTTTTTTTTCAGGCTTTAATTTCACAGCTGCTTAAGTTGTGTACATAACTGTGATGATCAATCAGTCATTAAATATTACTCCGCAGTTCAAATATATGGTCTTTCATATATTCACTTGCATCATTCTTCTCCGTCTGCAGGTATATTACAAATTCACAACATGACCAGCTCCCAGTTGGCTCAATAGCTCAGTTAGTAGAGCACTGTGCTGGTATTTCAGAGGTCATGGGTTTGAATCCCGTTCAGGCCCTAGTTTTTTTTTCCCAGGCTTTATTTTCACAGCTGCTTAAGTTGTGTACATAACTGTGATGATCAGTGATCAATGTCATGAAAAGAGTTCACTGTGTCGCATTCCAGCAAAAATGAAAATTAGCCGCAAAAGTCACATACATGTATCACTGGTAACAGTTGTAGTGGATCTTGCAAAATTTACTGTGAGCTGATTAGCAGACATCAGGACTGATAGTGGTTGATGGATCTTTTTTTTTTTGCAGAATGCGTGTTAAAAAACTTCCAAAGATTCTTGCTCTTCACTTGAAGAGATTTAAATACATGGAACAGTTGCAAAGATACACAAAGCTGTCTTATCGAGTAGTGTTTCCTATTGAACTTAGACTCTTCAACACTGTAAGTATATAAGATAAAACCAAAGATGTGATTAAATTTATATTTTACTGAATGGTGAATGTAAAGGGTATCTCTGCAGATACACAGTATGTGTGGGTAAGATTGATTCAGCATAGCACAGTAGTGAGAGCACTCCTTCCCTAGTGTGCTGGTTTTGTATAAGTTAATGATCTTTTTTCTAGGAGGACTGATCTCTTACATTCTCTGTTCACCAGAAAAGTACTTTGATGTACCTCTTGCACAATTCAGTCATCTTATTTCAAATTTTAACCACTGCATTCATGGTAATGTGATTATGTATGTTGTGGTTCATTTTTTCCTTGGTTCAAGTTTTCATTTTTTTCAAGCCATTATCATACATTACCATACCAAAAAACAAAGGAAAATAAAATTTAAACCAAGGATAAAATTTAACCACAGCATTTACATTTTAAAATGTTTTCTGTGTAAAACGTTATACAATTTATGGGGGGAAAGGTGAATAATAATGATAATGATATTGATAATAATAATGAACTTTATATGAGTCAAATGTATGTAGCACTGACGTACTAATTGGAGACACTGATTCAGTGTAAATGAAATCATATTAAATTAAATCAAATCAAATCAAATGTTGGTTTTTGTGGAGAGGGGAAAACGGGAGCACCCGGAAAAAAACCTCTCAGAGCAGAGTAGAGAACCAACAAACTCAACCCACATATGACGCCGGGACCGGGAAACTAACCACATTGGTTGAAGGCGAGCGCTCTCACCACTGCGCCAACCCTGCTCCCACAAATGAGAGATAGAACTCTACAGGAGCAGTTTTAAATCTCATGGCTTTCCCATTGTATCTCATTTAGTCTGATGATGCAATAAATCATGAGAAGCTTTATGACCTGGTTGCTGTAGTCATACACTGTGGGAGGTAAGTAGTAATTAGTTCACCCGTTTCTATTCTATAGTGTTATATTTACTTTCCCTGAAAAGTCGCTCTGTGACTTACGCTTATTAAGACGGGGAAAATGTTTGCATAAGGCATGGAGTAGGAGGAGAAAGGAAGAATGGCCTGCGTAGGTGAAGGGAAGGAGGCAGGGGCGAAACCAACCCCGATGCTAAACTGCGTCACCGTAACATGAAAGACAACAAAATCACAGTATTCAGCCACTAGGGAATAAAGTGAACAACATGCATGCACGACACATGCAACTATTTGTGTAGTTGGACATCACCAGGGTGTTCATTAAAGCCTGGTTCACACTGCGACGCAAGCATAAGCAAATAAAAACAAAGAAAAACATGTCCTGTGGGGCTTTACAAGACGACAGGACAGTGTTTTTCTTTGTTCGTTCCTTTGTCTTTACTTTGCTTATGCTTGGTCTTATGTCGATGTCTTATGCTTGTGTCGATGTCTTATGTTATACGCTTGACTTCATTCCTTTGTGTTCTCCTTTGTTTTCTGCTTATCCTTGTGCTTGTGTCGTAGTGAGAACCAGGCTTAAGTGTCGAAGGTCGGAGAATTCTGCTGCTACTATAGAGAATTCTCCGGCTACTACGAAGAATTCTCCGGCTACTACGAAGAATTCTCCGGTCAAATTTAGATGGCCTGAGCTATCTTTAAATTTACACGTGGAGCGCTTTCAGAATATCCTCCTGGGGCCGGTTATTTGAAGGTAGTTTCGAAAACGAAGCACTCGAAAACGAAGACCGAAGCACGAAGCACCCAAATCTCGAAAACGAAGCACCCAAAACTCGAAAACGAAGCACCCTAGATCGAAAACGAAGCACCCAAATCTCGAAAACGAAGCACCCAAATCTCGAAAACGAAGCACCCAAAACTCGAAAACGAAGCACCCAAATCTCGAAAACGAAGCACCCAAATCTCGAAAACGAAGCACCCAAAACTCGAAAACGAAGCACCCTCGAAACGTCAGCAACTCCCATTCACCTTACGGTGGTATAACTTACTTAATCAACTCGTTTGATTTATCCAATTTCTTGTGTTTCAATTTCCCACCGACGCAGCACCAGTTTCTTTAGAAACTATCCCCACAATACTTGAAGTTTATTGTTAAGAACAGTGATGGAAGTAAGTGCTCACGAAGTGCCCTAGCAGAGGCTAACATAGACAAAAAGGTGGCAGGAAAGGAGGGATCAACAAATAAATATCGTTACCTCTCCACCTCTGCAGGCGACAAATCAACTGCTACTCCCGATAATGGGGCTCAGAGCTCCAGCCAACCGCAAACTCGATTGTACAGCGAGATTCATCACAATGGCAACCTGTCTGTTCGTCGTATTCTACCGAAAGAGGCGAAAATCTGCAAGGGCTGCAACAACCACTTCTGTCATAGGCAAAGAATCATACCTTATGACTTAGTTTTCGAGGACAAGGAGAGGTACTATTTCCCCATTGACGGAGAATGGAAGAAAAAACAAGCGTCAAACAAGGAGGCATCGCGCTTTTATCACGCTGATCCAGGTTGTGTTCAACCGCGATTCCCCTATTTCTGTAAGGCTTACATCGAAATCCCACAAGAAGTTGAAAACCTTCTGAGTGAGTCTCACAAGTCCCATTTAAGAAACATGTTTTCTTTGTCGTTGTAACGACTGTGCCGTTGGATCTTAACACTATTCACATCGCATGTATAAGAAACTCCGGACTCTTGTAGATTGGAATTAGCCTAATATTCTAAGTTGCCATGGTTAAGTACATCGAATTGGCAGTGTTTTCGGCACTCTATGCGTAAAATAGAGGAGGATCGGGAGTAGAAGTGGAATCATTTGAATCTTGATATTCGTGATTCCGAGTCGTTCTTGCCTCAATGATAAATGATTCCTACAATAATTTTCTTCCAGAGTCATGATTCAAGAAGACTATTGATCTATTAACTTAATGATTTTCTCAGTGGCAACTCAGTCCCGTTTTGTATTCTTTGGTGTTCAAAACTTCTACTTCATCCAGTCTCGGTATCATCGTTCATTTTGTCTAGGTATGGAGTCTTTTTGAAACTGAACATTAAGCACCAGGTTACCTTTGAAACATGGGGACTTTCAGCCCCGAATGCACGAATTTTATAGGGGGGTCAGGGGACATGCTACCGCCCCCCCACCGGATCGAACACAATTAATTGATACCTATATTTTGTTTTATTCCCGAGTCGAAGTACAAAGATTCATGATTCCCAAGTTTTTAAAACAAACATTCATGATTATTTCATGTTTTGTAACTATGATTCATGATTCCTCTTCAACCCCCGAAGGAGAAGTATGACTGAAAAATTTCCAGTAGTTAAACAGAGAAGAGTCAATCATTACGCGTAAAAGTTGTTTTTACGAGTTAAATTCGCAGGCTTGAGTCGATGATAGAGAGCTTTAGATTCTAAGACGAGTACGAGATTTTCTTTGTACTAAGTGGTACTCGCGCGCGAACCAGCGTCATTTTGGCGGGAAAACGTGGTAGCCGTCGTCATTCTAAGGTAAGATGTATCAAGTATAGCGAGACCAATAATAAAATTAATACATTATATCCCATCTAGAAACGTTCAGTTAAACAGTTGGCAGGCTTTTATAAAACCTTGGGATGGATTTTATGGACCTTTGGAGGTGCGCACGCATCCGCTGCGTCCACCTGTTTCGGATTGCATCATACAAGACGTAAAGTTGCAGTTATTAAACCTACAGTGGTTTCGAGTTTTGGGTGCTTCGTTTTCGAGATTTGGGTGCTTCGTTTTCGAGATTTGGGTGCTTCGTGCTTCGGTCTTCGTTTTCGAGTGAGACTCACTCAGAAGGTTTTCAACTTCTTGTGGGATTTCGATGTAAGCCTTACAGAAATAGGGGAATCGCGGTTGAACACAACCTGGATCAGCGTGATAAAAGCGCGATGCCTCCTTGTTTGACGCTTGTTTTTTCTTCCATTCTCCGTCAATGGGGAAATAGTACCTCTCCTTGTCCTCGAAAACTAAGTCATAAGGTATGATTCTTTGCCTATGACAGAAGTGGTTGTTGCAGCCCTTGCAGATTTTCGCCTTTTTCGGTAGAATACGAAGAACAGACAGGTTGCCATTGTGATGAATCTCGCTGTACAATCGAGTTTGCGGTTGGCTGGAGCTCTGAGCCCCATTATCGGGAGTGGCAGTTGATTTGTCGCCTGCAGAGGTGGAGAGGTAACGATATTTATTTGTTGATCCCTCCTTTCCTACCACCTTTTTGTCTATGTTAGCCTCTGCTAGGGCACTTCGTGAGCACTTACTTCCATCAGTGTTCTTAACAATAAACTTCAAGTATTGTGGGGATAGTTTCTAAAGAAACTGGTGCTGCGTCGGTGGGAAATTGAAACACAAGAAATTGGATAAATCAAACGAGTTGATTAAGTAAGTTATACCACCGTAAGGTGAATGGGAGGTGCTGACGTTTCGAGCGTTAGCCCTTCAAGTGTTCGTTAAGCATTCCAACCTTCTCTGCTACTGCAATGGAATGTTTACAAACAGATAGGGTGCTTCGTTTTCGAGTTTTGGGTGCTTCGTTTTCGAGTTTTGGGTGCTTCGTTTTCGAGATTTGGGTGCTTCGTTTTCGATCTAGGGTGCTTCGTTTTCGAGTTTTGGGTGCTTCGTTTTCGATCTAGGGTGCTTCGTTTTCGAGTTTTGGGTGCTTCGTTTTCGAGATTTGGGTGCTTCGTTGTCGAGATTTGGGTGCTTCGTGCTTCGGTCTTCGTTTTCGAGTGCTTCGTTTTCGAAACTACCGTTATTTGAATGCCGATTAGCGCTATTCCAGGGTTAAATTTTAACCCCGGGTTTCTTTTCCTCTTTTTAAGAAGAGTTTTCTCCAATAACTTTCTCAATTTTTTTCAGAGCATACAATCATCAAATTGTATTCAAAAAGAATTATACTGAATCTGCTTTTTAAGCTCTCAAATCTGCATTTGAATTTTGCACTAACCCTGGGTTACCTTAACCCTGCTTCGAACAACCCGGCCCTGTTACTTTACACTATTCTCCTGCTACTACAGTTGTTAGTAAAGGTAATCATACGGTTTCGAGTTCAATTTGGAATTAATTTGCACGAGTGAGTTTTTCAAAAAGCTGAAATTGCACGAGCCGCTTCGGCGAGTGCAATTTCAGCTTTTTGAAAAACTCACAAGTACAAATTAATTCCAAATTGAACGAGAAAAGCCGTATGATTACTTATTAATAATATAAACATGAAAAAATTCGCCTGGAAGGAGTACCGGAAGATCTCATTGCGGACGGACAGGAAGTAAGCATTTGACGCGGATTTGACACTTTATTTACTGATTGGCTGATGAAGATCAACTGATAACGCTACGAACTCAAAGCGGGTCGTTCAAAAATAAAGAATATCATAATCGAGAAATTGGATGTGTAATTTGCACTGGTGTTACACTTTTTGCACTGGTATTACACTTTTTGCACTGGTGTTACACTTGAACTGCACTGCTCTCAGCCAATCAGAATCGAGTAATTTTTCATGTATATTATTATTATTGAAAACCCTTCATCACATCAAAGCAATGATCACGCCTTTGAGAGGATGGGAATCATTCAGTTATTGCTAGACTCTCGCGCGATGCTGCGTTGATTCATGGGGGCCGCTTAAGGGCGAAAGAGAGGGGTTGATTTTAGAAGATGATAGGAATGTATTGAGTTGTGATCGTGTCTAATAGGTGGGCGTTATTCGAGAGTTTCTCAATAGCACTAAGTGTCTGGGTGTTGTAATTTTATTCACCTTGACAGTTAATGATAGGAACGTGTTAAGTTGTGATCGTGTCTAATACGTGAGCGTTGTTCGAGAGTTTTTCAACAGCACTAAGTGTCTGGGTGTTATAATTTTATTCACCTCTGCAGTGGCCCAAACAGAGGACATTATATAACAATAGTGAAAAGCCATGGGCTCTGGCTCCTCTTTGATGATGACATCGTAGAGGTAGGTTACTTTTGGATAAATCGCTGTTTTGAATTTTTGTGTTAAGTTCTTTTTGTGGGTAGTGCGCCGTTAAGTGCTCTACACACTTTGATAGTCGTCAGGCATGTAAGAGCGAGTGAATGGGTAAGTGTCCGTGTGTAAATAGGTCCGCACTGTGTGCATAAGTCACTAACGTAACTAGTCAATTGGAAGCGCTCTTGCATTCGATTAATAAAGTGTGGTTAAGTACAAGATCGCGCAAAATTGGCACTGTCTTTTTATTGTTTTGCTATGTATTGATATTTATAAGATTATCAGATGTTTCCCTGCAATCCTGCACCTGAAAGTGTCATGTATTGTTCTGTTGAATAAATAACACAGAGATAACTCTCCTCTCCTGAGAGAAATACCTCTTGCAAACCTCGTTTTCTCGGTCCGCACTGTAAGTTTCGGACCGAGTTTTTTCCACTCGGATTTGTGTCCGACATAAATCCGAGCGGAAAAACGAGGATGCGTAACTGACAGTACGGACCGAGAAAACGAGGTTTGTAAGATATTTATTATATCCCTGGTGTCATTTTGGCCGCTAGATTGACCATTCACAACGCGCGTACTAATTGAGAGATTCAATAGAGTACTGTGTCAAACGTGACAAGACCAGCGTATAGAGCGTTTTCACTCACGTGGCCAACAGCCATGCAAACTTTTGGGAACAAAAGAAAGTTTTTACATAAGAAACGAGTTCAACTCCCAGAGGATTAGTTTGGATCACCAACATGGCTGCTGAGACGTCATGTGAAAACGCTCTATACCATGACCTTTACAAAACTACCTTTGTTTATGCACTGCATACCTATGTTTTTTTTCCTTTTATCTTACGTTTTTCCTTACGATGGTATAACTAATATTATTATATCAATTATTTTATCAATTCGTTTGATTTTCCCAATGTCTTGTGTTTCATTTTTCCCCCGACGCAACACCAGTTTTTTTAGAAACTATCCTCACAATATTTTTTTTTTGCCCTTATTGTTGAAAACGTTTTTGCTCGGAATTTCGAGATTCAGTGAGTGTATGTTTTGAAGTTCTTTTATCTGCCTTTTGCACCTCAGAAAATAGAAGCTCAAGCAATAGAAGACTTCTATGGCCTGACATCTGAAATTCAAAAATCGTCCGAGTCTGGATATATTCTGTTCTATGAAGCCCGAGTCTGAAGTATAAGTTCCTGTTCAAGAGAAAGCCACCTTCCAAGGGATTGTAAATTATTTCAATTATCGACTTTAAGGAAACCTCCACTCTCAGAATGGCAACTCGTCTCGCTTCGGACTTAATTGTTGAAATTTCTTGTACAAAATACCCTGTTCGTCCCCATTTTGGGAGTTTGTGACGTCATGTGGTTGTCGAGTTGTTCCACACAGAAGAAACGTTGCGTCCTAACAATAGCGGCAACCATTGACGGCATAAAATCCAACATGACGACGCCTGCGAAATTTGAAAACGAAAACGCCGGAAAATGTTGTCCAGCTTACAATAAGCAAGAGTGTTGCCAACGCCCTTTCAGCTAATATTAGGAATTTTGTCATAGTTTTTAACAGCCTACATGTAAAGCCGAAATTTTTGAAGAGTGGAGGTTCCCGTCTAAAAGAGCTATAGTACGAGATGTTTCATGTCTTTGGTCACTGCCGTTCAAAATTTGCGACCATGAAACTTTGTTCGTTTGCTGAGTTGATCAGTGACACCCAAACTAAAAAAATGCCAGTGACATTTTTGAACAGGAAACTGATTTTTCCATGAACCGGTGACCAAACTTGAAAACATTTAAAGTTTGTTTTAGGTTAAGACAATTTTATGTGATGTGATTTCTTACATAAGTGTATTCTTTGCCGATAGGTGTGCAAATTTGGCTACAACTGGTTGACACTGCAGTGACTAAATGACTGACCACAACATATAGTAAAGGGAACAGTGTTTTTTTTTAATATGTAGGACATGTTACTTTGTTTTTACAGTGGTACATATGATTTGCTATTTGCACTGTTTTTGTACTTCCTTTCCTCCCCCCCCCCCCCGACCTTTAGGTTTTGGGTACCCCCTCCCGATCCTTTCTTGGGACTGCTAGGCAAGAATCAACAAACACTGCAAAGAGGGGACAGTTGAAACATAGTTGATCTGCCATTAGACAGCACTTTGTTGATTGTCTAGACCTTCTAGGAATAAATGGATAAAATTTGTAGTGTCATGACAAGCGGAGAAATATGCTCCTTTTAGGAGTTAGACGTCTTTCTAAAAAAGCATTTGCTGGTTATTTCGTTGGGTGTACAGTACTTCTTTTTCATTTCGCCCCAGTTTGAGGTCATATTCCGGTAAAAGATGACCTTTAAATAATGAAAGCGTTCCACTGTTTTCTCTATTTTTCTTCCCAAATTGTAGACGCGTAGGCTTGGTGCTGACATATCTCGGCTGGCTCAGTGGACTAGTGCATGCGTTTAGATTGGTTGAGCTTTGTCAAAAGCAAGTCGGAAACCTCTCTAATACAAAGGAAATCACTCACCTTGACGTGTTTTGAAATGTAATGAAAACCTCTGTTTTTTCATCTTCCTTTCTTCTTCAAAATCATTTTGTGTGTCAAGCGTTTACAAAAACCCGGGCAGGGTTTTACCCAGATCAAACATCGAAGTTCGTCAAAAATGCTGTGTCGTGTGTTGTATTTTCAACTCTCTCATGGTGTTTGATTTGTGGTCAGATTCTCTAATAATAACAACAATAATAATAACAATAAAGACAAAAACAATAATTATGACCTTTACTTGAGTGTCAACTGTATCTAGCACTGACGTACTAATTGGGGACACTGTAAAGCACAAATCAAATCATATTTAATTAAATCAAATCAAGTGTTGAAAAATGGGAGGGTTGTGGGATGTGGCTTGTTGGTTTTATGGAGAGGGAAAACCGGAGTATCCGGAGAAAAACTTCTCGGAGCAGAGTAGAGAACCAACAAACTCAGTCCACGTATGACGCTGAGGCCGGGAATCGAACCCTGGCCACATTGGTGGAAGGCGAGCGCTCTCACCACTGCGCCAACCCTGCTCCCTCCTCTATTTTGCTTAATTGTTACATCACTAGTTGTACTAAAGCCACTATCGTGCAGTAATGGCTATATAAAAGGTAAAATTTGGGGACTTAAGATTCATATAATTATTTATTTGAATAAGAACCTAGCTTATTAGGGTACCGAAGATGGACGAAATGTAAATCTGAAAATTCAAGATATTACAAAGTTTGTGATAGTGTTTTTTACTGTATTGCAGAAAGGTAAATTGCGGCTCTGAGATTTTAAATGTGTTTTTGTCATTGACAGACGGGTCTCTCTTAGTCATAAATGGCAAAGCATTATTTTTCCCTTAGCTAATGAGTTCTTTCACATAATGTCGGTAGAGTAAAAAAATAATATATAGATTTAGCCAAGCCTAAAAGCGGAGCTCCTCACACATTGAAAATGCTGTCACGAAAGTTATTAAATACGCCTGGTGTACGCAACTACTTAAAGAAGATTCGAAAGCTGAAATAAATCGTCAAAAAAAAAAACATCTAGCTCGCGACTCAACGGAAGAGCCATTGCGCCAAAAACAAAGCCTCGTTTCGGTTTAAGACCTTCTAAATATCTCGGATGACTATGGCCGCCATGTTGGGGCAACGTCGTCGTCGTCGTCGTCGCTAGGCGCACGCGCCCGCGAGCCATGCCGCTAGCCACGATGACCATGAAAACTCAAACGCATGGTTTTCTCAATTTCTATCCTCGCACGGAAGTTATGGGGCTCCGCTCTGCGGCTCTTTGAGCCGCTGTGGAGCTCCGCTACTAAAGGCAATTTCGGACTTTTGTGTTACTTTTTTTGAAGCGTAGTCTGTACAGTATCATCTTTTTAGGTGGCCATCAAACTGCCATCATATTAAAGAGCGCCTTCATAGAGCAATGTCCGCAAATGTGCCAATGTCTTCCACTGTTAGGGAACCAAGTTACTGATAACTGCTGTATTATGTGTATAGCTAGTCAGTGTCGGAGGGTCTTATTTCCTGTCTCTGTGTGCAACAACAGCTGCTTTCCTTCAGTATTATCCGCATAATAATTTGCAATCCAAGACGTATTAAATGTATGCGTTTTGATGGATCCGTGATTTGAGTGATCTTAAATCACAATATAAAGATTATATCGGAGGACGCACCCAAAGGAAATAGGGCACATTTGGGTACAGAGTAGGAAAATGTCTCAGAGGAATGCAATCGTTGAATGCAAAATGCATAACGTGGAAATGTAACTGTTGAATGCATGATGCAGAAATGCAATTGTTGAACGCGAAATCCGTGGCATGGACATGCAATCGTTAAATGCAAAGAGCATGGCGTGGAAATAAGTAACTGAGTGCAAAATGCATGGCATTGAAATGCAATCTTTGGGTGCAAAGTTGGTGGTGTGGGAATGAAACTGTTGAATGAAAAATGTTTGGCATGGAAATACAGTCGTTAAATGCAAAATCCCATTGCATGGACATGCAATTGGTGAATGCAAAGAACATGGCATGGAAATAAAATAGTTGAATGCAAAATGCATGGCATGGAAATGTATTTGTTGCATGCGAAATCTATAGGGCAAAAATGCAATTGTTGAATGCAAGATGCATGGCACGAACATGCAAAGTTTGTGGCGTGGAAAAGAATGGTTGAATGCAAAAAGCGTAGCGTGGAAATGCGTCGTTAAATGCAAAAGGTATAAGGTATGGAAATGCATTCATTGGATGCAAAAATGCATGAAACGAGATTAAATTGTTGAATGCGAAATATGTATGATGGCAATGCAATAGTTGAATGTCTTCTGCTCAATCGTAGACAGCTAAAAATTACTGAAATATTTCTGTCGCAATTGACCACCTTTCTAGGTTACCTTTGCTGGTCTTGCCGGCAAGAGTTTCTCAGTTCCTTGTGAGCTTTTTACATATCTCAAGGGAGGCTCGCAATTATTCGCCGAAGGCGAAGTGATTATCGGTTAATATTCACCGATAATCAATGAGCCTGAGGCAAATAATTGTTTCAGTATAAATACACACAATACACACAGACGAAAAGATTTTATTTCATCAAAAGCGCGCGAACAACTGGCAGCCATTTTGTTCGTCGAGGTGATTATCGGCTGATAATCCGAGATAGCGAACCAATCAGAGCGCGCGATTTTATATAATCATCTGAGTATTTATACTGGCCATAGTTAATAGACTATGTACTACTAACTATGTACTGGCTTACGTTTTCATTAAGTCAAAATTTCCCAGTCATTTTAGTGCGGAATTTGCGCCCTCTATTTAATCGAACCAAAAATTTGGCAGTTAATTCACTGCGAAACTGGCGTGTTCTAGCATAAATGTATAGTGAACCAAGAATTAGCAGATAATTTACCGCGACTTTCGCCAGAAGACGTCTCCTCAACCACATGAAATGTCGCAAAAAAAAATCAAGAAGCAAAATGGGAAAGTTTCAATCTGTAAATAGTATGCGAGGTGAATTCACCTGTATTTTCTTTCTTCTCAAACAGACAAACACGGATCTAGAGTTTCACCAGAGAGAGAGAGAGAGAGAGAGAGAGAGAGAGAGAGAGAGAGAGAGAGAGCGAGACAGAGATTCGATAACAATTTGCGCTTGAGGCTCCGCTAGAATTTAACTCGCAAGATCTCAAGTGTTCCAAGAAGCTCTACATTTGTCACAGTAACTGGCAATTTTCATTTGCAAACACAGAATCAAATATTCTGTAGAGCACCTTTCCACTTTCTCCCCGCTCACAGGAGAAATATGACAAAATGCACAGCTCCATCCACGGCCGGCTGTCACAAGTTGTAAAATTACCAAAATAGTCAACCATATTATCAGGATTTTGAGTCATAAACACAAGCCATCCACGCAGAGTTTCCTGGACATCTGGCCGACCAACAAAATCTCTGGGTGCAGGAAGCTCTGGAAAAAATGTTGTAACATCTTTGTCGAATATCATTGCTTGGAGGAGGCCAGAGCGATCTTCGAGGAGAAGAGAAAACAAATAGACAGGGGTAGCTTCTTGGTTGCAGTTTGGACAGAGTTTGATGGAGTCTCTTTGGCTGCCATCGCTGGATGACTTAGTACCCGAGATGACTGCTAACAACACTCTACAAGAATGGCAACACTTACGCACAAAGTGCTTCGTGTTACTAGGAAGAAACATCACGGCTTTGACTCGGCACCGAAACTTGGCCGGCACAGAGCAAATCTTTATGTCGCTTATAGAAGAGAATGGAATACAAGGATGTTCAGTTATTGTGCAAGATGTCTGAAAACCTCTGAATCCATAGGAAGTCGAAATCTGCTTCGGGTCATCTGAGGTATCGCCATCCTTAGAAGAACGGTCTTGTATTGTGGTATTCGTAGGGCCCACATCTCCTCTGCCAGCCGCACTGAATGAGTGTTGCTCTACTTCTGCGTCTTCAGCCTCTGAGATGTACTTGAAAGTAGCACTTGAAGTGACAAATGGGTCATCGGGTGGACGAACCTCCACACCGCGGCCACAGATTGTGCCTCTATGAAGTACAAGGCTTACCTGGGGGTAAGACAACACTGATCAAGAGAGTCTACAGTCACAAACAACTTGTACAGTCAGATAACGATATATGCGTTATTGACCAGGCTTGTTCAGTCAAGATGGTTGCAAATTGGCCAAGACAAGCATGGCGAGTAAAGGTTTATAATGTGGCCATTTGGTTTTGTTTTGCGCTACCAAAGGGGCAATAGCCAGCGCTCTTGTAGCCAATGAGTTCTCTTCATCGTGCCCATTCGAGGAACTAGACATGTAATAAACATGAATTATTGACCAAACGTGGGGTCAATACGGCAGGATACGGTAAACGGTCTAATAAACGCCCACTCTCAAATAGACGACCCCTCCCCCTGAGTTTTACAGTTTGTATCCGACGACGCTCCCCTCTGTCAAAGGCTCCCCGTCTAATCGACGTACATCTCCCGTCAAGAATCGTCTCAAAAACCACGGAAACTGATTATGACGATACTGAAACTTCTATATCGACAGGAGCAAATCACCCGCTCCTGATCGGGGTGATTCGCTCCTGATATCGAGCAATAAACGACACTTCTAGGATTTGCGTTAGCGCACGCGAGTCTTCTACCCACAAACTTTGCTTTCTCTCTTACTCCTTGAGCAAGGTACAGGCTGTTTTTTTTTGTTGACACTGTAACTGTCAGCCCCTTTCGCTTCCTCACAATAAACGTCAATCAACACCCCGGGCGTTTGTACGCTAATTTACCGTATTTCCCGAGTTCTAAATTGAACAAGACCAATATACAGTCATCTTGACCGAACAAGCATGCTCCATTTTCGGAGGAATTACTGCAATTTACCTTTTCAGGTGATGTACTACCCTTCTCCATTGCTATGATATGAACGTTTTTGATGTAAACAAAATCCCCAGGACAGACCCCACGGGCATCTGCTACATGATTATCACACAGCAACACATCCACCGTCCTTCCAGTTGCTTTGCTGATCAAAGGTTCCTGGGCATACCATCCCTCTGTATTGATTGGTTCCACTTGAACTGATTGACAAGAAGGGAAGGTCCCATCCCACACGGCTAACACAACACCATCATGCCTGACAGTAAAATGCTTGGAGATCACTTGGCAAAGCAAGTTTACAAAAGCCTTGCTAAGGCTTAAATCTTTTAAACTTGTTAAGCCCTGTGTAACATTTAGAGAAATTTGTTCCAAGCTCCATGATCGTAATTCTGCAATGATGCCCTTGTCAAGATCAGTCAACGTGGAGTACTTGCAAAATGACTCATGCTCAGATGTATCCTGGCCCTCTCGATCAAACACAAGCCTGCAAAACATATTATGGTTTGATATAGGAACATTTCACTTTATTTATAAGGAAAAAAAACTAGCATGCTTCCTTTCATCAACTAATGTAAACACAAAAGGGAGTTTTAATAAGAGAATTTCAAGGTTTATGTTAGCAGCTAATTAGTATTTCTTTTTATAAAATAAAGGAGAGAATCTTGGTTGATGTCAAATAGTCTGGTGAACTTTACACGGGAAATCAAAGGTGGCCCAAGATCATGATAAGTTTGTATGAAAGTCCAATGGTGGAGTCTTGAGTTACTGACTACCGGTAATAATTTATTATTTGTTTCATAATTACCATGTGGTTCCAGGTAATAGTTTGCCTTGCAATTCTTCCTTAAACTTGCCAATCCCAAGGTGATGGAAGCGAACAATGTCTCCAACAGACCTAACAATTGGTAAAGTTTCCTTTGATTTGGAAAATAGCACACACTTAAGGCTTTGCTCCAAAGAATCAAGAGAAGGATCAACCAGGCTCAATGTGCATACAAAATCTGATCCCCTGGTTTTGAATGGACTCTTGAAGAATTTCACAACAGCATACACATTGGCAGTTGTATTAGGTTTCAAGTCTGAGAGTTTGGTGTATGTCCTAACAACAGGCTCTAACAGCAGTCTTGGTTGCTTTCTTAAGGGTTGATTTTTTTGTATTTGTGAGAGACAAGTTTTGTTGATAGGACTTGCACATTCAGAAAGCATAGTAACTGGTAAAGGAGATCCACTAGGAACCATAAGTCCTGCTGCCTTATTTTGGTCGTCTTCATTTTCATTGACAAATTCTTCACCCCGATTTGTATTGAAGGTCTTATGTAAATTACGGAAAATCCATACTTTCAGGTTTTGGTGTCTTTCATTGATAACAATTCTTGCACTTCCCTGTTCAGTAGAATTCTTGACCCAATTCCTTTGAATGCCCACAATAAAGAGTATATCATTTTCTTTTATCTTCTTAAATTCCTCCAGAAAATCGTCCTTAAAACTGACAGATACAGCATTACTTCCATTGTTTTCATCACCATTGCCAGTGTCGTTATCAAGATCTGTCAAGCATATTTTCATGGTCCAGCCATATTTTTCATGATAGTTATATTTGACTGAAGTAACCTTTCCTGTTAAAAAAGAGTAAGAAATTTGTAAGGTTGTCATCTATGTCAGTGATTCACATTGATTGCCTGTTTCCCAATCTTGCACTATACCTCTGGTCCAATTCAAGAATACCAGAATCAATAAAATTGTATTGATCAATACTACATGACTGTTGCAGCTGTAGATTTGACCCCCTCCCCTCCTTAGGTTAAGCAATTATCTGTAAAAATTAGTAAGTAGCATACACTCCTTCACATTATGGTTTGAAGAATTTGCTCTTAGATCAAGTAAGTATCATGACTTGACAACTTCCATGATTCCTTTTACATGTATCTGTCAGTGTGACAATGTATTGCTACTGTGAAGAAAAGAAGGATTTTGATGAGTTCAAAATGACAACGTTCTATCACTAATCAGGCTCGTCAGCTGTACACTAATAATAATAATAATGAACTTTATTTGAGTGTCAACTGTATTTAGCACTGCCGCACTAATTGGGGACACTGTAAAGCACAAATGATATGAAATGAAATCATTTTACATTAAATCAATCAAATCAAATGTTGGTTTTTGTAAAGAGGGGAAAACCGGAGTATCCGGAGAAAAACCTCTCGGAGCAGAGTAGAGAACCAACAAACTCAGCCCACATATGACGACAGGGCCGGGAATCGAACCCGGGCCACATTGGTGGAAGGCGAGCGCTCTCACCACTGCGCCAACCCTGCTCCCACTCTTTACTTCTATAAAGCTTAAGTTCACAAGTGTAAACAAAAATTACCTGGGTCCGTTTTGTTAACCCTTTCACTCTCAAGGGGTTTCCATTTGACGAGTAAAATCGTCTGGCGTTAGACAGAGTAAAATCAATAAAGTCACTCTTGGGAGTGAAAGGGTTAAGGGAGAAAGTTTTTTAACCCTTTCACTCCCGAGGGGTCTCCATTTGATGAGTAGAATCGTCTGGCATTTAGACAGAGTACAATTGATAGCTTTTTAAGCACTCTTAAAAATTCAATTAAAATCCTTTGCTTTGTAAACATGTCATATTTACTCAATTTCCTTGGATTTTTTTTTACTGTTTCAGAGCAACTCCAGAAAGCTTCAAGTCGTGTCTATGTATATGTTGCAGTTAATTTTTGTTTTCAGTTAATTTTTATTTTGAACTAGATAATTTTTTTCTTCCTAGTTAGTTTTATTTTTAACTAGGTGATATTTTTTAAACTAGGTGACATTTTTTTAACTAGGTGATATTTTTTTTAACTAGGTGATATTTTTTTTACCTAGGTGACTTTTTTTTAACTAGGTGATATTTTTTAAAAAAAATACAGGTCACAGGTCATTGTTTTACCAATACAGAAATTATCCTAAACATTCATTAAAGCCAACCTTGCGACTTATCAGACCTAACGTTAGCTTTAATGAATGTTTAGGATAATCTCTGTATTGGTAAAACAATGACCTGTGACCTGTATTTTTTTAAAAAAATATCACCTAGTTAAAAAAAATTTCACCTAGTTAAAAAAAATATCACCTAGTTAAAAAAAAACTATCTAGTTTAAAATAAAAATTAACTGAAAACAAAAATTAACTGCAACATATACATTCTCATAGTGGAATTCCAGTCATCTTTTATTGGCTGCTTTCATAAGGGAAACTAACCTTCTCGTTCCAACCAATGGAAGAACGGAGAGGTGGAAATTAAATGGAAAATTAAACCAATTCTCATCTGCGGTACACTTTTTAAATTATTTCATGTCCTAACATCATGCTCCATACCTTTCAAACAGACCCTTGAGAAGTCGGTTTGCTGAAAAAGAACTTTCACTTGAATGCAGTTGTAACTGCTTTCTATGTGTTTTATAGAGCTAGGATCGTTTAAAACGTGTATTTCTGGTCGAGAACGGCTGCTTAAAATCCCCGCCATTTTTGCGAAACATCAGGGAATGAGCGGTCAGCGTATCAATAATGATGTCATGTAAGTTGCCGTGTAATTGGCAACAAGATTGAATCCAAAAATGGCGGATCTCATCAACTTTGTTTCCAAGAGAGAAATTGACGCGAAAAAGGAGCAGAGACGCCAAGCGAGGGAGTCGATTCTCGCCAAGGTAGAAAAACTCTATTACAGCTTATATTGGAAAGACGTTCTATGTATTTTGTGCAAAATTTCACAATGCACTGCTGCTGTTGTTAGGCAAAAGATGATTATTACAAAGAGCAGCGAAGAAAAGAGCGGAAGAAAGAAACTGGAGAAGGCTCGTGGATGTTGCCATCCTTAAGCCAGAAACTGGAAGAGGACGATATTATTTCCAAGGTGACGGTTCTTCAAGGACAAATAGTGATGATTTCAAAAATTTCAAAGCCCGAAAATCGTTTTAGCTAAGTAGATTGGATCATGCGTAATGATAATTGATTTATTCACTTTCTTTGTTAGTTAGGGCTAGGTACATTGTTGAGAATGCTTTGTGTCCTTTGCTTTGCTTCAGTTGGCAATTCAGGCAGTTTAAACTCTGAATGTTGCTTTCATTTAGGATAAATCTTCCAGAAAGAAACACAAGAAAGAAAAGAAACAGAAAAAGAACAAAAAAGAGAAAAAGGTAAGTTAAGAGTAAGTCTTACAAGTGTTGAGGTTGTTCAAAATAAATTGTTTCATTGATTATTTCAGGGGAACTCAGTGTTCTCTTTTTATTTCAGCTCAACAGGTAATAGAGTTTTTCAAACCAGTAAAACTGACGGTAAGATTTCCGCACAGGTCCATATATACTTCATTATGCATTCTGTAACTATACTATTTCGTTCTTCGAACACAAGAAATATTTGCACGTGCATTACACCAGACAAGACAGCTTCAGCATGCATAATGAAGTTGGGACCTGTGCAGAAATCTTTCCGTCCACGGTTCGAGGGGCTCATAAATTTAAAATACATCAAAACGAAGGTTTCAGATGACATATACATCGATATAATGAGAGCTAACGAAGAGGAATAAATTTACCAGTAAAATTCTTGCTTGCAAGCCGTACAAAGTTTCATTCCAGACTGACTCGCGTAGCTGTTAAATTGTCAAGAATTTCAGGCCGTTTTTGGCGGTAACAAGTGCTGTTACAGGCGGTAAATTTTACTGATTATCGCCTGAAAAGGAGAACACTGGGAACTTCCATTAAGCATCCACCCTTGAGATGACTGCCATTTTAGAGGTGTGACATAACCTAGCATAATCGTACAGGGAACTACTTAATAGAGATTTATCTTGCAATAATGTTTGCCTAATAGGTGACTGTTTAATGGAGCTTCTGCTAATAGTTTCTTGGCCATTGCCTAGGAAGTGCATGTATTTGATACTGTGTCGCAAAGCCATAAGACTTGAAATGTGTATTTAAACTGCCTTTGAATGTCTTCAGCTAGTCAGCTTGTCCACATTCTATCTACAAAGTACCATTTTTGGAAAGGAGGAGAAACCAAAGGAACCAATCATTGCCAAGAAGTTTAAGGACTGGGGTTATTTTTAAAAAATTACCGGTATTCGTCGAAAGCAAAGTGATTATCGGTGAATAATTGTTTTAGTGTAGGATACACAGGTGATTATTTCAAAAATAAAAAGAAAAAGCATTGTTCAACACGAAAAAATTTTTATTTCATCAAAAGGATGCGAGCGACTGGCAGCCATTTTGTTTGTCGAGGTGATTATCGACTGCTAATCCAAGATAGCAAACCAATCAGAGCACACGATTTTGTATAATCACCAGAGTATTTATACTAAAATAATTATATATAAAAGCAGTTCCTAAATATGGTACTTGGGAGATATTGAATCTGGGCAAGCTGTGAATGTAAGTTACATGTTTCAATTCAATACGGGTTTATGATAGTGTACAGTGTACAATGTATATGGTAAACACCTTGAATTCCAGTATCATTGTATCAACAATTATGCATATGTTGGAACTCAGTGGATCTTGGGTGTGGTACCAAGATCCCAGCCCAAAAGTCACTTCCCTTTTCTCTCAACATTGCAAGTCACTCATCACCCTGATGTGTGAAAGAAAGAGAAGGGAGAAGAATAAAAATGTGAGGAATGGGACATGGGCTTTGTGAGTTGCAGAGCCTGAACATTGCAGTCATTCCATAAAATCCACTGACCAATAGCATTCAAATTAACCATTGGTCACCCTCTGACTTGAAAAGTACTGCTGCATGATTGCCAACTAACTGTAAGCAGGCTGGCATCAATAGTTCACACTGACTGGTACACTCTGATGGCTCTGCACTGTTTACTGTTTTCATCAAGTCTTTGTTTTCACATTAAATTTTTCTTCAGCACAAGAAAACAAAGCAGGATATTTTGCAATGCTCAGCTTCCTCGGAATCTGTGAGTATTCCTCAATTGATAGTAAAATGTATATTGTGGTGTTTGGAATGTTATTTGTTTGATTTCATTTTTACCCTGGTGTGCATTATTACTATGATAATCATCATAATCATCATTGTCATCATCATCATCACCATTATCATAAACACCACTATCACTACCACTACTAGTTACCATGGTCACTGTCTTTATCATTATTGTTAAATTGTTATCACATCACAGTCATTAAAGTTATCATGGTCAACATAACTACATGTAATAAGATAACACAACTCTAGTTCCGTGGAGACATTTTCACATCCTCTCTAACAGCACCTTCTGTACTTTCTCTCCTTACTTGCTGTCTGTCCCTTCATCCCCCTGAGTGAGATTTCGTGCCAAATGATTTTAACTACAGTAGTTGCATTCTGTCCCTAAATACCTTGGACCAATGCACAAAATGTTTTTTTTTCTTGAGTTTCTGAATATTCCTCCACCCCCTCATTAAATGTTGAGACAATAAATTTACAAGCGTAAACCATGGGGATAAAGAATAGTGTGATGTCCTGCATTGGTGACCTCAATATTGAGATAGGATGATGTGAAGCATAGATGGGGTGATAGCCATTGGTTTTGAAGATGAAAAAGTGCCTATTGCTATTGATTGTGGCCTCGTTGAGTACGTCATTTGACTTCAACATCTACCTACATGCAAGGGTTCTAACTTATCATTGTGATTAAAAAACAAAACAGCATTTTAAGATCTGATAACACCGCAATCAAATTTGGTAGGAATCGGACGATGAATGGGTTGAAAAAGGAGGAGCTAATATCAGCACAACTGTGGTGCCATCAAAGACAAATCAACTTCAGGTAATTGTTTTTTGGAGTACTGTACATGGTAGTAAATGACAGAAACTCGCCTGTCCTGGCTGTGGCACATTATTGATCATTAACCCTTTCACTCCCAAGAGTGACTTTATAGATTTTACTCTGTCTAACGCCAGACGATTTTACTCGCCAAATGGAGACCCCTTGGGAGTGAAAGGGTTAAAAACTATCTCCCTTAACCCTTTCACTCCCAAGAGTGACTTTATAGATTTTACTCTGTCTAACGCCAGACGATTTTACTTGCCAAATGGAGACCCCTTGGGAGTGAAAGGGTTAATGACAAGTGCTTGCAAAATTAGTTCAGATGATTGCATTTTGGGTGAGGCCATTAAATTGTTTTATGTTCGGTTGACAGGTTGTGAAAACCAACAAATTAATCATTTGAATTTATGATTGAAGTTCTGCTAATGATTGCTCTCTACCAGGAATCAGTTCTAAGTGTTTTTGTTTCATATTTATCAATTTTATCTCTGAAAGCAGTGGTAGTGGATAGTGGTAGAATATTTACCAGGCTGTTTAAAGCCACTGTTCCATATAAGATTCAGGAGAATAATAGATTTAGTATATACCACTGAAGGAAGCTCAGTGATATCTCTTGGAAACAACCCTAAAACAAGGAGTGATGCTGACTGTCTTTTAAACTTTGACCAAAAGTCAGTCTTGCAATGAGCTCAAATCTTCAACCACATTAATTTTTACTGGCACTGTAAATATGTTAATTTTGTTTCATTACTAAGTAAACTCAAATTGTTTTGGATACTAAATGACAATCTTGCACTGTATCTTAATAACAGCGGGACCGTTGGATGTTGTGCCCTCCAATCAGCTGTGATGTGGATGCAAGGGAACCAGGGCTAGAAGACCTTGATAAGGGAGTTGAAGAAGACAACAAGGATAAAGAAAAAAAACTTTCATGCATGGATCAAGTAAGAGTGTATCTCTATATAACCTTGTCATATAAACTAATCCATTTAACATTGCCACAAATCTGAAGCTGGGTGCAACTTGTTGAATAAAGAACACCACTTCATTGTTTTAATCCAGCTTCCCTCTCCCTATCCCCCTTCTCCCTCTTTAAATGTTGTATGTTCAAGTTTTTGGCATGGCTTTGCATAATGGTAGCAACATTGATAATGGACTAGGGGAAATTCCTTATGGCAGAACATGGGTAATTTACTTGTATAACCCTGAAAAAAGGTGTAGCGTCTCAAATAATTTTGCAACTTTTTGCAACCTGGTATTCTCTACATTAGCAAAAATGTTTAACAGCAAATTTTATTGATGTGTTTGTGAACAGCCAGGGCAACATTCAAGAGAGTTAAACCCATACTGGAAGGATGGTGGAACTGGTCTTCCTTCAGAGTCTAAACTCGTACAGAAAGCTGTTGACACAACAGTTATAGTTTGTGGTAATATTGTGTATTTAGCAGCAATTCTCTGAAATAAAGGTCAATAGTGGCAGAATGCGAAACAGCGAGGTCATATTCCTTGTAATGTTTTGTTTACAAAAGCCGGCAAATTCAAACTTTGTGAATAACACAGGAAAAAGAAAATGTGTAAATACTCTCCTTCAAAGAAACTGTGTAAACGATCATATTACAGAGCTTAAATATGAAGTGTGTTTTTTGCTTGCATTTGCTTAATTTGAAAGTGTGTTTAACAGAAGAGTTAAGCATAATAATAATAATAATAATAATAATAATATTAATAATAATAATAATAATAATATTAATAATAATAATAATAATAATATTAATAATAATAATAATAATAATAATATGATTAAAAGGATCTGGAAATCAAGGACAAAAGTGGTGTCAGTGGTAGTAGGTGCATTGGGTTCAGTGTCAAAGAAGCTGGCAGGCCACTTGGAGCAACTAGGAATTATGGATCGAACAAGAATGATTCAAAAGTCAGCACTCCTCGGATCGGCACACATCCTCAGAAAAGTACTGGAAGTCTGAGGTCTCGGGACAAGACTTGACTGGATATTTCTCCCCAGGGAAAAACCCTGTGCTTAATTTTATACAATATTAATAATAATAATAATAATAATAATAATAACAATAACAATAACAATAACAATAATAATGATAATGATCATAATAATCATAATAATAATGATCTTCATTTCCACAAGATAAAAATACATATCCTATGTTACGTGAGTATCATAATACATAATATGGAAACAGTGTACAGACTCCTAAATTGCCGCTTTCTTCAAAATGGAGAATTTTTTTCCCTTGAACAATGACAATATTTTCTTTCATAACTTGCATTTGGCTCTTCTTGAATTGGTTATAAGACTTCATGTCATCCAATTCGGTCTGTAATCATACTCGTGAGAAACAAATCGAACTCCCAGTGTGCAGTCATCTCACTTTGTTACATGCAGAACAAATTGGACTCCACTCAATGATCCTATTACCATTATTAAACTAATTTTATTGAAGCTTCTCACTCAGCATAATTTTGGTAAGGTTCTGACTAGAATACATGAATATAAAAATTATATAACTATATTAAAATAACTAAAATGACTATCTTTATTTTTGTTTGTTTTAGAGACAAGTTCATTTGATAGCAAGTGGTTGAAGAAAGCTTACCAAAGAGCTAAAGAACAAGCAGAAGAGGAAGCAAGGAGTGTTGATGCTGTTGTTGCTGAGAGATGGGGAGTAAGTAAAAACTCACAAAAAATGGCTTTAAGTTTGCAAGTGAGTTGAAAAAGTTTAAGTTGTACCACCATAAAATGACAGGGATAACTGATGTTTTGAGTGGTAGCCCTTCGTGAGAGAAAATGGTACTCTGTCAAAGGTCAGCCTTGCCTCTTTCTTACCTTGGAAAAATTCGTGTTTATCACCTCGCTTGATAAACTCACTATTGTTGCACTTAAATTTCCTTCTGATGCAGCACCAGTTTCTTTAATAAGGATATACTATATAACATACATACATATATATATAGTTGTTGCGGGAGAAAAAACACAAACAAACTACAGGTTTATCCCTACAAGCCTGTTTCGTGGTTGCCCACTCATCAGGGGATATCCCCTGATGGGTGGGCAACCATGAAACAGGCTTGTAGGGATAAACCTGTAGTTTGTTTGTGTTTTTTCTCCCGCAACAACTACTTCGCTCTACGTTCACGTATTGAGCACTGTTTTACGATTAATCAACTTTTACACTTTACATATATATATATATATATATATATATATATATATATATATATATATATATATATATATATACCGGTATATATATATATATATATATATATATATATATATATACCGGTATATATACAGGTATATAAAGTGTAAAAGTTGATTAACGTAAGACAGTGCTCAATACATGAACGTAGAGCGAAGTAGTTGTTGCGGGAGAAAAAAAACACACAAACTGCACCAAACTGCACATTTATCCCTACAAGCCTGTTTCGTGGTTGCCCACTCGTCAGAGGATTTTCAGGGGATCCCCTGACTTAAAATCCCCACTTGTCAGGGGATCCCCTGACGAGTGGGCAACCACGAAACAGGCGTGTAGGGATAAATGTGTAGTTTAAATTTGTTTGTGTGTTTTTTTTCTCCCGCAACAACTATATATATTTATAATTGTTATATATATAATTGTTACCAAAACTCTCACACCAACAAAGGTGTCACCACATCAGGAGGATCAATAAAGATTCCCAGTCCAAACCTCACAGCATAAACGAACAGAGACAGTTAAAATGTTGCGAGGACGGACAACTTCTGACGTAAAAAAAGATTAAAAAATTTAATGAAAACGTTTTGGTCAAAGACCTTCTTCAGTTATTACAACTTTTGAATAAAACAAGCTTTAAAGAAGATTGAGGTGCCAGTGATTACGTAATTACATGTGACAATGTGATGAATAAGGTACAAAGTTGCAGGTAGTCTGCATTTTGCGACTTTATTTTTTGAATAGTAATTAAAGATGTTGTTGTTGTACTCTCTCCCCTTCAGTGGATTTTAATATCCTTGGAAAAATACTGCTCAAATGGTTTTTGTGACAGGTAGAGAAGCACAGTATACTTTATAGACATGATAATTTATTTATGTAGCGAGGCATCTCTGTCATGGAGATGTACAGAGTCACATGTCATGCCCAAACCGTACACCTTTGCATGATTTATTTAAAGGTAAGGGGAGGCAAGCCACAAACATTCTTGATAATTATCCATGTTCAGCTATAGTTGGTGTTCATAATACAATTTGCCAATGAAATTGTTATGGCATCTTTTGTAGTCTCTTGAAAGACTTGAATCCATGATCATGGAGGCAGAGCAAAGGTATTTATGCATTTAGCTGTAGGTACCCTTTGTGTGCTCTTTACTTGTTTGTAGGTTTAATTTTACGAAGTAGTGAATAGAAAATGGTCTAGGGCCAATAGAATCAATGTCAGTACCTGGACAACTGAGCAACGACCCCTCCCCTATTAAACCCAACATTTACACTAACGTTTTAACTTATTATAACTTGTTGGGTTAGGGGAGGGGTAGGTGCACAGTTGCCCAGATACTGACATTGATCTGACCAATAACTAAGATTAGCCGATGGGATTTTTTTATTTCTGGTACCACGCGGGTAGATATTTCCCAGTATCGGACTGGATAATCTACCGAATAATCACATGCAATTCAAAGTCAGTTTCGCCTTTCAAATCAAGCCGGCGGAAAGTAAGAACAATTTTTAGCAAAAATCAAGGAAAAACTCCTAAATGAATAGCTATCACAGGAATACCCTATTTCCATCTTGAAATACAAACATTTTCGCTTTTTTTACGGTAACATTTTTTAAGTACACAACTATCTATATAAAATGCAGTTTCTAGTCGTATAACAAATATCGGCCCTTGCGCTTGATCAATAAGATATATATCTTGACCGAACAAGCTTGGTCAGTAAAGGATTTTTGGATCAATATCAGTTTCTGGGAAACTGTGCACCTACCCCTCCCCTAATCCAACAAGTTATAATGAGTTAAAAAGTTAGCGTTAATGTTGGTTTAGGGGAGGGGTAGGTGCACGGTTGCCCAGCAACTGATATTGATCCGGATTTTTTATATGGCCAAAAGGTTACACACGAAATTCGTTCTGGCTGTGTTTTTGCTTGTTCCAGGTAAATTCACAAAACTCATCTTGGCTGTGCTTGCTGTGTTTTGCGACTCCATTGCTGTAAAAAAATACACGGAAATGGCTTTTGTTCCTTGTGAAAAAAGAGGTGTCCAGAAGTTACTAACCATGAAAACTGGCTTCGAGCATTTTGTTTTCTTTTGTTTCGCGGGACAAAGCGGGCAATCTCGGGCGGGTAATTCGGCCCTTCTTGCCCGCTTGGGTAGCCAATCAGAACTCTTGTTCGATCGCGCAACCAGCCAAAATTAATAATAAAGTATGTTATTGCCCTTGGACTCTGTCACTCCGATGTTACTATTGCGTTGACATCAATTTCTTTTGTTACGTTAGGGAAGCAAGACAAGATAGGGAGACGTCACGATCCTCTGAAAATGAGAGATATAGAGGTGAATATAGTAGACGAGATGAGCGACGAAGACGAGACAGAGAGGAAAGACAGTGGAGTAATAGATACGACGGTCATCCAAGAGAGAGAGCTGCGTATAGAGAAACAGATCAAGAGAGAAGGAAAAGAAGGATGGTAGACGAAAGAATTGAAGAAAATACAAATACTGAGGTCAAAAAATTCTTGAAACCTTCATACGAAGATGACAGAAAGTACCTAAAACCTCCTGATAATGATGGCAAAAAGTTCTTAAAACCGGCAGACACTGATAACAGGTATATGTACAATGAAAGAAACGTGCCGTAAGGAAACAAAAATTTAATTTCACCGTGCAGCATGTCATTGCTATCGTCATCTGATGAAAAGCAGGAACCACAGTGTATAACTCAAGCTTTACCTCTCAAGGGTTTAATGACAGTTAGAATCACCTTGAACGACGCAGGGTTTGACTGTGGTCGGGAAACGTTTCAAAAGTTTGAACCTCATTGTAGGACTCGAGGATTTATCGTGTCAGGAGACAGAAACACCTTTTTTGACTGGATGCCTTAGCTTTTAGTCTGGGAGTGAAAGGCTTCGGTTTTATTGTCGGTGTAAAAGGTGTAAAACCACATACGGTATATTTTATTATAGTATTGTGAGGGTAGTTCCTAAAGAAACTGGTGCCGCGTCGGTGGGGAATTGAAACAAAAGAAATTGGGATAATCAAACGAATTGATAAATACACCTTATTCGATGGTTTAGCATTTAATACGTGCGGATATTTTGCGAGTTGCGTAATATTTTTCCGAGCCCCGCAGGGGCGACGAAAAATACGAGCAATGAGCAAAATGTCCGCTCGTATTATATGCTAAACCATCGAATAAGAGGTTTATTATTCCACTACAAAAAAATTGTTATTTTGCAATTGGCTTCTATTGTTTTGGTAAGAGTATTCAGAAACGCCCTGATTCCGTCTGTGAAAATGACGTTGACAATGAACAAAATGTTCGCGGGTATTATATGTCAAACCATTGAACGAGAGGTTGATTATTCTACTGCAAAAAAAAAAATGTTATTGTTATTTTTAGAGCTCCTTCGTCTGTCGGTATTCGCCCAGTGTTGTAAACCGGTTAAACTAGGACACTACCGTGTATTACGGCCTTGTATTTTGCGCCTTCTCTTGACCTTATATGGTAAAATGACATAATAGTGGAATAATAAAGTAATTTATACCATCGTAAGGTATAAGGGGGGTGCTGACATCTCGAGCGTTAGCCCTTCGTCAGAGTGAATGAAAGAAGGGTTGCCCCTCGAAACGTCAGTACCTCTTTTTACATTACGGTGGTATAACTTACTTCATAAATTTGTTTGATTATACCAATTTCTTTTTGGCTCCACCTGTGGGCTAGTTGAGGCGAAGCCCGAGTTCTGTGGGGCTACCCGAGCGGGAGCCTATCTTGCCTTCTCGGGATTTCCCGCATTGTCCCGTGAAACTAAACAAAATGGCCACATTAAAAAATCCTTTATTGATCAAGCTTGTTCGGCGACGATAGCTGGATATTGGCTCAGTTCTTTTTTGTGTTTTTCTTGACCTCGACTTTGTTTTGGTCAATACAAACACAAAGAAAGAACTCGGTCAATATGCAGCCATCTTGACCTAACGCTTGGTCAATATGCAGTCATCGTGACCTCACGCTTGGTCAATATGCAGTCATCTTGACCTCACGCTTGGTCAATATGCAGTCATCTTGACCTCACACTTGGTCAATATGCAGCCATCTTGACCTAACGCTTGGTCAATATGCAGTCATCTTGACCTCACGCTTGGTCAATATGCAGTCATCATGACCTCACACTTGGTCAATATGCAGCCATTTTGACCTAACGCTTGGTCAATATGCAGTCATCTTGACCTCACGCTTGGTCAATATGCAGTCATCTTGACCTCACACTTAGTCAATATGCAGCCATCTTGATCTAACGCTTGGTCAATATGCAGTCATCTTGACCTCACGCTTGGTCAATATGCAGCCATCTTGACCTCACGCTTGGTCAATATGCGGTCATCTTGACCTCAAGCTTGGTCAATATACAGCCATCTTGACCTCACGCTTGGTCAATAACGCAGCAACAACAACAACACGCACTTTATTTTAAAAACCACAACAGAGTAGCCCGCAATTAGCATAGCTATTCTAGGCGGGCTACTTAATTTTGGACTGGAAGTACATTGTATTCGAGAACTGTCTCGCAACCTTTTTCGTAATTTTTTTGTTTTCGGCTTAAATGTGGGTTCAAAAGGGTGTTAAGCTAGAATCACCAAACAATTCTTCTCTGTAATCGATGTAAATAGTGACTGAAGAGATTAAAGAGAATAATTGTTTTAATGAAGCAACCTCAGTGATATCAAAGTGGTGTTGAAACTTTAATTCAAAATTTGGCCGTTTTCATTAAGAAAAACTCATTTGCACAAGAGTGAGCCAATCAGATTACTCAAAGTGCCAAAGTTGCTGAGTTGATAGATACTAAGTTGTATTATTCAAGAGGTGATTTGGTTTGCGGAGTAGTTAGATGTGAGTTGGAAGGATGCTATATGACTTAAGAATTTTTTTTTTGAGATGCAATTTTTTTCTTGCCTTTCAGATCTCCATTTGCTGGCAAATTCTTACGCCCGCCTTCGCCAACTTCAACCTCGGCGTCTGCAACAGCGAGCGTCCACTCAAATCCGAGGCTGCGGCGACCGGATCTCTACCCCCAGGGGACAAGTTCCAGTTCATCAGGGGGGTGGAGGAAGAAAACGGCGGCTGACACGGAACCGGAACCCGGAAGTGCGTCAAGAGGGGCGGAAAACACAAAGAGCACACACATGCTCCGGAAAATGGAGACTAGTTCTTCGTCGGACAGCAGTAGCTCGTGCTCTGAAGCAGAGGACGTAGAGGAGGAGGGAAAGAAACAGGCCGCGATCCCTATAAAGAAAATCACCGAAGCAGACCTTAACGAGATCGGAGCCAAGATCGTTAAAGCTGAGATCATGGGGGATGAGGTACGATATGATCTGATATCGTAATGGCAGTCTGTGGGATTGAAAGCTAATTGTTCATAGGAACATTGCCCTCCTGTCTTTAAGATATTGGTTCAAGGTCTCGATAGTATGTACAAAAAAGGTCGAGGGCGGAAATTCTTTCAGTACGATTTTGAGCAAACTTGGGAGTAAGAGATTTATAACACCACTGGAAACTGGTCTTAGGATTTGTATAGTCTAAGAAATACTGTCCTGAAGATTTATGGGCAATGTTTGTTTTTCATTATCGGGTAACAGGGTAGCCTTTCATTCAGGAATGCTTCATACTACTATCCTGCTATGGTACTCACTCACAAAGCTTCCCGTTATCAATTTTTTGAATCGGAAAGTGTATACTTCCAAACGATTACAAATCATATTTCAGGACCAAGCAGCGAAGCTGAAATCGCAGTTAGACGAAATGAGAAGAAACAAAGAGTTACAGGAAGCCAAAGCCGCGGCTAAAGGACGCGGCAAGCGCGAAGACTCCGAGGAAGAGGTGATCCTAACGAGAACAGACGCGGCTGGTAATATTCGACCACTGGAAATGGTATCAAGGCCTGAACCCAAGGGAAAAAGAAGAAAACGCCAAAAGGTTAGTTACAACAAACAGAAACACATGTCTGCGTTAGTTCGTGCTTCCTATGTTGTAAAGTCGGAGTTTTTTTTGTGACCGTTGTCCCTTCACATTTCGTCCTATTGAATCTGCGACTTAACACATGCTTATTAGGACCAAGCATGCTTATTAAGACCAAGCATGCTTATTAGGACCAAGCATGCTTATTAGGACCTCGATGGTGACTTGGTGCTTCGCATCTAGATAAATATTCTGCCCCTATTTAGCTCAAAGCAAACTGAATTTGGAAGTTGTTAGAGTACCCAAATCCCGTGCGGGAGGTCGCGTTTTCAAACCCCGGCCGGACAATCACTCAGGGACTTAAAATAACTGACGAAGAAGTGCTGCCTTTGTAATGACATCTTTAAATGGTTAGACTTTCTAGTCTTCTCGGATAAGGACGATAAACCGTGAAACACGTGAGTTTGTTGTTTGATAGGTTGATACCCACAGTAAAGAAGGAAAACGAGAGAGGTATTTTGCTGATGATGACAGGTACGATATAAAGGAAATGGTGAGACGAGAGAAAATGCATACTGCAGAGGATCACAATGCCATGTTGGCGAGACTTTCTTCCAAGGTAACAACACTTTTGACAGTCTGTTTGACACAATGAATGGAATATTAGGCACTCGGTGACTGGTCGCTTGCTCGTGATCTATCAGATGTTAGTATAAATCTACTAGCGTTCTACCACAAATGCCGCGCTCTGATTGGCTACGCTTCCCACTATCTATTCTGTGATAGATAGTGAGTAGCGTAATGGCGGCCGCTTCTTCACGTTTTCGAAGTGTCCGTGAAGAAGATTTAGATAGTTTACTGGTCGAGGCTGTTCCAGAAAAGACAAAGTTTTAAACGACTAGTAGATTTGTACTAAAACAATTAGATTATTCGCTCTCGATTTCTATGCGTGATAGTTGACTCGGGCTGCGCCCTCGTCAACTATCACGCGATAGAAATCTCGAGCTCATAATCTAATTGTTTAATAGGCGCAAGGTTGACGTCGTAGTTCTCTCCGTAGGTTTGTTTTAATGTGCAGTGTAACAAACATTTTACTTCATGGATAACACCATGCACTGTTCTTCAAATTTAAAGATAGGTTTTTCTTTGTCATCTGCAGTCAGCGGCTTCGGCCACCTCAGATGACTTCACGTTGGATGATCACTTTGTGTCCTCCGCCGCTAGCAAACTCGCTCCGGCGCAGTTAGAAGAAAGAGAAAGGCAGAAAGCTATCAAAGGTAAAGTGAAATTCTACCCTCTGCATATTCTGTGTGACCTGCGCATAAGTAGAGGTTGATCTGACACTACTGGGTTTGTTGTTTATTGTAGCAAATCCTGGAATATCTTCTCTTTCCTCTTTATCAAATTTTCCAGGCTCGAAATATGCCACCTACATTATTTGACAGCCCATTCACTTTGACATTCAAATCCTAGCAGCATGCAGGATGTTTGTAGTGGAGCGTCCAAACTAGTAAACGGAAGGTCGTAGGTTCAGTGAAGAAATGGTAAGCGTGCAGCGTGCAACCATCGAGTTATGGACGCACGCGGGAGGTTGCTAGGAACGAAAGAAACCTAAGAGATGCTCGAGGGGCAGACAAAAGTCATGGCAAACACATCAGTAAGTTATGATGAAGTGGAGACAGATCTGTGGAAATGCCAAAATGTACATCTTTCACCAATTTTCCAGGCTCACAGCCCATTTCATCATGACATTCAAATCATAGCAGAATGTAGGATGTTTGGCCATGAACCTTGTTTAAGGGCCTTGGCCCTATGAGTCTCCTATAGTTCAGTGGTCGAGCGTCCGAACTACTAATCGGAAGGTCATAGGTTCGACTCCTATTGGAGAATTCGGAATTGCTTTTTTCGAGTTTGCTGTGACATCTGATTTTGTGTGTGCAAAATCGTCACAGCCAAAAAAGTGATATCTATTGTAATAAGTAAGAATATCAAATAGCGCAATCTTCATTAGAGTGCTCCAGTCTTGGCCAACATTTTTTTGGGCAGTTTCCAGGATTGCCGTCGAAACATCAGTATTTCTGATTCCCCCCGTCTACTTCCCCTTGAACAATGTGGATCACCAGAAGTCAAACACACGTGAAACGTTTTTTATAGACTCTGTACTTCAACATTGTGCAGGGGGAACGGGGAAAAATCTTAGCAACACGTTTCTGTGGAATGTACAGAGACAGAACAGTTGCATCAGACTGTTTTTACTTAGCTGCTCTTTTTGCCTTTCCTTCCAACAGAACACAGGCAGTTGGCCGCTCAATTGGCAAAATGTCGATTTTGTTTTGAGAATCCTGACATTGCCAAACATCTCATCATAGCGATTGGAATCAAGGTATTGTTTTTTTTCTTTAGTGGTTAGCGTGTCGGACTTCCGAATAGGAGGTCCGAAGTCCGATCCCTGTGATGGCACTGTGTTGTTTACTTAGACAAGATCCTTAACTTCACAATTTCGTTCTCCACCCAGCTGCATAAATTGGTACCCTACACTGGACTAGCATCCCATCCAGTAAAATACTCTCAGATGCTTCATGCTACTTGAACTGGGATACGTTCTGGCCGTCTAAGGCTCGTTTGCCTTTACCTCACCTCGCTTTGTAGTTGATTAATTAAAACCTTGAAGATCAAAATACTTAAATGCTTCATTTTCTTAGGTTTACCTTGCATTGCCGCTTCACGAGTCGCTCACCGAGGGACATTGTCTACTTATCCCGATGCAGCACTGTTCTGCGTCAACCCTACTGGACGAAGATGTATGGAGTGAAATTCAGGTCTGTTCCTTAACTGGTTCAAGATCTGAGTAGTAATGCTGTTTAGTGTGTGTCATACATTTTCTATGTCATTCAAGCGATACTTTGCCAGTATCGAACCCGCGGGTAATGTCCCGAATGATCCCCCGCAGTTCAAATTCAGATTTATTTTCCTTTACAGCCACCCCTCAAATAAGGATTATTGGCCGAGGGTCAGAGATAGATGTTTACAGCATTTCAGAAATATTGCGCGTAAGTTTGATTACATCTATAGGACCAGATAGGAATAGGCTTTCTGGGAGTGAGTTCCACTGGTTGATTGCTCTGGGAAAAAAGGAGAGTCTGTAAGCTTGAGTTCGGCACGTTATCTGATTAAAAATATGATGTTTAGTTTGCTTGCTCCTCCTAGTTGGTTTTGTCAGATTTGCTCTGGCAGAATCAACATAAACAAGATTGTTTACTATTTTATACAATAGCACAACCCGGGAAATTGTTCTTCTCTTCTCAAGAGTGTCCCATCCAAGTGTATTTATCATGTCAGTGACACTATCCAGTGGGTGGTGTCTTGAGAAGACCCACCGTGCAGCGCGCCTTTGTACCATTTATACTTTGTAGCTACCTTCTTTCTCTACTCCTTTTCTCGCGTCCCAAATAGCGGAACAATATTCCATTTTAGGTCTTAAAATGGCTTTATAGGCTTTCTCCTTTAAGAGTGGCGATTGCACCTTTAGGTTTCTTTTCAAAAACCCAAGCGTCCTGTTTCCCTTGGCTACGATTTCCCCAATGTGCGCGTTCCATTTTAGATCTTTATTTAGGATTACACCTAGGTACTTGCAGTTTGTTACTGTCTTCAGGATTTTTCCATGGAGGGTGTAGTGGTGTTTTCTGTCTTCCCTTTTACGACTCACTCTCAGCACTTCACACTTGGCGGGGTTAAAGCTCATTTGCCAATCCCTTTCCCATACTTCTAACTTCTGAAGATCTTCTTGAAGTTTGTATGAGTCGCTCTCCGAGTTGATGGTAAGCAGCTAGCTGTATCGTCTGCAAATAAGTGGACAGTCGACGATGAAACATATTCTAAAAGGTCATTAATGAAAATTAGGAATAGAGCAGGTCCAATCACCGACCCTTGAGGGACACCAGAAACTACTGGAAGGTACGATGACTGAGTACCATTAACAACCACACACTGTTGTCTGTCCCTTAAAAAGGCTTGTATCCACATTTGGGTATTACCTCTGATCCCGTAGTAATCTAACTTAGCCAGCAGTTTTTGGTGAGAGACCTTATCGAAAGCCTTTGAGAAGTCTAAAACGATAAGGTCTGTCTGCTTTCGGGTAGCGAGATTGGAGTGTAGTGTGGTTGTAAGTTCAAGCAGTTGGGTTTCACATGATCTGCCAGACCGGAATCCATGCTGTAGCCGGTATATGATGTTGTGATTATCGAGGTATGTCATAATATTGCTGGTAATAATATGTTCCATGATTTTACTACATATGCACGCCAGTGATATTGGCCGACAGTTGCTTGGACAGTCCTTTTCACCTTTTTTGTACACTGGGCTGATTTTGGCCAACCTCCAGCCATTAGGGACTTGGTGGGATTCTAGAGAGCTTGTGTAAATGACCTTGAGAATGGGTGCAAGTTGTAAGGCCAGGTGTTTTAAAACCGCAGGCTGTAATGTGTCAGGCCCAGCAGCTTTGTGGTCATTTAACTTCTCCAAAAGGTTCAATATTCCCCTCAGTGAGAAGAATCTCTGGCATTGCCGGGAATGGACTACAAGTATCACCCGGCAGAGTGGCATCTGTATCGGTATTGGTAAAGGCAGCATAAAATGTGGAGTTCAGTAGGGAGGCCTTTTCAACAGCGTCCGTCACGAACAGCCCACCGTGTTTTAGGGATGGTATACCTGAGGAGTCAGACTTTGCGTGTTTGAATAAGGACCAGAAGCGTTTGTTTGATCCATATGCTGACTCAGCTGTAGCAGTAGATTTTTGTCGTTCAAATCTATCCGGCAGAAAGCACGAGCTATGTTTTTGGCTAAAATCGATCCAAAATTCTGAATGGATAATTAACGCAGTAATCCCCTGTTTCGATCTTGAAACTACAACATTCTTGTGGAATCTCCAGGACATCAAGTGCGTTTCCAGTCGTATAATGATAAAAAGTAGACCTTGCCCGGGACCCCAGTGTGGGGGAATATCAGTCCTTGGTCTTTTTTGTACGGACCTCGCTCCGCTCCGTCCATACTATCAAGACCTAGCACCGGTATTCTGCCAATACGGCCCTCGCCCTTACTCAGTAAAATAGCTGTCAAACATTTCTTGTATAGAGAAAATACTAATTGCTTTTTCTTGCAGATTTACAAGAAAGGACTCACCAAAATGTTTGAAGAAATGGTAAGATATTATTCGTACTTCGCGTCTCTGACATTTGACGGTCATTTGCCACTGGACGCTCTGATCTCCTCAGTATCATTTTCTTTTCGATTTGTATATTGTACACAATGCAGTGCACGGGACTGATTGAAGCGAAACTATCGTATTTGACAATTTGGTCGTCAAAGTTAGAAATGATTTTTTAAAGGCTCTGTAATTTAATAGGAAACCTGTGCACTGTATTGGGTTTTTCTTTTTGGCATTATACATTGGAGAAACTAGGTGTGCAAAAGCAAACGAACGATTTTTCCCTGCACCAGCAGGCCGTTTGTTACTTTGGCGGTCAGTTTCCAGTTCCCCGGATTGGGTGCAATTGCTCCATTTAAGCTAATAGAAAAACGACATGTACGCGTGACAGCACTGTTTTTGCGCTAAAATTCCCCCTCTATCTGGCAATCACTGACAGTCTAAAAGAACTGTGGGACCTAGTTTTTCAATAAGGGCCCATCTAATGTAAACTATATTTTAGAATAAACCGACTGAGAATTAGCTTGATTTTTTTGTGGGGCAGGGCAGGGCAGGGCAAAATTTTAGGCTATCTGTATTTTAGGCTATCTTCTTGCCCTTATTTCTTACCCAGTTGACGTTTAACAGACGGATACTTTGCACTTTGCAGGACCAGGATGTGATATTTCTGGAAACTTGCAAGCAGTTGAAGAAACAGCACCATTTAATAATTGAGTGCATTCCACTTCCCAGAGAAACCGGAGACTTGGCCCCCGTATATTTTAAGGTCAGTAGAAATTTCTGTGGAAGAGCGGTTTTTTCCTGACTGTCGTCGAACAAATGTCAAAGGAATTATTTTAGCCAATCTAAATAGATGGACACTGTCCTATGAACCAATCAAACTTGCGGTAACATTTCGTCAGCTCCAATCATACAAAGAAGTCAGGAGTCATTTTGGTTTCGCTTCAATCTAAAATCCGCCGCAAGATTCTTTAGCTATTCACCTTCCTAAATAAAACAAGAACGAAGCAGGTGCCACGTTACTCTTGACAGTCGATGGAAAATCTCTCTAAAGTTTTGATTTCATTGCATTGACTCATGTTTTACCAATACGTGAGATCTGAGTGACCAACCCTCACTTTGCCACGCGCTCCCTAACTAGCCAATCACAATCCTACTTAGGGCATGTGAAACCTCGGATATATACAAATGTGCTATATGCATTGTAGTAAGAGATTATATACTGGCTATTTACAGCACAATTCAGTCGTTTATTAATACAACCAACTGAAAATACTCTTACTAGTCTTAAACCTTTTTAGTTATCAACATCAATCATCATCTTCATCATCACGTTTTTAAATCTCACTTATTGATATTCTCTTCCAGTACACATTCTACTAACTCATCTATTAAAATATCAATAAACAACGGTAGATAGATAATCTTTACCAAAGTGTAAAAACGACCTCTGAGTTGTCTGGTGTCTTACATCTACAACCTTGAACCCGATCTTAGTGCAAATGAATTGTATGGAGGAATTCGTAGCTTGTAGGAATACTCAGAATTTGTTACCTTTACCTAACTTCTTCGCACCAAGTACTCTGCCTTGACCCCACTCAATGGCAGCCTCTACGCTCATCATCCAGCCAACAGTTGACCCTTCCACACACTTCTCCCCAACCTCAGTGTATCGGCCTCTACTCTATTCCTTTAGACAACAGGCGGCCACTACCGTCATCTCCCACCCCGGTCAAGCCATTACACTCTTTCTCCAACCAAGAATTGGCCTCTTCCCTCCCCCCCCCCCAACCCGGTATACAGCACCTTCTTTAGCATTCAACATCCTGCCTTAAGTCCGCTCTTTCGCTATTTACACTATGCCTCCAGCCATCTGTGTGGGCCACTGAAGTGTCCTGGTCGTCTGCCCAGCTCTGTCTTGTTCCTCGTCTCTGGCGATTTTAGTTCTTAAAGCTTTTCTTATTAATTTTTCCATTTTTTTTTCCGCACGTGTAGAAAGCCATTCTGGAATCCGACACAGAGTGGGCGCAAAACAAGAGGTTGATTGACACAAAAAAGAAAGGCCTTCGAGCGTCCATCCCCAGGGGACTCCCATACTTCAGTGTTGAGTTTGGATTAGACGGTGGATTTGCGCATGTGATAGAGGAGGAGGACCTGTTCCCTCATTATTTTGGCAAAGAGATCGTCGGAGGAATGCTAGACCTTGAACCTCACAGATGGCGAAAACCGCGGAGGGAAAACTTCGAAGTACACAAGAAGAAAGTGTTGAACTTTGCGGACTGGTGGAAACCCTTTGATTGGACTCGAAAATTAGACCGAAAAACGAATTGATTTTTATCGTGTAGTCGTCGTTCTTGATTGCATGAGCATAACCTAACTGCATTGGACCTTTTGCGCATCGCTCAGCACATGTGTTGTTCCAAATGACCATCGTAACATGCTTGTTTAGTAGGATTGAGTGCGCAGGAAATACCTCGATTATTCCCGCTCGGGTAGCTAATCAAATAGTATGATTTAGTTAATTTTACCCGCCCACAGAACAAGGCATATGATTGTCTTGGTACTTACAGTTTGTCTGTCAAGTAAAGTATGTACGTTTGAGTTTAACTCAAAGCCAAGTGGGTTTTTCAAGAAACATGTCGTCTCTCAATTTGTATCACACCTTCCCGCTGGCGTTGTGTTCCTTGTAGGGTTTGCAACACATGCGATGACATTCTTTCGTCATCACTATTTTTGCTAGGACTAGGTACAGAAAGCGGATTAATTATGCGTTTGACCTTACAGGAGGATTGAAAAAAAAAAGTTTAATAGCATTCCTTGGGTGTATGCTGAAATCGGTATATGATTTCTTTTCGCTTTACTTCCTCCTGGCCATGGACTGGATCATGAAGACCACTACAACAGACAGGAATAATGGTATACAGTGGATACTTTGGACGCAGCTAGATAACCTCGACTTCGCTGATGACCTGGCACCTCTGTCACACAACCATAGCCAGCTGCGGGACAAGACCCCTCGTCTGGAGACCACAGCTGGGACGGAGCTCAAGATCCACAGAAAGAAGACCGGGCTGATGAAGATCAACATTACTGCCAACACACCAGTCATAGGCGGTAGGGACCCCGTTAGGGAGGTGGAGTCCTTTGTCTACCTGGGAAGCGTGGTTGACCAACAGGGAGGCACGGACCAAGATCACGCAGCCAGAATCGGCAGTGAAAGAGCAGCTTTCGTCATGCTCAATAACATTTGGGCATCTGGAAAAATCAGCACGAGAACCAAACTCCGCATCTTCAACTCCAATGTAAAGTCAATTCTGCTCTATGGATGCGAGACATGGCGGACATCACAGACGATGCAAGCAAAAGATTCAAACATTCTTCAACACCTGTCTGAGGCGCATCTACAAAGTCCGTCGGCAGGATAACATCCGAAACGAAGATCTGTGGTAACATGCAGGACAGCAACCAGTGGCCAAGCAGATACTGCGTAGTACGTGAAGCTGGATCGGACACACCCTCAGAAAGCCAGTGTCCAGCATTACACGACAAGCCCTGGCCTGGACCCGCAGGGAACGAGGAAGAGGGACCTGCTTCGCAACGGCTGGAGGCAGGAAACTGAGGCAGAGCTGCAGCAACAAGGGACCAACTGGACTGAATTCGCCGGAATAGCTCAGAGCAGAGTGCGCTGGCGAGGGGTTGTCGATGGCCTATGCTCCGCCAGGAGCAACAGGCATGGATAGATATAGATAGTGAAGATATAATCATGCAAAGAGAACAAAAAAACATGTGTTTAAATGTATTTGTCAGTCGTCACTTTCGTATCTGTCATCGCGTTACCAAAAACAAAGCCAAACCATGGGTACTCAATTTTGGCTGGCCGCTTAATGTGGGTAAGAAACACCAGAAAACCTTAATCAGGAGGACCAAACAGTACCAACAACAACAACAAGAATAATCTTTATTTTGTTTCCTTGTAAATTTAAAATACATCTTCTCTGGCCCGCAGATAGGAAAGACTAATCTAGGCGGGCTAGTAAATATATAACTAGTCTAAACTATATCATACATTGGTAGACATAATAATAACAGAGTAATATAGTAACTACTAGAATTAAGAGCGGAGCAGAGCGAAGAAGACTAGCATTGATTTAAGTTATAATTACATATAAGATTTTAATTTACGAATGATCTCGTGTATATCAGGAAAATCATTTTCTTTGTTCAACAAACTCAGCAATGAATTTTTTATTTTTGATTTGAAAGACCTTCGTGGTAGCTCTCTAAGAGTACATGGTATCTCATTCCATACTCTAATACCGATTCTTGAAAAGGCGTTTCTCTGTACTTCAAGTTTTGACCCACCCCGTTTGAAATGGGTGGCCGATTAATGAGGGTTGGACTGTAGTACATAGACCTACAGCAGAGCCAGCAAACACAGCTGTAACAGGCTACCCACAGTCTGGAGACTTGTTACTTCATGTTAATTTCCCGAATCGATGGTGCGATAACGTCACAAACTGGAGTATTGGACAGCTGAGGCCCCATTAGGGGTTTTAGGGATACGGGATATTTGCGAAAAAAATTATAGGGATACGGGATATTTCGGGGAAAAATTATAGGGATACGGGATATTTAGAAAAGAGGTAGTGGGATATCGAACGTCAAAGGTTTCTTTTTTGACAGAATAAAACAGGTTAATTGATCAATATGAAAGACGGGAAAAGTAAAAAAGAAGTACTTGAAAATGCGAATTAATGTATTTCCCCATGAAAAAACATTGTAATCATCCTTCAAACCCTATTTGCATTTGATTTCTATTTTAAAGTATGAAACCGCACCGGAAAATGTGTTTTACATTGTTTGGTAATCGGACTTATCACATGCAGTGACGTCATCAGTATTAACTTGAATTATAGGGATACAAACTACAGGAATAAATAGGATACGGGATATTCAGACCCCCCCTAATGGGGCCTCACAGCTCAGACGAGAATAAACCAGAGTACGTAATCCCGCCAATCCTTGGCGAAGGAGGTACCTTATTTGAGGAGGATCGTTCAATAAATTTATACCGCCAAATTATGCAAGAGAAAGGCTACAGGTCTCGATTCTGTTTCAGCAAGACTTCTAAAAGAATGTCCGGATTTAATCTCCTGGTCACTCGCTTTGATATTCAATCAATCGATCGATACTGGTATTTTTCCTGATGAATGGAAAAATGCAAGAATCACGCCTCTTTTTAAGAAAGCAGGAAGTAGGAGTGATCCTTCTAATTATCGACCGATCTCGATTATCCCGGTTGTGGCCATGGTTTTCGAGCGAATTATATATGATCAGTTGTATCGTTACCTAAATGAAAATAATCTTCTTAGTAGACACCAATCCGGTTTTCGCTCGCTTCATTCTACAGTTACTGCATTGATTGAAGCGACTGATAATTGGTCTTTAAACATCGATCGTGGCTTTATTAATGCCGTTGTATTTTTAGATCTTAAGAAGGCTTTCGATACTGTGGATCACTCTATTCTTCTCTCAAAATTACAAGCTTATGGTATTCAGGGTTCCACAAACCAATGGTTCTGCTCTTATTTAAAAGACTGAACCCAAACGTGTCTTGTAAACGGGAATAAATCGTCCAAAATGTTCCTTCGCTGTGGTGTTCCACAGGGAACGATCACTTGGGCCCCTTTTATTTCTGTTGTATATAAATGACTTGCCTAATTGCCTCTAGCATTCCCAACCAAGGATGTACGCCGATGACACTAGTATTACTTTTGCTGGTAGTGACGTTGATGAAATAAGTAGTTGTATTAATCTTGATTTGGAGAGAATTCCTGTGTGGCTTGCATCCAACAAACTAACTTTAAATATGACAAAGACAGAATTCCTTCTGATTGGTTCCAAGCAAAGGCTTTCACATTTTACAGTGAATCCTACTGCTAATATCAACCAGTTTCCGATAAAACGAGTCTCGACTGTTAAATCCTTAGGTGTACACATTGATGAAAATCTTACTTGGGAGTGTCATATCAATGAGCTTTCCAAAAAGATTGCTTCTGGCATTAGTGCCATTAAACGTATTAGGTATTCGCAGGAGCCCATGACCTCCTGGTATTCGGTCCCATATAAGACTTTACTTTCCGTTTACAATTCATTAGTCCAACCTCATCTCGATTACTGCAGTTCGGTCTGGGGATCCTGTGGTAAAACTTTCTCAAAAGTTACAGAAATTACAAAATCGGGCAGCACGCGTCATAACTTTGTCAAAATACGATCGTAATACCGATGAATTGTTGAGGATGGTCAACTGGGTTAAACTGGATCGTCAACGTCTTGTTAATAAATCAATAATGATGTACAAGATTGTAAATAATATGGTTCCGGAATATCTTTGTTCACGCTTTGTCTTCCGTTCCGATACTTTGACTTATAACCTAAGAGGCAGTGATGGTACGCTTGCTATCCCACAGCCCCGCACTAATTACTGTAAAAGAAGTCTTTCTGACAGCGGAGTTGTACTATGGAATAGTCTGCCCTTTAATATTAGACAATCGCTCTCTCTTAATCAGTTTAAATCCAAGTTGAAGAACTATGATTTTGACAGTGGTCTTATATAAATTTTATTTTGTTTTTATACACGGCTTCCTTGTAAAGCAGGTTTTTATCATTTCTCGGTTTTAGTAGTTTTATAATATTAAATTAGTTAGGTAGTTACATTTATTTAAATGAAATATTGTATAGTCCTGAAGGAAATACCGTGTCTAAATAAAGATTTACTACTACTACTACTACTACTACTACCACTACTACCACTACTACCACTACTACCACTACTACCACTACTACCACTACTACCACTACTACCACTACTACCACTACTACCACTACTACCACTACTACCTCTACTACCACTACTACCACTACTACCACTACTACCACTACTACCACTACTACCACTACTACCACTACTACCACTACTACCACTACTACCACTACTACCACTACTACCACTACTACCACTACTACCACTACTACCACTACTACCACTACTACCACTACTACCACTACTACCACTACTACCACTACTACCACTACTACCACTACTACCACTACTACTACTACTACTACTACTACTACTACTACTACTACTACTACTACTACTACTACTACTACTACTACTACTACTACTACTACTACTACTACTATGTAAAATAGCCTACGAGTAGCCGCACCCTCCTACTAAAGGGGGGGGGGGGTGTGGAAAAAAAAAATTCATGCAAGGGAAAATGCCAAGAAAAAAAATTCACGCAAGGAGGAAGGTAAAACAAAATTATGCAGAAGGAAGGTCCAGTTGTGACTGGTCCAATTGTGACTTTTTCACAAATAGTAAAAAAATTCGTGAAGAGGGGTTCACCTGAAAAAAATTCCTGCACAAGCAATGAGCGAAAAAAAAATTCGTGCAAGCTGAAAATTCCCCAACGCCCCCCCCCCCCCATCATTTTTCTAATGGTCCGTCCCTTATGTGACGTCAGCCATTAGCACGAAAATATGTAATGCGTTTTCATTGGCGAGCCATTTTCTCAATACTTACATGAACTCTGATTGGCTTAAGGCTGTTATAGTCTCGTGAGAACCATTAGCCTGCGTAGCAAGCGTTTCCGTGCTGTTTCGGAGCAAAGGAAGACCGAGGAACGAAATTCTCGGTTTTGGCCGCGTGAGAAATGAAACGAGAGCCAAAAAATGAAAGAGCACGGAAACGCTTACTACGCAGGCTAGAGAACCATGAAAGAAAATGGCGAGCTGACCGTGTTTTCGCGCAACAACGAGCTATATCGCGGCTTTTAATTTTTCTTGTGCGGCTCTCGGAATAGAGAAATTTCATGAAGAACAGCAGAAAGCCATTCATTTGTTTTTTGAAGGGAAGGATATCTTCGTTTCTCTATCCGCTACCAACCGGTTCCGGGAAGTCGATAATATTTCAAGCGATACGTTGATCGCCTCTGCTCTTTGGTTCAAAAAAAGTTGTGACAGGCCTGCACGACTCCCGCTGTTCGCAAGTGTAGTTTGTTTGCCTTTAGAGTTTGGATCTCACGAGTATGTCCTTGAGCGATTTTCCTCTTTTGTACGAGATGATGGGAGGCTCTTTGTATATCTCACTTAGTAAAGGTTGATCCTGTATTAAATGCCATTTTTTCAATAAGATTTTTTTTAAAATAGGCGCCGCTGGGTGGTATTGTGTGACAAAAGGAAGAATTCTATTGTGGGTACGTTTATTTTGTTGGAGAGCCGAATTTCTCTCTTCGAATTTCACTTCTGAGAGGACTTAATTTACCAGAATAACTGGATAACCTTTCGTGTAGAGGCGTGATCTGAATGCTAGCCTACAATATTCTCTTCGAAGGTTTTTTTGAAGAGTTAGTTCGAAGCAGCCTAAGTGCTTCGCCCTGACGCCAGGTGGGTGTCAGGAAGCGAAATGTGCGTACTGAAATGTTTCTGTCGGCTTGTAGTGAGTTCGCAATTCCAGGATCACACCGGGCCCACAGATGACAAAAAGCTGCATTGTGATGTCTTCAAAAATGGCGCTGGAAATCAAGGTGTTCGAGAAGAGACTGGGGCAGAGTTATGAAGCCTATAAATAATGGGCCCTCCTGCATTCTGGGAGATCTGTAGTGCTTCATTCAGCTAAAAAGATGGCAGCTTGTTTCCTGAGCTTTCCGCACATACAACGTACTACGGTGGCCCAGAAGGCTCAACACAAATACAAATTCCACAACACGAATACAAGTTTTCACAACACAAATACAAATTCCACAACACAAATACAAATTCCACAACACGAATACAAGCCGTCACAACACAAATACAAATTTCCACAACACGAATACAAGTCGTCACAGCACAAATGCAAATTCCACAACACAAATGCAAATTCCACAACACAAATACAAATTTCCACAACACGAATACAAGTCGTCACAACACAAATGCAAATACGGCGCGAAAGGACTTGGGACTAAAAATTGCCGCTGACAAGTTTACTGCAGTCAATGCTATAACAATATGGCGGCCATTGTTTGCGAAGATGAACGTGCCATTATAGAGAAATATTTCCATCAAGGATATGAAAATAAGGTAATCCTTAGCTTTTTAGCAAGTTACCATGACATTTGCATGAGTTTAGCGACATTGAAAAGGCGACTTAAAGACTATAGACTGAACAGGAGGGGAGAGAATGTCGACGTCAACAGACTGAAGGATTTAATTCAACAAGAGATGGCAGGCCCCGGTGAACTTAGAGGTTATCGAGCTATTTGGCATTCCCTTTGTTTGGTCCATCATATTCATGTACCGCGCAGAAGAGTGGCTAAAATACTCAAAGAGCTAAATCCATCAGCATCTCAACAAAGACGAAGCCGAAGACTTGTAACACGTCGATATTCAAGCTATGGTCCGAACTTTTGCTGGCATGTCGACGGTAAGCTAAGTTATCAGAGATTACATGTATGGAGCAATAGTTTGGTGATGTCTGAAACAATAAACTAGATAACTGTTAAGTTAGGGACTAAAATTATTTTGTTGCTCCATACATGTAACCTCTGATAACTTAGCTTACCGTCGACATGCCAGCAAAAGTTCGGACCGTAGCTTGAATATCGACGTCTTACAAGTCTTCGGCTTCGTCTTTGTTGAGATGCTGATGGATTTAGCTCTTTGAGTATTTTAGCCACTCTTCTGCGCGGTACATGAATATGATGGACCAAACGAAGGGAATGCCAAATAGCTCGATAACCTCTGAGTTCACCGGGGCCTGCCATCTCTTGTTGAATTAAATCCTTCAGTCTGTTGACGTCGACATTCTCTCCCCTCCTGTTCAGTCTATAGTCTTTAAGTCGCCTTTTCAATGTCGCTAAACTCATGCAAATGTCATGGTAACTTGCTAAAAAGCTAAGGATTACCTTATTTTCATATCCTTGATGGAAATATTTCTCTATAATGGCACGTTCATCTTCGCAAACAATGGCCGCCATATTGTTATAGCATTGCCTGCAGTAAACTTGTCAGCGGCAATTTTTAGTATCAAGTCCTTTCGCGCCGTATTTGCATTTGTGTTGTGACGACTTGTATTCGTGTTGTGGAAATTTGTATTTGTGTTGTGGAATTTGCATTTGTGTTGTGGAATTTGCATTTGTGTTGTGACGACTTGTATTCGTGTTGTGGAAATTTGTATTTGTGTTGTGGAATTTGCATTTGTGTTGTGGAATTTGCATTTGTGTTGTGACGGCTTGTATTCGTGTTGTGGAATTTGTATTTGTGTTGTGAAAACTTGTATTCGTGTTGTGGAATTTGTATTTGTGTTGAGCCTTCTGGGCCACCGTATAAGTGGGCCAGGTATTCTGCAATTTAGCTGGAATTTCTTTTGAAAATGTTTTGCTATAAAGAACAGCCTGTTAATAATATTCAAAAGCTACCACATTTCCATTTAAGAAATTTTATTAGAAAATTATATATTTCAAAATGTTTTTGTGAGAAATGTTATTCAAAAGTTAGCTTAATAATATTGAAAAGTGAGCACATTTGTATTTTAGGAATGTTATTGGAAAATATATTTGAAAATGTTTTGCTGGAAATTATATTCAAGAGTTAGCACATTTGTATTTTATGACGAACCATAATGTGCATGTTTGTAAAACTATTGCAATAAACGTTAAACCTGGTTTAAACTTATGCATCGACTGTAGTCTGATTCTTGCCATCTTACAACAATAACAATGCCCAGGGTGGGGACTTTCATATAAAAGTGATAGGGGGTGCTTGACTTACATCTCAGAGGTCAAAAATGCGGTTTTGATACCTCTTAAGGTGTTCAGTTTCAAAAGGTCCCAAGTTGTGGCTTTCACGGTACGGGCGAGAGTAGACATGAAAAGTTTCACAACACTGTATTTTAACTTTCAAAAGTGTATCCATACACATTTGTAAACTTGTAGTAGCACTTCAGCAACACGTGCCCTTTCCTGAAGTAAGACACTAAACGGCTTTTGGGCAGTCACAATAACCCTTGCGTTTCCTTTCCTGGGGCCTTTGCTTTTCTTTGAAAAATACTCAAGAACTGATTCTCTGGGGATGTGGCAAAGTCGATACAAATCTCTCACGACTCGATTCTCCTGTGTGTAAACAATACAATCTACGGGTGGGCTTTCTGAATAGGTTGCCTTCTTAACACTCTCCAATATGAAACAAAAAACTTCCGCAGGCAAATCTCTTGTAACTTACTCAGTCCAAGGATCACGGGCTGTCATGCGAGGACTGAGTCGCCTATGCAACGTTTTAAGCCAGAGGTTGACTTTTCCTGCGATAATCGAGCCAACTTCAATTATCGAATGTCGAACTCTTTCAATCGGATTTTGATCACTTCGATGCTTTTCGAATAACGTGGATAAAACTTCCTCGACTTCTATTTCAAAAAGGACAAAATTTCTAACATGATCACGCAGAGGAATTAGAGCTCTCGTGGCTGCACGGATTTCTTCCTTGTCCGCCATTTTGAAAATCTATACTTTTGCAACTCATACCGCTGGCTAAATAGGAACTACATGCGGGCGCCAAAGTGCAGTTTGGAGGCGTGCGCTGGCCCAGCGTGGATAGATCTTTGTCTAAATCTATCGCCTTTGTAAACGCAAGTATCCAAGGAAATGGTTTCTTTGTCTGATATCACCGAAGTCGACGAGGGCTTTTCTATAGCTCTAGAATTAACTTGCTTTTTGGGCGTAGATGACATTACAGGCGAGGGAAATGGTGCGAAAGGCAAATTTCCTACTGGAATCGGGCTTGTTTCAAGTCTCCGTTTCTTCGGTGCTTCGCCACTTCCGCTAAAATTCGGCTCCTGCAGCAACGTTCCCTTCGGATGAAAAACTAGACCCTCTTTCTCCAAACTTGTGGCGTAATTATTTCTTATAGAGTTCTTCAACCCTTCTAAATTTTGCTCCAAAATGTTCTAACGTTTTAAGAAGACCAAAGCAAGGCTTACAAATGGACTCCGAAAACGCATGAACGTAGAAATCTAAATTCTCAAGCGCTACATCAAACATAGTTTTCCTTCTGCTCTTAACCAAATATCTCTCATAATCCTTGTCGATCTCTTTAAGTAACGCTCCGGCTGAGAACGATAGCAGCAACGGCAACGGAATGCATGGAATCCTTTTTCCCAACCACAGATAATTGGCTTAACTAATTAAAATGCAGCATTCTGATTGGCTAAAACCTTTAAAAAAGCGATTTTTCCCCGATTTAGCTCGATTTTGCCGTCGGAAATGCCGAAAATAGGAAAAATAGGCCCCGACCTTTTGTCTTGCAATTTCGTACAAAATTCGTATGTGGGGAACACTACGATTTCCGCCCACGAAGGTTCAGATCACCGAAGTATCACATTACACAAAGAGTGAAAGCCATTTCATGAGCGTAGATTGACGGTTTTATTCGCCTTTTTTCAGTCTAAAACGTACAAATATCTGTAAATATCACATCTCAGTTGTAAGTAGTTGTATATAGTTCTTTTTTGTGCAATATTCGAGTGTTTCTCCATGTCGTTTTCGGCTTCGTGTTGTTGTTCACGCCACGACGAGTGGAAGCATGGCAAGGTCGTTTCAAAGAAGCTGTGACTCTGCACTCCTGAGGAATATTCAATGTTTGTTCCAGACCAAAGATGGAAAGACCGCAAGAGGAAGATTTGTATATATTGTCGGTCAAGGCTGGAAATGGAAGCGAAGTGCAGTAGGCTTGAGGCAATAAGAAGGTGACAAAAAAGTCGAATAACAATAGATTTCTGCCTTCTCTCGTTTCTGATTGCTGCTGTGTTTGTATCGTGTTGTGCATATTCGCTTGGCGAACATCTTTATTTGAATAGAAAAAGTCACTTAAGGTTGTAGCAATGAACTTTGTGGACAGTTTCTTCTGGCAGTTGGTTTTTCAGTTTCTGGAACCCGAAGATCTTGTTGATGTCGCAGGCGTGTGCTACTCGTGGTGGATATTGGTGTTTAGAGGAAGCTGTAGAAAGCTAATCATGTCAAAGGTATAGCCGACACAGAGAACTTTTACCAGAAACTACCTCTGCAGATGTTTGTTCGTATTCGCAGCCTAAATTTGAGTGGAACAACAATCTCATCAGATAATTTTTTTTTTACTTGCGACGGCTGCAAAACATCTCGGGGTTCTGCAGATCAAAAGATGCGAGAATATCTCCGAGGACGCAGTCTTCCGCGCAAACGACTCCTTGCAACGCCTGGAAAGTGTAAACATTTCGTTCAACTCGGAGTTCTGGCTATCGCATGTCTGTGCTCGTATGAGTCAATTACGGATATTTGCTTTTGATGAGATCAGCCTAGAATCAAGGGAGATTCTGTTTCTCAACAAAACCTTTCCGCGACTTAGAAATGGGGACATCGAGGTATATTCACAGGAAACTGGCGGAGATTACTTTTGGGAAGCGGCGGACATCGTAGGCGAGGCTTTTTATGAGTGAGCGGACATTGTACTTGGCCTCATTTTTAGTGTACATTATCGTTTCTGTTTCAAATTGTTGAGTAATTGTAGAAGTCAATGATTTACAAATATGTCATGTTTTGATGAAAGCAAGGTTTAATCACCATTGTTTGTCCAGGTGAAGCTCAGAAATCGGTGTTCCCCACATATGATTTTTTTTATACTTCACCTACGTAAAGGTTTTTATGTAATAAAGACGTAACTTATGTTTTTAGTCTTTGAATCGAGCTTTTGGTTCTTTAACTTTACGAATAAATGTTTGAATTTCGCGCTAATAGCGATTTATCCAATGAAGGAGCTCAGATTAATTGAATTATCACTTTTCCTCGCGCCGGGCAGCAACGGTTTCTGTTGCCGCAGGCCTATTGTTTCTGCTATCGTCCTTAGTCGGAGCGTTACTTAAAAAACAAAGAGCACAATTGATTGCAAATGTGTTCTGAAGATTAGGAACGTGATACCTTTGTTTACACAGTCGGGGAAAGTGCTGAGACATATGTTTGCATAAATTAGAGTGACATCACATAACACGATTTGAGTCAGGTTGTCGTAGACGTTCCCTCCTCTCGTTTTTTTCTTCGGGGGGAGGGTGCGGCTACACGTAGGCTAGATGTAAAAGAATGTTCAACAAGGAAAAATTCAAGTCTGTCGGCGGCCGTACTTCACGATAACACGTTCGTCGGTTACACCATAGTTAATAGAGGAGACTGGTTAGGAAACTCGGCGAACTTCAAACGACCAAAACAATAGCGGCTCTCTGATGTTGAACTGACCCGTCACGTGATACTGACCCTGCACACTCAAAACAAGATGGCGGACAGTATGAACGATCTCTACCTCTTCGGGGAAGATTTTGAGGCCATTTTGAGGATATCTTAGAAGGCGAAGAATACTTGGAGAAGCAGTTTGAAAGCTCAGAAAGTGATGTAAGTACAAAATGATCTAGAAAATCTCTGCTTTTGTTTCGGCTGGAGTGGAACGCGGGTTAATTTGTGTTTCCGTGTCCACTGTAGGTTCAATCGACAGTCATTGTATGCAGCGACTGCGGGAAAAATACAAGTCTACTGGAGGCTACCGTAGGCACGAGAAAGGGGAACGATACTGGTGTATACGCGGCGATTTCGTTTAATGAATTTTATCATTTTTCTTTCTGTTTATTAATTTATTTCATTTTCATTTTATTTTTTCTTTACTTTTTTTTTTTACCCACGACATTTACCCACACCCACACCCACGACCCACACCCACGACCCACGACTTCCATCCACGACCCACGACCCACGACATTTAGCTACACTCGTTTTCTCGCCTTTTCGACAGGAAACTCACGCAGAGTTATACTACCTCGCAAGATGGTTTTTTAAAAAACTTGTCCCGACAAATACCGCAGCAAATCGCATCGCGTGTAGTGACAGATACCTGCCAAAACAATCTGGAAGAATTATTTTCCAGACGCTCGCCTCGTGGTTCTTCCGAAAGAAAACCACGTATGCTTGTAAACATGGCTGACGAATTGCAAAACTCTTCCCAATTCTTTCGCCGTTTTTCAATTTAGATGCTCAGATGCCTCGTCCAGGGCCTTACTTGTTTCACAGCGTCGGCATGCAGAATCAATTCCCGCATTACGGGCAAGCAGCAGTTCAAGTTCCTGTGCCACATGCGTCACCCTCGACAAGCTCAGTTCCTCCGCATCTGCCGAAACTCCTTCTCTTTCGCAAAAATATAGCGAGAATCAGTACTAGTGAACTCATTAGAAGCGCTTCCTCTCCCACCATTTTTTAAAGTTGTGCAGATTTGTAATTTGAATCTTGCGAGTTATTAGTGGCTTAAAATTTCCCAGCAAAAACAGATGTCATGTTTAACACCTAGAAAAAATGTTCAACTAGTTAATCGGCCTAGTGAAAACACAGCCAGTACTTGATGGCATAAGCTGGTAACGAAAACGGAAATATGCTAAGTACAAGACAGTCAACGCTCTCAAGGTTACTGTAGTCACTGTAGACCTTCAAGGGTGTCTTCCGTCGGAAGAAACATTCGTATGCGCGCCGTTTATATTTTAAACATAAAAAAGTATATATCATCGTAAAGCCAAAAAAATGTAGATTTTATAACAACCCCTATAGACAGTTGACCTTTTACATTGGAAAGACTCAAGGAGAAACTAAAGTTCGTGATGCCAACATTTTTACGATCTTTCTTATGTATTCATTGCAAGGGTGCTAACAAGTCTTAGAAGTTTCTTAAATGTCCTATGCTTTCAATCATGATTTTCCACACTAACTATATGGACAAATGACTGCACTAGCATGCCATAGGTCAGGAAATAGTAAGGGGAAAAAATTCTTCAAGGTGAGGGAAAAGTCAGGGAATTTCATTTCGAGTAAGGGACAGCTTAAGTCTTTGAGAGAAGTTAGGAAAAAGTGAAGTTTAAGAGTACTAATCTATTTCTTGCCAATTCAGTGATGGTTTTTGTGTAATCAAGAATGTGACATGAAATGTGTTGGATTGGTAGAATCAAATGACTGATTTTGGGTTTCAAAGAAAATTAATCTTTTTTCCATGACATTGTTATCTTAAGAAACTATAAATCCATGTACACTGTATGTGACTTTCTAATGTGAGGTTCTAAGCCTAAAAGAAGAAATGGTAGTTCAGAGTTGAGTAATTTTTACCACCTCTGATATAAACCCTATTCAGAAAAACTGTATTGCTTCTAGTAGTATAGGAACGATACCTTTTCTCAGATTAGGACATACACCCCCACCCCATAACAGTATATTATGTTAAACATAAAAAATAACAATAATAATATCAATGCCAGTAAAAATAATAATGATAATAATAATAATAATAATAATGCTGATAATAATACAATAACAATAATCATGATAATAATTATAAGATATGAGAAAGTACATAAAGTGATAACGATATAATATTAAGTAAATACATAAATTGGAGTTTTATCCCTCATGGGAAAAACCATTACGAGGTTTTGCGGGGGGTCGTATCTCTAGTATTTCTAACGTACGAAAGCTCCAGTCGTGTAAGCAGTAGCCTCCCACGCAAACAAACGCGTGACGAACCCCTAAGAACGTTTGCGTGGGAGGCTATGTAAGCAGCCATTTGAAATTATTCAAGGATACATAGCTTTTAAAAATACGGTTCAATGCGTTAACAAGCAAACTGTACGTTGTACTCTCAGCCTGTGTTTTAGCGTGCAGGGTGGGCGTATTTTGGCGCGGGCCGCGAGCGCTCACTCCGCCATCTTGGATAAATAGGCGCGCGGAAGTCTGGAACGAGTCCATATTGTACCGGAGAGATGGAGACAGCGCTATTTCAGTTTACAAACTTTCTAGAACGGAGTATAAAAAATTGGGCCATTTCTAGAGCGGGGTATCAGTTTTAGGGCGAATCCTAGAACGAGGTATTGAAAATTGGCCCATTTCTAGAACGGGATATCAATTTTAGGGGAATTTTTTTTTTAAAACGGTGTGCCAATTTGGAGTCCTGGGCGGCAATTCAAATGCGTTTCCTGTAGGATTAGCCTTAGGTCTTGTTTGACTAGTGGTGTGGAGATAGGAGTTTCATTTTGGTGAAATGAAACTGCTGTAGCCGGATATTGACCGAGCGAGGTCGTCGTTGTTGGCCACGGTAATACTAAAATGTGCTTGAAGCCGATACTGCAGAAGTAACGATGCGGCGGAGAGCTATTGATGAAAACTAAGGAATTCCCGCCAAGTTCTTGAATAAACTATTGTTTCAAAGTTGCGTGATCAGTATGCGGGTCAACAAAGTCACGAATGCTAGCGACAAATCTGGATGGTGTCAAACATCCAAACTTTTTGGTTATTTTAAATAACCAGTTTCATGACGGCGCATAAAATGGTTTTATCAAATAACCAAATGAGGCCCCGTAGGTTATATCATATAACCAAAAACACAAAAATGCTTTTATCAAATAACCGTTTTATCAAATAACCAGTGGGAAACTAGATCGGTTTTATCAAATAACCAATGGAAACAAAATTGGTTATATGAAATAACCAACTGAGTAAAAATGATTATTTTTGCTAATTTAACCGCTGAGCTAAATTATCATAAAAAAGCAGTTCAAATATATGGTCTTTCATGTATTTATTTGCATCATAAAAAATGAAGTAAATCATAAGAAAATCCTCCCAAAATAGGTGAAATAATAAACTTACAAACGGCGCCCCATACGTGACACACGTTAAATTATTCAATGCCCCATTCAATTACGTCAACCGTACCATTCGTACAGGGGAATCGTGGTGGGTATACTGACATGAGATCTCTGCCTGCAAAGGGAAACAATTACATACAATGGGACTCGTGGTGGGTATATACATGAGATCTCTGCCTGTAAAGGGAAGCAATTACATACAATGGGACTCATGGTGGGTATATACGTGAGACCTCTGCCTGTAAAGGGAAACAATTACATAAAGTGGGACTCGTGGTGAGTATATATATGAAATCTCTGCCTGTCTGGGAAACAATTACATACAATGGGACTCGTGGTGGGTATATACATAAGATCTCTGCCTGTAAAGGGAAGCAATTACATACAATGGGACTCGTGGTGGGTATATACATAAGATCTCTGCCTGTAAAGGGAACCAATTACATACAATAGGACTCGTGGTGGGTATATACATAAGATCTCTGCCTATAAAGGGAAACAATTACATACAATGGGACTCGTGGTGGGTATATACATGAGATCTCTGCCTGTAAAGGGAAACAATTACATACAATGGGACTCGTGGTGGGTATATACATGAGATCTCTGCCTGTAAAGGGAAACAGTTACATACAATGGGACTCGTGATGGGTATATACGTGAGATCTCTTCCTGTAAAGGGAAACAATTACATACAATGGGACTCGTGGTGGGTATATACGTGAGACCTCTGCCTGTAAAGGGAAGCAATTACATACAATGGGACTTGTGGTGGGTATATATATGAAATCTCTGCCTGTCAGGGAAACAATTACATACAATGGGACTCGTGGTGGGTATATACGTGAGACCTCTGCCCTACAGGGGATCAGCCACCTAACAGGCTACCCATAGTCTGGAGACTTGTTATTTCATGTTCATTTGCCGAATCAATGGGGGCGATAACGTCACAAACTGGACAGCTCAGACGTGAATACATTAGAGTACTTAATCCCTCCAGGGAATTGTGAATCATTGTTTTTTTTTCAACGAAGGAGGTGCCTTATTTCAGGAGGATCCTTAAATAAATTTCTACCGCCCTGGAGAAGCAAAAGAGCGCTCAACAAAGAAAACTTCAATAAAGCTTTATTCGTTTAAAAAATGCTACAAACAGTTTTCAATTTGCAGTGGTACTTCAACGGGAAAATTTGCTTTGTTTCCTAAGATAAAGTTAAAAGTACAACAAGATACAAAATGGTATTCTACCAGCTGAAAAAAATATTCTTCCTCCCAGCCGTCGTTGTGCTCGTCACGCAACGCTTCTCATTGCAACAACGCCGGTGTTAAGGGAAGCGTTGCGTGACGAGCCAATCAACGCTTGCGAAGGAAGCTAGACTACTAAAAACCAACGTTGGCTCAGTTTAATGCGACGAGACCAGCAAGAGCGCTTACGATCATCAAGAACACGCTGAAGGAAACGGGGCTGGCAGCGTTACAAGCATCAGTGTCACAGCATCCCACAGCACACTTCTCTTTGCTCTTATCGCAATTCTCCTTAGCTTCCTTACACAATTTCTCATTGGCACAGGAGTTGAAAATTACCGTTTTGTCATCATCCTTGCTCCATAACCTTGCACACCGGTCAAATGCGCTTACACAGTTAGTCAGGAAATCATCTTTATTGGCCTCCAAATTGTCCTTATCGCAGTTCTGACCCTTCACTGTGGAACACACATAGCACTTGATTGCGTAAGCTGGTAACGAAAACGGAACAACATTTAGTACAAGACAGTCCGCTCTCTCTTAAGCGAGCACCTTTGGTGCAGAGAAAAATGGTCGCTTAGAGGTGCAGGACAAGCCAAAAACGGCATTTCTGATTATTAACATTATTACAGTTCAATCCCGCTACAAGGAAGTGCCATGGTACCAAAGAAATTGTTCGTTATACCGGGGTGATTGCGGAAAACGACGGTAGAACTACAAAAATTTTAGAAATCTTCGCCGGTGGCTTTTCCATGAGAAGGTGAGACATAGATGAACGGTCATCTTATGAAAGTTTAGTAAGTGAGTAGTTCATGAAAGGAATTCAAGTTATAACGTGATTGAGAGAAAACTTTCCGTTTTCGACCCGAGTATACAGTCTGTAGTATGAAGGAAATATGCCATACAACTAAAACTCGTTTTGCGTACAAGTTAAAGCAACAGTACCTCCAAAACAAAACCAAAAGCTGTGCATATGAAACTGCGTAGAGAACTGCGTCTTTTCCTAATCGGGACTTCCGGCATGCAATAGAGTGGTTAACCGAAAACGCGCCCAAACATTTAAAATCAACTTTACGGACATATAAGCCTTTTTCTATAAGCGGCACAAACTTACCGACAGAGGCGAATGCCAAGATAATGGTCAAACCCAACAGTGCACGGTGCATTTTTGCTTGTTTTACGGAACGTGGGAAACGTGTGCCTCAGGAGTAACAGCCCAAAATGACAACACCCACTTTGGTGGACTTTGTGTTGGCAATTCCCAGCCAGTTAGATTTCAGTTATTGTCTCAATGGCCAATTATGTTACGTTATCACATTTGCGTGATAACTATGGCAGCAAACTTTGAACCCGACCGCCCTAATCACTGTTTACTCTTGAGCTTTTAACTGCGCTAACCAAAATTAATAGTTGCGGTTACACATCGTCCTTTTACCATGGTAAAAAAGGCTCTTTACCTCGGGAAACTCATAACTCGTGTGTGACCGCCACTTCCCACGGTAAATATACCGCGGTCCATTTCCATGGATACATCAAAAAGAACAAAAGAATCCCCCATGACGTATACCAAGGTAAATAGGTAGGTTTTTCAAGTACCCCAAGATAAGACGACCAATCGCGAGGCAAAACTAAGATAAGAAAATAAAATCAACAGAGGAATTTGTAATTAAATATGATGGCGTGAACCTTTGTTTGTTCAAAGCAGCAAAAACGTTCTCTTTCTTAGAATCGTGGCAGGATGGCGTTCTAATTTGTAAGTATAAAGCTTTTTTTTTTTTTTGCTCATTTGTCGTTTAAACATAACATAAGCCAAAGAAGATCTATAGTACATTTTCTTACATGTGTTTCGATTCCATCCCTAGGCTTAGAGACAACCAAAGCAAAGCATTAGAGGACTGTCGAAACAGTATAAGTAACAGTGGCGAGAGCAAAGGATTGTGGCAAACATTGCAAGTCGCTATCAAGAAATGTATGGCGTAGAGTTGTTTCTTCGTTTTAAAAAAAGTGATTTTGGACAAGGAATGACCTATTTTAGTGGTAATTTTGACATGATTTCCGCATAGGTCCCTACTTCATTATGCATGCTGTAGTTGTACTGTTTTATTCTTCAAAAACAAACATGTTTTCACGTGCTTTATCCTTGACAACTGAGCTACAGCATGCATAATGAAGTAGGGACCTGTGAGGAAATCTTGCCGTAATTTTGTGAGGAGCGGAGGTGACCGATGTTTGAGCGTGGAAATTGTAAATTTTTGTCGGTTTAATGTGATAAAATCTATCGATAAAGACTCTTTCTTGCGTAAGTTTGATGGGTATCTCGAAAACTCAGACCTCGAAAACTCGGAGCAACTTCAGAATACGTCCCGTCCACTTCATTTACATGTGTCGGGGCCTTTTGAAGATTACGAGGTATATCACTATGGACTCTTTTGTTATTCATCAGTATGAGCCCTCAGACTTCAGACCCTAAAAACCCAGACGCTCAGACTGGGTGTCTCGAAAACTCAGACCCTTAAAACTCAGACACTCTAGGTGTCTCGAAAACGCAGACCCTAAGGGTAAAATAAATTTTCACGTCGTTTGCCACGGATTGTTGCAAGCCGTCTTGTTCACTGTTCCGTCGATCGTCGATACATTTAATATGACGTGTCCTGAATATGCAGAGAAAATGAAACGGTACGCGGTGGAAGAAAGCTGCACTGATCACAAAAATAATATACAGCACTCATTTCGATTTTTTTGGCTTGTGTTTTTACTAAGTATAAACCCAATTCAGCCATCGCCATCCGAGCCAAAGACCTGCGTTGCGTGACGGTTTCGCAACCGGATGAAGGCTGTTTTCAATTCTCTGTAAACAAGACGATCTAAGATCGTAAGTCGGGCAACAGGGAGACCTTCGCTATTTTCAGTTCGCAGAACGACCCGTTTCGAAATACACGCTCATTACACACGCCATGTTTTAGAGTGGATCTACCGCGAACGGTGTGTGGGTCTGTATGTTTGAGCGTAGAAAAGGTGACACCATTTGTTTTCGACATATTCGCCATCGACTTCGACATCGTGGAAAGGTTGCGCCCGTATTACGTGTATGCGGTATTCCCCATTGCACGTGACTGCGATTTGCGATGAAACTCGAGGGTAAACCTATAGTCGGTTGCCCGACTAACAAGAATCTCACTGTTATCTGTCCGTAGATGTAATTTCCAATGCACGAGTTCAATTTCCTTCCTATCAATGAACACTTGACCATACTTCATTATATTTTTCGCTGTTTTCAGCAACGATGTTGCAAAAATAGTGAACAAATAACCACGCTTAAAATACACAAAATAACTAACAAAAGAATTGGTTAATTGTCCGAAAATACCAATTTGCTCAAGGTCTCCATACCGAAATGTGGTAGATCGATTACCTTTTTTTACTACTGCCTTCTTGGTAATAAAAGGCAATTTAGAAGCCATCATTATAACTGGAGAGAATTATGAATTATTTATATTTGACTTCCACGTATTGCTTAATGCAAAATTAGAATTTTTCGTGAAAACGCGTTACCAAACTATTTTTGGTGGAAAACAAAGGAAATTTGCCATGTAATAGACCCTTCCACGGTTAATGGTCGCCATATTGACTGGGGGGCAAACAAAACCTGGTTGCTACGCAACGCGCCATATATTTCCTTTCAAAATAAGACGCGGTTCGCTACCCTCAAATAGTTATTCGCTTTTTTTGTGAACAAACGTATGGGAGGCCATATCAGTCAAAAGCGGTATGAGTTCACGATTGGTGATTGAAAACATCGATCGCTATGGTTGAATTCATGATTGGTGACTGAAAATATCGATCGCTATGGGTGAGTTTATCGATTGGTGATTAAAAACATCGATCGCTGTAATTGAGATAATCGATTGGTGATTGAGATTGTCGATCGCTATGGTTGAGATTATCGATTGCTGACTGAGAATAACGGTTGCTATGGTGCAATAATCGATTGAATATCAAGACTGACGATTGCTATGGTCGAAAAAAAGATTGGTGACTTAAAATGACCATTATTCTCAATCAGCAATCGATAATTTCAACCATAGCGATCGACAATCTCAATCACCAATCGATTATCTCAATTACAGCGATCGATGTTTTTAATCACCAATCGATAAACTCACCCATAGCGATCGATATTTTCAGTCACCAATCATGAATTCAACCATAGCGATCGATGTTTTCAATCACCAATCGTGAACTCATACCGCTTTTGACTGATATGGCCTCCCATAACTTAAATAAAAAAAAAAAACACAAATCGGCGCAGCTTGAACCAAGGAGTTTTATTGATTGTTTGCGGAGTCAGATCGTCTGGGTGCGAATAGAGCTCAAAAAGATTTTTTTTTGCATTCTTATGATTTTTACCAACCTAGTGGATTTTTCATCTTCATTTAACTGCCAGGTAAAAAGTTTGTTTTCCGCGTCTTTATTTGTGCTTTTCCCATATTTTACTTGTTTTATAAATGTGCATGTATACCTTGTCTCATGTCCCAGTGCATAAGCCGCCTACTCTATCACTCTCTGCCATCAATCCTCTATAGAACCAGCGCCCTCCTAAAAAGCAAGCCACCGGACCTTCGATCAGTCTAGAAGAACTGGTCAGGAATTGAAATATTTTGTGCCAACCTCTCTTTTCAGTCACCTCCATTGTTTGGAGAAAAAGAACGATTCACATTTCCCTGGTGGGATTTAGTACCATGATTTATTTACATCTAAGCATTTTCATTTGTGACGTTAATGCACATATCATTCTAGGTTTATATGGTAATTTGTACTTTCGTAAATATTCGAGACTCTTTTGACACAACCAAGGGCGAAAACATTCCAGAATCTACGATATTAAAGAACTTCAAAATACGGTAAACCAGGAGCCCAGTACCCGGAGCGTGCAACTGCTATATGTTTATGCAACGGCGTTTTCACAAGTAAGGTTATTTTTAGAGCGGCTTTTCCCACGAAAAAAAGTTGTTTCCGCTGTCTCAGTTATCTCATCGGAGCTACTACTCTCTGTGTAAATACTTTGACTATCGTTCGAAATGCTGTCCGAACACTACGTTGAAGACTCGTGTATGTCGGCTATGATCGTTGTCGCTACAGGCGGTTATCATGCCAAATATCATGCTGAGTAACTTGTGATTGGCTCTCCCAAACTAATTCGCCGGAGAGACGATCTAAAAATAACCTTACTTGTGAAAACGCCGTTTCACAGACCCAGTATGGGAGTTGCATGCTCCGGGTAATGGGCTCCTGGGTAAACCTATTATTATAAGGGGGGTGGTTTTATAGGTGATTGACGCGGTAGGGTGTGATTGCGAAGCCGGCTATTACTGGGACATAACAAGTCTTTATTTCTATGAACCCATAAAATGAGTGAAATATGGTTCTTCCAGTGCCGCCGAAAAGGACAAAGAAAGACGTGGAAACCAAACATTTTGCGCAATGTGGAAGTTAAATGAACTCGAGCCGGAACTGTATTTCATAGAAACAAGAACCAATTATCCAGATAATGGGCTGCTGATGGAAACAATGCAAACAGGTATCAAATATTAACTTTAACTTTGATGCCAAATCAAATAGGTTGTTAAAATAAAGAAGCTTTAAGTCAAAAATACAATTAAAAAAAAACTTTTTTTCAGAACTACGTACATTTAGACAATCTGAGTCCACAAACAAGCAATGAGACTTCTTGGTTCAAACCATTTGCTACCGTATTGATCCGTGCCAATCTTTTGCTCGAACTGTAAAAGTAAATTAATGGCCTTTCATCGAAATTTCACTTTAAACAAACCGTAAATCCTCTATTACTAGAGAGGGTCAGCTTACTAATAAAACTGAATGGTGCAGGATTATAGTGTCACCGCATTCATGAATGATTCAAGAGTTTTCTCATCCTTGTTTGTGCTACAAGAATCAAGAAAGTCCGAAAATACAAACTACCATATAAAACTAAGGGAGAACCGGCCAGCGCGCATCCCATAGTCTGGAGATCTGACTCATTTTTTTATATAATTAAAGTAGGACTATGATGAACTCGTGGATATGTTTACAAAATAGAGAAAAAAGAAATAATTTTAAAATTAACGAAGTGTTTTTTCATAGTTGTGATTGAATGAACTTGAAGATAATTTTAATAATCTATAATCACAACATAAACGTGACCAGGGAGCTGAGTAGCTTTTCGAAATAAACATACAGTGAGTACATGACGCCAATCGTTTGACTACACTAGGCATCAGTTATAAGGCAGGTGGCAAGCATACAGTTGTTAAAAAATTTGATAACTTAACATAAGAATACATGATTAAATGGAGCCAAAACCAAATGTAGTTCTGGTATCCTGCTGCTCACTGTCTGTGTGTTCAAAGTTTCTAACACATGTAGCAGGGTTCTTCTGAATAAGGTCTGACTTTTGTTGCCATGACATTGTCAATTTTATCATCATTATAGTTTTTCTTGCCTACAAGTCTATTCAATGTCTTCAACAGAAATATCCACCTTGATTCTGCAGCTGATAATGAACAAAACCATGTAGGATTGCCCAGCTGATGAATCTAAGGCACCTGAATGGCAGTCCTCGACTTCGCACTATCCATCATTAATATCATCTTTTTTAGAATCAGTAATAACAGCTTCAATTGTTCAGTTTTGTTGGCATGTTCCTCGATAGATTCCTTGGAATATGGTACATCTATTTGTTTACTCCTGGAGTTTAGAAACACTTCGGTCCCAATCATTGTGTTCATTTATAGCTGCGCTATTTACATATTATTCAGCCACTTCTCCTCGACTTATCAGTATATGCTCATTTTAAAAGAGTTCATTGGTTTCAACACTTTCTTGGTCTAACACTTTAAAACTTATAATGGTGCTTGTGACTTAATTTTCTTTTCAATTTGATAAGAATTGCTTATAATTCATTTATAGGTGTAGATAGAGTGTAAACAACCGAATTCACATCAGCTGGTACATTGAACATTGCTACCATTAGAGATAATTCTCCACCTCTATTTAGGCATTCTGGTTTCACAGGAAATCACATTTTGGTAGCCTTAGAACAGACACACATGTGTTGGACAACACTCAGAACAGATTGGCAACTTCCCATTGCTTACATGTAGGTTTGAATGGCAGGTTGGCTAAATCCATTCCATATTTTCTACACTAGTTTTACCAGTTATGCATGCAGCTAGTAAATTTTTGGTGCACTGACTAAGTGTCTTTGTTATCATCACACTTTGTAACTGATGATCTATACCAACTAATCACAGCAAGTCCATAAATATACAGTTTCGCACTTAAAAGGCTGAATCACACTTTCATCATTAATACAGCAACACATCTCTGTTTTTATGCTTATTAACTTCTTGTTTTTACAATGTAAATATGATGAGTCACACAACAGTAAGCAAAACAGGTAAGCCTACTTTTCCAACATGTTTACTTCAACACAATCTAGTTCACTTCAAGGTAAATTCGGAAATCAATAGACAGAAAACTTTTCATTGAAAAGGCTTGTGGTGTATTGTATATAATATAACGCTTAATACATTTTCTACATGACTTACTCTTTTCAAACCCTTTGATGACTTTGTTACATTGTAACCTTCACGGTTCTCCGTCACGGCAGCCGCCTCCATAATTACAAGTAAATGTTGACATACTTCTTGGCCGTCCCAATACTTCTACAACTCCATTCCTGTTAGTACTAACACTTAAATCAGTAGAAAAGTCCTACATGCGATGTTTCTTATCCAGGTTGGCCACAGAAGTTCTTCGGTTTCACAACATGGATTCGTCAATTTATTCTGTTTTAAGTAGTAGTTTCGTTCAATAACGAATACTCATTTAGCTCATATAAGTTCTCATTCAAGTGCTAATTTCGCTCTATGAGTTCTCATCAAAGCTTACTACATTAGCAAGAGATTTTCTCATCTTCAGATCACTTTCGAGCCAACTGAAATTCATATACTGCTTGTAATCTTGGGGGCGGTCGATGGCGGTCGATGTCGGAAAAGCGAATAGTTATCATCTGTTCACGTTTAGCGCCTGGCCGAGTAAAAGGCTCATGAAATTCAGTCTCCAAGTTGGTCATTGTCCTAACTGGAAACATTTAAACTCCTTTTGATTTTAGTAAGACCGCTAATGAGGCCCTGTTAGTGAGGTTCTTTAAGTCGCGCGTCTGAGTTTCAAGCCTTTTCACGTCGCAATTTCGGAAGGTCGAAGGTCGCTGTCGTAATTTCCCGTGAGGGGCTCGTCGTTCGTCGCCATTTCAGCTCCTTTATGTCGCCGTTTTAAGGCCATGTCGCTTGTCGAAATTTACCCCTAACAGGGCCTCGCTAATCGTCCTCTTAAGCTACAAAGTCATTACAAACTCTGGCAACGGTGCGATACACTTTCAGCGTGAACTTTCATCAACAAACTTCGGTGACTTCGGGCACGACAATTGTCTTCTTCATATCGGTGCCCCCGAGTTCTATCCGACTAATTACGAAGTGTGTCGACACTGAAGTGAGTGAGTGAGTGAGTGAGTGAGTGACAATTTGCATATCGGAGTCCCCACAAAAACTTGCAAATACGCTTCGCCTATCCACGAGTTAAAAAAGTATGAGACATTTCGTGATATATATACAAGAGAAGTTATCTAAAAATAAGGCGATACACTCGGTCACGTTACATGGCAATACGTGACAAGCTCAGTGTTAACCAGCTTTGACAGATAAACAAGTAGGCACTGTTCTATAGTGATTAGCGTTAACCGCTGATTTAACATGGTTAGCTTTCATATATTGTTATGGTGACACCATATCAATGTCTCGCCTTTTTTTCATTTTATTATTATTATTATTTATTTATTTATTGACAAACAACCTTTTTTACTGCAAAGATACAACGTACTTAGCCTATTAGAAAAAATACAGATGAATTACGAAGTAAATCGACCGACCTGTTAGTTACATGTTAGTTGTAACTAACTTATTTAATTTTGAAATAACCTTGTTGTATATGTGCCACCAAATGTCTCCCCTTATTTTTAAGTATCCATTTTAGGCACAACAATCAAATGTGGGCAAGGTAACGGCAGCGAGGTACGGAAACGAGTTTACACGATCGCCCCAGTTGAGACATTTAATCGAGTAGGACTGAGCACTAAAATGGGGACTACAAAAAACAAGCATGGCTGCCGAACTTAGAGTTTGTCTGCACCGGTTCAAATATTTGAGAAAGATTCTGAACAGCGTAGTCGCTATTTCTATCTGAAATGCAAACTAACTTACTGAGATGAGAATAGAAAACAACTCATGGTTTCCGTAAGTAGTTATTTACTGTTGTTCTATCGATTATTTCAAATAAACGAACCCCAAGGTAGTGGCATGGACTCGTAAACATACTGTCCAGAATGTTTTCCGATTCAAAGAAGCGACTTTCTGCCAAAAAAAAAATAAACATTTAAGATCATTTGTAGTTACGGTTGTCCTGCTGCACATTTTTTCTAAATATGAGATTGAAGTCTGATGTTGGAGAAAGCAAATGTCAGTGTTACAAAGTGCTGTATCACGCCACGTATAGGTGTTCCAAACTAATGTACAAAGTCTATAACTCTTAATCTCTTGTGGACCTTTATTACCAATTTGCATGCAGCCAAAAGCCCACAACAGATTTTTTCATCTTTAGTCTTTCCAAAAGTAAAGTAAAGTTGCTTGCGTACGTTTGCAATACTGTTTTTTAACATTACCAGCGATAGCCTGGGATTAAGCTTTTCCTATTGCAGGCAAAAGACAAAAATTCGTATTCAAATCTTTCTTTAGCCAACCTCAGTAAACATCCGTACTCTTTCCTTCGCCAGCAAGCCGACTCCTCACAGTGACATGCAGAGGTTCGATAAAGCTTAGAGTAAGGACAGTAGGAGAGATCATTGAATTGGTAGAGTGCCGACGGGAGATGTCCCTTAAACCAGGGAGAGGCTCGATTGTCAAGTGTTCACTTATGTCCAGAAATGCATGCAACGGTGAATACATGTGGCAAATTCGTCAAAATCGCCAACAACTCAAAAGCCCCTGCAAATGATTTGCAGGAGGGACACCTTGGTAGAAGGCGAATGTGCCATTCTAAGAACAAAAAAGTTAATTTGTCTAAAAAGACAATAGAAACCGCTTCTTGAAACCAATGATATTGTGACTGGAATAATTGAAGCCCACCACAAGTTAGGTTCCGTTTAGAAAGAACAGTAGTGAGTGATTTGCTAAGCATCGCGAAAAGATCAGTTACTCGAGAAACAAGTCACATATCCAAGAAAGGCAAAAAACAAACGATTGAGGTCAAACCTTTGAACATTATAGACTTCGATAGGTAGAATATTACACATCAAAGAAACACAAAACAATAGCATGAGCTTTAAAGCCGTTCATAAATAAACCTAATATCACCGTATTCGAAAAAATTAATCTGAAAGCAAACAAACTGTGCCCAAAGTGTTGACACTGAACCTTCAGCTCATTAAACTCAAAGAAAACGAAGAGTATCAAGCCAAGTTAAACGGGAACTGTTCCAAAAATGAATTCGCAAAAGTTTTGCTTTTAGTGACAAAGAGAATTTCTGAGTCGCATATGATTAACATCCGCGAATGAAAAGTGAAAACAACAAGGCGTAATAAGTTTTGAAAAATCGCTCATCGTCTGAATGACGAAATGGAGGAAATGGGATGCGAGGATGAATTCAATAGCGGAGGTGAACGTAATGAAAGCAAAGGCCGGAGCAGAGTGAGAAGATCTGGAGACCCAGGTTCGATTCCTGGCTGAGCCACATTTTCACTTATTCTTTTTGCTGTGCTGATTTCTGTTCCTAAATTAACTTTGTCTGTTTGTATTTCTCAGAAATCCCTTATGAATCGCCATACAAAGTGGGAATAGGGTGGTGAACCTTAATGAATAAGGCAATCGGTCGTGCACACAGTAGAATTCTTCACGAGAAACAGTCGTAAAATCAGTGCATCAGAAAAAACACAAGATGTCCCAAAGATCACATTTCCTACCGAAAAGCTCCATGGGATTCCTAGTGGAATAGAAATGGGGGAAGCGCTTCGGTATAAGACACCCTCCAGTATTTTGATCGTGTGTCCCTCTGGCTGCGGAAAGATTTGTTTTACCTGGATCGTTACTTTTGGATCACTTGGAAGAATTGTTAGTAAGCTTTCCTTGTACGATTCAACATTGCTACGGGGCGTGGCAAGATGGATTCTGAGACATGAAAGACTCGGTGTGGAATTTCACGAAGGGATTCCAGAGTCATACCATCTTAAGGCTGGGTTTCCAAAGGGTGGATTACTCGTGTTATACGATTTGATGGCAGAGGGAGGTGAGTAGAAAGAGTTGTAGGACTTATTCACCAAACACTGTCATCATCAAAATATCACCGTGCTGTACTTGTGCCAGGAAAATACGCTAACAGTATTTCCTAGAACGCCCACTACATCGTAGCCTTCACAAATCCAAGAGATCAATTAGAGATGAAGAATTTACTGCTTCAAGCTTTTCCCACTTGCTGGCAAGACATGATGGATGTGTATCAAAAAGTGACCGAACGACCGTCTGGGTACGCGGTCTGAGATCTACACCGCGCCAGTGATGACAAGAAACGCGTGTTTAGTCATGTCCTGACGCACGAAGGACACCCACCCTGGCATCGAAGAATCAAGAGAGAGGATGTTTGATCATTCACTAAAATAGTATGTTAAATAACAGTTTAATCGACTTGGCTCATTTGAAGCACGCTCTCTTGGGTGAAAGTCGACGAGAATCATGGGTGATCGTTCAACAGGCATTGTTGGCCCCGTGGAAGATAACAATGATGAAAACGTAGAAGAGGAAGATGAGGTGGAAGAAGAGGAGACTGAAGAGGAGCAGGAAAAAGAGGAGGATATTAGTAGAAGCTCTGAAGAGGAAGAAGAAGCGCACGATGATGAACCAGATCCGTGGTTCTGCTACGTCAAAAGGTCGGGGAAGGTCTCAAAGAAACCTACCTGAAAGAATTCTGGCAGTTCCTGGATAAGGGAAAAATCTAAACACTTTGCCGAAAATGCTGCGTTCAATGCCCAATTGCATGTAAGTAGAATAAGGCTACGAAGGACTTACTTAGAGCGTCTAAAATGGACTCACCGTATCAAACATGATGCAATACACCGTAAAGTCATGATGACGCTTCGATGCTTTATTGAGGAAGATGACATGGATTTTGACGAAGAGGCCGAGTCTGCTGTAAGAAAACGAAAATTCTTGTTAAACAGACTAATACATAAGAAGTTACTCCCCGAGGCAAATGACAAAGAGGAAGTAGAAGAAGAGGTTCAAACCAATTAGCCAAGCAACGCTTATAAGAGTGCTGTGTGATTCTAGAATTCAGTCATTATTTGTAAGACGCCACAGAAGGTGTATTGCTCCAATCACTTGTCAGGAAATGACCAGAGGGTTGTCTGTAAAATGACCTACCACAAACATATTATGCAAAGAACAGAGAGCGAATCCTGAGCCAACAAAAAAGATATCGTGCAGAAAACGCTGAGATTCTCAAAACCCAGCGTAAAAGATGGTATGAAATTAACAAGGAACGACTCGCCAGCAGCCAGAGGGCCTATTGTCAACAGAACAAGATGCACATCAGAAATTACCGAAGACAATACTGTAAAACTAACAGGGAACGGATCAACGAATATTGGAGATGTCATTATGTAAAAAATAAGGAACGGATCAGGCAAAGACTTCGGGACCGAAAGCAAAGAAAAACAGTTAAAAATATCGTGAGTTTTGGGGCCTGGGACCATGAGTCTGAAAAACTTGAAAAGAACAAGTATTGTGGGGATAGTTTCTAAAGAAACTGGTGCTGCGTCGGTGGGAAATTGAAACACAAGAAATTGGATAAATCAAACAAGTTGATTAAGTAAGTTATACCACCGTAAGGTGAATGGGAGGTGCTGACGTTTCGAGCGTTAGCCCTTCGTCGGAGCGAATGAGAGGATTGTGGGTTACGTTCAATTTATATAGAGAAGTATGGAGCCATCCTATTGGTGGAACCATAGCATTGTGTGGATGGAAGTGAATAAATTAGATGAATGATTAAATGAATGAGAAACGTGAAAAGAGTCTAGTTCCCAACACCACCGACGGTCAAGACTTTAATATTTAAAGTTCTCCCTACGGAGTTCATGTTATGATTAATCGATAAACGTTGTAAAGTAAGCATTATGACTCTTTGTTTTGTTTATAACAATTTAATGACAAATGGTCCCCCCCCCATTGCCACTCATTGGCTCTTAATCGACCATTATTTAGCCTTTGCGAATACACTTTTATTAATCAAACGTTGTAAGCAAAATCATATTACTTGTGACTACGCTCAGCGTGCGTCGGTTTTGGGTAACATAGTTGTCTCTCCTGTCTTGGTGAACTGATGGAGTTAAGTGAACAAGAGATGTGTGACGCATTGGAGGAAAGTACTCTATTTGATGTAAGTGTTTTATTCTCGTCGAAAACTGCTTTTATAATTCGAGCGGCTGTTTTATTTGAAGTGATTAGTTTTATGTGTTTGTGAGATCTTCACTTTAAGCGCGAAAAGTTTGTTTGAAATGCCTTTGATGTTATTCTCAAGGGTTAAGATACAGTCTAACATGATTTCAGCTTCTAAACATGTGCTCTTTCGGTTTTAATTTATTCCACCTCTCATCTCTGACTAATTATGTTAATTATTCAACGGTCGCTCAAAATGTACTTTGTCTGTTAAGATTCCTTTGAATGATGCTTTTCTCAAGGGAACAGTCGACATCAAGGACTTAAGATTTTATGGCAAACTCATCAGCAATTCATTTCCACTTGAAGTACTTCTATTGTATTTTTTCTCTTTAACTCTTTCTTCTCATGTTGGATGAAGAAATAAGAAAGGAACACGGAATTCTTTTTTCACCAAGAACTAAGGGCTATGATCTATGTAATTGATTTTATTCCCGTCGAGAACTGCTAATAATTTGTGCTGTCAATGTATTAACGTTATGCGCTTTGCGGTGTTTGTAAATTTAGCTAGATCTTTATTTCAAGCACGAAAAGTTTGTTTGAAATTCCTTTGATGTTATTCTCCAGTGCTTAGTTCGGGATTTTATTTCCTCCAATTTCTTCACTCTTTCTCTGGATTTCTCGGCACTGGTAGGCATGACTAAGCTTATCGATAGATGAATTGAATGTCTTTTGAGTACAGTATGGTTCAAAAGGATGCTTAGTAAGTCTTTTAAAATGTTAAAGTAAACAAACTACCGAAATGGGATGGTAGGTACACCTATTCATTAACGCATAAAAAGCGTGCGGTATTCTGAATAGCCATGGGGACATCAAAGCACAAAGCAATTTGATTAAGCGCAAAGCGCTAAGCGCACGACCCAGTTTGTAACACCAGGATTTTTGGAGAATAGGATCTTTGGTTTGGAAGTAAATTTTTGTGACACGTGACGCCTTGACCAGACAAAGACGAATTCTCATAAGTCACAGTTGGTTGCATTTCATTAAAATCCCAGCATGAAAGCGAAGTAAAGCGAGGTCATCGTCATGCCAGCTCTTAAATGGTTCCCGATGAGATCATCGTCACGCCATGCTTTGCACCACCCTTCCTATAGTCAGACCTCAGACTCAAGTCTTTCAGTCTTTACCATTACCGCCTGCAGGAATGAATTCTCTGCGTTTTTGGGGCCGGACGCAGCCGCCATCTTAAAGATTTAATGCGGCTCCTGATTGCCAATATTATACCTCCGACATGTTGAATTTGGAAAACATTAGCATCCAATGTTCTCCGAACAATAGCCTATTGTCTTTCTCGGCTCTTGATTGGTTACTGCCCCTATAAGCGCCCTATACTACTATAAAGGTCCTTGCACATTTGATTCGGAAAATCATTAGCATGAGATCATAAGTTCCTAGACTGTAGGCAGCCTTCTAGACGGCTTGGGTATTGGTTTATATGGTAATAGGTGTTTTCGTAATTTTGAAATTCGAGATTCTTGTAGTATAAGGGGACTTAGGGAACTCGGATGAGAGGAGTTATAGCACGAAGTGTGAGGGCGATGGAAGCAGAAGGCCTGTAATGATGCTATAGTATAAAAACACTTGTTGCCTGCTTGGCGTCTGTTTCATTTCTTGCATTTAAAACCATTTGGATGCATTCCATAGGGTCGTATTTTGAATTCGAAAGTCGGAATTTTGCCATCACATTAATGTGTTAGTGGTTTAAAATAAAGCCCTTGAAAGGGGCAGCCAAAACAACACTAGGAGTGTTTCTCAGAAACACTGGAAACCAACCGTCAATGCATGTTTCAATTTCGTTATAATCACTTTTCCCCCGCGAATTAAAAGCAACCGTTTGCTGGAAATTAAACATTGGTCGCCGTTTCTTGACAACTATTTCACCATTTTGCCGTTGGAGACGGTCGCACATATTTGTGTAATGGAGGAAGGGGGAGGGTGTGAGATTTCCTAGACCATTTACAATAGAGGGCCACAGCTCATTGGCCAAAACTCGTTCCTTTCTCAGTTTAGTAGCCCTTTATCTCATCCCCTTCCCCCGCTTAATAATGACCGGTCCCTAAGTACATGTAGTTTACTTAACGATTTCTAGCCTGTGGGTGGTTAGATTTCGTTTGGGTCTTCATCTTCAAGGATTGTTCTGATTCATTGATCCGTACTGAAAACGTGGTGCCAAAATGAACAAGAGACAAACTTGTTGTTGACAAGCATTTTAGATAGATACGGGCAAATCTCGTTCATTTCTGCCGCAGATTTTCGTTGCTGTTATTGGCCCGTTTGAAGTTTAAGGTATGCTGCTCATTATTGGCTTTCGAAGAGTCGAAATAAAAATGGCTTTCAGATAGATCTTTGTTTGCGTGAAGCCTCAGGTTCTTAGTACTTTCCCTTTAGAAAACTAGAACACGATATTGGACCATATTTATCGAGGATGATTGTCTGTTCACGGGTCATGAAAACCTAAGTGTCTCAATGGCTCTATTCAAATGCAGATATATGTAGAAGCTGACATACGAAACTGACACTTAAACGTTTAACTCATAGAAAAAAAGAAACTTGATAGATTGACAGTGATGTGCATGGTTTCGTTCTAACTACCCTGTCATGGCTATGACGCAAATGAGGTAACCTGATACGGCATTGAAACAATAACCGGAATCTAATTGGCTGCGAATTGCCAACATAACCCTCGTCATAGTGGCTGTTGTCATCGTGGGCTGTTACTCCTGAGTCAAACGTCTTCCTTCGCTCAAAGAACCAAAAAAATGCACTATCTACTGTTGGGCTTGAACATTCTCTTAGCACTCGCCTCTGCCGGTAAGTTTGTGCTGCTTCTAAAAACAGGCTTATTTGCCCGTTAAGAGGATTTTGAATGTTTGGGCGCGTTTTCTGTTAACCAGACTGTTGCATGCATGGAAGTTCCAGTTGGGTAAAGAAGTAGTTGTCTACGCGGCCTTGTGTGCGCAGCTTTTGTTTTTTACATGTTCTGTAGCTTGTAGTTGTGCTCCAAATGATTTTTTCGCCTATATGACGTGCTTGACATATTAATATCCTCTACTATGACTACTCGCGTTGAAAACGGAAAATTTGATCTCACTTTGTAACTTTAATCTCTTTAATGAACTACTCACTTACTGAACTTTCTTTGGATGATTTTTCGTCTATGTTTCACCTTCTCATGGAAAAACCACTGAACATTTGTGAAAGATCTGTAGTTCGACCGTGGTTGTCCACAATGATCAAAGAGATCAAGTGGAGGAAGACATAAATGTTTGGTCTCCAACTGTGTAACACCCACTCCAGCTTTCTAAGTAAAAACATGGGATAAGGGATACAATTCCCGATTGAACTGATGTTTCGAAGTGTTGACTTAATTATAGGGAGCAAAACCATTCAGTAGGAATAACGAGAACAGGAAGAGCTTATCCGAGTGACGAAAGCTTGGTTGGTATAAGATCCACCTAATTTCCTTCATTTGCCATTATTCATGGGGCTTTCCTTTTCTTAATTTACTAAAACCTTTATTTACCTTTACCCCACCACGATGACCAGGACTTATTTCTCTTTTGCCACTCTTGTCAACGTTACCGATACAGTGATCTTTTCTTCCTAGAAAATGCTGAGCACGTAATAGCAAATTACGATGATAGAATTGCGGTTGCACGGAGTAATCCAGTGCCTGCAAGACAATTTGAAGTCTTTTTAGAATCCGTTCAATGTGCATTAAAGTGAATGACAGCACAGTCAAATTGAATACAGTATTTGAATATCGCGCTTGAAGTTCAAACACATAACACCCATTCTCAGCTAACAGGGACCATCACCAGTTCAAAAAGTCGAAAAAAAAAAAGTATTGCCGATTATCCTGTCAGTAAATGTTTCTTATAGTTTAATAATCAGCCTTTTATTTTCTAAATTTGGACAAGAATCGACTTGTTGGTTTGTGAGTTATAGCAGAAAAATGGTTAGCCCCTCCATTGCCAAAAAAATATTTATTTTCTTCACTTATTGCAAAAAAAAACGAACAAAGAGAAAGGACAGGTTTCTTTCATGCAAACCATCGTTTTCGTTTCGAAAGAGAAAGGTACAGGAAAAGTCATCCTACTTTAATTCCTGATGATAACATAAATTTATCTGAAAAATTCGTCATTCAAAAAATCGCGAATGATTTCGTATTTACGCCAATATAAAATACAATGTTTTGTTTTATTTGCTATTTCTTATTTTCTAGCAATAGCAGTTTCAAAAATATTTCAATCTAAACATCAGAAGTTAAAGTTTTTTGATAGGTGGTTTGTTGTTAATGCTTTCAGCTTTAGTATTTTCCAAATGGATTGTTAAGCATGGTAACGTAATTTACAAATTCGTCCTGATAACAACAACGTCATTGTATTTCACTTTTTTTCAAAATCTAAAAACTTAAAACGTTATAGGATAACTGCTTTGGCCCTTTTCATGCTCATAGGCCTTCACTTGCTCTTTCTTCGACTCGTAAAGTGCCAGGAGGCGTGTTCTCTCCTGTATGGTACAAGGCTTGCTTGTAGACCGCATTAAATTGTTTCTCGCCAGTTTAGTCGCGCCGGCCATTGCCTTGATTAGCCTGTATTTCCCAACAATTCGCCCACAGATTATATTATGAATGAATTACTTGCTTGGCGGCAGTTGTTTTGTTTTCCTGAGCGGACTCACGACTTTCATCCATCTGAATACTCGTTACTAAAAAGGAGCCTCGTTAGCTTTCTTTGGGTTGAGACCTGCTTCTCGAAGCTGTTTATTCGTTCTGCTTTTGGGTGTCATGTCGTCAGCATTTTTGGTGCGTTTGGCACTGGTACCCTTAACAAGCCGCTCGTATCGCTTGCTTACTCTTTTATTTGCTCGTTCATTCAACGTTTCACTCAGTGTTAATAAATCTTAGCCACGTACTTTTTTCCAACTTATTTACTACATTAAATTCATGATCCTAAAAGCCACAGAAGGGCCAAATCGATAATAGAAATCAGATAACACATCGCTTTTTATTTTTCAATCCAAAAGTTGATAAAGATTCGTCGGCTTGGAGACCCATTATCACAATGTCAATGTTAGTGTACTATGTAAATTACGTTACTTATGAGAAACAAACGATGAAATACATTATACTTTTCTTTTCCAACTTCTTAGCACCTCAAGGGTGAACATACAAGGAGTAGCAGGATTTGTAACTCGGGTTTGTTCCAAATACATTCAAGACATTCACTAAATCGGAAGCACCTTTTTTGTTGTTGACAGGCTCTCTTCACATATCGGACTCAGCACTGAGAAAAGAACGAAAAGGCCATTCTGATGGCGTAATCACATGTAATTTCACTGTAACCTTTGTACTCTACGCTATTCAGTCATGAAATTGCCTCGTGATGGCATCAAAAGTCGAGTTTTTGACTTACCGGTAAATTACGTTACGGTAACGTAATTTACAGTGTCCTTTCAATCTACTCTCATGACTATAAAATTTGGCTTATGGTACGTTACTTTTGCAATTCTATGAGTACGTTACTGTCAAATTTCTGTGAAACAACAATTGCCGACATGCCCTTTTTGCATATTAAGTACTGGCCGCTTGAGTACGGTAACCTAATTTACAAAACCAAGCGAAATATTCCAATTGATACCACTAATTTTAACTTTTTTTCCTGGTTAATGGGACAGTACATTTATCAAGTCTGTCAGACTATAGTACAGTTACTTAGAATTGAAAACATATAGAAATCATTGCGCCTAGCCGTATTAGCCCGTTAGAAACTTGGCCTAAGCACGTAACGTAATTTACCTGAAATCATGCGACAGCAATCCTTGGTAAAATTCTAAAACGGTAGAGTTACCTCACAGGGCTTTATTTGATAAATTACGAAACGTTTGTATGGGGTCGTAAGAAAAACACCATTTTCCGTAATATTATGCTTACTTTTAATGCTAAAAAATACATTTAAAGTTTATTTTTTAATCGTGCGACAGCCTATTTTTCAATACCTCCCAATACATAAAAATTCCGGTTAGTTAATGCCCTAAAATTTTATCACATTTCTCCATATATCCAGATAATGCAAAAACCATATCGTTGGATGTTATGCAGCCCAACGTGTGCGGCAAAAAAAAAATTGGAAACTCCACGACATCAATGGTCCCTGTTAGCTGAGTCACGCATCAGTGAGCAAATATTATGCAGAAATGAAGAACTGAAAGAACTGAAACATGAAGAACTGAAACTCAAAGTGTAAAACCACAATTAACAATTCTGAGCTTCGAAAATATCCCCCGTTCCCTGAAATATAACTGTTTCTGTTCTCTTGTTCTATAAACCCACTGGGAGGGTCTCAATTTCCCTCTGCATACACTATGCAGTAACCTGTAACGCTACCGTTAATTCTAGTTTAAACACATAACAGTCATAATAGAGTGAACTGAAACTGAAAGTTTAAAACCGCAATTAACAATTCTGAGCTTCGAAAATATCCCCCTTTCCCTCGAACATAACTGTTTCTTCTCTCTTGTTCCATAAGATCATTGGTAGGGGCTCAATTCTTCTCTGCATACACTATGCTGCAGTATTTCAAACAAACTATTGATGGAGTAACTTTAGACGGCAAGCATGCGTGACAACCAGTTTTTTAAGATAAAAATGAAGCCTTCTTTTTTATTTGCTTGTTTTTTTTATTTGGAGCTTTGTATACTCTATACCACTTAGTCGTAGGTTGTGTAGCCCGCCTATCCTAACTGCGAGCTACAATGGTCTCTCTATTTGAACTATTAAAAAAATAAAAGGTGAGTGTGTTTGTATTAAACGCAGTCTGGTCCCGTGATTACCTTCTTATATCAACCAATACTCAGCCCATAGTTTTTGCTGACGACACAAATATTTTTCATTCTCACTCTGACCTCAATAATATTCCTGGTTATAGATTTATTCATAAACATCGAACTAACACATCTGGCGGAGGTGTTGGTCTCTATTTAGCCGATAGCTTCGAATTTAAATGGAGTTCAGATATTTCTTCTTCCAGTGATGAGATCGCAGAGTCAGTGTTTGTGGAAGTGAATGGACAAAAAGAAAGGAACTAAAATTGTAGGTGTTATTCATAGGCCGCCCAAACAAGGTTTACAAGAATTCATTAATGACGTAAAGAGAATTTTAAATGTTTGGGCGCGTTTTCGGTTAACCAGACTGTTGCATGCATGGAAATTCCAGTTGGGAAAAGAAGTAGTTGTCTACGCGGCTTTGTGTGCGCAGCTTTCGTTTTTTTGATGTACTGCAGCTTGTAGTTGTGCTCCAAATGATTTTCGCCTATATGACGTGCTTAGCATATTAATATCCTCTACTATGACAACTCGCGTTGAAAACGTAAAATTTGATCTCACTTTATAACTTTAATCTTTTTGCTGACGACAAAAGTATTTTTTATTCTCACTCTGACCTCACTGAGTTGCAATCTGTTTTAAATAATGAATTGCCTAAATATGACGTGTGGTTGAAAAGTAATAAGCTCTCCGTCAATGTAATGAAAAATAAAACTTATGTCATCTTTAAATCAAGACAAAAAAAACTCAAGTGTAATCTCTGTGTCTCTTTTCTTTTTCGGAAATTAATCTCTGGAACACACTAACATAACCACATTTCTAGGAATATACGTGGACGAGCACCTTCTTGGAAACACCACATTAGCTATGTAATGTCTCTAAACAGATCTCTGAGTCAGTTGGTATAGTATTCAGGGCCCGATTCTACCTTCAAATTATCTCTGTACAACGTGTTAATTTATCCCTGTATCACTTATTGTAACTCTTCTTGGTCGTCCACGTATGTGTCCAACTTAAATAGGATTTTCATACTGCAAAAGCGTGCTGTGCGAGCCATATCCATTTCCGATTATCGAGCACATTTTGCTCCATTGTTTGCTAAATTGGGTATCATTCATGTTTTCAAGTGAACTCATTTCAAATAGCCAAAGTCTATGTTTTATTATCACAATCAATTGCTGCCTCCAATGTTTCTCAACTTGTTTGAGACCAGTAGTGAAATTCATAGTATGGCACCAAAACTGCTGGACATTACCACCCTCATTTCTGTCGTACAGACATTAAGCAATTTAAAATTTTCGTTCAAGGTCCGTATGATTTAGAATTCTCTCCCTGCTTCAATTACCTGTTCAGCAAGTTTTCTTACCTTCAAGAAAAAATGTTAGAACTTTTATTTAAACAATCCTTAATCTGTTATGCCGCACTCACACAGCACCAAATTATACTTTCATGTTATCCTTCGAGGTAGCCTCTCTTATAAGCCTTGTGGTTTCCCGAGGTCTCCTCGCCACTACCTTAGGTGTATTAAACGTATATACTATGGAAATGGAAAATAAAAATAAATAAATAAGCAAATTATCGCAAACCCGTTTTACAGCGGACAGCTGTCAAATTTAGCTTTCTTCCCAAATAAAACTTTTTCTTACAGTTCCTTTTTAACCATAAAACGATATGTAATTTATTCCTCGCGAAGCGAGATTACTAATCGTGTCGCTTTCGGTCAGACCACGTGGCTCGCAAGCCCGAGTAAATCGAGCCGAGAGTTTTTATATATATATATAAATGCTGTGCTGACCAAGAAAAAGACTTGTGAGGTAGCGGTTCATTTCAACAGAACACCGCACGACTTAAACGATTTTTCTTTCCAGTGTATTGATCAAGTGCAGATAAATGCTAACAATGCAAGTAACATCGAAAAGCTTTTAATCACTAAAGAAGCATATTGGAGCGCACAGTTGTTCTCTCTGGCACCTTTTGGCTTGAATAAACGTCAGGAATTCCACTCGAAAAAAAGAATAAACTACAACTAGCGTAAAAATAACTTGCTAATTTGGCGGTTATCTTAGTTCAGGTGTTCAAAGGCCCTGACCTTGGATCTTGTTAGCTTTGTTAGTGCAAGGTTTTCTCAGGGGCCCCCATCGGGGAATTTATTACATTATTGTTGTTTAAGGGCCCTGTTCAGGGCGCCTGTTGTGCCTTGCCGCGGCATAGCTTCAAGGGCTTTGTTTGGGGTTTTTATTACAAGCTTTTCCTAGGATGGCCTTTTATGAATACTGTGAATATTTTACATGCGGGTCCCTTCACACTTTTGGCTGACTTGACGAATCATGTTATAGTTTTTTAACATTAATCTTTTTGTTTTATATCCGATTATTTATTCATATTTGGTTTGCGTTTCTTGAGTTTTGTATCGCATTGTCATAGTTTCTCGCTTAGTAATCACCGATTGTTTATCATTGGTTAATTTTTTCATTTTCATGTGTTACCACGCCCTGTTATGTAATCATCTTTGTTATATTATGTCATCTTTTATACTGTAAACCTATTTAAGGACATTGTAATTTCTTATTCACTTGCACTGCAACTGATGAAGGTCATTGACCGAAACGTCTATTTTTATTAAATTTTTAAACTTTTTTTAGATTTTTTACTGTATATATATATATTTTTTTTTTTCGCTCGAAGTTGTCCGTCCTCGTGTTCCACAATTGCCTATATATATATATATATATATATATATTTTAAAGGTGTCCGTTCGCAGGCCAGGTTACCTGGCAACAGTACTCCATGTGAAATTCCGTCATTACGAATTCCTTGAACGATGTTTTGAAAATAATGTGAATTTTGTGGCAACCGATTTCACTCGTCTTGGAAGTACATCCCAGCAAGAAGATCTCCGACATATACAAGAAAGAATGGTGAGAGATCGTCGTCGAGTAAGTTTGAATGCCGCAAAAAATCGGCACACGGGAAGCGGCGACTCAAAGCAGAGATTGAGAAACGACGGTTGGGACGATAACAAGAGACATCGCAGCTAAGACAACAACTGCTCGCTCAAAAAAAGCAAAGGAATCAGCAAAGAAAAGGACCAGGAATACCATCAAGTTACCATCAAGTCAGATTGGAAATTGAATTTGTTATCGATAGAAACAAAGACTCGTTTTAGGTATCCAGGACATGAGCAAACGATTACATAACGAAACTGGCGAACAAAATTTAGCAAAATGACTTAGAACGGAAACCGAGTAGGAACGACTTCCAGCATGCAGACAGAATCAGAAGACGAACGACAAAACAGATTACCATATCGTCGTGAAAAAAGTGCCAGGATAGGGGAAACAGAAACCAACCGCAAAGAAATGAAAGATGACAGTCACGTAGTATTGATACTGCAATGAGAATGCAAGTAGGTATTTTTCGTAGTGAAACGATTGCCTTCCATTTGAAAGAAATTCGCAATACAGAGGTTGCAGTTGTGATAGCAATTATTTATAATTATGTGATCTGATATCATTGCAACAGTGAAAATATATTGTAGATTTGTTTGATGTAGTAAGTTATGTTCAGCATTTTCAACAGAAAAGATACCAAACAATAAGTTACTGGTTCTGCAATATTATCAGTGATCAATGCAATTATTTGTAAATAAAGGAGATGTTGTTACTGACTTCTGAGTAGTATTTCTCTTTGCTATATTTCTTTCCTACATAATATTATATGTATTAAGTAATTACAGGGTTTCGTGGGGACAAACAAGTTCCATAGCCATTTCAAAATGGGTTTTTACCTTTGAGTTCCAAGTATCCCTGGGAGTTACTCTCTTAGCCCCCACCCTTTTCCCACAAATCAAAAGTTAATTTAAGCCCTTCATTGCAAAATTAGGCGTAACATCTTAACCTTTTTCCTTAATGTTGTTTAAATCATTTTTATGATGTCAAATACAAATATTTAATGACAACAACAATACACAGTTGACCTTTTTCATTAGAAAAACTCTACAAGGGAGAAACTAAAGTTTGTAATGCTAAAATGTTTAGTGATCTTTCTTATATATTCATTGCAAGGGTGCTGTATGTAATAACAAGTCCTTGAAGTTTCCTAAATGGCCTATACATTCAATCAATGGTATTCTGTTACGGTAGACCACTACAGTGACTGGTTTGAGGTCGATCTGTTGAATGACGATATCACTGCTGCCAATGTTATCTCAGTCACAAAGGCACACTTTGCCCGTTATGGTATACCAGATATATTTTTGTCCGACAATGGACCTCAGTATACCTCTCAGGAATTTTCGAATTTTGCCAAGACCTATGGTTTCAAGTTGATTACCCGGTCACCGTATTATGCTAGAGCTACCGGTAAAGCTGAAGCTGCCGTTAAGGAGGCCAAAAAGATGTTAAAAAGGTCAGACCTCTGCATTGGTCTCTTAGACCATAGGAACACCCCGCCTCAGGGTATGTCTTACTCCCCGGCACAAAGGTTTCTCTGCCGACGAACAAAGTCTAACTTACCAACATCTGAATCTTTGTTGGGCCAATCTGTGCCACCTGTAAACGTAGTCCGTGACGAGCATCTGGGTAGGCGAGCTAAAGCCAAAGCTCATTATGACAAGACTGCCAGCAGAGACTTACCCCCTCTTACGCCTGGACAGTATGTGTACACCAGGCCAAATGACCATCACCTTGGTGAACAGTGGGGTCACGGCGAAGTCTTGGGCGAAGTAACACCACGCTCGTACGTGATAAAAACGCAAGACGGGCTGGTTAGACGGAATAGGATCCACTTAAGACCTAATGAGCGTCAGGTCCCGTGTGACCCACAACCCTTGCCAGAACAACCATTAATAGATAGTGGTGTGGATGTTGGAAATTCTGCGGAAACCATAGTGCCTAACCCCACTTCCAAGTCCACGAATGAGAATTCACTTCCACCAGTGCAAACCTCGCGTTATGGCCGGCCGATTAGACCACCAAAGAGACTGGACCTTTGAAACTGGAGACTATAGTGCAGTATGGTACTCGATGTTGGCTATTATCTGACATTGCCTGTTCACATTTGTTAGTGTTAATGACTTATTATGATTTTTTTTTTGTATTATTATTATTTTTCGAAACATATTAACATATTAATAGTTTTCTTTGAAAGGGAGGATGTTGATAGGAGACAATTCTGTCATTGTATCATAAGGGTCAGCGGTGTTCCGCGTGGGCTGTATTGTCTTTGTAAACGAAGATGGCTACATGTGCTCTGAGAATAAAGTGTTGTGTTCTCGAAAGCGGTTGTCCCTTTGATGGAAGCTTTCTCAACCGGTCAACATAATGATATTTATATATTAAATAAAGTCAACAAACTTAAATTGTAACCAATGCATGTATTCGTAATTGCAACCTACATTGCTGATTTGTTACTCTTGCCATCTACACCACCAAGATCTCGAATGGGAGACTCACTCAAGTTCAGAAGTGCTGGGCAAACTTATAGTAGCTAGAGACTCGACAACAGTTGAAGACGAGGGATGACCCAAAGGTTTAACTGGGGTGGAGGTCAGTGGCCCTTTAGTGAAAACCATCATTCAAACGGAAAAAATACTAATCGCCATGAAACATTAATTAACATTGAAACAAAAGCATCCTCGCACCTTCACTTGCGTCTTTTGGCAGCCTTCGTGCACGTGTCGTAAACGCGCGAGACCTTGCCGTAGTACTATCCTGAATTTCCCTTCACAAATACAAACAAGGTACGAACATAAACGATTCATTGACAAATAACTTTTTAACGGTTAACTCATCAGGCAAAGAAATCCAAAACTTACCTTCTCCGATTCCGATATTCAAGAGATAACAAATGTGCCGCGAAATCGCTGTCACTACAACCCCCATATCTTGCCTCCAACTTCGCACCAAACCACGACTGAAATAAATTATTTTCGAAGAAAATACGTTGACGATTTTTAAACCACTCCCTTTTGTACCGCTTCAGGTCAGAAATCCTTCTCTTGCGACCAGAGTTCCTTCGTTTATCTCCGTGGCCACCACCGCCGCTAGCATCCGCCATCTTGTTTTAGCCGAGTCAATCTTGAAAAATTCTGCAGAATTTTTCAAGTTTTAATCTTCGGCCTGCACATGCGCAGTTCATGAGATTTACCCTTTAAGCTTCAGATCTTGTTTACGGAAACAACATTGTTTCTGAATCAACACAGTTTTAGCAATATTCTTGACTTTTGTGATAGGAAAAACGTTCAAGGGGAGCAGTTAATAGGAATGGTCTCGTGAAAGAGTTCAAGGTAGTTGTAGGATGATAGCGGAGACAGTAAAGGTTAATTAACTACTCAGTTTTAGACACTATGCAGAATAAACTGAATTGTGCAACTTTACAACTTACGTCAATACTGAAACTACCAAAACTAAAAATGCAATACGTTAATAAAGCCTACATTGCAATTAAAAAAAAATAAGTTTAAATGCACATGATCATGCATGATTACCGTGACACACAGCCAAAGAGCAACTAAAATAAAAGTGTTCGAAGATCATGAGACACAAACGTTTTCGCCAGGATGGTAGTAATTTTACAGTTCTTCTGATTCTTGTGCGCAGAGGAATTAGAAAAATAGGGTTTCAAGATCCTAACAGGGAAAGAAATTTACTTCTAAATGAATGTATATAATATGAAAATTTCATATTTGTGCACTTGATCATGATTTACTCGTTTAACTCAATTCTGTAATTTGCACAACAGGTATCGTTTGGGGGTAGTTATATTAATTTGTATCATGGTCTGGGGGGGTACTCCCAGAAAACATTGGGTAGGGGTGTGCGGCCTGCTTCTCAAAACCCTTACCCTATTAAGGGTTTTCAACAGGAGAATATTCTGAAAGCGCTCCATGTCTGAATTTAAAACTAGCTCAAGCCCCCTAAATTTGACCGGAAAATTCTTCGTAGTAGCCGGAGAATTCTCCTATCTCCGAACACCCTGCCTATTAATGAACAAAATCTGCCACTTTTCTTATCCTATTTATGACCTGACCAAAAATTTGATACCCAATTTATGACATGATCGATAAAGAGCCTTTGTTGCTGGTCTTATCTAGCTTGCGTAGCAGGCGTTTAAAGGGGAAAAGAAGGCAAAGCACAGATGGAACGAGGGGGGACATGATGAAAAAGTAGCTTATTCTAAAAATACACGAATTCAAGACCAGAGTGCAAAGATCGACACCCAATCTATTATCAAAATGGCGGCAAAATGGCTAAAATCGATACTCCATTTATGACCGAAACGGCTGAAAAACCGTACCCTTTGGGGCGTCACATACCTAGCTATATAGCGCATAAAACGGAGTAACCCCCAGGTATCATGTTTCCTTGCAGCTTATGCTATCAAGTGTTACCAATGCGGAGTATCCGCTCCCAGTACTGAAGATGACTGCAAAAAGAGCAAGCTGCAGGGTGACGAGGACAAGTACCTCATTGACTGCAGCTCTCTTGGTTATGATCAGTGCATCAGGATTTGGCAGAAGAAAGATGCCGAAACACGTGTGCTGAACAGTTGCGCCAATGAAGTGCTCTGTACAGCTTCGAAAAATGCCTGTGACAACGTAGAGGGGGTAGAATGTGCTGTTGGTTGCTGTAACGAAGATAAATGCAACAGTGCCACTCATATTACCATCAATGCCTTGGTGATGATCACTTGCTTGATTGGCCTAGCTTTCCTTAAGTGAACTCAGACGTAGTTCATGGCCACCGTCTTTTCTGTATTAGAATATTTACCACCAGACCGTGGAAATTAGGCGTTTTCAATTTATAGTCGTAAAGCACATATATTAACACAATGAGTGCACCGTATTAAATCTTTCAAATTTCGAACGCGAAATAAATAGCTGTTGTCAGCACCAATTTGCGCGGTCAAACGCGTGTGATCTCGTCGCGGCTTTGTTTAGTGTGACTTCTGATTGGATAAGAAAGGAGGGTGAGATTTTTTGGCCAATCGCTTATCGTAGCAATGCAAAATGAAAGCAATCGCATAAATAGTCACTTGACTATTGGGCTTCTTAGGGGAAAAATATCGAACATGAATAGATCAATGTTTTGTTCAATCACGTTATTGTTATGCCTTATAATACAACTTGTAAAATAAAATAAATCAATTTCGTCTGGGATACATCGATTTTGGATGTCATAAATGGATATTGTGGGGCATACATCGCTTTCCTGAATCATTAGGCGTATGCCACTAAAAGATGCTCGATAAAACTAAAAGATGAGGAAACGGAAATAGAAGTTGGAAGCCAATTTCGTGCAACTTGCATTGTGCTTTTTAAAAGTGTGTTCGCTAATCTTCCTCTATTTCCGCCATATTGAAAGTGTTAGTTCCCAGCCCGTCCTCTTTTAGCTGACTTTCGGTCACTTCTATTTCCGCTTCCTCGTGTTTTAGTTATATCGAGTCATCTAATGCTGCGTTCACACTAGTGCCCGGGCACCGGCACAAAATGGTGCTGTGTTCAGACACTGGGAAAAACGTGTGCACACAACTGACTCAGTGCTCACTCGGTGTCCGAGTACAAGATCTAGACCTTGTACTCGGACACGGGCACCGTGCCCGAATTCTAGCGTGGGTACTTGAAAAAAGGTGTGTTCACATGAGTGCCCATCAAGAATCGTTCTCGGGCACCAAGTGTGGACGCAGCCTAAGCTCGTCTGAATGTGAACAGGTCACGCATGAATGTAAATGTTTTTCTAAAAGGCTCGATATTTTCGAAATGTACGTTAAATTTGGCGCGTTTTAATACCAAATTTGTCGGGATTTGAAACATTTTGCTGTCGACCTTGTGGCGGGGAAGATTGTGAAGTTTGCATGACTTAATAGCTCTCGTTGCATCCCGTGCTTGCATAGTCTGTGTCGCGGTTGCTGCAGCTGGTAATGAGCATACGAATGAAGAAGAATTCTTTGGTGGTACCCGTGGAGATAAACTCCAGTGTTCATTGTCTTCGTTCCGTACATCTGGGTCTTCACCGAGGCTAGACCACAGGGACGTTTTATATCTCTGTAAAGCTGGCCATGGAAAGTGTTTATTCTGTCTTCTAAAGAGTCTACATCGGGAATATGCACCTTTTCGAGCTGCTTACACGGAAACTTGTTCCTTTCCTACTCGTAATCACCCACTTACCTGTGTTGTGACCATAGCTTTTAAAGAGATAATTTTAACTTTTTTCTTTTCTTTATCAACCTCCGCAATTTCGACCTCATACAATTTAAATTTTTCTCCTTTATGTATTTTTGTTAGCCTCAGAAGACGGTTGGCGCTCATGGATAAGCTTTTTAGGTACGCGAGACTGACGTTGCACTACATTTCCTATTTTAAATCAAGTTGAACGGTCGGTTCGGTCATGGCCATTAAGTAATTTAGCTAACTACTTCATGTATGATCACTAGAAAACAAATGTTCAACTTTGTATGGAAAGACTTTGCTATGCAAAACATTGATGTTCGATATTTTGTTCGCAAAAAAGCCCCATAGTCGACCGTGACTTGGAAACCAATCTGTGTGCCCTTGTTATTAATACTGAACCAACCCGTATTTGAATTCAACTTAAATAAAAAAAACCCCACAAATCGGCGCAGCTTCAACCAAGGAGTCAGATCGTCTGGGTGTGCATAGAGCTCAAAAAAGATTTTTTTTTTTGCATTCTTGACTGATGTTGATTTTTACCAACCTAGTGGATTTTTCATCTTCATTTAACTGCCAGGTAAAAAGTTTGTTTTCCGGTTCTTTATTTGTGCTTTTCCCATATTTTACTCGTTTTATAAATGTGCATGTAAACCTTGTCTCATGTCCCAGTGCATACGCCGCCTATTCTATCACTCTGCGCCATCAATCCTCTAGAGAACCAGCGCCCTCCTAAAAAGTAAGCCACCGGACCTTCGATCAGTCTAGAAGAACTGGTCAGGAATTGAAATATTTTGTGCCAACCTCTCTTTTAGTCAACCCCATTGTTTGAAGAAAAAGAACGATTCACATTTCCCTGGTGGGATTTAGTATCATGATTTATTTACATCTAAGCATTTTAATTTGTGACGTTAATGCACATATCATTTGATTTGGGAAATGATGAACATAAAAAAAAATTGTTCGAAGATCGTGGGTAGCCTGTTGGCCATCTGCCCTCTGGGTTTATCACAGGCGGCCCAAGCTCATTTCATGAACGCGGACGTGACTCTTGCTTGCGAGCGGTGTTGTGTTACAAACGGTTATTTTCAAAGGTTTGTATGGGATGTAAACGGTTTTTCTTAAAAGAGAGAAAAAATGTAATTTTTTATGATAAAATCAAGTTACCTTATTGCTTTATTGTATTGTGTAGTATCAAGGTATATTTTTATGTAAGTGCCCTTATAGCACGTATCTCTTTTCCCTTGTTTTGATTTGTTTTAACTTTAAAGTCACACTAGATGGCTCGTCAGGCGCTCTTAAGTTGTATCACGTTTCCATACAGAACACATGTTGCGTTAGGCATCTATTGTGTAATTTAACATAATTTTAGAAAAATGCCCTTTGATCAGTTTTGCAAGCACTCGCGCTCGGAAGGAAAGAAATTACACTTCAATTGTCTGTTAGTCATAACGAAAGAAGGAAAGGTTCGCCAGATCCGGCAATAATGTAAATCTGATTTACCTGGAATATCTCTCAGCTATTTGCTTGCCCCTAATTTCGTAAATCAATTGTTTTAGTTTCACGATATGATACAATAATAAAGAAGGCGTTTCTAAAGACGTTTGGAGCGATATACGTTGTGTTTATCCGTGGATTTTTGTGCGGTCCAGCTAGCGGTGGACAAGCGCCGCTATATTTTACAAGTTGTGTCGTATTTTGTCGAGCCTGTAGGGCAGTCAAAATACAAACAACGAGCGAAAATATAAAGCGATACTACACACCAAACATCCAGTAGAGAGATTTAAATAGATTTATCAGTGAAAGAGGGAGAGTGTGACAGTATTGTGTGCGCACGCCGACCTGTACGGCAAACAGGTTTTCTACTGTACAAATAACTGTACAATATCGCTACAGGTATATTTGTACCGTTATTTGGACGGTAGTCGCTGCAGTTGGATAATAATATTCGTTATTTCACAGGCGGCCCAAGCTCATTTCATGAACGCGGACGTGACTCTTGCTTGCGAGCGGTGTTGTGTTACAAACGGTTATTTACAAAGGTTTGTATGGGATGTAAACGGTTTTTCTTAAAAGAGAGAAAAAATGTCATTTTTAAAAATAAAATCAAGTTACCTTATTGCTTTGTTGTATTCTTTGTTGTTTGCTCGCGTCTCAGGCCGTCTTGAAACGTTTTCGGCGAGTTAGCGCTATTTTGGTGTTCCACTGCTAAAAGAAAGACAAGGCCGAACAGTGATTCCCGGAGTGTCCGTCGCTCGAGGCGAATAATTCCGCTGGAAAATTACCCTCCGGCCTCAATTCCTTCAGAAATTCAAGGCAGAGATGTTTCACTTCCATTTCCATTCAATCCATTTGCAATTCCTCCCACAGATCGTTCACTAGCGATGCTTTCATCTCTAGCTCGATCGGCTTCCCAATTTCAAAACAGGCTCGTCCAAACTGGCGTGGACCCGTTCACCGATCGCATAGTATTTCACCCGCCGTTGCTTGTGCGAGCCCATTTTTACTAGCTTTACTTTACCTCCCCAGATTTGCTTTATCAAGAGTCCGAATAATGACGAGTTGGGAGGGCAGGCAAAATTTTCTTTTACTTTCTCTGCATCAGAAATTATGTCACGAACTACTATTACTACTATGTTACCGGAAAAATAAGTGGGTTTTTTGAAATTTTTTTAAATTTTTTTTTGATTTTTTTTCTTAAAATTTCCGGTGAGTTTCTAGCCCAATTTTACCAGAATTTTATGTATGGTTTGCAAAAACTTATCAGAGATTTTGTCAGAAAATTAAACAGGAGTTTATAAAGTACGAAAAAAATATTTGAATTTATGATTTAAAGTTTTGAAATAAATTATTAAAAAATGGAGCAACTAAATAATTTATATCTTTATAAACTAAAAAAAATTGCGAGTGAGTTAAAAATTAAAGGGAGATCAAAAATGGATAGAAAAGATCTTATTAATGAGCTTAAAAAATTTAAAGAGGAGGAAATTAATAATTTAATTGAAAAAGTTACTACTAATAGCATTTATATTTGTATTCATGGAAAACTTAAATATTTTTGTAAAGAATGCGGCGGCTCACAAATATGCGAACATGATGGAATTAAGTATGTTTGTAAAAAGTGTAGAGGTTCGCAAATATGTAAACACAATAAATATAAGTATCGTTGTAAAGAATGTGGAGGATCACAAATATGCAAACATGGTAAACAAAAACAACAATGTAAAGAATGTGGGGGTTCACAAATATGTGGGCATGGAAAACAAAAAGCTTCTTGTAAGGAATGTAAAATTAAAAAAATGAATTATGATTTAAATATATAAAATAAAAGTATTAAATATGGAAAGACTAGTAAAGAATGTAAATACTGGAAAAATATTTATTTTTTTAAAATATTATAATATAAAAAAACTTAGAATTTGTGATTTTATAAAGTCAATAAAAAAAAATTTGTTAAAAAAGATATCAAAAAATCGTGTTTTTATTGATAAAAAAAATGGATATATTTTTGAAATTATTTATTATAATAAAGATGATGATGATGAATATGATAATGGACGCTCTTTTAATTATTACGAGGATATAAATTTTGGTGTGAATGGTATATTTGTTTATAAGTTTGTAAAAAATTTATTAAATTATGCCAATAAAAAGTTTAAAGAAATTTTAGAAGAATATGTTGGACTTGAGTATTATTATGAAAATGAGAAATATATTCTTGGGGATGGTTATGATGAAATTTTTGGTTATTATGATAAGGAATGTAATATTAATAAGTTTGATAAAAATTTTATTGTTGGGTCATTAAAGGTTAAAATAAAAATAGATATTTATAAGTTAGAACATAAAAAGAAATTCTACAAAAAATTACATGATGAAATAGTTGCTGCAGTATGGCAGCCAAGTAGATATTTAGATTTTCAAGAATTAAGAGATTTGGAAGAAAGATGGCCAAAAAAAAGTAAATAATCTTATATAATTATGTTATATAACCTAAATAATGGTTACATAACAAAAAAATTAAAAAAAATGAATTATGATTTAAATATTTTAAAATAAAATAAAAAATACTGAATAAAGAAGATCAACAATATAAAATTATTAAATTTAGTAAAAAGGATTTAATAGATCAGTTAAAAAAAAATGGAATAAAAGATATTAATTATATTGCTGTTAATAATGTATTAAATAAATTGAATAAAAAATTTGGAGGAGATAAAGTAAATACATTAGAAGAACTTCAAGAAGATACGAAAAAACAAAGGGATAAAGCAGCTAAGGCATATGGAATAGAAAACGATCCTAATATAAGCGATGAAGAAATGTTGAAAAAAATATATGAGGAAATGAAGAAAAGATAAATAAAAAATGCAGTATATTGATTTGAAGAGTTAATATATTAGAAATAATTATGTTATATAACCTAAATAATGGTTACATAACAAAATACGCGAAATTTACCTAAATCTTAAACTAAAAGTTATGGGAGAACCCTTGAGATCAAGTTTTTTCCATTCATTATCTAAAATGGTTAAATCAAAGTGGTTTATAACGCTATCATATTTTCGAACTGGAATTGTTGGATAATCTTTTGAAGGTATGTTTGCAAGTAGGGTTGATGGTGATAGTTTCACAAGTTCTCCATATTTTGTTTTATTCATATATGAAGACTTATTATCAACTATACTACACATAAGTCTAATCGGTTCTTTAATTTGTATATTTATAGGGTATAATTTACCAGGATTTATAATTTCAGGCACCCCCAAACCAATAGACAAAGCTCTAGTAAGTTTAACGTTAAAGTTCTTATTTGAATATAGATAGTCAACAGTATCAGTCTCAATTATTGTTATCTTTTCCCTAGTCGGATCATTAAAAAAGATCGATTGAATATTACGAAGAGAATATGTACCAGGTTCAATTATTATGAAGCCAAGATTACTTTCATTTAATAATATCTGCTGATCCTTGAAATTAATCAATCTTTTGGTTTTAATATTACAATCTAGTAGTTGCATCTCACTAATATTTTTAAGCGGAGGCTCTAAATAAATCCTTGTTTCAGGCTCATACATGGTAATGCTCAACATTTTTTTGTTTGGTTACTTTATATTCATCTTTAAACCGGCTACGCTGTAATTTGCATTGACGTAATCACATTCCTGAGCGACGTTAGAAACCGGCCTTTTAAAAGTAAACATAAAATCTACTTTTCAATTTCAAAACCACTTTACGTTTTGCTTGTTGCTATGTCGCAAAAGTATGCAATCTATTGTTCTACACGTGAACACTAATTTGTAAACAATCATAATCACGTGAAATACTCATGAACTACCGAAATAGATACCACGCTAATCCACCAGCTAAAATTATAAATGCTAATATATTCTTTTCATGTTGCGTTGAGTCAATATTATTTTCCTGTTTCATTGAGTCTGTTTTAGTTGAGGCTTTTGGTTCCTGCTGGTTTTTGCTCGTTTCATTTCCACCTTTCAGGAGAATATGAGGTAACTTTACCTTTGAAGATACTAAGTTATGAATTATTCCAACTTTTTTTGTTTCAGTGTTTATGGAATTATTCACACCAAAATTCATATCATTACTCGCTTTCATAAGTTTGTTGTTAAAACCTGTCACGCTTTCAGTATTGATTATCATATTACTCGGCATCAACCACACACCAGGAGCAACAGCTAAATCAAGCCGTAATTTCGCTTCTTGTACAGCTAATTGATACCTTTGGATAGAACTAGAAATGTCATTCTCAATCACACTACTTTCAAATAAAGCCAAGAATTCTTGTTGTGTCTCAATCGCACCACCACCATTACCATAAATTGAATTTCTAGTGTTAACTTGTGAGCCCAATATACAGTAAACAAAAGCTTCAGCAGATCGATTTAATCTACCAAGTCCAGCTTTAGTTAGCCCATGTCCTCTTGTAGGGATAAACCAAGCATATTTGAAATCAGCAAAGTCGTCATTGCGTATAAATGAAATTAGATTACCCTTTTCTTTCTTTCCGCCTTCATCAGCGAATTTATTTCCTTCACCAGGCCATTGATCTGCTTCAACATCATAATTTCTTACTATATGTACATTTTGATATCCTCCACCTCTTCCATGATATCCAGACCCATAATCAAGGAATATATCTCCTAATCCTCCATTTCTTCCACCTTTCCATCTAAAATCGGAATTATTACTAATCCCAAATTCAGCGCACAATCTTTGATATGCAACTTTACTATAGGGATTATTATTTATTACAAAAGGTTGCTCATCAGGCAAGGGGAGGCTTAATTCATATAATATTCTCCTTATTGTGAAATATATATGAAACTTAATGAAGCTGTTCACTACTTTAGGATAATTTAGGCTTTCAAAAGGACTTATCCCACAACCAGATGTTGCACACCAAACTGCAAAGTTAAGTTGTTGAGGCCAATAATTCATATCAGGAGCATTCAACCATTTTCTACTTTGTTTACCAAATTTGAAAGTAACAACTTGATTGGTAAAAATATTACGCATCTTTACTGTGAATTTCTTCGTATTTGAAACGTATATATCTAATAAAGTTAACATTTTTGTTATATCGCTTGTAAAATCATCAAAATTAACAGATGGTATTGGATAAGATCTATTTGTTAATGTTAAACTTTCAGGAAATGAAATAAATTCTTCGTCATTCAGACCCAAATCTTTCCATAAAAGTCTTTTCATATTAGGTGATATGTCATCAGTCCATGTTTTTCCAGTAGGGTCATCATTTGACATTACAGTTATACCATTATATTTCCACTTAATATATCCTCCATACGAATCAGACACAAATGCAAATTTATCAAGATTAGCACTTTGGTACCTATTTTTGAAATCATTGAATAATGACATTTTTTGTTCATAACATGTTGCTTTTAAATAAACTCTTTCCTAACACCAGCAAAACAATTAAATCCTACATCAGTTCTCTCATATGAAATTTTCAGCGATCTCGATCGGGACGTACCAGTTCCTTTAATATTTCCTCTCGAACCTCTGTTCTTATCTGATTCATATTTAAGTTTTTTTCTGTATTTTTCCTTGATTTTTGGCGGATTTCTATTTTTAGTTTTTCAAACTTATCCACCTCTGATAAAATTAGAGAAAATTCTTGGTCAGATATTGTATTATCTTTCAGAGCCTTTGAAACCAAATCGTGAATAGTGTTTACTTTTGCTTTTGCGAGAGAAACGGTCTGTTCATGTTTACTAACTTTATGGGAAAGTCGTTTAGAAGCCGCACCGAGTCCAACCGATATCCCCCCACAAAATCCACCAACAACACCTAATGGTATACCAACAACAGCGCCAAAACCAGAAAGAGATGTTCCGAGTCCACTTGCAGATAGGATAACTGAAAATATCCCACTACAAACACTTATTTTTGTAAATATTCCTCTAGCTCGATTATACTTTTTCCTAACATCCTCGTAATGTTTAATTTCCTTTTGAAGATTATTTAGTACTTCACAGGACTTTTGTAGTCTGAAATTATTTGGATCACCATTAATAGGTAATTGTGGATAAATTCCCTTGTAGTCATCCATATTGTATTTTTACTGATCAACAAGAAATCTTTAGATCGACTTTGTTACTTTCTCTTTTTTAAACTTTCCACAAAATATAAAACCACGGCCATTATCAGCAACCAAGCATTCTTACCTAAAAAGCTAATAACCTCACCGGCTGTTTTGAACAGAAAGCTTACAATCGCACCAACCATCCCGGGTAATATTTCACCGAGTTTCTTACCAAGAGCTTTCAACCCATTACCAACACCTTTTCCTAATGTGGATAAGCCTCTAGAAAGATTAGAAACTATAACACCAATAACAACACCAACAGCACTCACAACTGCAAATAATGTAAAACCATACTTTTTGAATATATACTTTACCCTTTCTCGTAATGGTAGATTTTTAAGTATTTCTTCATTTTTACTCTCAATATCAGATATTTGTTCTTCATTTGAGATTCTATTCTTTCTAATTTGCTCATTTAATGAATCAATTTCTGATTGTAATCGTTCTTTACTTTGTTCTAAATTTGATAAATTTAATTTACCCTTCTTATATTTGTCTATTTCTTCTTTGTATAATTTTACTTCACTCAAAAGTTTTTCACCTTGTATTTTTAGTTCTATATTTTGTTTAGCAGTTGCTTCAAAAAGACTTTTTATTTCCTTTTTTTCCTCTTGTTGTTTCTCAGCGAATTTACGGATTTCTTTTTCTTTTTCTTCATATCGCTCAATCTCCATAGGGTATATTTTTAGGTTTGTTTCCAATCCTTGTACTGCATTAAGTAAATCCTTATGTTGTTCATTAGCTTCATTCAATTGTAATAAAAGATTATTATTTTCTAAAAGCATGGATTCATAATCAATACCAAGTGATGTTTTTATTCCTTTGGGAAGTGAATCTAAATTATCTGCATAATCGCCAGCGGGTGAAATAATTAAATGGGGTTTATTATCTCTTCTACCAGTTAATTTCCCCCATATACTCCCATCATCTTCTAATATTGGATTAAATATACTATCTTTTGGGTCGTAATTTGGAAAATAAGTTTTAAGTATTTTCGCCGCTTTTATCCTTCTTTCATATTTATCATCTCTTTCTCTAATATCTTCCGGTTTTTTCTCTTCAGCTTTTATTGCCCATTGAAATCGTTTTCTTTCACCCATATATTCTGAATAACCAAGATAGCCCTGGTCGATGGTGGTTGTGTTTTTTCTTGGGGCTGGGATAGGTCTTTCCTTTTCATCATCAGGGTTAATTAGATGGGTGGTTGATGATATTGGATTCATTTGAATATTTAAATCATCATCATCATCGTCTAGATCAGTTGGTCCAAAGTCTGGTATTTCTTTAGGTATATCTCCTCCTTCTGCCATGATTTTTTTACTAATCAGTAAGAAATCTTTAGACCTAAAGTTATTTTGAAATTATAAAATTGATTTTAAAAAATAAAAAAAACTAAATAAAATAAAATAAAATGACTAATGAAAACACACAATTAATAAATATTAACAATTATATTCCCAAACAAAGCATGATCTTTTCTAAACCAATTTCAGGCCAAATACCCAATAGCAAACCAAAGATTGAATTTAAAAGAATTAAAATTTTTACAAAAAACAAAGACGGAACTGAAGGAGAACTTGTTATTCCAACTGGACGTTTGTATTCATTTGGAGTTTCTGAAAATCTAAGCCAAGAAACAAAAAAAATTACAGGACATACCTTTCCTTTATGTTTATGGAGTGGAGATAAACCCACACCCGAAGAGAAAAAATGGATTGATACTTTTAACGAAATAGTAGATTGTTGTATTGATCATTTGGTAGATAATAGAGAAAAAATTGACAGATTTGACTTGGAAAGAAAAGATCTTACTAAAACCAGGGGTGGTTTAAATCCTTTATATTGGAAAATGGAAAAAGTTACAGATGAAAATGGTAAAAGTTCTATGCGTAGAGTTCCTGGCCGAGGACCAACGCTATATGCAAAATTAATTTGTTATAAAGATAAATTTCTCACTAAATTTTTTAATATGAAGGATGATAAAGAAATAGAACCTTTAGATTTAATGAATAAAGGATGTCACGCCGAATGCGCAATCAAAATTGAATCAATATTTATTGGTTCTTGTATTTCACTTCAGGTAAAACTTTATGAAGCGAATGTAGAACCAAAAATTGAAATGAAAAGATTAATTCCAAGTAAATGTAAAACAGAAGTAATTATTTCTAACAGCGAATCAGCTGCTAATTTTATGGAAAATGACGAAGATTCAGATACTGGAAGCCTTATGTAAACTTGATAAGAAATAAAAATTATGTTATATAACCTAATTACTGGTTACATAACAAAAAACTTGCTTGCTGCATAACCTAATGCCAACATTCCTCCACCAACATATACCATTTCACCCATCTTTTGATTGTTACTTGGTTTATAATAATCACTAAATTTTGGTTCGTTCATTTCAGCGTACAATTCTAAAGCTTCATCTGTTTTTGAAAGATTTTTTGATGCCTGATATTTATCATCTTTTTTCTTTAATTTCCAATCAATTATTTTCTGTCTTTTTTCTTGATATTCAGAGTAATCTTTTTGATACTTTTCTAGTGCTTTATCGTGTCTTATTCGTTCTGTATCTGTTTTATCTCCAGATAGATATTTTGCAAGATATGATCCACCAACAAAGGCAGTTGCGTTTAATACAGCTCCGCCTAACATCATTGCTATTGTTGCCATAATTATTTTGGTAAAATATTTTGATCCTCTAAATATGTTTTTAGATACATACTACCCGACAATACAGCTACCCATTTTGCATAATTTGTAATACTTGAGGATGGGTCGTTCATAAATGATTCTCTCATTGCTTTTTTAGCTACATATCCAACTCCAGCTGCTAATCCAATAAGGACTGCAGAATCAGTAACAGTTTTCACAAGTTTGTTTTCGGTTGACATAATTTTACTACATCAGTAAGAAACCTTTAAACTAATTTCCTCATAGCATTCCTGTTTTTGGCGGTTGTGGTGAATGAGAGGGTTGGGTAGTAATATTTGATTGTGGAACTTTAGTAGGAACTTGGGATAAATCAGGTATTCTATTTTTGTAATATCTCATAAACATGTCAAATGCTGTAAACCCTATTCCAACGATAGATAAAACAGTAGTAAAAGATAGTTCTGGAAGCCATGCTTTTCCATTTTCTGGTTTAGTTTCACTCTCTTCATTTTTAATATCCTCTTGTTCCTTTTCACGTTTCATCTCCCTAGCTAATGCTTCTTTCGCTTTTTTGTTATATTCAGCCAATTTTTTACCAGCTGCAACCTTTTTAGGGTCTTTTTCTTTCTTTTTTGGTTCTTTATCTTTAATAACCGGATCCACTGTAATTTGCTCAACAACTTCTTCAGACATAATTTTACATATCATTAAGAAATCTTTAAATCGCTTCAGTTGTGTTATCATTATCTGTATTTGTTCTTGAAACCTCTTGTATTTTATCCTCAGTTGTACTTGTAACTTGTTTTATTTTACCTATTTTAACATGTTTAGCAACCTGGAATAACCCACTAGCAAGTGCCGTCAGTCTTCCTGCTTTCAATGCTAAAAGCCCTACAATGTTTGTTAGTTCACGATTAACCAAATCATCATTCTTCAAATCCACACAAAGAGCTTCTATATCATCCACAGGAACCATGTAAGAAATAACTTTAGAAATTAATTGAAGAGATGAATCTACCAACCCTCCATTAATTTTCTTACCCAATACTGCCTGATATCTATTAAAATATTTTTCAATGTCTTTTACCGATAATTTTTTTATATCACCAAGACTCATATCGACTCCTAAATATTCCTTTGTGGTTCCAAGAGCCGCGAGGATGGCTAGTGATTCTTGTTTTATTTCAATTTCATTATCATTATAATCTTTTACATCTTTCTTTTCTTCTTCAATATAATCTTCAACCTCTGACATTTTACAATTTTCTAATAACACAAAGATTCTTTTAAAACGGCTTTACCGACCCGCTACGCGGAAATCACCTCAGGAAATACGGCGGAGCCTACCCCGAAGGGATCTCCAAATAACATTGGAATGGATAACGCAAACACAAACATAATCTAGAATATTTTTCTTTTTTCAGTAGTTCTACAAATTTTTTACTAGTTTCAGGATCTAAATCACCTCCATAATCTTCGAAAAACATCTTCATCCCCCTTTGTGATGGATTATGGAATGAGACCACACAAGCTACATTTTCACGGAATGGTTTTGCTATCGATGTTAATTGCTGAGTGAGAACCCACATTGATAATCCATGATGTCTTCCAGAAAATGCTAAATCTATAAACTTGTTTGATCGTTTCTTCAGATCAGTGGATACGGCGCAATCGTCTAAAATTATTAGTGTATTTGTTCCAGAGAATAAAGTTTGACAATCAGTTAATAACTCATTAATCTCATCAATGTTACTAGCATCCGGTGATAATACAAAGAAACGTTTATCTCCTCTAGCAAAATTATGATATGTTTTATTTTTAGAATAAGTTGGACATATTAGAACAATGAATTCAAACAATTTTCGGAATGGACCCCGTAGTTGATCTATGATGTACTTTGTCTTTCCACAATTTGTTGGGCCTGTTATAATGCAGTGAAAAGGAATTTTATCTCGTAATTCTTCCATCTTTTCTTTTCCGCGAAGCGGGTAGGTCTTTAGACCGATTAACTAAGTTCTTCCCTTCGGTCAGTACATTATTGATCTTAAGTTTGAATTCATAACCTCCATTAACGCATCAGCTACAACAAACATGTAACAAGTCATAGTACTAGACCCGCTAACTTTTCGTTTCATTTCTATTTTTATACCATCTTGTGTATTGTTTAAGGCTAGTCCTCCCCCATGAATATCATTATCTGGGTGTGTTCTCAAATCTATCCACAGGGCAAAATTTTTACTATAAAAATCCTTTTCCTTTACATTATCTCTTCCAAAACGTTTCTTTACCGACTCCCATAGGTCTGAAGGAACCATCCCCTTAGAGTAGAAACGATTTGGTACACCATTAACATCGATATTGATTGATGTGATATCTGGATTGAAAAAATTCTCAGAATCTCGTGCTCCTTTTCCATATGGTAATATAAATAAACATAATATCCCTGTAATTGATCTTCTTGGTAGATTAATATGCTGGTTTATAACACTATCAGTAGGCCTGGATATAGTGAAAGTTTTGTGTAGAGTAACATTCTCATAAAAGAATCCCTTACCAACCTGATAAGCCGCCTGTGCCTCACGAGCTAAGTATTCACTTGATATACAAGAATATTCCAACTCAAGGTTTGTGATTTTATAAGTTGGAGCCTTAGTATCATCAGAATAAACAACAATATCGTTAACTGGCGCTAGTGTAATCTCAAAAATTAATTGATGATCTAACGCCTTTGGGTAGAAAACTCCATGATCGTTTAGAATAGGATGTTTTAATAGGATATGATACTTGTTATTGTGTACTTCTGCAAGAGCTACTTCCTTAGCATCTGTGTCTACCTTATCACCTGCATTTGACCGTAGCTTCCTCATGTTTTCAGAGGAAATACCTTGCCTTAATCTATCCTCTCTTTCTTCATCTGTTAAAAATAAGTCATGGTATGTTTGAAATAGATCGTATCTTTGAGTATCCTGTAGTGTTTCACCGCCAAAAAGAACCTTTAGTCTGGATACAAGATTACTCCCTACATTATTCACTAGGGTGTTATCTTCATGACCATCAACAATCAAGTTAAATACTAGATATACACTTCCTGGCACAATCACTAAATTTTCAGAAAGTTTAGGAATATTTATATACAATGTTTCTTCTGGATTAGCTGATGAAGGATTTAGTGTAATTCTGTTCAATATTGATTCCGCTTTCAAACCAAGTGGATCTCTTGGAATCCTGTTTGGGTTAATTTTTTCAGATACTTTTATCATATTTATTTATAAGATACTTTGGTTAATCTTTAAATGAGTAACGAAAATATATCCCAAAGGTTATCAAAAAATTTCAGTAGGATATATTATTCAACTGAGGGTTATTGGAAAGGATATTCTGCAATTTCTAAATTAGCTGAAAAAATGAAAGTAAGTGAAGATGTAGCAAAACAATGGTTACAAAAACAAGCAATATGGCAAATATATCTTCCAGCTCCAAAATATATACCTAGACCACATTGGACTGTGGATAAACCTAATCAGATTTATTATTTTTACCTCATGATAGAGTTGGAAGAAAAACATATAAATATGCATTGGTTGTAGTTGATGTGGCCTCTAGATACAAAGATGCAGCGCCATTAACCTCAAAAGAAAGTCGAGAAATATCAAATTCTTTTGAAAAAATATATTCTAGAAAGTTAAAATATCCTAAAACATTAATGGTTGATCCAGGAAAAGAATTTATGGGTGAAGTTACAAAACTTATGAATTACCATAATGTAAAAATCCAGAGGGGTGAAGCTGGAAATCATAGAGCACAGGCATTTGTAGAAAGAGCAAACAAAATATTAGGTGAAAGATTATTTAGTCATCAATATGCACAAGAAATGGTTCAGGATGAAAGGTCAAGAGTATGGGTGAAAAGATTACCAGATATTCTAAAAACTTTGAATAATACACCAACGAGAATAACTGGTAAAGAACCTTTTAAATCTATAAAACAGAAAGAGGTTGATATTGAGCCTAAAAAATATAAGAGGGTTGTTGGTCTTGATGAGGTTAGACTACCAATTGAGGTTAGGGTTAGATATTTACTGTTTCCTGGTGAACTAGAGGGCGGGGAAAGAAGAAGGGCTACAGATCCTATTTGGAGTATTAAGATTTATTATATTTCTAGTAGCGTCGTTTCAGCAAACCAGCCAGTTTTATATTATTTACAAGATGGTCCAAGACGGGGGTTTGTAAGGGAAGAATTGCAGGTTATTCCTTATGATACTGAGTTACCTCCTAATTCTGTTTTGAAATGATTTCCTTCTAATACAAAGGTTTTGTGTGAATTCCATCCTCATCAACTATTCTTTTATCATAATATGCGTTCAATCCCTTTTTAATTTGTGTATATGTCACAACTTGGTTTTCATTGACTCTAAATCCTGTATTTTTTGCCATATCAATTGAACCATTCAAAGCTGACATGTACCTATCCCAGTTTATTTCGTTTTGTCCATGAATTTCTCCTTTAGTACTATACTTTGCCTTTCCATTCTCATCCTCTGCATAATAACATTTTGATGAAAGAGCAATCATTCTAATACCATCAAACTCCAGCTTGAACAGCCCCGGGGTCTTGTCGTGATATTTCGATGTTGAAAGAAATTTTTCTTTTCCCCCATTAAAGTATTCTTTTTGCATTTCTGGTTTTATAATATCATCCAATTTTTCAGCCGAAATTGCCATGTACATGGAATCTGTATCCATTTGTATCAACTCAAAATCCTTTCTATCAATATATTTATCAAGAAGATCGTAATAAAATTCCAACATTCTAAGTTTTGCTAACTGATATACAGCGATACCGCATTGATAAGGGCGGTCTATTATTATTTGACGTTTTCGTTTTATTATTTCACATGTTTCATTTATTTCTGTAAGATCTTCAAAGAATGGGGATCTTAATGCTTTTTCAACCTCATTTTCATCCTGAGTATACCTTATATTCATGTGTTTTTCTTTATCTTCTATCATTTTCCCGTAGAATGAATTTCCTTTTAATTTGTAAGTATCGCCCAATTCTTTACAGCCTTTATACTTTGGTTTTAGTTTTTCAATCCATACTTTTATGTCTTTATTTTCTTCAATAATTTTAAATATATCAGGAAATTGATTTAATTCATTAGTAATTGTTACAACATCATCTATTTTGTTTTCATCAAAAGCTTTACTTACCTTTTCTAGCAAAACCTCAATATCTCCATTTCTTCTAGCGTTGGCTACTTCTTCGGGGAAAAATTCAAATGGTGTTCCTGGTTTATACTTTAAAATATTGTGAATAGCTGTAATCTTAAGCCCGTGATTAAGACACCATTCAATTACTACTGTATATAAAAGTATCTTTTTTGTCTTTGTAACCCCTAGTAATTTTTTATTATCTTTTAGGTGTTTTCTACCTGTAGCTTTTTGATATTCTTTCATGTGTTCTGGCACCAAATCTTCAGGAACATTATCTACAATAAATAGCGGTGAGAACTCTTCAAACTTTTCTTTTAGGTTTTCTGGTACATTTATATCAACTTGGCAATATCCAAAAAGTTTACCATAAAGAATATCTTTACAAGTCTTCTTAATAAATTCGGGATCTGTTGGATTTTCAACCTCAATACATTTTTCTTTTCCACATGGCATTTTTTGTCCTGCAGCAAAAAGATATAACGCATTTGCATCATAACCAACAATTCGTGCACAATTTTTAGGAAATTTATATTTATGAGAGCGAATCTTTGTTTTTCCCAACTCTGCATATCTCATAAATATGATACTGGGCCCCCCAACCATACCCGTTTTCAATAGTTTATAAATCTTGTTTTTGTCGCATATTTTACAATCTTTCATTATCTTGTAGCATTTTTCACAAAACCATTTATTACAAAATTCCTCACATTTATGAATACAGTACTGGCCAGGAGCGTATAATTCGGGATCACCTTTCTTTTTGCTTTTTTGATATTTATTTAGAACGTAAATCATTGAGACTCCAGGGATAGAAACCGCGTCTTTTAATATATCTATTTTGTCTGGATAATACATTGCCCTTGTTTTTTCTAAAGCTTCTCTAAAGGGTATAACGTCGTTTAGGTTATACTCTCTCAACCAATCCATCATTGTAACACACCCCCTCTTTTCAAATTCACACTTAAAATCTTCATATTCTTCTACGGTAATATTTTCTTTTTTCAAACTCGAGTAAAAGTCTTCATGTTTTACTGTTCCAACGTGAGAAAGTTTATCATAACTATCCAACCATTCATATGGAAATACAAGTTTTTTGGCTTCACATTTGTTTGCTTTACACCACTTATCAAAAGAAAGCCCAGGTGCAAGGTAAGACATTACATCCAAGAATTTAAAATGGGGGGTTGTCAAAAACATATATTTATTTGCATTTCTTGCAACAAAAATCTCCTTAGTTTTATCAGTCATGATTTTTACAAAATGTATTTTAATCATATTAATATCATATTTTCCACTATTGAACCCCAAAACAGGAACTTGGTTACACCATCTTTCATACTCTTCTAAAACTGACTTTGGGATAGAATCTTGGTCGGTTAATGGATATTCTTTTTTAACCTTTTCAACAATCTTTTTTCTTCTCTTTTCTAAATTTTCAACAAATTCTTTTACAAGATCATCAGGATTTGAATTTATAATAAATGTGGGTTCTTTTTCACAAGTATCAATTATTGCAACACTAACCGGTATATGTGTTTGATTAAAAGATAAATCATCAGTAACCTGTTGAAAATCTTTTTGTAATATTGCCTCAAAATCATAACAAATAAAATCTGGGTACGGAATAAATTTCTTTTTTAAATTCTCATGCATAGATTGAGAATATATATTACATTTTTGTTCTTGTAATAGTCCATCACACTCCCAAACAGACACTAAATTATACCCCAAAGATTTGGTTACTCGTTCCTTTCTCATAGTTTCTTTGTATTTAATTTCATCATTACTTGAACATGGGCATCCATGCCATTTACAACCATGGAACTCAAAAACAGTATTTGTCTCAGGTTCGTATCCGTCCACCAAAAAAAGCTCCTTCCCATTTATATCCTTAACACACCTTTCACCACCATGACCACATAGAGCATGATGAATATGTTTACCTATTTTACATGACTGTAGTTCAATCCATATACAACCTAAATAACTATATTGGGTATTACCACCATAAAAAACTTTTTCAGAGCTATTGGGGATGTGTTTTATCTTTTTACCAGTGCATATTACTTGTGTTTTTCCTCCTTTACAGCTGTTATTTTTTACATGGTCTCGAAGATAGTCATGTCGATTAAATATTTGTTTGCATCCTGAGCATTCCCATTTTTTAGTTAACATCTCTAAATTCTTTATGAAAAAACAGTGCCCCTCATAAATTCCAATAACTAAACTGGGTAATTCATCTTTGAACTGTCCTTTACCAAAAATTAGTTTCCAAATTTCATTGTTTCCTTTTTCTTTTTGTTCGTAAACTCGAATGTTAATAAGAAAATCTTTTGATATTTTTTCAAAATCAACAAGTTTTGTCGGACTAACTTCTGAGGTTTTCAATTCTTGGTTCTTATAAAATTTTCTGGCTAAATTCAGAGATCGTTTTTCTATGTCTTTCTCAGGTGTTTCTTTACCATCATCAATGTTATATAGAATAGCCAGGCACCTCCAAAAACACATATTATCATCCTTATTATCTACAGCGTAAAGACATTTTTTATTACGAAGACGGTCTGGTAATTTTCCACACCCAATTAGAGGTTCGTTACTGTGAATAACTTTTACTTTTACCTCTGTAAAAACAACACTCCCCTCATGAACACCTTTCTTATCAATTTTTTTAAACGGCGGCAAGTATGCTCTAGTCCAAGCAACACCTTCCAAACTCAATCTTTGCCCCTCACATCTCTCAATATAATCTTTTATTTCTGAAAGCATTGTAAAAGACCCCTCACCCCTAAATGTGTGGGCGTAATCAATTATTTCCCCATTCCCTTTATTAATCAAAGCTCTAAAACTGATAACAATGCTTGAACGCATTTCTATTTGCGGTTCCAATTCATTATAAATAATTTCTGATAAATCATTATCTAGATCTCTCCTAATTTGAAAAATAATTTCATTTCTTTCTGTGATATTTTGAAGGGTTTCTCCATTTTCAGGAGTCCTTATTGGAAATATTCTAAGGGTTGTTGTTCTTTTTCTTTTTGTTTTTTTGGTTTTATTTCTCAATTCATCTCTCACACTATCAGATATATTTACCTTTCTTCTTATTTTAATTTGTTTGTTATTAGTAAGTTTTATGATATTTTTATTAGTTAATTCTTCAAGCTTTTTGGAAAACTCGTCTTTATCCATCACCCTAAATGAATAATTTTTCCAATTAAAAGTTTTGTTTGATGCTTTTTTAGGTTTTATAAAAGTAGGTGCTAATTTTCTTTTTGTAATATTTTTTCTGTAGACTGGAAGTTCAGTTTCAAGTTTTGGTTGTTTAATATTTCTTTCTTGACTTTTTTCACGATGATACTTTTTTTGCCTCTTACGAGATTTTGCATTATTCTTAATTTTTTCATATTCTTCATCTTCTCGTTCTGGTGTATTATTTTGTACATTATTTCTAGGAATTGGAAGTGGTGTATTTGGTTGGTTTTCTGGACGCACTGGTGTATTAATTAAAGCTTGAACAATTTCTTGAATATTATTTATTATTTCTGTAATATTATCCTTGACTTCAGTAATATTCCATAATGCCTCAATAAGTGGTTTTTTATTTTTTCGATACCATTTTTCAATATTATACCATTTACCTAGTGGTCTCAATTGTGACTTTGTTAACCCATTTAGTTGCTCCATTTTTTAATAATTTATTTCAAAACTTTAAATCATAAATTCAAATATTTTTTTCGTACTTTATAAACTCCTGTTTAATTTTCTGACAAAATCTCTGATAAGTTTTTGCAAACCATACATAAAATTCTGGTAAAATTGGGCTAGAAACTCACCGGAAATTTTAAGAAAAAAAATCAAAAAAAAATTTAAAAAAATTTCAAAAAACCCACTTATTTTTCCGGTAACATAGTAGTCTATGCGATCGGTGAACGGGTCCACGCCAGTTTGGACGAGCCTGTTTTGAAATTGGGAAGCCGATCGAGCTAGAGATGAAAGCATCGCTAGTGAACGATCTGTGGGAGGAATTGCAAATGGATTGAATGGAAATGGAAGTGCAACATCTCTGCTTTGAATTTCTGAAGGAATTGAGGCCGGGGGGTAATTTTCCAGCGGAATTATTCGCCTCGAGCGACGGACACTCCGGGAATCACTGTTCGGCCTTGTCTTTCTTTTAGCAGTGGAAGACCAAAATAGCGCTAACTCGCCGAAAACGCTTCAAGACGGCCTGAGACGCGAGCAAACAACAAAGAAGACAACAAAGCAATAAGGTAAGTTGATTTTATCATAAAAATTACATTTTTCTCTCTTTTAAGAAAAACCGTTTACATCCCATACAAACCTTTGAAAATAACCGTTTGTAACACAACACCGCTCGCAAGCAAGAGTCACGTCCGCGTTCATGAAATGAGCTTGGGCCGCCTGTGGGTTTATATGGTAACTTGTTCTTTCGTAAATATTCGAGACTCTTTTGACACAACCAAGGACGAAAACATTCCAGAATCTACGATATTAAAGAACTTCAAAATGCGGTAAACCTATTATAAGTGTGGTGGTTTTATAGGTGATTGACGGTAGAGTGTGATCGCGAAGCCGGCTATAACTGGGACATAACAAAGTCTTTATTTGTATGAACACATAAAATGAGTGAAATATGGCTCTTCCAGTGCGGCCGAAAAGCACAAAGAAAGACGTGGAAAACAAACATTTTGCGCAATGTGGAAGTTAAATGAATACGATCCGGAACTGTATTTCATAGAAACAAGAACCAATTATCCAGATAATGGGCTGCTGATGGAAACAATGCAAACAGGTATCAAAAATTAACTTTAACTTTGATGCCAAATCAAATAGGTTGTTAAAATAAAGAAGCTTTAAGTCAAAAATACAATTAAAAAAAACTTTTTTTCTGAACTACGTACATTTAGACAATCTGAGTCCACAAACAAGCAATGAGACTTCTTGGTTCAAACCATTTGCTACCGTATTGATCCGTGCCAATCTTTTGCTCGAACTGTAAAAGTAAATTAATGGCCTTTCATCGAAATTTCACTTTAAACAAACCGTAAATCCTCTATTACTAGAGAGGGTCAGCTTACTAATAAAACTGAATGATGCAGGATTATAGTGTCACCGCATTCATGAATGATTCAAGAGTTTTCTCATCCTTGTTTGTGCTACAAGAATCAAGAAAGTCCGAAAATACAAACTACCATATAAACCTAAGGGAGAACCGGCCAGCGCGCATCCCATAGTCTGGAGATCTGACTCATTTTTTTATATAATCAAAGTAGGACTATGATGAACTCGTGGATATGTTTACAAAATAGAGAAAAAAGAAATAATTTTAAAATTAACGAAGTGTTTTTTCATAGTTGTGATTGAATGAACTTGAAGATAATTTTAATAATCTATAATCACAACATAAACGTGACCAGGGAGCTGAGTAGCTTTTCGAAATAAACATACAGTGAGTACATGACGCCAATCGTTTGACTACACTAGGCATCAGTTATAAGGCAGGTGGCAACATAGTTAGTGAAGGGAGACTGGTTAGGAAACCCGGCAAACTTCAAAGGACCGGCCTATTGTTTGGAGTTTGATGTCGAGCCGGACCGTCACGTGACAATGACCGTGCAAACAATCGAGTAGCATTCCAGAACGATATGGCCGAAGATAGCGATCTCTTTCTTTTTGGAGTTGATTTGGATGCAGTTCTTGAGGCTTTGGAGGGGGATGACAATGTCAATGAATACTTTGAAGAAGCTGTGACTGAGGTGAGTGGAGGAATTCGCTCATATTTCTAAAGATCTATTAATGATACAGGAGTTTGTGGTCAGATCGATCGACCTCACTTGGAAACTCGACTAACAGAACTAAGCTCCACTTGTCTCGAAATATCAGTAAAAGTATGGCCATTTGCAAGTTCCATAAACTCTTCATGATTTAGTTTTGGGGTGCTAGTCGGCATTAACAGCTACTACGACGCTATTTTGCTTCTCTTCACTAGGTACAAGACCGAGAGATCTCTTGTCCATTCTGTTCAAAGAAATGCAAAAGTGTTGGTGGTTTGAAAAGGCACATTACTTGTAAGCATAAAGAGGAAAACGATAATGATCCAGAGACTGATGAAGGCGAATTTACAAACGAAATGCTTGCAAATATGGTCAAGGAAGCCAAACGCCGTTTGGTTAACAACAAGGTGTTCTCGAGGGACATCAGAGAAGAGCTTAGTGCTTATGAATTCACAAACTTCTCAGAAGAATCGATGGAATTTGCTGACTTACAAAAGATTTTTAAACAGTTGATGAAAAAGAAAGACCAGGAGAAATTCTATACTATGTTCTATTCCACCGTGCCATTAAATTCTACCAAGTACTTCACTGGATTGTCTAGGAATGCTGCCACACTGCTCTCAACTAAAATAGCTGATATAATGCTAGTGAATAGCAAAGAGCAGTCTGTTGTTCCTGTCAAGGCCTTTGACATTAAGTTAACTGATAAAGAAATGGCAGGTTTGCAGTATGTTGGTGGATATGTGCTGCACAAATTATATAACAAACACACCAAATCAAAATCGACAGCCAGCCAGCAGTCAGTTGCTTTTCTAATCGCTGGCAAAGAGCAAGAGCATAATATAATGACAGACAATCATAGGCTTACTTCATTGCTCAACCGTGGAGGACTCTGGGGAATCACAAAACCTGCACAAACAATATTCATTAGGACTGAAAAGTACTTTAGAGTTTTAACTTCCAACTGTCCTGCAGCAGGGATTGACATTAATGAGATTAGGTCAAAATCAACTAAGGATAGTGAAGTACACACAGCTTTCAAATGCATTAAGGCAAACTCAGAACTTAAATTAGATGATAGAGTGGCCAAGGATGTGCTGCAAAACATTATTGACTTGTACATCAGAGTTCGGTCATTTTCATTTGCTCGAGATGTTGTTCAGAAGTACAAGTTACAGATGAAACTAGTCAAGGAGAAGGCATTAAGGAAACACATAAGCCGAGCAAGCAAAGATTCTGAGATTCGACAGCCTTAGAAAAATGCTTATTTAAAATTTTCAAATGTCTTCATTTCCAACTTTTAGTGTTATATGTGAAAAATAATTTGAGGGCTGGTGATATTAATGGTTGTCATTTTATATCCCAATCAAATGACTGTAATTCAACATAACACTGCCTTCCTTCGAGATATAGTAGACCAAAATCAGATATTTTAACAAGCACAGTCTATTCCAAATTTAAAGTGAAGTTTGATTTTTGATACTTTCCATGTATCTAGTGAAAGTAATTTTGTATACTTCACAGCTGTTACAGTATCTGAACATGGCCTTCATATTTCTTATTGAATAAGTTATTATTCTGCAAAACATATGAGGTTAATGTTAAACTGTTTTTAAAGTTATATGTAAAGCTTATGATCCAAAAGCTTGATAATAACATTTTTAATTAAAGCTCAATGCTTGTTTAATATTAAAAGACATTAGACGTGGAAAACATTTGATATCTCTGAGTCCTTAGATTCAAATGTCCTTACAAGATTCCTTGTCAATCTATGATTTTAATTTCGAAAGGGTATAAGTGAAGATGATATCACTACGAAACAAAACATTTATCAGTTAAGCATGAAATTATTTACAACTGTCTATTGAAAATTCACCTAGTGTATAAATTAATAACTCATTCAGTAGAATGCAAACACTTAAAGCATGAAATAGTAGTAAGTAATACAAAATAGTACTAATTGAACAATAGGAAACAAAGGAATTTGCTTGATTTAGTACTATTACGATTTAGTGATTTCATGATTTTAGTGTTTGCACTCTATTCTTTCATTTAGTTCTCAAAGTTCACTTTTTTTCCTTTTTTCTCTTTGGTAGAGGGTCATCGCTAACATTAACCCATGCCTTCCTCTTATCTTTCCTTCCTCTGGTGTTTCCAGACTGACAAGAAACAGAGCGTTGAATTCGAATAGTGTTGTCATTATATCCAAACATTCGAATATCTGGGTTGTCATTTCTTCGTCCGATCTTTCGTTGACTTCCAAAATATTCTTCAATTGGATCTTGACAAAATCTCTCTGTCAAAACATATTCCACCCCTTCTTGAAGTAGGAACTTGGTTGCTTCGATAACTGAATGGGTTGTTACCTGCATCCTCTCATATGTTTGCCGCGACAGGAACATTCTGCTTCTGGCATTTGCAGTAAAGTTGCCTGGTCGGTTCAGGGTAATCTGTTTCCACTCTTTCAGGTATGCCAAGAAATCACCTTCCAACCAGTCAAATCTGTGATCTGTAGTGGATCTGTATGGGGCCAGAAAAGGCTTTCTCTTTCTCTCGTGCTCCTGTGTACTGCGTACATTCAAGCAATCAAAGAAAGAGTCAACCATCTCACATAACTTGGCTGTACCTGCTGTATCAGGTGGGCTGAATGCTTTAAGTACCCCTGCAACAGATGCACTCAGTACTTGGGCAGCCAGGTTGACTCGCATGGAGGAGTAGGAAGTGAGTTTGATGTGACCAAAAGTAAGCCTTGGAAGCAGCTTCAAACCATTTTCCACATCTTGATAAAACAGTTGAACAATATGTTGCCACAACAAGTAGTGCCCATCATTCCACATGTACCTGAAATATAAATGGTACTGGTAAATAAATGTAAATAATGTATGAAATATAAGTATTTTATTATTGCAGCATCATAGTAAGAATTGGATCTTTTTGTTGAAGTAATAAAGTAATTGAGTCAATATAATGAATTGAAGAAAACAAAGCTAGGCTGTCTCCTATTGCACTAAAAATGTAAAGCAAATGATACCCGAACATAAAACATACCTAGTACATGTCCCAGATCCAGAATGATACAGGCAGTTTCTTGTCGTCTTTAAAAGATGGGGTGCATCAGAGAAGAAGTAGATAAATCTGTGCGGAGCAAAGAGATTGATGGTACGGTAGCATACTTCTTTCCCAGCATTTCCATCAAGAGCAGTGTGCATTCTGTAGAAGCTTCTGTTTGGGGAAGCCCCATCTGAAGTGGCTGCAACAACCCAGAGGTTACAAGTTAACTCAAGAATACAAACAGCTTCCCAAAACAGTGGCATTAACTGGATGGCTGTGACTCCATTTGTTGCGAAGTAGGCAAGACTGAATTTTAGCTCAGTGCAAACACCCCTGACAAGGAATGCAAGTGCATGTGTTGCAACTTCATCTACCTTATCAAGTGTTGCAAAATTAACATCTGGATCCCCCAAGTCCACATAACCAATAAGTTCACCAGTAAACTTGTCAAAGACAAGATTAGACATGATTTTCATCTCATCAAAGAGCAACACAATGTATCTCTGTACATCAAAGTACGTGTCTGTCATTGCTTTAAGCTCTTGTAGGACACTTTCTTGAAAACCTCTCTTTGGCCTTATAAAGTTCCTGTAGTCCCTCAGTGTGCGCTGACTTGGTAACACAAGAATTCCGCTGTTTCTCAATTCCTCATAGCAGGATGGAGATTTCGCTGCCAATGACAAACAGTATCTTATTATCATTGGATGAAATCGTACTCCAGTCGTACTGCTTGAAAACATTTTTTTCTGCTGCTGCCAAAATAACTCCATGAATGGAGTTATTTTAGCACTGGTTTTCCCCAGAATTGATACTAGATCCTTGCTTAGATCATGGCCAACCTCGACGCTGGACTTTTTTATTTCTGCTTTCATCTCTTTCAAATGTTGCTCAAGTTGTGCACACTTTAATCTCTGCATTTGGAGCGTGAGTTTAATTCGCTCAGGCGGTGTTTGTGATACTGGAGAGTTGATGTGGGCTGGCTCTGATAATTTTTTTAGCTTTGATCTTTTTCTTTTATCCACTGCATGCGAATATTTGGAGCAAGACAAGCACTGCTGGTTATTGCCTTCACAAAGAAGTTCACATCCCTTAGCACGCCAGTACTGTTTACTTGGGAAAAAATCTTCTTCTTCCTTCAAGTGATCTACATACTTTGGAACGACATGCTGTATCACACCATGACAAGTTGAAGGATCAACACCAGGGCAAATAAAATAACTCTCCATATCCTTGACAAGGTTAGAAACGGACACATTCATCACAGACCTTAAGTAGTTTAAATAAAGTTCGTGGTCTCCAGGTAAGAAGCACCCATACACTTTGATAGTGAACCCAAGACTGTCGTCGATTACTAGTTCGAGTTCTGGTAATAAAAACGAATCCCTTAGCCTTTTAATAAGCATTCTGTCATTCAGTTGTTCTAATTTCCAAGTGGAAAGAGTTTTCAGAGATTTTACTCTGACACAAAGTTCCTCAAAGTTCTTGTAGATCCGTTTGTTCGACTCGTTGCCTTCATAATCTCTTACAATGAACCTCGGCAGTCTCGGCACAGGCTTCCTTGAATCGTGGCTTTTCTTGGGCATATTAAGCGTTGGGAGGGCTCCAAACTTTGGCTTTTTCTTCGTCATCTTTTCAGAATGAACTGCAAGAAAAGCAGAAATTTCTCAAAGAATGTTAAGATACTTAAGTTCACGATCAGAATTATCATCTGTCTACAACGATCGCAACATAACATGCACTACTTACAAATTTCTATGTCATCAGGTCCGAAGTGCTTTTCGCATGTATACACTCTATCATTGTCGATTAATCTTTGGAAGTCCTTATCCACTTCTCGTGTTTTCATCAGCTCATTCAGCCACTGTTCTCGCCACTGTTTATACTCCTCGTTTCTCGGAGCTTCCATATCCCGATTCCTTTAGTATTCCTGCACGATCCGCACCCAACTACGGCACAATTGTCGCCTGGCATTATGTTTACACAAGCAGCTAGTTTGATAACGATTTAAACAATTTAAAAAGAAAGAAAACCTCGATATTTCCGTGAAACAACAACTTCATGTGATCTGCGACGCCACTTTAGGTATTGCACGGTCATTATCACGTGATCTTTATAAAATCGAACAATAACCTATCCCTTTGAAGTTTGCCGGATTTCCTAACCAGTCTCCCTCCACTAACTATGGTGGCAAGCATACAGTTGTTAAAAAATTTGATAACTTAACATAAGAATACAGGATTAAATGGAGCCAAAACCAAATGTAGTTCTGGTATCCTGCTGCTCACTGTCTGTGTGTTCAAAGTTTCTAACACATGTAGCAGGGTTCTTCTGAATAAGGTCTGACTTTTGTTGCCATGACATTGTCAATTTTATCATCATTATAGTTTTTCTTGCCTACAAGTCTATTCAATGTTTTCAACAGAAATATCCACCTTGATTCTGCAGCTGATAATGAACAAAACCATGTAGGATTGCCCAGCTAATGAATCTAAGGCACCTGAATGGCAGTCCTCGACTTCGCACTATCCATCATTAATATCATCTTTTTTAGAATCAGTAATAACAGCTTCAATTGTTCAGTTTTGTTGGCATGTTCCTCGATAGATTCCTTGGAATATGGTACATCTATTTGTTTACTCCTGGAGTTTAGAAACACTTCGGTCCCAATCATTGTGTTCATTTATAGCTGCGCTATTTACATATTATTCAGCCACTTCTCCTCGACTTATCAGTATATGCTCATTTTAAAAGAGTTCATTGGTTTCAACACTTTCTTGGTCTAACACTTTAAAACTTATAATGGTGCTTGTGACTTAATTTTCTTTTCAATTTGATAACAATTGCTTATAATTCATTTATAGGTGTAGATAGAGTGTAAACAACCGAATTCACATCAGCTGGTACATTGAACATTGCTATCATTAGAGATAATTCTCCACCTCTATTTAGGCATTCTGGTTTCACAGGAAATCACATTTTGGTAGCCTTAGAACAGACACACATGTGTTGGACAACACTCAGAACAGATTGGCAACTTCCCATTGCTTACATGTAGGTTTGAATGGCAGGTTGGCTAAACCCATTCCATATTTTCTACACTAGTTTTACCAGTTATGCATGCAGCTAGTAAATTTTTGGTGCACTGACTAAGTGTCTTTGTTATCATCACACTTTGTAACTGATGATCTATACCAACTGATCACAGCAAGTCCATAAATATACAGTTTCGCACTTAAGAGCGCCTGTCCGTAAATCTCGAGAATGCGACGTCAGTTAGGAAAATTCGAAATTCTTTTTATTTTATCCAAAGAACCCCTTTGGTGAGTTGTTTTCGAAAATATAACTGAAAAGTCCCAGCGCCTTTTATTTTGCGAGAAATTACGAAAAGTTGGATTTGGCGGATTTAGGCCGCAAAAGACCGGTGAAATATAGAAATTTTAAAGGCGGTCGTGACGAATAACCGTTTATCGTATTACAACCATCTTTTTACACCATCAAAATCTATCCTTATACTTAACAATTCTACAGAAAAAACATTTTATTTCAAAACGTTACGTGACTATTTGAGCGAGCAAAGAGGTAGCTTTTACGGCTTTGAGACAGGAGGCCAATTTTGGCGAATTTCAAAGCCTCCAAATGGTCCGTGGTACATGAGAAAATACCATAAAATTACAACCACTGTAAACGCCAATCATTGCTTTATAACATACTAAAAAATATCTGGCGGCAATCCAAAGCCCTTCCCGTGAGAGGTCAAGATGTAAAGTACTATTTTATGATATCGGCGAATCACGCCTGCAAAGTGCCCTCGTACTTTACTGTCACATTTTTAAATTTTACGCACAAATGGCCAATACGAAAACATTTTACTCTTAAGACACCGTATTGAAGATTTACTACACTGTTTTGAGTCGTGAAAGCATTTAGACAAGAATCAAAAGCATAATTTATCACGCATCAACCGATATACTAGGAGTCGCGTGTCATTTCAAACCACAAACACATTGTCACGCTTTACTCTTACATTTTAAGATCGTTTTCACTCACGTGACCAAATCCCTGACAACTGTTGCTATGCCGCCATGTTTGTGTACAGACATTGCAAACAAATCGACTGCGTCCATCAAACGAAGATGGTTTTGTGTTTTAGTGTGGGCTGTAGGAATAGAAGTGGACGGGATAAAGGATTACATTTTGCCAAAGTACCTTCCATCATTGGAAATCAAGGGAAAGAAGCCAGAGAATTATCAGAAGAAAGAAGATCGCGCTGGATTTCGGCGATTAGCAGGGACGACCTCACTGATACCATTTTGGAGAATGATCGGGTGTGTGAGAAGCACTTTGTTTCTGGAAGTGCCGCAAAACCATGGATAAATTCAACGTTGACTTGGTCCAAACTTTGAATTTAGGGCATAATAAGAAGACCAGCCTTAAAGACCGAGAAAAAGCGGCGAAAGGATGCGAGAGGGCGAGGGAACGCGAACTTGTAAAGAAGCCGGCGTTTGCTAAAAGGAAGAAGGAACTTGAGTCTGAGAGGGAAGCGAAGAGGTCAAAACTTACCGAACCAGGGCAGCAAATTTTAGACGTGAACTTCGAGGTCAGCGAAGGAGAAAGTTTAGCGACGTCGACAACCACAGAGAAAGGAACACAAACTGACGCAAAAGTAGTTGTTGACACCGGCACACAATCAGAGGAGCGCGTAAAAGTCGTTCATCTCTTCTTCTGTGCGAACTGGAATTGTCTTTGCAGTACTACCATGGATTGTGGAATAAGCGACAGGAGGATCAGAATTTGGAACTCTCGGTTGAAGATTAGATATTTTCGAATCTAGGTCAGCTTTCATTTTTTTAGCCGATGTAAAATTTATATCCCGGGCCATCGCGTACTCCACGTGGTCTACGTAAGCGGGACAAAGCCACGAGCATAAAACTTGTCCACGCTTCTAAGTAAAACAAAACGCTTGCGATGTGTGAGCAAGATTCCGCTAGCCCAGCCTTACAACCTAGGCAATGAGCAGACATGACTGTTCGTTCTCTTTCTGTGATGATCCAGATAGAAATAAAGAGTCATTCATCCTCTGTGAATGTCTCACTTTGGCTAACACAACAAACTTGTTTGAGATTATGTGGCCTTTCACGCTAGTAATAAACCCCGAAAAGCTTTAAACTGTTGTTGTGTGTAGAAGCTCGTCTCTAACACCAGATAGAATAGAAGATCTGTGGATTCTACGGGAGGCAAGCAGTCCGGTTCGAAACGCTTACCCTCGATGAGAACAGGATCGATTCCAATCGCCGAAATTTTTTCTAAATAACGCTGCTTCACTCGTGGTTCAAGCTTCTTGGCATAATCAGAAAGAGGAGGGCTTTTGACATCGGGATTGCCGCCTAAATTTGCTTCAGCTACTGAATTATTCATTTCTAAAGGCAAAAATTATAGAGGTGACTCACATCTGCATTTGTTATGCAATTCAAAGCTGTACACAAATATGGGAACCGGAAATAGTGTGACGTCACTTGAAAACGATCTATTGAAAATTTACTACACTGTTTTGAGTCGTGAAAGCATTTAGACATGAATCAAAAGCATAATTTATCATGCATCAACCGATATACTAGGAGTCGCGTGTCATTTCAAAACACACATTGTCACGGTTTACTCTTACATTTTACTCTTAAAACACCCTATTGAAGATTTACTACACTGTTTTGAGTCGTTAAAGCATTTAGACATGAATCAAAAGCATAATTTATCACGCATCAACCGATATACTAGGAGTCGCGTGTCATTTCAAAACACAAACACATTGTCACGCTCACTGATTCAAAAATAGTTTCTTTAGAGCAATAGAATTCAAAAATCGTGCGGAAGTTTATCACGATGTAAAGGGCACACAGTCAAATTTAAGTGCACTTCGTCGATCTCAAAAATGCCTTTAAAAATGCATTCAGTTACTAGGTGCATTATTTTCAAAGGAAAACGTTTGAAACAAAAAAACAAAGTGCACGTGCAAGAAGTAACTTTGATTCTTGGCCACCCAGAACACAGTGGTTTGCTTTATCCTTGGAACAATCCTTGATTGTTACACATTCAGTGATAGATGGATTATAAGAACTTGAGCCACAAGGACCACCAACTAGTGTTGCATAGTGACACGACGCCATGGTACACGAAACTATATATTACTCTTAGTTAATGCATTGTCGTTTTACTGTCATTAAAGGGGCACGGCACTATCATCAAAACGAACCGATGTTTTGATTGTAAATACCGGTTTAGATAACCTGATATTACAGAAGACTGAAAAATTAACTTCAATATTTGTTTGCGAAAATACGACTAGGTTCTATTTTTCAGCAAAATTCATTCATAAACTTTGATATTATTTTACCAGGGAGGTGGGAGGGATTGAGTGTGTACAATAGAGTACCGAAGTGTGACGTCACGTTACCATGGGCACGATTTGAGTGGTTCTAAACAAAGAGCATTCGAACCAACATGGCGGCCATAACGATAACTTCTCTTACTTCTTTCTTTTCTGGTGAGCCGAAATCAATCGAACGTGGTGAAAATCATTACAAATCCGACCATATAGAGTCTTTTCAGTATTCCAATGGAATGATTATAGGATTGGCACATGCCAGTATGAAGGACAAGTCTTACAAGGTCACGGTAAGTAAACTCACAAGTTCGGAACACTCGTAATCGTTTGTATAAAACTTTAATGTTCCCTATGTTTACTTTGCAATACAGGTTTCTCTTCATGGGAATGAAATAAAGTCTGCTAAGTGCGAATGTCCCCGTGGAAACTATAAATGTAGCCATGCCGCGGCACTTATTATCTATGGAATCCATAATCTTAGCCGAACAGATGTAGAATGCAAATGGAAAAAGCCCAGGGCCCCAAACCAAGTGAAATCCGTAGAAGAGTTATATCCTTGCTCAAAGGAGTACAATTGCCTTAAAAGAGAAGTAAACGAAGAGGATCGTTCCTGGTTCTACCAAGAACTGAAAAAGTACGGCAACTTTACCGGCACTTTGTGGCTTCTCTCTCCAGAGCCTGAAAAGAACAACGCCCTGCCTGCGATCACTGTAGAAGAGATTGTGTTGTCTCGGGAATTTCTAAATCATGCGGATAAGAAGAGATACCTTACCGAGAAACTTCGTATCTCTAAAGAGCAGCGTATAGCCGTAAATAAAGCCACCGTAAGACAACGAGATAATCCTTCCTGGCAAATGATAAGGAAAGGAAGACTCACAGCCAGCAATTTTGGAAATGTCTTAAACTGCAAGAGAGTCACTCCATCCCTTCTAAAGCGAGTGCTTGGCCAGTACGATTTATCAAGGGTACAAGCCATTAATTGGGGCATAATTAACGAAAATCAGGCAAAGAAAGTGTTTGAACAAAAAACAAAGCTATGTGTTGAAGAATCTGGGATTTGGCTTGAGCTGTCAGGAATGCTAGGTGCCTCCCCTGATGGCTTGGTAGGCACGTATGCACTGCTGGAGGTGAAGTGCCCATTCACCCAAAGAGATTTAACCATAGAAGAAGCAGTATCATCAGGTAAATTTTATATCAAGAAGAATTCACAAGGACACTATGAACTCGATAAAGGACATGTTTTATACTGGCATCAAGTACAAGGACAGTTATATTTAACTGGAAGGGAGATTTGCTTTTTTGTTGTGTGGACAACAAAAGAAACCCTCATCCTCCAAATCAAGAAAGATCCTGCCTGGGCTGACAATCTTCAACTCTTAAAAAGCTTTTATATTAAGCATATTATTCCAGCATTCTCTAATGATCTACTGTAAGGCTACAGGCAGTCAGCAGCTCCGCAGACTGATTTTCATGAACATATGAAATTGTTGGAGACTGAACATTGTTAAAATCTCATGCATGTTTTTTTCAGCATTGTGAAAAACAACTTTGGGTTGTGGTCATCTGATGTGATGTACAGAATAAATTGGTTGTGTTTTGCAAACTTGTGATGTTAATTAACTTAAGTCTTTGGGTAACTTATAAACTGTAAAATGCAATTCAACATTTTTTCAAAAACACTGTTTTTAAGGAGTGCAGCTCCACTATTCCATAATTTCTTTTATTTGTTTTTTATATACACTAGCTTACCGTAATTAATACACATTTACCAGGTTAAGCCATTCCTTTTTCTTCCTTTTCAAATAGATGGTAACAACTATAATTACAGTAAAATCTTAACATGAAATAAACAGAGATGAATGTCAGTTGAAACACTCAAGCAAGTATCAGATCCCCAGGTTTAAAGTGTTCTAGTACACCAGATTTTTCCACAATGGCTTTATCTGATGTTGAGCCTGGAAACAATTTACTAACATGGGTAATAACAGCATTTGGTGCAACACCAATAAGTGTCTTGAAGGAGTTCATTCCCCTGTATGTTGAGTAAGTCAATTTTTGGTCACTCATTAAACCAGGTGCTGCAATTTCTATATCAGTGCAGTCGATGACCATTTTGCAATGCCCAAACAGTGAAAAAGATTCTGGCATAGAGGTTCTGTTCTTCTCTTTGGATGGCACAGATTGTAAACAGTCTTCATATAGTAGCTTGTATAATACATGAACCAATGTAAGTATTATATTACTGATTGCTGCAGTGCTACAGTGAAAGAGCTCAGCCGAGTGCAGGTTTGTGTAGTTCTGTCGTAACTTCATAAGGGTTATAAAAACTTGATCTTCAAACAGGATCCTTTCAACCCTCCAGCCATAAAAATAGTTAATTTCTGCCGAGAACCGTCTGACATAGTTCACAACAATTAAAATATTTGCTTGTTTGGTAGTCCTGTTTCCATACATATTACTTCATCTCTTAAAGCCATTACCGAGTATGTTTCTCTTTGATATTGTTCATTTGACTTCCTGTCCTGCAATTTCTTTCTCAAGTTTTCCAGTTCGACTTCAAGAAGGACATTTTGCTTAGAGGCATTGCTGGTTTCACACTTTGAGGCTTCCCCACTTGATGAGTACGAATCGTTTAACTGCTTGATTATATCAGAAACCGGAACCGAGTCTTCTGAACTTGTCTTCTTCGTCTTAGCTCGCTTTGGCGTACGTGTTTCAGCATTTGGAAAGAGTTTATCGGCATTTCTTTTAAATATCTCAGGGCCGTTTACTTTCAGTCCTTCACGAAAATGGCAGCTACAAACTCGAGAACTGCTTCCCGGACTTCGGTCTTCTCGTCTATTAAAAGCAGATTCATTTCAAACGAATATTGATACATATTAAAAACCGTTGTTTTAAAGAGTAACTGATGAGGGATATCGAAGATTAAGAACAATAAGAAGAATTCAAAGAGTCAGAGTTCAATTGTTCGAGTCGTCACGCCACTACCTAGCGCCGGTATTTCTAGCGTGTTTTACCTTACCTTAGGAGCTATTTCCACCAATTGAACTCCACAGGATCCTTCGGAAACCTAAAAAATTTACATGTCTCCCTTTCTGATTGATGATTACAATCTGGGGCAAAACATTGAACCATTTTCGACTTGTCCACGTTACGATACCCAAAGAGAGACGCTATGTTGATCTTTTGTTTAGAACCAGCCAAAATGCTTCCATGGTAACGTGACGTCAGCGCTTCGGTACTCTATATGCGAGCCATGCGAGTCAATATGCGAGCCATGCGAGTCAACAAGCGAGCCATGCGAGTCAGCATAAAATAACTTTGTTTTTAACGTAAAAAAAAACAGACAACGATAAAAACATAGATTTCTCGAAGCAAGCGGGTCAAAACGTAGTGTTAATCCCCGCTTATTGGCCTCCAGGAGGCTTTGCAGACGTCCATTTGCCATGAACCTGTAATAGCATGTAAATGATATGCATGAATTTTCAATCGTTTGCGACTACACTCATAAATAAAACATCAAATCTCAAAATTTAACGACAACAAAACAAAACAAAACTTACCTGAACAAAAGATGAAGGCAGATAACAAAACTATATTGAAGGGTGAGCGAGGATAGCGAAAACTCGTGTCAAATAGCCAATAGCCGGAGAAAGGAAAACGGAATGGGAACTGAAATCTGTCTCGCATGGCTCACATGATGACTCGCATGACTCGCTGGCTCGACTCGCATGACTCGCTGGCTCGCTGGCTCGCAGTTTGTCAAGACCCGAGGGATTTTACTAATGAAGAGTCTTGTGCATTTGTCACACGAATAGCTTTGTTCAACCGATATGGGTTGCCTGTGTCAACATGTCACGCAATCACCCATAAAATCAACGCTGAGAAGAAAGAGAAACTGTTCTTTACGTTTGCCGAAACTTCGATTCAAATTGACATTCATTCAAGTTTTCAATCAACTGGTTTTCAATGGAGCGCAATAGCATCATGTAAGTTGACTTTATTTTCCGTAGAGTATTGCTGTTTTCTAACATCGGAATGTCGGTAATGCTGTAATTTCGATTTGAAAATTCGACTTCAGTTCTTTTTGTTGTAGTTCATACTATGTTCGAAGAAAGTCCAAAAATCGAAATTTTCTTGTTTTTAAAACACAAACCTGAATATTTTCTTTTCTTTCGCTCGCTTTTTGAATTCTATTGCTCTAAAGAAACTATTTTTGAATCAGTGAGCGTGACAATGTGTTTGTGTTTTGAAATGACACGCGACTCCTAGTATATCGGTCGATGGGTGATAAATTATGTTTTTGATTCATGTCTAAATGCTTTCACGACTCAAAACAGTGTAGTAAATCTTCAATAGGGTGTCTTAAGAGTAAAATGTAAGAGTAAACCGTGACAATGTGTGTTTTGAAATGACACGCGACTCCTAGTATATCGGTTGATGCATGATAAATTATGCTTTTGATTCATGTCTAAATGCTTTCACGACTCAAAACAGTGTAGTAAATTTTCAATAGGGTGTCTTAAGAGTAAAATGTAAGAGTAAAGCGTGACAATGTGTTTGTGGTTTGAAATGACACGCGACTCCTAGTATATCGGTTGATGCGTGATAAATTATGCTTTTGATTCTTGTCTAAATGCTTTCACGACTCAAAACAGTGTTGTAAATCTTCAATACGGTGTCTTAAGAGTAAAATGTTTTCGTATTGGCCATTTGTGCGTAAAATTTAAAAATGTGACAGTAAAGTACGAGGGCACTTTGTAGGCGTGATTCGCCGATATCATAAAATAGTACTTTACATCTTGACCTCTCACGGGAAGGGCTTTGGATTGCCGCCAGATATTTTTTAGTATGTTATAAAGCAATGATTGGCGTTTACAGTGGTTGTAATTTTATGGTATTTTCTCATGTACCACGGACCATTTGGAGGCTTTGAAATTCGCCAAAATTGGCCTCCTGTCTCAAAGCCGTAAAAGCTACCTCTTTGCTCGCTCAAATAGTCACGTAACGTTTTGAAATAAAATGTTTTTTCTGTAGAATTGTTAAGTATAAGGATAGATTTTGATGGTGTAAAAAGATGGTTGTAATACGATAAACGGTTATTCGTCACGACCGCCTTTAAAACTTCTATATTTCACCGGTCTTTTGCGGCCTAAATCCGCCAAATCCAACTTTTCGTAATTTCTCGCAAAATAAAAGGCGCTGGGACTTTTCAGTTATATTTTCGAAAACAACTCACCAAAGGGGTTCTTTGGATAAAATAAAAAGAATTTCGAATTTTCCTAACTGACGTCGCATTCTCGAGATTTACGGACAGGCGCTCTTAAAAGGCTGAATCACACTTTCATCATTAATACAGCAACACATCTCTGTTTTTATGCTTATTAACTTCTTGTTTTTACAATGTAAATATGATGAGTCACACAACAGTAAGCAAAACAGGTAAGCCTACTTTTCCAACATGTTTACTTCAACACAATCTAGTTCACTTCAAGGTAAATTCGGAAATCAATAGACAGAAAACTTTTCATTGAATAGGCTTGTGGTGTATTGTATATAATATAACGCTTAATACATTTTCTACATGACTTACTCTTTTCAAACCCTTTGATGACTTTGTTACATTGTAACCTTCACGGTTCTCCGTCACGGCAGCCGCCTCCATAATTACAAGTAAATGTCGACATACTTCTTGGCCGTCCCAGTACTTCTGCAACTCCATTCCTGTTAGTACTAACATTTAAATCAGTAGAAAAGTCCTACATGCGATGTTTCTTATCCAGGTTGGCCACAGAAGTTCTTCGGTTTCACATCATGGATTCGTCAATTTATTCTGTTTTAAGTAGTAGAACTTTTCGTTCAATAACGAGTACTCATTTCGCTCATATAAGTTCTCATTCAAGTGCTAATTTCGCTCTATGAGTTCTCATCAAAGCTTACTATATTAGCAAGAGATTTTCTCATCTTCAGATCACTTTCGAGCCAACTGAAATTCATATACTGCTTGTAATCTTGGGGGCGGTCGATGGCGATCGATGTCGGAAAAGCGAATAGTTATCATCTGTTCACGTTTAGCGCCTGGCCGAGTAAAAGGCTCATGAAATTCAGTCTCCAAGTTGGTCATTGTTCTAACTGGAAACATTTAAACTCCTTTTGATTTTAGTTAGACCGCTAATGAGGCCCTGTTAGTGAGGTTCTTTAAGTCGCGCGTCTGAGTTTCAAACCTTTTCACGTCGCAATTTCGGAAGGTCGAAGGTCGCTGTCGCAATTTCCCGTGAGCGGCTCGTCGTTCGTCGCCATTTCAGCTCCTTTATGTCGCCGTTTCAAGGCCATGTCGCTTGTCGAAATTTACCCCTAACAGGGCCTCGCTAATCGTCCTCTTAAGCTACAAAGTCATTACAAACTCTGGCAACGGTACGATACACTTTCATCGTGAACTTTCATCAACAAACTTCGGTGACTTCGGGCACGACAATTGTCGTCTTCATATCGGTGCCCCCGAGCTCTATCCGACTAATTACGAAGTGTGTCTACACTGGAGTGAGTGAGTGAGTGAGTGAGTGAGTGACAATTTGCATATCGGAGTCCCCACAAAAACTCGCAAATACGCTTCGCGTATCCACGAGTTAAAAAAGTATGAGACATTTCGTGATATATATACAAGAGAAGTTATCTAAAAATAAGGCGATACACTCAGTCACGTTACATGGCAATACGTGACAAGCTCAGTGTTAACCAGCTTTGACAGATAAACAAGTAGGCACTGTTCTATAGTGATTAGCGTTAACCGCTGATTTAACATGGTTAGCTTTCATATATTGTTATGGTGACACCATATCAATGTCTCGCCTTTTTTTCATTTTATTATTATTATTATTTATTTATTTATTGACAAACAACCTTTTTTACTGCAAAGATACAACGTACTTAGCCTATTAGAAAAAATACAGATGAATTACGAAGTAAATCGACCGACCTGTTAGTTACATGTTATTTGTAACTAACTTATTTAATTTTGAAATAACCTTGTTGTATATGTGCCACCAAATGTCTCCCCTTATTTTTAAGTATCCATTTTAGGCACAACAATCAAATGTGGGCAAGGTAACGGCAGCGAGGTACGGAAACGAGTTTACACGATCGTCCCAGTTGAGACATTTAATCGAGTAGGACTGAGCACTAAAATGGGGACTACAAAAAACAAGCATGGCTGCCGAACTTAGAGTTTGTCTGCACCGGTTCAAATATTTGAGAAAGATTCTGAACAGCGTAGTCGCTATTTCTATCTGAAATGCAAACTAACTTACTGAGATGAGAATAGAAAACAACTCATGGTTTCCGTAAGTAGTTATTTACTGTTGTTCTATCGATTATTTCAAATAAACGAACCCCAAGGTAGTGGCATGGACTCGTAAACATACTATCCAGAATGTTTTCCGATTCAAAGAAGCGACTTTCTGCCAAAAAAAAAATAAACATTTAAGATCATTTGTAATTACGGTTGTCCTGCTGCACATTTTTTCTAAATATGAGATTGAAGTCTGATGTTGGAGAAAGCAAATGTCAGTGTTACAAAATGCTGTATCACGCCACGTATAGGTGTTCCAAACTAATGTACAAAGTCTATAACTCTTAATCTCTTGTGGACCTTTATTACCAATTTGCATGCAGCCAAAAGCCCACAACAGATTTTTTCATCTTTAGTCTTTCCAAAAGTAAAGTAAAGTTGCTTGCGTACGTTTGCAATACTGTTTTTTAACATTACCAGCGATAGCCTGGGATTAAGCTTTTCCTATTGCAGGCAAAAGACAAAAATTCGTATTCAAATCTTTCTTTAGCCAACCTCAGTAAACATCCGTACTCTTTCCTTCGCCAGCAAGCCGACTCCTCACAGTGACATGCAGAGGTTCGATAAAGCTTAGAGTAAGGACAGTAGGAGAGATCATTGAATTGGTAGAGTGCCGACGGGAGATGTCCCTTAAACCAGGGAGAGGCTCGATTGTCAAGTGTTCACTTATGTCCAGAAATGCATGCAACGGTGAATACATGTGGCAAATTCGTCAAAATCGCCAACAACTCAAAAGCCCCTGCAAATGATTTGCAGGAGGGACACCTTGGTAGAAGGCGAATGTGCCATTCTAAGAACAAAAAAGTTAATTTGTCTAAAAAGACAATAGAAACCGCTTCTTGAAACCAATGATATTGTGACTGGAATAATTGAAGCCCACCACAAGTTAGGTTCCGTTTAGAAAGAACAGTAGTGAGTGATTTGCTAAGCATCGCGAAAAGATCAGTTACTCGAGAAACAAGTCACATATCCAAGAAAGGCAAAAAACAAACGATTGAGGTCAAACCTTTGAACATTATAGACTTCGATAGGTAGAATATTACACATCAAAGAAACACAAAACAATAGCACGAGCTTTAAAGCCGTTCATAAATAAACCTAATATCACCGTATTCGAAAAAATTAATCTGAAAGCAAACAAACTGTGCCCAAAGTGTTGACACTGAACGTTCAGCTCATTAAACTCAAAGAAAATGAAGAGTATCAAGCCAAGTTAAACGGGAACTGTTCCAAAAATGAATTCGCAAAAGTTTTGCTTTTAGTGACAAAGAGAATTTCTGAGTCGCATATGATTAACATCCGCGAATGAAAAGTGAAAACAACAAGGCGTAATAAGTTTTGAAAAATCGCTCATCGTCTGAATGACGAAATGGAGGAAATGGGATGCGAGGATGAATTCAATAGCGGAGGTGAACGTAATGAAAGCAAAGGCCGGAGCAGAGTGAGAAGATCTGGAGACCCAGGTTCGATTCCTGGCTGAGCCACATTTTCACTTATTCTTTTTGCTGTGCTGATTTCTGTTCCTAAATTAACTTTGTCTGTTTGTATTTCTCAGAAATCCCTTATGAATCGCCATACAAAGTGGGAATAGGGTGGTGAACCTTAATGAATAAGGCAATCGGTCGTGCACACAGTAGAATTCTTCACGAGAAACAGTCGTAAAATCAGTGCATCAGAAAAAACACAAGATGTCCCAAAGATCACATTTCCTACCGAAAAGCTCCATGGGATTCCTAGTGGAATAGAAATGGGGGAAGCGCTTCGGTATAAGACACCCTCCAGTATTTTGATCGTGTGTCCCTCTGGCTGCGGAAAGATTTGTTTTACCTGGATCGTTACTTTTGGATCACTTGGAAGAATTGTTAGTAAGCTTTCCTTGTACGATTCAACATTGCTACGGGGCGTGGCAAGATGGATTCTGAGACATGAAAGACTCGGTGTGGAATTTCACGAAGGGATTCCAGAGTCATACCATCTTAAGGCTGGGTTTCCAAAGGGTGGATTACTCGTGTTATACGATTTGATGGCAGAGGGAGGTGAGTAGAAAGAGTTGTAGGACTTATTCACCAAACACTGTCATCATCAAAATATCACCGTGCTGTACTTGTGCCAGGAAAATACGCTAACAGTATTTCCTGGAACGCCCACTACATCGTAGCCTTGACAAATCCAAGAGATCAATTAGAGATGAAGAATTTACTGCTTCAAGCTTTTCCCACTTGCTGGCAAGACATGATGGATGTGTATCAAAAAGTGACCGAACGACCGTCTGGGTACGCGGTCTGAGATCTACACCGCGCCAGTGATGACAAGAAACGCGTGTTTAGTCATGTCCTGACGCACGAAGGACACCCACCCTGGCATCGAAGAATCAAGAGAGAGGATGTTTGATCATTCACTAAAATAGTATGTTAAATAACAGTTTAATCGACTTGGCTCATTTGAAGCACGCTCTCTTGGGTGAAAGTCGACGAGAATCATGGGTGATCGTTCAACAGGCATTGTTGGCCCCGTGGAAGATAACAATGATGAAAACGTAGAAGAGGAAGATGAGGTGGAAGAAGAGGAGACTGAAGAGGAGCAGGAAAAAGAGGAGGATATTAGTAGAAGCTCTGAAGAGGAAGAAGAAGCGCACGATGATGAACCAGATCCGTGGTTCTGCTACGTCAAAAGGTCGGGGAAGGTCTCAAAGAAACCTACCTGAAAGAATTCTGGCAGTTCCTGGATAAGGGAAAAATCTAAACACTTTGCCGAAAATGCTGCGTTCAATGCCCAATTGCATGTAAGTAGAATAAGGCTACGAAGGACTTACTTAGAGCGTCTAAAATGGACTCACCGTATCAAACATGATGCAATACACCGTAAAGTCATGATGACGCTTCGATGCTTTATTGAGGAAGATGACATGGATTTTGACGAAGAGGCCGAGTCTGCTGTAAGAAAACGAAAATTCTTGTTAAACAGACTAATACATAAGAAGTTACTCCCCGAGGCAAATGACAAAGAGGAAGTAGAAGAAGAGGTTCAAACCAATTAGCCAAGCAACGCTTATAAGAGTGCTGTGTGATTCTAGAATTCAGTCATTATTTGTAAGACGCCACAGAAGGTGTATTGCTCCAATCACTTGTCAGAAAATGACCAGAGGGTTGTCTGTAAAATGACCTACCACAAACATATTATGCAAAGAACAGAGAGCGAATCCTGACCCAACAAAAAAGATATCGTGCAGAAAACGCTGAGATTCTCAAAACCCAGCGTAAAAGATGGTATGAAATTAACAAGGAACGACTCGCCAGCAGCCAGAGGGCCTATTGTCAACAGAACAAGATGCACATCAGAAATTACCGAAGACAATACTGTAAAACTAACAGGGAACGGATCAACGAATATTGGAGATGTCATTATGTAAAAAATAAGGAACGGATCAGGCAAAGACTTCGGGACCGAAAGCAAAGAAAAACAGTTAAAAATATCGTGAGTTTTGGGGCCTGGGATCATGAGTCTGAGAAACTTGAAAAGAACAAGTATTGTGGGAGTAGTAGGTAGGAGTGATTTTACCCACACATGTTGTTGTTGTTGTTGTTTTTTTTTAATAAAAATTTTTTGAAAATTTTAATAAAAATTGTTCAAGGATTTATCAGAAAATTAAACAGACTTTTTGCGAAGGGTTTACGAAGGAGCCTGGGTTGTATAGGTTTTGAACTGACCAAGTGAAGACTTATTAAAAGATCTTAATTTGTTGAAAATTATCAGAGTGTTAATCAGATATTGTAAATAAAAAAAATGATTTAAAAAGAAGAATTAAAGTTAAAAAAAAAATAACAAATGGATAGACTAAATGGATTATATTTTTGGCAACTTAAACATATTGCTAAAGAGTTAAAAATTAAAGGACGATCTAGAATGAATAAAGAAGATTTAATTAAAGAGCTGGGAAAATATACAGATGAGGATATTAATAAGGTAATCCCAAAAGATACTATAAATAATAAATATTATTGTATTCATGGAAAGAGTAAATATTTTTGTAAAGAATGTGGAGGTTCTCAAATATGTGAACATAATAAAAATAAGTATAAGTGTAAAGAGTGTGAAAACCCTTATATTTGTAAACATAATAAAAGTAAGTATCGGTGTAAAGAGTGCGGAGGGTCACAAATATGTGAACACAATAAACAAAAACAACAATGTAAAGAATGTGGGGGATCGCAAATATGTGAACATTGTAAACAAAAAGCTTCTTGTAAGGAATGTAAAATTAAAAAAATGAATTTTAAAGAAAATAATTTATAAAAAAATTAAATATGGATAAAATAATAAATATAAATATGGAAGGAATAATAAATGATTTATGGTCTTCAAAAATCGAAGATTTAGTGCGTTATACAGAAGCATATAAAATTAAAAATTCCTCTTTGAGAAAAAAAGATCTTATTTCTAGTTTAATAGATAACGATGAATTTTTGAATCATTTAGGAATACAATTTGGATCAACAGAAATGAAATTTAGATATTCAAAAACAGAAGAATTTGTATCAAGAAAAGAATTTAAAGAACAATTACAAAAGTATATTGAATTTCTGGAAACTTTAGAAAAAATAAGAAATAAAAATTTATTTTTTGTTGGTGGTTTAAGTGATTTGAAAAAAAGGTGGGGTATAGATTAAAAAATAATTATGTTATATAACGCAATAAAGTGTTACATAACAAAAAAAAAAAAAATGAATTATGATTTAAAGATATAAAAAATAAAAAAATGTTATTTGAACAATATAATGAAAACAGAATTCTTATTTTTGAGTATTTTAATGAAAAAGAACTGGGTTTTTATGATTTTATAGAGGCATTCAATGAAGATTTGTTAAAAAAGATCTCAAAAAATCGTGGTTTTATTATTGAAGATGGAGATTATTGTTGTTGCTCAATTTATTATGTTAAGAATGGTATTTTTTGTGATGATTGTATTTTAGATTTTGAAGAGGGTTTGATGTTAAATGAAGAAGATGAGCTTGAATTAATAATTTTTTATTTGGGTAATGATGATGATAAGATAGAATATAATATTAATAATTTTATTATTGATTCATTTGTGATTACAATAAAAAAAGATGAACATAAGGTATTACATAAAAAGAAATTCTACAAAAACTTGTATGACGAACTAATGGAAGTAGCATGGAATCCGGATAGGTATATGGATTGGTGCCTTGATTTTAAGGAGTTAAGGGATTTGAAAGAACGTTGGGGAGAAAATTAAGTTACATAACATAACAAAAAAAATTATCTGAATCTTAAACTAAAAGTTATTGGGGACCCCTTAAGATCAAGTTTTTTCCATTCATTGTCTAATATGCTTAAATCAAAGTGGTTTATTAGGGACTCATATTTTCGAACTGGAATTGTCGGATAATCCTTTGAGGGTATGTTTGCAAGTAGGGTTGATGGTGAGAGTTTCACAAGTTCTCCATATTTGGTTTTATTCATATATGAAGACTTATTATCAACTATACTACACATAAGTCTCAATGGTTCCTTAATCTGTATATTTATAGGGTATAATTTACCAGGATTTATGATTTCAGGAACACCTAAACCAATCGATAACGCTCTAGTAAGTTTAATGTTGAAGTTTTTATTTGAATATAGATAGTTAACAGTATCAGTCTCAATTATTGTTATCTTTTCCCTATCAGGATCATTAAAAAAGATCGAATGAATATTGCGAAGAGAATATGTACCAGGTTCAATTATTATGAAGCCCAGATTCCTATCATTGAATAATATCTGTTGATCCTTGAAATTAATCAATCTTTTGGTTTGTATATTACAATCCAGGAGCTGAATCTCCCGAATATTTTTCAGAGGAGGATCTAAATATATCCTAGTTTCAGACTCATACATGGTAATGCTCAACATTTTGTTTGATTACACCATATTCATCTTTAAATCGAGCTTTGCTCGGGACCGGCTACGCCGTAATTTCTATAATAACAGACTGTGATAAAAAACGACTTACGCGTAAGCCGAAAAAAAATTGTTATGTTAATTAACCTGTGATAAAAAACGACTTACGCGTAAGCCGAAAAAAATTGTTATGTTAATTAACCTGTGATAAAAAACGACTTACGCGTAAGCTGAAAAAAATTGTTATGTTAATTAACCTGTGATAAAAAACGACTTACGCGTAAGCTGAAAAAAAATTGTTATGTTAATTAACCTGTGATAAAAAACGACTTACGCGTAAGCTGAAAAATCCAGGCATCTACCGAAATAGATACCACGCTAATCCACCAGCGACAATTATAAATGCTAATATATTCTTTTCATGTTGCGTTGAGTCAATATTATTTTCCTGTTTCATCGAGTCTGTTTTCGTTGAGGTTTTTGGTTCCTGTGGGTTTTTATTCGTTTCAGTTTTACCTTCAAAAGGAATATGAGGTAACTTTAACTTTGAAGATCCTAAGTTATGACTTATTCCAACTTGTTTTGCTTCAGTGTTTAGGGAATTATTAACTCCAAAATTCATATCATTACTCGCTTTCATAAGTTTGTTGTTAAAACCAGTCACGCTTTCAGTATTGATTATCATATTACTTGGCATCAACCATACACCAGGAGCAATAGCTAAATCAAGCCGTAATTTCGCTTCTTGTATAGCTAATTGATACCTTTGGATAGAACTAGAAATGTCATTATCAATAACACTACTTTCAAATAAAGCTAAGAATTCTTGTTGTGCCTCAATCGCTCCACCGCCATTACCATAAATTGAATTTCTTGTGTTAACTTGTGCGCCCAATATACAGTAAACAAAAGCTTCAGCAGATCGATTCAATCTACCAAGTCCAGCTTTAGTGAGGCCATGCCCGCTTGTAGGAATAAACCAAGCATATTTGAAATCAGCAAAGTCATCATTACGTATAAATGAGATTAGATTACCCTTTTCCTTCTTTCCACCTTCATCAGCGAATTTACCACCTTCACCGGGCCATTGATCTGCTTCAATATCATAATTCCTTACAATATGTACATTTTGATATCCACCACCTTTTCCTTTAGTTCCTCCCGTAGGTCGGTATCCTGCACCATAATCAAGGAATATATCTCCCAATCCGCCGTTTCTACCCCCTTTCCATCTAAAATCGGAATTATTTGCAATTCCAAATTCATCACACAATCGTTGATATGCTACTTTACTATATGGATTATTATTTATCAAAAAGGGTTGTTCATCAGGCAGGGGGAGACTTAATTCATATAATATTCTCCTTATTGTGAAATATATATGAAACTTAATGAAGCTATTTACTACTTTAGGGTAATTTAGACTTTCAAAAGGACTTATCCCACAGCCAGATGTTGCACACCAAACTGCAAAGTTAAGTTGTTGTGGCCAATAATTCATATCAGGGGCGTTCAACCATTTTCTACTCTGTTTACCAAATTTGAAAGTAACAACTTGTGATGTAAATATGTTTCTCATCTTTGCTGTGAATTTCTTTGTATTTGAAACGTATATATCCCGCGAGGTTAGCATTTTTGTTATATCAGTTGAAAAGTCATCAAAATTAACAGCTGGTATAGGATAAGATAGATTAATCAATGTTAAACTATTTGGAAATGAACTCAATTCATCAGAGGTAAGCCCTAAATCTTTCCACAAAATTCTTTTCAAACCAGGGGAAATATCATCAATCCATGTTTTTCCAGTAGGATCATCATTTGATATTATTGTTGTACCATCAACTTGCCATTTAATATATCCACCATACGAATCAGACACAAATGTGAAATGACTTATATCAGCCTTTGGATACATATTTCTGAAATCATTGAATAATGACATTTTTTTGTTCATAACATGTTGCTTTTAAATCACCTCTTTTCTAACACCAGCAAAACAATTAAACCCCACATCAGTTCTTTCATATGAAATTTTCAGTGTTCTCGATCGGGCGTAGCCCTCCCTTCGGCTAGGTCCTTTAATATTTCCGCTCGAACCTCTGTTCTTATCTGATTCATATTTAAGTTTTTTTCTGTATCTTTCTGAGTTTTTTGGCGGATTTCTAGTTTTAGTTTTTCAAACTTATCAACCTCTGATAAAATTAACGAAAATTCTTGATCGGATATAGCGTTATCTTTTAGTGCCTTTGAAACCAAGTCGTGAATAGTGTTTACTTTTGCTTTTGCTAGAGAAACTGTCTGTTCATGTTTACTAACTTTATGAGAAAGTCGTTTGGAAGCAGCACCGAATCCAACTGATATTCCTCCACAAATACCACCCACAGCTCCTAATGGTATACCAACAACAGCACCAAAACCAGTAAGGGAGGTTCCAAGGCCACTTGCAGATAGAATAACTGAAATCACCCCACTACAAACACTGATTTTTGTAAATATACCTCTTGCTCTATTGTATTTTTTCCTAACATCCTCGTAATGTTTAATTTCCTTTTGAAGATTACTTAGTACTTCACATGACTTTTGTAGTCTGAAATTCGACCGGAGGTCTCCCCGCTCTGCGGAATTAACCACCTGAAATGAGGAACTTGGGTCTGAATTAACAGGCAAATTAGGATAAATCGATCTTCCGCTTTGCGGGGTGGGCTCTGTCTGAATTTGCTCGTGGTCGGCTACACCGTAAATTCTCTTGTAGTCATCCATATTGTATTTTACTGATCAACATGATATCTTTAGACCCCTTTAGGGGCCGCGAAGCAAATCGATACGAATACGTACGTTACTTTCTCTTCTTTACCCTTTCTACAAAATATAGAACAACAGCCATTATCAAAAGCCAAGCATTCTTTCCTAAAAAGCTAATAACCTCACCCGATGTTTTGAATAGAAAGCTTACAATCGCTCCAACCATTCCAGGTAATATTTCACCAAGTTTCTTACCAATAGCTTTCAACCCATTACCAACACCTTTACCTAAGTTGGATAGGCCTCTAGAAAGATTAGAAACTATAACACCAATAACCACCCCTACAGCACTTACAACTGCAAATACTGTAAAACCATACTTTTTGAAGATAGCCTTCACGCGTTCTCGTAATGGTAGATTTTTAAGTATTTCTTCATTTTTTCTCTCCAGATCAGATATTTGTTCTTGGTTGTAAATAATACTCTTTCTTGCTAGTTCTCTAAATTTATCAACTTCAGCTTGTAATCTTTCATTACCTCTTTCTAACATTGTTAAATTTGACTGTCCCTTCTTATACTTATCTATTTCATCTTTGTATACATTAATTTCATTCAAAAGTTTATCTTTTTGTGTTTTTAGTTCTATATTTTGTTTAGCAGTTGCTTCAAAAAGAATTTTTATTTCCTTTTTTTCATCTTGTTGTTTCTTAGCGAATTTACGGATTTCTTTTTCTTTTTGTTCATATCGACTAATCTCCATAGGGTATATTTTTAGGCTTGTTTCCAATCCTTGTAATGAATTAAGTAAATCCCTATTTTTTTCATTAGCTTCATTCAATTGTGATAAAAGATCATCATTAGCTTCAACAATTTCTTCCGCTTTTTTACCTAGAGCTTTAATTATGGTAACAGGTATTTTTTTATTAATATCTCCATTTGCATCGAATAATTCGTGCCATTTAATTTTTTCGGGGTCCTTTCTAGGAATTGCGACTTCGATTTTACCCCACTCACTATATTTGAAAAGAAAACTAGGTTTAGCATCTGGGAATTTTTTTAAAATCTCATTCCAGACTTCATTTTTGTTTCTTTCCATCTCCTCCATCTCAATCTCTTTACTTGATTTGGTTTTAGGTCTAGCACCCTCATCCTCATAATTCCTATTACCTCTAGTTGTAGATGTTACTCGAACTGGTATTTTTGATGGTTTTCTACCAAGTAGTGAACTTTCTTCATCAAAATCATCAGGATTTTCTTCTTCCCCTAATCCAAGGGGATCATCTTCTGGTACTTCTGGTAATTCTCCTCCTTCTGCCATGATTTTTTACTCATCAGTAAGAAATCTTTAAACTAATCACATACAATTACTTAAAATAATTTACTAGCTGCATACCCCAACGCCAACATTCCTCCTCCCACATATGCCATTTCACCCATCTTTTGATTTTCACTTGGTCTATAATAATTAGAAAATTTTGGTTCATCGAGCGAAGCTCTCCCCGACTCCCTCGGATGTGTCTCACTATACAATTTCAAAGCTTCATCTGTATTAGAAATATTTTTTGAAGCTTGGTATTTATCATCTTTTTGTTGTACTTTCCAATCAATTAGTTTCTGTCTATTTTCCTGATATTTAGCATAATCTTTTTGATATTTTTCTAATGCTTTATCATGTCGTATTTTCTCTGTATCTGTTTTATCACCAGAAAGATATCTTGCAAGGTATGACCCACCAACAAAGGCGGTTGCATTCAAAATAGCTCCTCCAAACATCATTGCTATTGTTGCCATGTTTCTTTAATTTGAGGCTCCTCCCCCTTTAGGTCGGTAAAATCTTTTGATCCTCTAAATATGTTTTTAGGTACATACTACCTGACAATACAACCACCCATTTAGCATAATTTGTAATACTTGAGGATGGGTCGTTCATAAATGATTCTTTCATAACCTTTTTAGCTACATAACCAACAGCAGCTGCTAGCCCAATAAGTACTGCTGAATCAGTAACAGTTTTCACAAGTTTGTTTTCATTTGACATAATTTTATTGATGATATAGAAAACCTTTAGACCCCTTTAGGGCCGCGAAGCAAACTACTTTTCCTCATATCATTCCCATTTTCAGCGGAGCAGGTACTACAGATTTTGGAGGTTGTGGTGTTTGTGGTTGGTAGGGTTGAGTGGTAATGTTTTGAGGCGGAACTTTAGTTGGAACTTGGGATAAATCAGGTATTCTATTTTTGTAATACCTTATAAAAATGTCAAATGCTGTAAACCCTATTCCAACAATAGATAATACAGTAGCAAAAGATAGCTCTGGAATCCAGCTTCCGTCTCGCGGGGAGTACTCCGTCCGATTTGCTTTCCCATTTTCTTCTCCATTTTTAATCTCCTCTTGTTCCTTTTCACGTTTCATCTCCCTAGCTAATGCTTCTTTCGCTTTTTTATTATATTCTGCCAATTTCTTACCAGCAGCAACTTTTTTAGGATCTTTCACCCGTAGGGCGGCTCCGGCTCCGCCGGTCTCTTTCTTTTTTGAATCTTTCTTTTCAGGAGTAGGATCCATTGTAATTTGTTCAACTTCTGTTCCTCCTTCACTTCGTTCAGTTCTGTCAGACATTATTATTTTATTTCACAAAGTAAAGAATCTTTAAATCAGTTGTGCTCATTTACATGCTCAGTAGTATGCTCAGTTTTGTTAGAATCATCTGTAATTGTTCTTGAAAATTCTTGTATTTTGTTGAATTTGATGTGTTTAGCAACCTGGAATAGCCCGCTAGCAAGTGCAGCCAATCTTCCTGCTTTCAATGCTAAGAGACCTACAATGTTTGTCAGTTCACGATTAATCAAATCATCATTCTTCAAATCATCACAAAGAGATTCTATATCATCTACAGGAACCATGTAAGAAATAACTTTAGAAACTAATTGAAGAGATGAATCTACCAACCCACCATTAATTTTCTTACCCAATACTGCCTGATATCGATTATAATATTTTTCAATGTCTTTTACCGATAATTTTTTTATATCACCAAGACTCATATCAACCCCTAAATATTCCTTTGTGGTTCCAAGAGCTGCGAGAATAGCTAGTGATTCTTGTTTTATTTCAAGTTCATTATCTTTTACCTCAGTATTTCCTCCAGTCTTTTCTTCTTCAATATAATCCTCAACTTCTGCCATTTTACAATTTTCTAATAATACAAAGATTCTTTTAAATCACCTCAGGGATCTCCAAATAACATTGAAATGGATAACGTAAACACAGACAGAGTCTAGAATATTTTTCAGTTTTCAGTAGTTGTACAAACTTTTTACTAGTTTCAGGGTCTAAATCACCCCCATAATCTGCGAAAAACATCTTCATACCTTTTTGTGATGGGTTATGGAAAGTAACAACACAAGCTACATTTTCACGGAATGGTTTTGCTATCGATGTTAATTGCTGAGTTAGAACCCACATTGATAATCCATGATGCCTTCCAGAGAATGCTAAATCTATAAACTTGTTTGATCTTTTTTTCAGATCATTCGAAACAGCGCAATCATCTAAAATTATTAGTGTATTTGTACCTGAAAATAAAGTTTGAAAATCAGTTAATAACTCATTAATTTCATCAACGTTACTAGCATCTGGTGATAATACAAAGAAACGTTTATCTCCTTGAGCAAAATTATGATAGGTTTTATTTTTAGCATAAGTTGGGCATATTAAAATAATGAATTCAAACAATTTTCTAAATGGACCTCTGAGTTGATCTATGATGTACTTTGTCTTTCCACAATTTGTTGGACCAGTTATAATACAGTGAAAAGGAATTTTATCTCGTAATTCTTCCATCTTTTTTAACTAATACATTATCGATCTTAAGTTTGAATTCATAACCTCCATTAATGCGTCAGCTACAACAAACATGTAACAAGTCATAATACCAGATCCACTAGTTTTTCTTTTCATTTCTATTTTTACACCATCTTGTGCATTGTTTAAGGCTAGACCTCCTCCATGAATATCATTATCTGGGTGAGTTCTCAAATCTATCCACAGAGCAAACTTTTTACTATAAAAATCCTTTTCCTTTACTGAGTGAAGCGAGGAACCACTGAAACGTTTCTTTACCGACCCCCACAGGTCTGAAGGTACCATCCCTTTAGAGTAGAAACGGTTTGGTACACCATTAACATCGATATTGATTGAGGTGATACCTGGATTGAAAAAATTCTCAGAATCTCGTGCTCCTCCAACATATGGTAATATGAACAAACATAATATACCTGTAATTGACCTTCTTGGTAGATTAATATGCTGGTTTATAACACTATCAGTTGGTCTGGATATGGTAAAAGTTTTGTGTAGAGTGACATTCTCATGAAAGAATCCCTTACCAACCTGATAAGCCGCCTGTGCCTCACGAGCTAAGTATTCACTGGTTATGCAAGAATATTCGAGTTCTAGGTTTGTTATTTTGTAAGTTGGAGTCTTTGTATTATCAGAATAAACAACAATATCGTTAACTGGAGCCAGTGTAATCTCAAATATTAGTTGATGATCTAATGCCTTTGGGTAGAAAACTCCATGATCGTTTAGAATAGAATGGTTTAGTAGGATATGATACTTGGTATTGTGTACTACTGCAAGAGCTACTTCTTTTGCATCTGTGTCTACCTTATCACCCGCATTTGTCCGGAGCTTCCTCATGTTTTCAGAAGAAATACCTTGTCTTAATCTATCATCTCGTTCTTCATCTGTTAAGAATAAGTCATGGTATGTTTGAAATAGATCATATCTTTGAGTATCCTGTAGTGTTTCACCTCCAAAAAGAACCCTTAGTCTAGATACAAGGTTACTACCTACATTATTCACTAAGGTGTTATCTTCATGACCATCAACAGCCAGGTTAAATACTAGAGATACACTTCCAGGTACAAGAACTAAATTCTCAGTAAGTTTTGGAATATTTATGTACAGCGTTTCTCCAGGATTAGCTGATGATGGGTTAAGTGTAATTCTATTCAATGTTGATTCCGCTTTCAAACCTAGGGGATCTCTTGGAATCCTGTTTGGGTTAATTTTTTCAGATACGGTTGTCATATTTATTTTAAGGAAGGGAGGAGTAATCTTTAAATGAGTAACGAAAGCATGTTATCGAAAATATATTATTCAACTGATGGATATTGGAAAGGATATTCTGCGATTAATAAATTAGCAGGGAAAGCAAAAGTAAGTGAAAATGCAGCAAAACAATGGTTACAAAAACAAGCAATATGGCAAATATATCTTCCAGCTCCAAAATATATTCCAAGACCACATTGGACTGTAGATAAACCTAATAAGATTCACCAAGCGGATTTATTATTTTTACCTCATGATAGAGTTGGAAGAAAAACATATAAATACGCATTAGTTGTGGTTGATGTGGCCTCAAGATACAAAGATGCTGAACCATTAACTTCAAAAGAAAGTAGGGAAATTTCAAATGCTTTTGAAAAAATATATTCTAGAAATTTAAAATATCCTAAAACATTAATTGTTGATCCTGGAAGAGAATTTATGGGTGAAGTAACAAAACTTATGAATTACCATAATGTGAAAATACAGAGAAGTGAAGCAGGAAATCATAGAGCTCAAGCATTTGTTGAAAGAGCAAACAGAACATTAAGCGAACGATTATTTAGTCATCAATATGCACAAGAAATGCTGCAGGATGAAAGGTCAAGAGTATGGGTGAAACGATTACCAGCTATTTTGAAAACTTTGAATAATACACCTACTAGAATAACTGGAAAAGAACCTGATGAGGCAATAAAACAGAAAGAAGTTGATATTGAACCAAAAAAGTATAAGCGAGTTGTTGGTCTTGATGAGGTTAGGCTACCAATTGAGGTTAGTGTTAGATATTTACTTTCTCCTGGAGAACTTGAGGGTGGTGAACGAAGAAGAGCTACTGATCCTATTTGGAGTATTAAGATTTATTACATTTCAGGAAGTAGGGTTTCCCCCAATCAACCGGTTTTATATTATTTACAGGATGGGGCAAGACGCGGGTTTGTTAGAGAAGAACTTCAAGTTGTACCAGATGATACTGAGTTACCTCCTGATTCTGTTTTGAAATGATTTACGCGTAGCGGGGAGATCTTCGACCGATTTAATACAAAGGTTTTGTGTGAATTCCATCTTCTTCAACTATTCTTTTATCATAATATGCGTTAAGCCCTAATTTATCTTGAGTATATGTTACAATTTCGTTTTTATTAACTCTAAAACCTGTGTTTTTTACCCTATCTATTTTCCCCATTAAAGCTTCATAGTATCTATCCCACGTCATATTGTTTTGGTAATGTATTGACCCTTTACTACTAAACTTTGTTTTCCCCTTTCCATCATCGGCATAATAACATTTTGGTGAAAGAGCAATCATTCTTATTCCTTCAAACTCTTTCTTAAACAGTCCAGGCGTTCTGTCGTGATATTTTGAGGTTGATAGAAATTTTTGTTTACCTTCTCTAAAATATTCATCTCGTAATTCGGGTTTTACAAGATTATCCAAATTTTCATCTGAATATGCAAAGTAATAGCTATCTGTGTCTGAATAAACTAACTCAAAATCACTTCTGTCAAAATAATAATCAATAAAATCGTGATAAAATTCTAACATTCTAAGTTTTGATAATTGATATACAGCTATACCGCACTGATAAGGTGTTTTTATTTCTACACTGCGTTTCTTTTTTGTTATTTCATATGTTTCATTTATCTTTTCCATATCTGCAAAGAAGGGGCTTCTAATATCCATATTAACAACATCCACGTTTTGAGTATAACTTGTATTCTTGTGTTCTTGTTTATTTTCAATCATTTTACCATAGAATGCGTTTCCTTTTAGTTTGTGGGTATCAGCCAATTCTTTACAACCTTTATACTTTATTTTTAGTTTTTCAATCAATACTTTAAGGTGATTACCGGTGGGGGCGGCTCCATCCCCGGTATGCTCTTCAATAAATGTTAATATATCAGGGAATTGATTTAAGTCATTAGTAAGGGTTACGACATCATCTATTTTGTTTTCATCAAAAGCTTTACTTATCATTTGTAGCATAACCTCAATATCACCATCTCTTCTCGCATTGCTTACTTCACTTGGAAACCATTCAAATGGCTTACCAGGTTGATATTCTATAATTTTATAAACAGCTGTTATTACCAAACCATGATTAAGATACCATTTTATAAACGGTGTGTATAGTAAAATTTCCTCTGCTCTTGTTACGCTTAACAATTTTAATGATCCTTTTATAGTTTTTCTGCCTGTAGATTTTTGATATTCTTTCATATGATCGGGTATTAAATTTTCAGGGACAGTATCTACAACATATAAAGGCGGCATCTCCTCAAATTTTTTCAAAAGATTATCTGGTGTGTGAATATCCACTTGACAGAACCCGAACAATTTATCTGTAAGAATATCATTACAAATTTTTTTAATATATTCAATATTTGTTGGATTTTTTACTTCAGAATATTTCTCTTTACCACATGGCATTTCCAACCCCGACACATATAAATATAAACTATTTGCATCATAACCACGGATAATTTTGCATAGTTTTGGATTTTTATATTTATGGGAACGAATAAATGACTTATTAACCTCAGCCCAACGAACAAATACTTGAGACTGCCCCCCAACCATGCCTGTTTTTAAAAGATCATAAGCTTTATTTTTACTACATATAGTACATTCTTTTCTTATAGTAAAACATTTTTTACATTTCCCCTTACCGCTTTTCGGTTTTTTACAATTAAGATTACATTTACAATAGCAAGGATCGCCTGGAGCAAACAAATCAAACTTACCCTTACTATTTTTTATAGCTTTATTCAACACATATCTCATTGATATCCCGGGGATTGATACCGCGTCTTTCAGCATGTCTATATCATCACAGAAATATTTTTCGCGTGTTTTTTCAACAGCTTCTACAAAAGGAATAACATCACCTTCGTTATACTCTATCAACCAATCCTTAAGGGTTATACAACCTCTTTTTTTGAATTCATTCTTATATTCTTCATATTCTTGACGGGATATTGTTATTTTCTTTTTAAGATCTGAGTAAAATTCTTCATATTTTACAGGGCCTATGTGAAAAAGCTTATCATAACTATCCAAAAATTGATAGGGGAAGAAAAGTTTTTGTTGTTCACAGTTGTTTGCTTTACACCACGCATCAAAAGAAAGTCCTGGGGCTAAATAATTAATCATATCCAAAAAATTAAAACGGGGAGTTTTCAGGTACATATATTTATTTTCTTTCTTTGCCACATTTAATTCACCCTCCATCTCGGTAAAACTATTTACAAAATATATCTTAATCATATTCAAATCATACTTTCCTGAATTAAAACCTAAAATAGGAACTTGATTACACCACTCTTCATACAGCTCTTTTACTTTTTTTGGAATACTATCTTCATCCGGAAGAGGATAATCCTCTCTCACTTTTTTAACAATATCTTTTTGTCTTCTATCCAAATCTTTAACAAAATCTTTTATAAGCTCTTTTGGATTATTATTAACAAAACACGTTGGTTTTTTCGATAAATTATCAGATATAGCTATACTAATCGGAATATGTTTATTTATAAAAGTTAGATCTTCAGTAACCTTTTCAGGTTGATTTAGTTGCATTGCTTCAGAATCCCAAACATTAAAATATGGATAGGGAAAAAATTTCTTTTTAAAGTTTACATATTTTAATTCAGGTTTTTCACACTCCCAAACAGATACTAAATTATACCCCAAAGATTTGATTACATTTTCCTTTCTCAGCGTTTTGTTGTATTTAATTTTATCATCACTTGAACAAGGACATCCATGCCAATTACACCCATAGTATTCATAGACTGTATTAGTTACAGGTTCGTAACCATCCACCAAAAAAAGCTCTTTTTCATCATCCTTAACACATCTTTCACCACCATGACCACATAGAGCATGATGAATATGTTTGCCTATAATTTCAGACTGTTTCTCTATCCATCTGCATCCAACATAACTAAATTGGGTATTTCCACCATAAAATATTTTTTCTGACCAGCTCATTGTTGGAACACATTTTTTACCTTTACAAATTACTTGTGTTTTTCCCCCTGTACATGTATTGTCATTCAAATGTCTATCATAATTACCATGTCTGTTAAATCTTTGTTCACATCCAGGACATTCCCAACTATTAGTCAACATTGGTAAATCTTTTATGTAAAAACAATGGTCATTATGAAGACCCGCATCCAAAGTTGGTAATTGTTTTTTAATTTTACCTTTACCGTACACCAAAACCCACGTTTTTTGGTCTTCTTTTGGCTCAAACATCCTAATGTTAATATTAAAAAACTTTGAGATATCTTCAAGTTCAATAAGATCTGTTCCTTTTATATCTTCTTCTTTCAGATTTGGATTACCATAAAATTCTTGGGCTAGTTTTAAAGATAATTGTTTTATTCTTTCGGCTGGTCTATTTTTCTCATCAAAATAGTTCCTAAAAACAGCCAGGGTATTCCAAAAACACATTTTGTTATCATAATTATCAAGGGCATGAATAGATTTCTTTTTTTTTGACCAATCTGGTAAAGGTCCACAACCCATTAAAGTTTCATTTGTATGAATTAATTTTACATGAACTTCAATAAACACAACTCTACCTTGATATACACCAGGGTTTTTTACAACTTCCGTTGCTGGAAGATACGCTTTTTCCCACACTTCTGCGTTATCCAAATCTAGTCTTTTTATTTCACATTGTTTAATATACTCCTCAATTTCTTTTACTGTTTTTAAAGCTCCTAGTAGTTTTCCAAGAATTGTTTTGTAATACTCAGCTATTTCTCCTTTTCCTCTATGAATGTTGGATTTGAAACCATATACAACTCTTGTTCTCATCTGTATCTCTGGTCTTATTCTATCGATAATTATTTGCGATATATCATTATTAAGATCCGCATTTATTACAATGTTTTTTTGCCCCACCATCTCGTCTGGTTCGCTTCCAAAAGGAATAAATTTAAAATTTGTTGGAGGTCTTAGTTTAATTTTCTTATCTTTATTTTCTACTGTTTCAGTTTTATTTTGTGTTTGATTATTAGCTTTTTTTCTAGAGTCTGAAATTGTTTTTATGATTTTTTTATTTGTTAGATTTTTTAAAGATTCATAAAACTTTTTTCTATCTTCCACTTTATAAGTTTTAATTATATTCCTTTTCTGTTTATTAGGTAATTTTTCATTAGTTGTAACTGTAATCGAATCATAAAACTTTTTTCTATCTTCCACTTTGTAGTTTTTGAATATTTTTTTGGTGGTGGTTTTTTTATACTGTTTGGTATCCTTAAGTGATTCAAAGAACTTTATTCTTTCTTTCACTTTTGATTTTTTATCGGGAATATTTTTTCTAGGGGCTGGGGTAGGTCTTTCCTTCTTATTAGGAATATTTTTTCTAGGGGCTGGGGTAGGTCTTTCCTTCTTATTAGGAATATTTTTTTGCGGTGATTTTATATTTTGTTCTGGAGGTGTCTCCGGTGGTGTCCCTGGTCTTGATGGTGGTGGCCCTGGTGGGGCTGTTTCTGGATTAAATCGATGTGGTGGGTCTGGTGTTTCTACTTCTGGCCTATTATTATCATACATTTCAACAAGTTCAGGAATTTTTCTCAACTCTTCTAAAAGGGCACTTTTTCTCCTCAAATCTGCTCTGCCTTTAATATTATATTCTGTAGCAAGTTTTTTCAGTTGATTAACAGTAAGTTTATCCATTTGTTATTTTTTTTTAACTTTAATTCTTCTTTTTAAATCATTTTTTTTATTTACAATATCTGATTAACACTCTGATAATTTTCAACAAATTAAGATCTTTTAATAAGTCTTCACTTGGTCAGTTCAAAACCTATACAACCCAGGCTCCTTCGTAAACCCTTCGCAAAAAGTCTGTTTAATTTTCTGATAAATCCTTGAACAATTTTTATTAAAATTTTCAAAAAATTTTTATTAAAAAAAAACAACAACAACAACAACATGTGTGGGTAAAATCACTCCTACCTACTACTGTGGGGATAGTTTCTAAAGAAACTGGTGCTGCGTCGGTGGGAAATTGAAACACAAGAAATTGGATAAATCAAACAAGTTGATTAAGTAAGTTATACCACCGTAAGGTGAATGGGAGATGCTGACGTTTCGAGCGTTAGCCCTTCGTCGGAGCGAATGAGAGGATTGTGGGTTACGTTCAATTTATATAGAGAAGTATGGAGCCATCCTATTGGTGGAACCATAGCATTGTGTGGATGGAAGTGAATAAATTAGATGAATGATTAAATGAATGAGAAACGTGAAAAGAGTCTAGTTCCCAACACCACCGACGGTCAAGACTTTAATATTTAAAGTTCTCCCTACGGAGTTCATGTTATGATTAATCGATAAACGTTGTAAAGTAAGCATTATGACTCTTTGTTTTGTTTATAACAATTTAATGACAAATGGTCCCCCCCCCTCGCCACTCATTGGCTCTTAATCGGCCATTATTTAGCCTTTGCGAATACACTTTTATTAATCAAACGTTGTAAGCAAAATCATATTACTTGTGACTACGCTCAGCGTGCGTCGGTTTTGGGTAACATAGTTGTCTCTCCTGTCTTGGTGAACTGATGGAGTTAAGTGAACAAGAGATGTGTGACGCATTGGAGGAAAGTACTCTATTTGATGTAAGTGTTTTATTCTCGTCGAAAACTGCTTTTATAATTCGAGCGGCTGTTTTATTTGAAGTGATTAGTTTTATGTGTTTGTGAGATCTTCACTTTAAGCGCGAAAAGTTTGTTTGAAATGCCTTTGATGTTATTCTCAAGGGTTAAGATACAGTCTAACATGATTTCAGCTTCTAAACATGTGCTCTTTCGGTTTTAATTTATTCCACCTCTCATCTCTGACTAATTATGTTAATTATTCAACGGTCGCTCAAAATGTACTTTGTCTGTTAAGATTCCTTTGAATGATGCTTTTCTCAAGGGAACAGTCGACATCAAGGACTTAAGATTTTATGGCAAACTCATCAGCAATTCATTTCCACTTGAAGTACTTCTATTGTATTTTTTCTCTTTAACTCTTTCTTCTCATGTTGGATGAAGAAATAAGAAAGGAACACGGAATTCTTTTTTCACCAAGAACTAAGGGCTATGATCTATGTAATTGATTTTATTCCCGTCGAGAACTGCTAATAATTCGTGCTGTCCATGTATTAACGTTATGCGCTTTGCGGTGTTTGTAAATTTAGCTAGATCTTTATTTCAAGCACGAAAAGTTTGTTTGAAATTCCTTTGATGTTATTCTCCAGTGCATAGTTCGGGATTTTATTTCCTCCAATTTCTTCACTCTTTCTCTGGATTTCTCGGCACTGGTAGGCATGACTAAGCTTATCGATAGATGAATTGAATGTCTTTTGAGTACAGTATGGTTCAAAAGGATGCTTAGTAAGTCTTTTAAAATGTTAAAGTAAACAAACTACCGAAATGGGATGGTAGGTACACCTATTCATTAACGCATAAAAAGCGTGCGGTATTCTGAATAGCCATGGGGACATCAAAGCACAAAGCAATTTGATTAAGTGCAAAGCGCTAAGCGCACGACCCAGTTTGTAACACCAGGATTTTTGGAGAATAGGATCTTTGGTTTGGAAGTAAATTTTTGTGACACGTGACGCCTTGACCAGACAAAGACGAATTCTCATGAGTCACAGTTGGTTGCATTTCATTAAAATCCCAGCATGAAAGCGAGGTAAAGCGAGGTCATCGTCATGCCAGCTCTTAAATGGTTCCCGATGAGATCATCGTCACGCCATGCTTTGCACCACCCTTCCTATAGTCAGACCTCAGACCCAAGTCTTTCAGTCTTTACCATTACCACCTGCAGGAATGAATTCTCTGCGTTTTTGGGGCCGGACGCGGCCGCCATCTTAAAGATTTAATGCGGCTCCTGATTGCCAATATTATACCTCCGACATGTTGAATTTGGAAAACATTAGCATCCAATGTTCTCCGAACAATAGCCTATTGTCTTTCTCGGCTCTTGATTGGTTACTGCCCGTATAAGCGCCCTATACTACTATAAAGGTCCTTGCACATTTGATTCGGAAAATCATTAGCATGAGATCATAAGTTCCTAGACTGTAGGTAGCCTTCTAGACGGCTTGGGTATTGGTTTATATGGTAATAGGTGTTTTCGTAATTTTGAAATTCGAGATTCTTGTAGCATAAGGGGACTTAGGGAGCTCGGATGAGAGGAGTTATAGCACGAAGTGTGAGGGCGATGGAAGCAGAAGGCCTGTAATGATGCTATAGTATAAAAACACTTGTTGCCTGCTTGGCGTCTGTTTCATTTCTTGCATTTAAAACCATTTGGATGCATTCCATAGGGTCGTATTTTGAATTCGAAAGTCGGAATTTTGCCATCACATTAATGTGTTAGTGGTTTAAAATAAAGCCCTTGAAAGGGGCAGCCAAAACAACACTAGGAGTGTTTCTCAGAAACACTGGAAACCAACCGTCAATGCATGTTTCAATTTCGTTATAATCACTTTTCCCCCGCGAATTAAAAGCAACCGTTTGCTGGAAATTAAACATTGGTCGCCGTTTCTTGACAACTATTTCACCATTTTGCCGTTGGAGACGGTCGCACATATTTGTGTAATGGAGGAAGGGGGAGGGTGTTAGATTTCCTAGACCATTTACAATAGAGGGCCACAGCTCATTGGCCAAAACTCGTTCCTTTCTCAGTTTAGTAGCCCTTTATCTCATCCCCTTCCCCCGCTTAATAATGACCGGTCCCTAAGTACATGTAGTTTACTTAACGATTTCTAGCCTGTGGGTGGTTAGATTTCGTTTGGGTCTTCATCTTCAAGGATTGTTCTGATTCATTGATCCGTACTGAAAACGTGGTGCCAAAATGAACAAGAGACAAACTTGTTGTTGACAAGCATTTTAGATAGATACGGGCAAATCTCGTTCATTTCTGCCGCAGATTTTCGTTGCTGTTATTGGCCCGTTTGAAGTTTAAGGTATGCTGCTCATTATTGGCTTTCGAAGAGTCGAAATAAAAATGGCTTTCAGATAGATCTTTGTTTGCGTGAAGCCTCAGATTCTTAGTACTTTCCCTTTAGAAAACTAGAACACGATATTGGACCATATTTATCGAGGATGATTGTCTGTTCACGGGTCATGAAAACCTAAGTGTCTCAATGGCTCTATTCAAATGCAGATATATGTAGAAGCTGACATACGAAACTGACACTTAAACGTTTAACTCATAGAAAAAAAGAAACTTGATAGATTGACAGTGATGTGCATGGTTTCGTTCTAACTACCCTGTCATGGCTATGACGCAAATGAGGTAACCTGATACGGCATTGAAACAATAACCGGAATCTAATTGGCTGCGAATTGCCAACATAACCCTCATCATAGTGGCTGTTGTCATCGTGGGCTGTTACTCCTGAGTCAAACGTCTTCCTTCGCTCAAAGAACCAAAAAAATGCACTATCTACTGTTGGGCTTGAACATTCTCTTAGCATTCGCCTCTGCCGGTAAGTTTGTGCTGCTTCTAGAAACAGGCTTATTTGCCCGTTAAGAGGATTTTGAATGTTTGGGCGCGTTTTCTGTTAACCAGACTGTTGCATGCATGGAAGTTCCAGTTGGGAAAAGAAGTAGTTGTCTACGCGGCCTTGTGTGCGCAGCTTTTGTTTTTTACATGTTCTGTAGCTTGTAGTTGTGCTCCAAATGATTTTTTCGCCTATATGACGTGCTTGACATATTAATATCCTCTACTATGACTACTCGCGTTGAAAACGGAAAATTTGATCTCACTTTGTAACCTTAATCTCTTTAATGAACTACTCACTTACTGAACTTTCTTTGGATGATTTTTCGTCTATGTTTCACCTTCTCATGGAAAAACCACTGAACATTTGTGAAAGATCTGTAGTTCGACCGTGGTTGTCCACAATGATCAAAGAGATCAAGTGGAGGAAGACATAAATGTTTGGTCTCCAACTGTGTAACACCCACTCCAGCTTTCTAAGTAAAAACATGGGATAAGGGATACAATTCCCGATTGAACTGATGTTTCGAAGTGTTGACTTAATTATAGGGAGCAAAACCATTCAGTAGGAATAACGAGAACAGGAAGAGCGTATCCGAGTGACGAAAGCTTGGTTGGTATAAGATCCACCTAATTTCCTTCATTTGCCATTATTCATGGGGCTTTCCTTTTCTTAATTTACTAAAACCTTTATTTACCTTTACCCCACCACGATGACCAGGACTTATTTCTCTTTTGCCACTCTTGTCAACGTTACCGATACAGTGATCTTTTCTTCCTATAAAATGCTGAGCACGTAATAGCAAATTACGATGATAGAATTGCGGTTGCACGGAGTAATCCAGTGCCTGCAAGACAATTTGATGTCTTTTTAGAATCCGTTTAATGTGCATTAAAGTGAATGACAGCACAGTCAAATTGAATACAGTATTTGAATATCGCGCTTGAAGTTCAAACACATAACACCCATTCTCAGCTAACAGGGACCATCACCAGTTCAAAAAGTCGAAAAAAAAAAGTATTGCCGATTATCCTGTCAGTAAATGTTTCTTATAGTTTAATAATCAGCCTTTTATTTTCTAAATTTGGACAAGAATCGACTTGTTGGTTTGTGAGTTATAGCAGAAAAATGGTTAGCCCCTCCATTGCCAAAAAATATTTATTTTCTTCACTTATTGCAAGAATAACGAACAAAAGAGAAAGGACAGGTTTCTTTCATGCAAACCATCGTTTTCGTTTCGAAAGAGAAAGGTACAGGAAAAGTCATCCTACTTTAATTCCTGATGATAACATAAATTTATCTGAAAAATTCGTCATTAAAAAATCGCGAATGATTTCGTATTTACGCCAATATAAAATACAATGTTTTGTTTTATTTGCTATTTCTTATTTTCTAGCAATAGCAGTTTCAAAAATATTTCAATTTAAACATCAGAAGTTAAAGTTTTTTGATAGGTGGTTTGTTGTTAATGGTTTCAGCTTTAGTATTTTCCCAATGGATTGTTAAGCATGGTAACGTAATTTACAAATTCGTCCTGATAACAACAACGTCATTGTATTTCACTTTTTTTCAAAATCGAAAAACAAAAAACGTTACAGGATAACTGCTTTGGCCCTTTTCATGCTTATAGGCCTTCACTTGCTCTTTCTTCGACTCGTAAAGTGCCAGGAGGCGTGTTCTCTTCTGTATGGTACAAGGCTTGCTTGTAGACCGCATTAAACTGTTTCTCGCCAGTTAAGTCGCGCCGGCCATTGCCTTGATTAGCCTGTATTTCCCAACAATTCGCCCACAGATTATATTATGAATGAATTACTTGCTTGGCGGCAATTGTTTTGTTTTCCTGAGCGGACTCACGACTTTCATCCATCAATACTCGTTACTAAATAAGAGCCTCGTTAGCTTTCTTTGGGTTGAGACCTGCTTCTCGAAGCTGTTTATTCGTTCTGCTTTTGGGTGTCATGTCGTCAGCATTTTTGGTGCGTTTGGCACTGGTACCTTAACAAGCCGCTCGCATCGCTTGCTCACTCTTTTATTTGCTCGTTCATTCAACGTTTCACTCAGTGTTAATAAAATCTTAGCCACGTACTTTTTTCCAACTTATTTACTACATTAAATTCATGATCCTAAAAGCCACAGAAGGGCCAAATCGATAATAGAAATCAGATAACACATCGCTTTTTATTTTTCAACCAAAAGTTGACAAAGATTCATCGGCTTGGAGATCCATTATCACAAGACAGTCAATGTTAGTGTACTATGTAAATTACGTTACTTATGAGAAACAAACGATGAAATACATTTCTTCACATAGACGCAGCACTGAGAAAAGAACGAAAAGGCCATTCTGATGGCGTAATCACATGTAATTTCACTGAAACCTTTGTACTCTACGCTATTCAGTCATGAAATTGCCTCGTGATGGCATCAAAAGTCGAGTTTTTGACTTACCGGTAAATTACGTTACGGTAACGTAATTTACAGTGTCCTTTCAATCTACTCTCATGACTATAAAATTTGGCTTATGGTACGTTACTTTTGCGATTCCATGAGTACGTTACTGTCAAATTTCTGTGAAACAACAATTGCCGACATGCCCCTTTTGCATATTAAGTACTGGCCGCTTAAGTACGGTAACGTAATTTACAAAACCAAGCGAAATATTCCAATTGGTACAACTAATTTTAACTTTTTTTCCTGAATAATGGGACAGTACATTTATCAAGTCTGTCAGACTATAGTACAGTTACTTAGAATTGAAAACATGTAGAAATCATTGCGCCTAGCCGTATTAGCCCGTTAGAAACTTGGCCTAAGCACGTGGTAACGTAATTTACCTGAAATCATGCGACAGCAATCCTTGGTAAAATTCTAAAACGGTAGACTTAACTCACAGGGTTTTATTTGATAAATTACGAAACGTTTGTATGGGGTCGTAAGAAAAAAACCATTTTCCGTAATATTATGCTTACTTTTAATGCTAAAAAATACATTTAAAGTTTATTTTTTAATCGTGCGACAGCCTATTTTTTAATACCTCCCAATACATAAAAATTCCGGTTAGTTAATGCCCTAAAATTTTATCATATTTCTCCATATATCCAAATAATGCAAGAACCATTTTTACAATAACTGAGGGAATTCTCGCGCGCTGATTGGCTAATTTTTATCATCAATAAGAGTACAGACACATAAAATTTTAATTTATGCAAGGTTTTTTCGCGTGATAAGTGAGCTGTCAAACAGTCAGATTTTTACCCAATCAAATTGTATTACGTGTTGTCACAAGCCAATGAGAAGGCGAGAAAAGTTATTGAGAATAGTTGCGCCCTGATTGCGTCAATTTAAATAAAATTCAGCATTTCTCGAGTTTACTTGCTGTTTACTTGCGTTTTCTTTTCATTTAAGTCTTCATTTGACCTTTTTCGCGTTTTGTAGTCGCGTTTGCAGCTTGTAGTTGTGCTCCAAATGATTTTCGCCTATATGACGTGCTTGGCATATCAATATCCTCTACTATGACTACTCGCGTTGAAAACGGAAAATTTGATCTCACTTTATAACTTTAATATTTTTGCTGACGACAAAAGTATTTTTTATTCTCACTCTGACGTCACTGAGTTGCAATCTGTTTTAAATGATGAATTGCCTAAATATGACATGTGGTTGAAAAGTAATAAGCCCTCCGTCAATGTAAAGAAAAAAAAACTTATGTCATCTTTAGGTGAAGACAAAAAAAGTTTAAGTGTAATCTCTGTCTCTCTTTTCTTTTTTGGAAATTAATCCCTGGAACACACTAACATAACCACATTTCTAGGAATATACGTGGACGAGCACCTTCTTGGAAACACCACATCAGCTATGTAATGTCTCTAAACAGATCTCTGAGTCAGTTGGTATAGTATTCAGGGTTCGATTCTACCTTTCAGAAAAAGAAAACAAATTATCTCTGTACAACGCGTTAATTTATCCCTATATCACTTATTGTAACTCTTCTTGGTCGTCCACGTATGTGTCCAACTTAAATAGGATTTTCATACTGCAAAAAGCGTGGTGTGCGAGCCATATCCATTTCCGATTATCGAGCACATTTTGCTCCATTGTTTGCTAAATTGGGTATCATTCATGTTTTCAAGTGAACTCATTTCAAATAGCCAAAGTCTATGTTTTATTATCACAATCAATTGCTGCCTTCAATGTTTCTCAACTTGTTTGAGACCAGTGGTGAAATTCATAGTATGGCACCAAAACTGCTGGACATTACCACCCTCATTTCTGTCGTACAGACATTAAGCAGTTTAAAATTTTCGTTCAAGGTCCGTATGATTTAGAATTCTCTCCCTGCTTCAATTACCTGTTCAGCAAGTTTTCTTACCTTCAAGAAAAAATGTTAGAACTCTTATTTAAACAATCCTTAATCTGTTATGCCGCATGCACTCACACAGCACCAAATTATACTTTTATGTTCTCCTTCGAGGTAGCCTCTCTTATAAGCCTTGTGGTTTCCCGAGGTCTCCTCGCCATTACCTTAGGTGTTAAACGTATATACTATGTAAATGGAAAATAAAAATAAATAAATAAGCAAATTATGGCAAACCCGTTTGTCAGCGGACAGCTGTCAAATTTAGCTTTCTTTCCAAATAAAAAATGTAATCTTTATGTAATTTTTCTTCCAGTTCCTTTTTAACCATAAAACGATATGTAATTTATTTTAATTAATAAAATAATGATAGTAATAATTAGTAAAGCAGACTGGTCTTTACGTTCACGTCTTCCTTACGCGACCATCACCCTCTAAGCGACAACTCCTTTCTGCTCCAAGCGTGGTCGCTTAAGAGAGAGTTGACTCCAGTCAGTGCTAATTATTGTTTTGTTTTCGTTAGCAGCTCAGGCAATCAAGTGCTATCAGTGTGCCCCACCATTGGGTCAGGACTGCGATAAGGACAATTTGGAGGCCAAAATGAATGAATCTCTTGTTGACTGTTCTTCGCTCCCAGGCGGCTTTGACCGGTGTATGAGAGTGTGGGCCAAGAAAGATGACAAAGAACAAACTGCAAATTCTTGTAGCACTGAGGCATTGTGCAAGACTGCTAAGGATGCGTTCGATAAAAGCGACGAGAAGGGTTCTGTGGGATGCTGTAACACTGATGCCTGTAACGCTGCCAACATATTACCAGCGAAGGGTAACTATAATCACCTTTCCCCGCGAATTAAAAGCAACACTAATGGATCTTGCTGGAAATTAAACATTGGTCGCCGTTTCTTGACAACAATTTAACCATTTTGCCGTTAGAGACGGTCACAATTTTTTTATGTAATGGAGGAAGGGGAGGGTTTGAGAATTGTTAGACCATTTAAAATAGAGGGCCACAGCTCATTGGCCAAAATTCTTTCCTTCCTCAGTTTAGTAGCCCTTTCTCTCACCCCCTTCCCCCGCTTAATAATGACCGGTCCCTAAGTACATGCAGTTTACTTAACGATTTCTAGTATGTGGGTGGTTAGATTTCGTTTGGGTCTTCATCTTCAAGGATTGTTCTGATTCATTGATCCGTACTGAAAACGTGGTCCCAGAACAACTTTCATCAAAATAAACAAGAGACAAACTTGATGTTGACAAGCATTTTAGATAGATACGGGCAAATCTCGCTCATTTCTGCCGCAGATTTTCGTTGCTGTTATTGGTCCGTTTGAAGCTTAAGGTATGCTACTCATTATTGGCTTTCGAAGAGTCGAAATAGAAATGGCTATCAAATAGATCTTGGTTTGCATAAAGCCTCAGATTCTTACTTTCCCTTTAGAAAACTAGAACACGATATTGGACCATATTTATCGAGGATGATTGTCTGTTCACGGGTCATGAAAATCTAAGTGTCTCAGTGGCTCTGTTCAAATGCAGATATATGTAGAGATAATAGAGGGGTCCTTGTGATGCAGCACACACAGAAAGAGTTACAATATTCAGACAACAATATATAAGAAACTTAGCAGTTACGTAGGACAAGCTTTTAACCTTTGTTAAAAGCGTTTGAAGCAGCCTTAATTGCCATCGAGTCGAATCGTGTACGAAATTTACACTTAAACGTTTAACTCTTAAGAAAGGAACTTGATGGATTCACAGTGATGTGCATGATTTGGTTCTAACTACCCTGTCATGGCTATGACGCAAATGAGGTAACCTGATTCGGCATTAAAACAATAACCGGAATCTAATTGGCTGGGAATTGCCAACATAACGCTCATCAAAGTGGCTGTTGTCATTGTAAGCTGTTATTCCTGAGGCAATCGTTTCCCTTCGCTCAGTGAAATAAAAAAAAAATGCACCGTATGCTGTTGGGTTTGAACATTATCTTTGCATTCGCTGCTGCCGTTAAGCTTGGGCTGCTTGTAGAATCAGACTAGTTTGTCCGTAAAGGGGATTTTAAATGTTTGGACGCCGTTTTGGTTAAGCGATCTGTCGCATGTCTGGAAGTTCCAGTTGGGAAAAGAAACAGTTCTCTACAAGGATTTGTAGGCGCAACTTTTGCATATTTTTGATGCACTGTAGCTTTCACTTGCGCCCCAAATGATTTTCGGCTATATGACATGCCTGGCACTGATATTAATTTCCTCTACTATGACTATTTGCGTAGAAAACGGAAAATTTAATCTCACTTTATAACTTTAATCTCTTAATTGAACTACTCACTTACTCAACTTTCTTTGGATGTTCTTTCGTCTATGTTTCACCTTCTCATGGAAAAACAACTGAAACTTTTTGAAAGATCTGTAGTTCGACCGTGATTGTCCACAATGATCAAAGAGATCAAGTGGAGGAAGACACAAATGCTCGGTCTCCAACTGTGCGACACCCACTCCAGCTTTCTAAGTAAAAACTTTTGTAGTGCATCTACCGAGTGGGATAAGGGATATATTTCCCGATTTAACTGATGTTTCGAAGTGTCGACTTAAATATAGGGAGCAAAACCATTCAGTAGGAATAACGAGAACAGGAGCGTATCCGAGTGAAATTATTCTCGGGAACAGACTAACGTAACCACATTTCTAGGAATATACGTGAACGGAGCACCTTCTTGGAAAGACCACATTAGCTATCTAATGTCTTCAAACAGATCTCTGAGTCAGTTGGTATAGTATTCAGTGTCAAATTCTACATTTCAGAAAAAAAAAACAAATTATCTCTGTACAACGCGTTAATTTATCCCTATATCACCTACTGTAACTCGTCTTGGTCGTCCACGTATGTGTCCAACTTAAATAGGATTTTCATACTGCAAAAAGCGTGCTGTGCGATCCATCACCAGTTCCGATTATCGAGCAATCAATTGTTGTCTCCAATGTTTCTCAACTTGTTTTACACTAGTGGTGAAATTCATAATTATGGCACCAAAACTGCTGGACGTTACCGCCCTCATTTCTGTCGTACAATCATAAGCAAATTTACAATTCTCTTTCAAAGTCCTATGGTTTGGAATTCTCTCCCTACTTCAGTTACCTGTTCAGCAAGTTTTCGTTCCGTTAAGAAAAAAAATGTTTGAATTTTTAGTTAAACAATCCTGAATCTGTTATGCCGCACTTACACAGCACCAAATCATACTTTTATATTATCCTTCGAGGTGGCCTGTCTTATAAATCTTGTGGTTTCCTGAGGTCTCCTCGCCACTACCTTAGGTGTATTAGAAGTATGTAAATATGGAAAATAAATAAAAAAAATTATGGCCAACCTTTTTTCAGCGGACCGCGTTCAAATTTAGCCCTCTTCCCAAATATAACATTTTTTCCAGTTCTCTATTTAAGCAAACAATGATATTTCCTTCATTTCAATTAATAAGGTAATGATCGTAATAATTAGTAATGCAATTTTTGGCTGTACATTACGTGCACTTTTTCCTTACGCGACCATCTCCCTGTAAGCGACCATTCTTTTTTGCCCCAAGAGTAGTCGCTTAAGAGAGAGTTGACCCCAGTCATGTCTAAATATTGCTCTGTTTTTGTTACCAGCTTATGCAACCAAGTGCTATCAGTGTACCACACTATCGGATCAGAACTGCGATAAGGACAATTTGGAGGCCGAAAAGTATGATTTCCTGGTTGACTGTCCAGGCAGCTTCAACAAGTGTATGACAGTGTGGACAACGAAAGAGGACAAAGAACAAATTGTAAACTCTTGTAGCAATGACGCATTGTGCAAGGCTGCTAAAGAAGGGTGCGATAAAAGCGACGAGACGTGTGCTGTGGAAGGCTGTGACTCTGATGCCTGTAACACTGCCAACATATTGCCAGCGAAGGGTAAGAAAAGACTATTTGCCACTCACGGTATCCGCGTATCCACTTCCATCGATGCTTAACATATTACAAGGGGTGATATGCCCCTCTCTGCCCCTACGAGTATAGTTATCCTCAGCCTACTTTTCCAGGGAAGCACTTTTGAAAGTGGCAGAATGTTCTGCATTTACTTCTATCAATGCCTTCGTGATGATTGCTGCTAGATTGGCCTGGCCTTGCTAATTAAACTCAACCGTCGTAGATAGCCATCTCTTTTTTTTATATTATCATAATTAACAGACTGTGGAAATTGAGCCTGTCCAACTGACTGTCGTAAGATCAAAGTAACCATTTCAATTAAACAAAATGGATGCACTGCACAGAGTTAAATCAATCAGTTGTAATTTCCAACGCAAAGCAAACAGCTCTCTTCAACACCAATTTGCGCAGGAAAACGCGTGTGATCTCGTCGCGGCTTTTTTCAGTTTACTTCTGGTAGGATAAGAAAGAAGGCTAAAAGCTAATATTTTCTTTGCCAATTGCTTATCGTAGCAAAATAAATGAAATCACACAAATAGTTTCGATAGTGGACTGGGGTCCAACTTATCTATCTTCTAAACGACTTAATCAATTTCAGGGTTTGATTATCTTAATTTCTTAGGTTTCAATTCCCCACCGACGCAGCAAAGAAACTACCCCACATTTATCTATCTAATGTCTAGGATATGTAGGCCAAGCACAAAACAAAGGAGCTTCCAGTTCACATCTCTACATAGCAGAGTCGCCACAAATTCATTTCAGTTTAGAATTGAACTTTCGGAGACAAGTCTCTGTTACTTATGTCAAACAACACATAAAGCATTGCTTCATCTTTTCTAGAAATGCCCAATCTCAGAAATCTTTTAGGATAGCGTTCAACTGTTTTTCGTCTCGGTTGATCTGATTCAACCTCTCAAGTCTTATGCCAATGTTTAGGTCGGGAAAGAGAAAAAGCGCTTTTTTACTTAATCATTCTTTACTCGTTGGCATATATAACATTTATTCCTGTAACTACAATACGTTAAATCATCGTTAATTGAAAACGTTAATCAAGTTAGAATTAAAAACAGAAGAACCAGTTTCAATAGTTACAGGAACTCAAACTCCAGTCGTTACATCTTCTTGATCTCCCCTTTTAATTACTGATAAAGCCGTTACAAAATTATGTTTGTGTGATAAATTGTGTTGGCTGTTTGAGGCGGGATTTAGTACTATGATTTATTCATGTCTCGCAGTTCAGTTTGTGACGCTTTTGTAAATTTTATTCGGAAAATCATGATGATATCATAAGTTCCTGAACTGTAGGTAGCCTTCTAGACGGCTTTGGTATTGATTTATATGGTAATAGGTGTTTTCATAATTTTGAAGTTCGAGATTTTTCTAGCCCCGATGGGCGATGAGAGCGATGGGAGCAGAAAGCCTGCAATGAAAATATAGCATGAAAACACTTGCTTGGCGTCTGTTTCATTTCTTGCATTTAAAACCATATTGGATGCATTCCATAGGGTCGTAATTTTAAAGTCGGAATTTTGCTATCACAGTGGTGTGTTAGTGGTTAAATTAAATAAAGCCTTTGGCAAGGGCAGCCAAAACAACACTAGGAGTGTTTAAACACTGGAAACCTACCGTCGATACATGTTTCGATTTCGGTATAATCACCTTTCCCCCGAGAATTAAGAGTGCGGAATGCATACAAAAATCAAGCAAAATCGATAAATCGCGGCCACAAGTCAAAACCTAACCTGCCCTTATTTTGTCTATAGGAAGATTTTAGTTAGATTAAGAAGGTTCTGGGGTTTATTTTTTGAGTTAGATCGAATTTTGTGAGAAAATCGGGATTTTTGATTTCGACGGTTTGAGGCCTCAATTTACTACAAAAATTATTGGTCTAAGAAACTGCCTCGCGGCGGCCGAATAAACTTTTTACCGACGATTTAATACTTGTAATTCAGCAAAATCAAATAGTTGACAGTAATCTAAGAGTCATTTCCGGATATCGATTAAATACGCATTTCGTGACAGGGTTCAAGAGCTTTGTGGAGTAGGCACGTGACAACAGGGTGATTTAGTGGCAAAATTAAACTCCAATATATTCTACATAAGGGGCCATTCTTCAAATAGCCCCAGAATCAGGTTTTGAGCTCTAGAGATGTTATGGTTCAACATTTCATATATGATCAAAAAGGTTTTAGAGCGAGGGCCTCAGATTTAGTCGATCAATTTGCCCAATTTCATATAATTTGCTCCGTGATGCGACAGTTCAGTTGTCCCCGATCATGTTACTTTATCATGTAAACAAAGTCACCGATGAGCCAATAATGGGACGATAGGAATCATTTTCGACCGCATTTGTTCAAAGTCAGGCTTACTTTGATTAAGAGTTGGGTTTCTGATCAAAAATTGCTTCTGGGATGCATTTGTGTAGCCATAATAATTATGTTCTGTCTTCTTAATAGCATCCAATGTTCTCCGAACAAAAGCCTATTGTCTTTCTCGTCTCTTGATTGGTTACTGCCCCTATAAGCGCCCTATACTACTATAAAGGTCCTTGCACATTTGATTCGTAAAATCTTTAACATGAGATCATAAGTTCCTAGACTGTAGGCAGCCTTCTAGACGGCTTGGGTATTGGTTTATATGGTAATAGGTGTTTTCGTAATTTTGAAATTCGAGATTCTTGTAGCATAAGGGGACTTAGGGAACTCGGATGAGAGACGTTATAGCACGAAGTGTGAGGGCGATGGAAACAGAAGGCCTGCAATGACGCTATAGTATAAAAACACTTGTTGCCTGCTTGGCGTCTGTTTCATTTCTTGCATTTAAAACCATTTGCATGCATTCCATAGGGTCGCAATTTAAAAGTCGGAATTTTGCCATCACAGCAATGTGTTAGTGGTTTAAATTAAAACCCTTGGCAAGGGCAGCCAAAACAACACTAGGAGTGTTTCTTAGAAACACTGGAAACCTACTGTCAATGCATGTTTCAACTTCGGTATAATCACTTTTCCCCCGCGAATTAAAAGCAACACTGATAGATCTTGCTGGAAATTAAACATTGGTCGCCGTTTCTTGACAACCATTTTACCATTTTGTCGTTGGAGACGGTCACAAATTTTTGTGTAATGGAGGAAGGGGGAAGGTCTGACAATTTTTAGACCATTTACATTAGAGGGCTATAGCTCCTTGGCCAAAATTGTTTCCTTTCTCAGCCCTTCCCCCGCTAGTGGTAGTGATTTGGGCGTTCTGGCGCATGCTAACTTAAATCAAAATATTCGTTTGAAATTAACAGGGACCACACCCTAGATTGGAATGTTCACATTAACCCAAAATATGCCACGTCCACGAATGGAATGCTTGCAATTGATCGCGCACAAGTTTCCAAGCACGAGGGAATTATGATTGGAAGGTTTCGGAGGATTTATTTATTTACAAAAGAAACTAACATCAAATGCATCATCATTTTCATTAAATACATTATTATCATCATCGTCTTTCACATCAGATATTTCTATCATTGTAACAAAGAATTTTAATGAAGCTCCATGTGAATTATTACCATGTTTTCCAAAGTAAATATTTTTTAACCAAACAACAGGATGTGCCATACACTTAGTATTTACATAATCAAATGGATTAACTTTATTTTTATCACTATCAACTATATTTGTGGTACATTTTAAATTATTATTTTCAACCTGTGTTATCAAATTAATATAAACTTTATCATTAACATTTACCAATGGTTTTAAAAAAACTTCCCAATCATTTTCTTTTCTTTCTGTTTTATAAGAATTTAAAGTAACTTTTGGTAGTTTTTTTCCATCTTCATCAATAAGTTTACTAATTTTATCTAAACATTTATTAGATATTTTATTTAAAAGTTGATGAGTTCGACTATCTTCATTGACTGGATAGGAAATTTGAAAACCAGTGGCATTTTTAGTTGTTTGTTTTTCTTTTATAATACCATATGGATGAGTTAAATTTATTGCTGGTATAGACATTTCTTGTAGTTCGAAACATAGTTTTGATTTTTTATTTCCGTTGTCTAAGGGACGGGCCCTACATAACCTTTGATAAGCAACTTTACTATAGGGGTTGTTTGAGATATTGAAAGGTTGTTCATCCGGCAATGGCACACTTAATTCATATAATATTCTCCTAATGGTGAAATAGATGGGAAACTTTTAATGAAGCTATTCACAACTTTCGGATAATTCATGCTTTCATAGGGGCTAGCTCCACATCCAGAAGTTGCACACCAAACCGCGAAATTAAGCTGCTGCGGCCAATAATTCATATCAGGAGCGTTCAACCATTTTCCACTTTGTTTTCCAGATTTGAAAGTCAACCTGAGATTTGAAAACGTTTCGCATTTTAGCAGTAAATTTCTGACCCTTCGACACATAAATGTCTAATGAAGTCAATAAATCTGTGATAAGGCTCAAGAAGATCGAGAAGAAACTTTCCAGCTCTTTAAAATTAAATTTTAAATTCCGACTTTTGATCACGGAGGATAAAACTTGTAGAATGACCATAGACAAAAATACGAAGATTTACGATGGTGAAATGAAACCATGTGATCTTGCTGAATTTATAGGAAAGAAATGTCAGGACAAGCTCTTTTTATGGATCAGGCGTATATTCTTCAAGGAAAAGGAGGCCATGTCCAAGATGATTGTGACGAAAGCTAAATTAATTCCATTGCCTGATGATGAAGAAGATTTGGACGAAGAAGAGATCGTGGATCCGATGTATGACGACGACCCCAGCTCTAAATCCCTCTCTCCAGAAACCTTCAAATCCCATTGCGGGCTATGAAAAACATTCGATTGAAAAGATTTTTTGGTCGACTGGTTTCGACGATGACGAGTTGGTTTTTTTCCTATCACGAGATTTGCGATAGGAAGGTTTCGAATGTGTTATCACAGGTTATGAAAACATCCACCATCCCACTCCTCCAGCTTTAACAGCCAGGACTGCTAGATTACTCTGATAAGAACTTTCTCCCACCTCCTCCTTCACAATCTCCGACTTCTTCTTCTCCACAGGCCTCGTGATCTTCTCCACCACATGCGGCAGCGCAACCTTCGAAGATCCTAAATTATGCTGAATTCCCACCGTCTTCCGGTCCTCTCCTGTTTCACATCCAGATTAACGTCGAACCTCATCTCATCCGTCGCCTTCATAAGCTTATTATTATACCCCACGACACTCTCCGTATTGATGATCATGTTACTCGGCATCAACCACACCCCCGGGGCAATCGCCAGATCCAGCCGCAATTTCGCCGCTTGAGTCGCCATCTGATACCTCTGAACCGAGCTGGTGATATCATTCTCAATCACACTACTCTCCAACAAAGATAGAAACTCCTGCTGCGACTCGATCGCCCCGCCACCACTCCCAGCGATCGAATTTTCTCGTGTTCACCTGCGATCCCAATACACAATATATGAAAGCTTCCACAGAGCGATTCAATCTCTCGAGGTCAGCCTTCGTTAATCCATTCCCATCAGTCGGTATAAACCAGACATATTTGAACCCAGCGAAATCCTCATTCCTCATGAACGAGAAAGATCACCCTTCTCCTTCTTCCCACCCTCATCCGAAACTTTACTACCATCACCCGGCCATTGATTCGCCGCCGTGTCATAATTCCTCACCAGATGAACATTCTGAAACCCTCCACCTTTTCCGTGATACCCGGCACCATAATCCAAAAACATATCGCCCAGGCCATGATTTCGTCCACCCTTCCATCTGAAGTCGGAGTTATTAGCGATCCCGAATTCTCGACACAATCTCTGATACACGACCTTACTGTAAGGATGGTGTTGAAAGGCTGCTCATCCGGCAACGGTACACTCAGTTCATACAGTATCCTCCTGAACGTGAAATAGATTTATGAAGCCATTCACAACACTCGAATATTCCAGACTTTCAAAAGAGCTCACCCCAAATCCAGCAGTCGCACACCAAAAACAGCAAAATTCAGCTGCTGCGGCCAATAGTTCATGTCAGGTCCATTCAACCATCGTCGGCTCTGTTTCGAAGATTCGAACGTCACAACCTGGGATTTGAAAACATTCCGCATCTTGGCTGTGAATTTCTGTCCTTTCGAGATATAGATATCCAGAGAGGTCAGCAGATTCGTCACGTCAGATTTGAAGCTATCGAAAGGAATCGCGGGGATCGGATATTTTTCATTCGTCAAGGTCAAACTCTTTGGAAAGGAACCCATCTTCTATCTCGCTTTAAGATAGAAGGATTTCTTGTGTTTAAGCTAATAATAGACTTTCTCGAAACTCAGCGTGACTGCGTGCCGCTTAACTCTCTGAGTATTTCTTCTCTGGCCTGATTCTTCAGCATCACGGAATCGTACTTTTTTAGTTGTCTTTTTTTATCTTTCCGCCGTATATCAGTCTTCAGCGTTTCGAACGTCTTGAGCTCCTCGATGATCAATGAGAACTCCTCATCAGATATCTTATTATCGCGAAGCGCCTTGGAGACGAGATCTTCTATGGTATTTATTTTCGCCCTCGCCAGAGCCACCGTACTCTGATGCTTCGTCGCCTTGTCGGATAAGCTCTTCGAAACCTGCTCGCACCTTATCGATGTGCAGACCAGAATGCCACTCACAAACTCCCAAAGGAATCGCGACCACGACACCGAATCCGCTGAGTGAACTCGCCAGGCCAGAGGCTGCCAAAACTCCAGATAAGATGCCGCAGACCGAACTCGCATTGATGAGAGCGCCCTTCGATCGATTATATTTTTTCAGAACACCATCATAGTGCTTCAACTCATTCCTTAATCTGTCGAGAGCCTCACAACATTTCTGCAATCTGAAAGTATTCCCATCATCCACGGAAGGTTGAATCGGAGGAGCCGTCGGATTAAATGGGTTTAAATCTGGGTAGATTTTAGAACGTTCATCCATATTTATAGAATGTTTTTCTCTCTTTTAAATAACTATCCACAGCATTTTCAAGTGGATTTTTCTTATGGGGTGTAATGCTCTTTTTAGGAATCACTCTATATGGTCTGTCTATAATCGGCCCCTTTTCCAGATTAAATAGATCATATGCCACCCCATCAATCGAATCGATCTCACCATCTTTAAAATGAACATCGTCACATTTCAAAATTCCAAATAGGAAGCCGAATTTCAGAATATGATAGGCCGCCTTAGGATCGACTCCCACATCTTTGGATTGTTTTATCGCGAAATTCATAAACTTCTGATCCCTAACGATGGATGATCTGATTTCTTTCCAAGACATCATGCGAATCTTAAACTAACTGTAATCTTCGACCCCCTCAAGTCCAACTTTCTTCACTCGCTATCCAGAATGCTGAGAGTGAAATAATTTATAGGACCCTTCACCTTCTGAATCGGCAACGCAGCGTAGTTTTGAGACGACACATTAGCGAGCAGATAGCAAGAAGAAACTTTCACCGACTCGTCGCCAAATCTGCCCGAGTTCATATAGGACGATCGATTATCCACCAGCCTGCAGACCAATCTCAAAGGCTCCTTCATCTGCACATTTATCGTATATAATTTGCCAGGCATTATAACTTCCGGCAGTCCCAAACCAAGCTGCAACCCTCTCGAGAGATTCAGCTTATAGCTCTTATTCGAAAACGGATAATCCACCGCATCAGTCTCAATGATCGCGAGCTTCGCATTCTCCGTTTAGAAAGATCGCATGAATACTTCGCAGAGAATATGTTCCAGGTTCGATGATCAGAAAGGTCTGATTCTCCCCCTTGAAAATGGTTTGCTGCTCTTTGAAATTTACGAGTCTTTTGGGAATCTTACAATCCAGCAGCTGTATCTCTCGAATCCTATCCAGAGGAGGATCCAAATAAACTCCAGTTTCAAAATCGAACATCGTCACGCTCATCATTTTTGGATTATCCTTTGGAAGTCTTTAAATATTCATAGTGTGCCTCTGAAAGGAATCTTCGTTATCCCACAGCTCGAACATTTACACTTCATCATGTGCCGTCCATTGGAAGTCTTCGAATACTTTTCACTGCCAGGCGCACATTCCGTCTCCATTCTCTCTTTGACGCAATAGCTCCACATATTTTAAATTCAACGCCTCTTCCTTTTAAGCTACTCCACAAAATACACAACGACCGCGACGATCAATAGCCACGCATTCTTCCCGAGAAATGATATGACCTCCACCGCCGTCTTGAAAAGGAAGCTCACGATCACGCCCACCATTCCCGGCAATATCTCACCGAGTTTCTTCCCAATCGCCTTCAGCCCGTTCCCCACACCAGTGCCCAACCTCGATAATCCCTTGGAGAGATTCGAGACGATGACACCGATCACCAGAGCAACCGCACTCACCACCGCAAAGACTGTGAAGCCGTATTGTTTGAAGATCGCCCTTACTCCATCTCTCAGAGGCAGCTTCTTTCTTATTCTTTCATTCTGACTCTCTCTCTGACTCTTATTCTCTCTTCATTGGTGGATATCTCTTCATGGGCTATGCCTTCAAGCTCTGTCACCCTCTTTTGTAATCCCATCAGATCATCATCATCCATGTTTGTTTCTTTACTTGAATCTAGTAAAGAAGTTCTCTAAGACGATTAAAATAACCTACTCGCCGTATACGCCATCGCCAACATCCCACCATCCACATACATCATCTCGCCAGTCTTCTGATCGCCGCAGAGTCTATAGTAATCGGAGAATTTCGGCTCCTCCAGGGTGTTTTCCGGATGAGTCTGATTGTGCAATCTCAAAGCCGCATCAGTATCCGAGATATTCTCATGAGCCCTATTCCTATCACCCGCCCTCTTATTTTCCCAATCGATAAACGCCAATCTCCTCCCTTGGAATTCGGCATAATCCTTCTGATATTTCTCCAGAGCTCTTTCGTGCCTCTCCGTCTCCCTCTCGACATCTAGTGCCGAGGCACCCCTGAAAGTCTTCGCGAGATAGTTGCCGCCAATGAACGCCGTTGCATTGAGAATCGCTCCTCCGAGCATGATCGCTATGCCCGCCATGGGATTTATATGTTTTTGGGTAATACGCTCTGATGCTCTAAATAGGTTTTGAGATACATGCTTCCTCCCAGGACGGCGGCTCATTTCACATAATTCATGACACTCGATGATGGATCCATGAGGAAGTTTTCTTTCCAAGCTTTCTTCGCGACCCACCCCACGCCGGCGGATAGAGCAACGACAACCACAGAATCAGTCAAAGTTTTCACGAGTTTATTTTCAGACATTTTAAATTACATCCAGCCATGATTTAAATTATTTTCGGGAGGCTCTTCAATCATCCGCGGTTCCGGCGCCTTGAAGTCATCTTTCTTCTGAGCTCGATATCTCATAAACAGATCGGCTGCGGCAAGACCGATTCCAGCCAGATATAATGCGGTTTAGAAAGATAATTCCGGAAACCATGCGGTGGCAGGCCCTCCCCCTCGCCCTTTCTCTCTCTCTTCTCGCGCTCTATCCTCCTCCTCTTGCCTCATCAGAGCCTCTTTGGCCTTTTTATTATACTGGGCCAATTTCTTTCCAGCCGCGACCTTCTTGGGATCTTTTATCTTCTGTGGTGCTTCAGGTTCCTTCGCGATCTGCTCAGCAGCGTAATTCTTCATCTCTTCAGACATTTTATAAGTCTATTAAAGCTCTCTTTAAACTTCTTAATGCGATTCACATTAAGAAAGGCACATGCGCAGGAGATTTCACAAGCCGAATATTATTTTAGTCATAGACCATCCAATAAGAAACATGCATGCGTATTTGACAGGTCTGAAAAGTTCATCAACATCCATTTTGGATGCAAGACTCGCGGCATTCCATTTGTCTCTCTCTATCTCTTCCATCTCCATTTCCATTTCCTCTTTAACTATCTCTCTTATCTCTCTCTCCATTTCTTCTCCACGATTTTTGAAAGCAGACATTTATAAGATATATGGAACTCCCTTTAAACCTCTTTTTTTATTCTACCGCCGCCATAACTCCTCTCAAGGGAAATCTCTGTCTCTTAATATATCTCTTTCATCTCTATCTCTCCTCCATGCTGAATACCGATCTCTTTCATCTATATCTCTCCTCCATGCTGAAGACCGATCTCTTTCATCTCTATCTCTATCTCTATCTCTTCCATCTCTATCTCTATCTCTCCTCCATGCTGAAGACCGATCTCTTTCATCTATATCTCTATCTCTTTCATCTCTATCTCTATCTCTCCTCCATGCTGAAGATATTTGCCAGCCATTTATAAGTCTCCTAAAGCTCCCTTTAAACCTCTTAGGATTCTGCTGCCTTCTCTTGATCCCCCTCCATCTGGAAGTGCTTGGCAACATGCATGACCACTGATAGAAGCGCCACCAATCTTCCACCTTTAAGAACGAGTAATCCGAGATCTCTTTGAAGATTAACTGATCATTCTTCCAATCTTTCACAAGCTCGCCTTCATCATCTATATTCACAAACTTACTCACAACTTTAGAGATCAATTGGAATGATAAATTCACCAAACCATCAGCGATTTTCCTGCCGGACACAACTTTATATCTTCCGTACAATTTTTCAACATCCTTTTCTGATAATCTGTGAATGGCAGCAAGATCCATTTCTTTCCCCAGATATTCTTTCGTCGATCCCAAGCAAGCTAGAATGGCCAAAGATTCCCTCTTAGATTCCAAAGCATTATCATCTTCATCATCCTGAAAATCTATTTAATAATCTTTGTTAAGAATTTCTTCAAGTTTATACTGTTGTTCCCGGTGTCTCTAAATAGTTTACAAAAGGATAACGAAGGCAAGAACATAATCTAGAATATTTTTTCTTTCAATATTTTTTCAAAATACTTACCATGATTGACATCTAAATCTCCGCCATAATCTTCGAATAGAGTTTTCATTGTAACTTGAGATGGATTGTAAAAAGATATGACGCAAGCAACATTCTCTCTGAAAGGTTTCGCTATGAATGTAAGTTGTTGAGTTAATACCCATACCGAAATTCTATGATGCCTACCAGAAAATGCCAGATCTATGAACTTATTTGATCTATTTTTAAATCTTTGGAAACCGCGCAATCATCTAGAATAATTAATGAATTTGTGCCTGAAAAAAATAAGGAGCAAACATTTAATAGATCATTAATTTCATCTTGGTTACTCGAATCTGACGAGAGCACAAAGAATCTCGGATCACCCTTTGCAAAATTCTTATAAGTTTTATTCTTTGCATAGGTTGGGCAAATCAGAATGATGTATTCAAAAGCTTTTCTGAAAGTACCTCGAAGTTGATCCACTAGATACTGAGTTTTTCCACAATTTGTTGGGCCGTTAATGATACAGTTGAAAGGAATTTTATCTCGCAATTCATTCATATTTATATTAAAAGACTATTTCCTTTAGATTGGAATTCATAATTGCCATTACAGCATCGGCAACAACAAACATGTGACATGTAATAACTCCAGATGCACCTTTTTCGCGCTTAATTTCCAGCTTGATCCCATCGCGAGTATTGTTCAGTTCAAAACCACCACCATCAATTTCATTATCAGGATAGCTTCTCAAATCAATCCACAATGCGAATTATCTGTGTAAAAATCTTCCTCTTTAACAGAATCATCCACCCCGAAGCGTTTAATCACAGATTTCCATATCCCCTTGGAATAGAGGCGGTTTGGCATTCCATCAACGTTGATATTAATTGATGTGATTTTAGGGTTTACAAACTTTTCAGAATCTCTCTTTCCTGCTGCATAACCACTCGTGAAAAGACATAAGATGCCTGTCATGGATTTTCTTGGTAGATTTATATGTTCATTAATTGCATCATCCCTGGGTTCGGAAATTGTGAATTTTTTGTGTAAGAGAATGTTTTCATACAAGAATCCTTTACCCGATTGATAAGAAGCCATTGCTTGATTTGCTAAATATTCGTTTGAGATGCATGAATACTCCAACTCGATGTTTGTGATTGTATAATTTGGAGATGTCTCAACGTTTGAATAAACAACAATATCAGAAACAGGAGCCAGAGTAATCTCAAATGTCAGATGATGTGGTAAAGGTTTTGGATAGAAAACACCATGATCTTTTAGAATAGGATGATCTAGAGGGATAGCATACTTAGTATTATGGATTTTCGAGAGTACAATTTCTTTTGCATCTGAATGTGATTTTGGGTCCAAAGCTTTTGTTCTAAGTTTACGAATATTTTAAGAAGAGATAAGTGTAAATCATGATAAGTCTGAAATAAATCAAATCTCTGAGTATCTTGCAAAGTTTCTCCACCAAATAGAACTCTAAGTCTGGAAACTAGATTTCTTCCCACATTATTAACCAGAGTATTATCTTTATTACCTGAGACATTTAAATCAAAGAGAAGATGTACACTACCTAGAACTATCACAACATTTTCTGATAATTTTGGAATGGGAATGTACAATGTTTCACCGGGATTGGCGGATGAGGGTGTGAATGTGATTCGATTTAATGTTGAGTGAGCTTTCAAGCCTTTTACCATCTTGGGAGTTCGGTTTGGTTCAAGAATTTCTGATATAGTAGTCATTTTAAATGGAGTTAGTCTTATCTTTAAATGAATAAAGAACAAAAGTTAAGTAAAATATATTACTCAACTTATGGATATTGGAAGGGATATGCTGCCATACAAAAATTAGCAAATGCGGCTAAACCAAGTGAGGATGAAGCTAGAAAATGGCTGGAGAAACAAGCTTCATGGCAAATATATCTTCCACCACCTAGATACATCCCGAAGCCGCATTGGGTGGTTGATAAGCCTAATTATATATAACAAGCTGATTTATTATTTCTACCTCATGATAATTTTAGAGGAAGAACATATCGCTATGCATTAATTGTGGTTGATGCTGCTTGGAGATATAAGGATGCACAGGCCTTAACCTCAAAAGATAGTGGGGAAGTCGCGAAAGCCTTTGAGAAAATTTATGCTCGTAAGTTGGGGTGGCCGAATACTTTGATGGTGGATCCTGGTAAAGAAATCATGGGTAATGTCACAAAACTCATGAATAAACATGAGGTAATTATACGGCGAAGTTCAGCTGGGAAACATAGAGCTCAGGTATTTGTGGAGAGAGCTAATAGAACGATAGGTGAGAAATTGTTTAGCCATCAATATGCACAGGAGATGATATCAGATGAAAGATCCAGAGTTTGGGTCAAAAGATTACCTGATATCATCAAGACTTTGAATACAACCCCTACTAGAATAACGGGAAAAGAAGCTAATAAGGCTTTGAAATTAAAAAAAGTTGAGATCGAGCCTAAGAATTATAAACGACCGGTTGGTATTAAAGAGAAAAGATTACCTCCAGAGGTTATGGTTAGATATTTGTAGGCTCCAGGTGAAGAGGAATGTGGAGAAAGAAGAAGAGCAACGGATCCGATCTGGAGTTTGGAGATTTATTATTTATCTAGAAGTGTAGTTTCACCAAATCAACCGGTTTTGTACTATTTAGATGGCGGGCCCGGGAGAGGATTTGTTCTCGAGGAACTTCAAGTTGTGCCGGAAGATACTGAATTCCCGCCCGAGAGTGTTCTGAAATGACCATGTGCATATGTTTGAATTCCATCTTCTCTGATTTTTCTTTTATCATCTTCGTGTGAAAGGGCGACTTAATTAACCGTTTCTGTATAAACTTCGTGTAAATGACTTCTGATAACATTCATCGGTCTCATCTGTGGTTGTTTCTCTAAAAGACGTTTCTTATAATCATGGAAACTTATGGTCTTTTTCACTACAGCCTTTGCAACACCTTTAACTACATTTCTTCTCTTTTTTTCCTTCATCCATCTTGAAAGAATATAATATTTTTGCTCGAAAGCCAACAAACTCAGAAATCTGCTTACCTCCCGTTTCAACCTTCATCATACCAATAACTTTCTTATTCAATCCGACTTCGATTCTGAAGGATGATCTTTAGGAAAGTTACTTGTATCGAATAAATTTCTAACATCGGGGCTTATATCCTGGTTAAAAGTCTTCAGTCTCTATCTCATACATAAGTGAATCTGTATCGGTGAACAAAAGTTTAGCCTTTTCACCATATTTGGGTTTGATATAATTATAGTGAAAGTCATACATTAATATTTTACTTAAATCTAGAATTGAAGCGCCCAAGGAAACAGGTTTATCAAATTCCAGCTTCGTCTTCTTCATATTGATAGCTACTAAATGAACTATATTTTGTGAGAATTAATTCTCACAAAATATAGTTCGATGTTGAAAGTTTGGTTTAGATATTAATTTACGTGCTTGTGATTCACTTGTAACCAGCTGTACATCAACCCTGTTTCTAATGTTCTCCATAGTTTTACCAAATACGGAGTTGTTCATGAGCTTGAAGAAATCTTTCTCAAAGTCATTGGTTCCTTTGGTTCTTAGTTCAGTATTCATATCGATGTAAGGTTTCAAAAATGGTGACTCTTCAAATGTAATTCCCCTATGTATATTGGTTAGTTTTAATCCGAGACTTAAATATAGTTTGAAAGATTCATGATGAATAACATAATTTGTTGTGTTTCCTAATGTTGGAATTAGTTTCTATACTTTGTTAATTTTAAATCGTTCTGGTGCAAGTGGATAATCATTATGTAGATCGTGAAGATGCTCTGGATATTCCAAATCAACTTCCACAATGCATGGATATTTCTCCCAATCTTCAATCTCTTCGTGATTCATCCATCTAAAACCGTGAGTTGGCAGAGGTTTGATCATCGCCCAACCATAAAGATTGTTTGCATCTAGATATGTGATATACTTTGTTGGTTTCTGAGGATCATAATCTTTCATATACGGATTGTTTGCCTTGCCATTTAACAAATTGACGTCAGTTTTTTATGCGTCTGTCCTCTTATTGATGATAAATTGCGTCATAACATTGTCGAAGTGTTGTAGATCCACCAGCCAATAGGCGAGTGGATCTACAACAAACAAACAATAATAGTTTTATCGTATCTTTAAACTGATATTCTTACCCACTTTTTCAAAACGCGATTAACGTTATGAATTTTGCACGTTAAATTATATCAACATTCTTGCAGCTTCTCCATTTTACTAATTCTACATGCATCTTTACGTTTATCATGTTTACAAAAAGCTTTACCATTCCCAAATTCTCTACAACGATATATTCCCTTGTCATGCTTACAATAGGCCTTACCACTTCCACACTTTTTACATAAAAATCTTATAATACCATGACTACAAAAGGCCCCTCCTCTACATTTTCTACATTGATCTTTAGAAAAATTATGCTCACAACTATAATCAAATGAAATATTTATCTCACCAGTTTCTATCACTTTAATTAAATTACTTTTATTCATTTTCCATCCATTTTTTATACCTTTTTCTTTAGCGATGGATATTAATTCTCTACGAGTATATTTTTCCATTATATATATATTAAAAATATAAATACTTTAATATGATTCAGTCTTATCCATTAAAATGGAATATAGTTTATGGGTAATAACAAAAATAATAAAATTACAATGGAAAAGGCTTTTAATAATGAATGTCCAGTTTGTTTGGAAGATAATGGTTATTTTGTTTTATTCAGTTGTAAACATAAAGTTCGTTTAAAATGTTCTTTAAAATAATGGATGTCCAGTTTGTAGAAAATCATCTGATGAAATAAATAAAGATTCAGAATTTGATTCAGATATGTATGAAATTATAACTGCAAGTGATTATTTTTCTGATGAAATAAGTAAAGAATTTCATGAATACATTTCTTCTTTTGAAAGTGTTTCTACAGATTATCCTTTTACTTATTTTGATATTGTTGATGATGAAAGAGAACCTTTGTTTAATTGTTACCTAGTAAGAGAAATGCCTGGTAAAGAAATAAAAACAATTCAATATATCATAAATTTTTACAAACCTTCATTAATTGAATATAGACTTATAAATACCGTTTTACAAATTAAACTTTCTTTTAAAAATTCACCCTCTAAATTAATTCCATTTATAATAAGAACTGATCAAGTACATCCAATTCTTTCAATCTTAGATACTTACCCACAATTTTTAAAAGAAGAGCAATTCCACAAACCAGAAACCTTCCAATCATAATTCACTCGTGATTGGAAACTTGTGCACGATCTATTGCAAACATTCCATTCGTAAGCGTGGCAGATTCTGGGTTATTGCAGACATTCCAATCCAGGCCGTGGTCCCCGTTAATTTCAAACGAATACTTTAATTTAAGTTAGCATGCGCCAAAACGCCCAAATCACTACTACTCCGCTAAATAATGACCGATTCCTAAGTACATGTAGTTTACATAACGAATTCTAGCATGTGGGTGGTTAGATTTCGTTTGGGTCTTCGTCTTCAAGGATTGTTCTGATTCATTGATCCGTACTTAAAACGTGGTCCCAAAACAACTTTCATCAAACAAACTTGATGTTGACAAGTATTTTAGATAGATACGTGCAAATCTCATTTCTGCTGCAGATTTTCATTGCTGCCATTTTCCCGTTTGAAGCTTAAGGTATATTCGTCATTATTGGCTTTCGAAGAGACGAAATAGAAATGGCTTTCAAATTGATCTTTGTTTGCGTGAAGCCTCACCTTCTTACTTTCCCTTTAGAAAACTAAAACACGATATTGGACCAAATATATCGAGGATGATTTTCTGTTCACGGGTCCAGAAAATTTAAGTGTTTCAGTGGCTCAGTTTAAATGCAGATATATGTAGAGGTAATAGAGGGGTCCCTGTGATGCAGCACACACAGGAAGAGTTACAATACTCAGACAACAATAAGAAACCTAGCTGTTACGTAGGACGTTTAAAGCAGCCTTAATTGCTATCGAGTCGAGTCACTTACGAAACTGACACTTAAACGTTTAACTCATAGAAAAAAAGAAACTTGATAGATTAACAGTGATGCACATGGTTTCTTTCTAAGTACCCTGTCATGATTATGACGCAAATGACGTAACCTGATTCGGCATTGAAACAATAACCGGAATCTAATTGGCTGCGAATTGCCAACATAACGCTCATCATAGTGGGCGTTGTCATTGTGAGCTCTTACTCCTGAGGCAAACGTCTTCCTTCGCTCAAAGAACCAAAAAAAAAAAAACATACACCGTGTACTGTTGGGTTTGAACATTCTCTTTGCATTCGCCTCTGCCGGTAAGTTTGTGATGCTTCTAGAAACAGTCTTATTTGCCCGTAAAGAGGATTTTAAATGTTTGGGCGCGTTTTCAGTTAACCAGGTTGTTGCATGCATGGAAATTCCAGTTGGGAAAGGAAACAGTTCTCTACTCAGCCTTGTGTGCGCAGCTTTTCACTTGTGCTCCAAATGATTTTCGGCTATATGACATGCTTGGCATTTCAATTTCCTCTACTATGACTACTCGCGTTGAAAACGGAAAATTCGATCTCACTTTATAACTTTAATCTCTTTAATGAACTACTCACTTACTGAACTTTCTTTGGATGATCTTTCGTCTATGTTTCACCTTCTCATGGAAAAAGCACTGAAAATTGTGAAAAATCTGTAGTTCGACCGTTGTTGTCCACAATGATCAAAGAGATCAAGTGGAGGAAGACACAAATGCTTGGTCTCCAACTGTGTGACACCCACTCCAGCTTTCTAAGTAAAATCTTTCGTAGTGCATCTACCGTGTGGGATAAGGGATGTATCTCCCGATTGAGCTGAAGTTTCGAAGTGTCGACTTAAATAAAGGGAGCAAAATCATTCAGTAGGAATAACGTGAACGGGAAGAGCGTATCCAAGTGAAGAAAGCTGGGTTGTTGTAAGATCCACCTAATTTCCTTCATTTGCCATTATTTATGGGGGCTTTTCTTTTCTTAATTTAACAAAAACCTTATTTACCTTCACCCCGCAACGAAGACCAGGACTTATATCTCTTTTGCCACTCCCGTCAACGTTACAGATACAGTGATCTTTTCTCCGTAAAAAATGCTGTTCACGTAATAGCAAATTGCGAGAACAGAACTGCGGCTGCATTGAGTAATCCAGGGCAAGACAACAAAGTATTTTTAGAATCCATTCAATGTGCATCAAAGCGAATGACAGCACAGTCAAATTGAATACAGTATTTGAATATCACGCTTGAAGTTCAAACGCATAACATTCATAATAGACTGAACTGAAACTGAAAGTGTAAAACCGCAATTAACAATTCTGAGCTTCGAAAATATCCTCCACTCCCCCAATATAACTGTTTCTGTTCCCTAGTTCCATAAACCCACTAGGAGGAACCCAGTTTTCCTCTGCATACACTATGCAGTAACATTACTGTTATTTCCAGTTTTCAAATTTATCAAACAAACTCTTCATGGAGTGACTTTAGACGGCATGCATGAGTGCCAACCAGTTTTTAAGGTAGAGGGAAGTCTCTATTTTAATTTACTTTTTTTTCTTTGGAGCTTTGTATACTCTGTACTTAGTCGTAGTTTGTGTAGCCCGCCTACCCTGACTGCGAGCTACAATGGCCTCTCTATTTGAACTATTAAAAGAATATAAGGTGAGTGTGTTTGTATTAAAGTCAGGCACTAAGTCTGGTCCAGTGATTATCTTCTTATATGAACCATCACCCAACCCTTACTTTCTGCTGACGACACAAGTATTTTTTATTCTCACTTTGACCTCATTGAGTTGTAATCTATTTTAAATGATGAATTGTGTAACTATGACATGTGGTTGAAAAGTAATAAGCATTATATGAACCATTACTCAGCCCCTACTTTTTGCTAACGAGATCGCTGCATGGTGGGAGCGTAGACGTTAATTAGGGTGAGATAAATGTTATTTTTGAGTGGATCCCAGTAATCCCCGTAATCCCAGCCGTCATTAATCTGCTGCTTACAGGAACTGGGTTCTTCGGGCCAAATTTACTGGAGATGACCAGCCGTCCTGTCTTTGCTACTGCTCCAGAAGATGGTATGAGTCCTCTCAGTCTTGATATTACCCGTACCTATTCGTCTAAAATCACTCAATGCACTTTCATCTATGTCTCTGCCTTCTTAAATTCTCTGCAGATCATTGCCGTGGCACGTTCTGGTCTGGTGCTTGTGTCGCTTGTCATTGGTAGTGCGGACGTTCCACGCGGCTAGATTAAGAAGCTTTCCTCTCTTGAGAGAAATTACATCATCTCCAGATATCATAGCGCTGTCGTATGGCTTTGCATATTTTCCACCACTGTCATAGGTCGTGGGGCTTCGGTTCCTCGGACGCAGTAGCATTATCCGTAACTCTTACAAAACTCATCTCATGATTAAAAGGCTCTGCCTAAAAAAAGACGACAGTAACCGGCACAAGAGAGCGTCCCATGGTGAGTAATCCCTGTATTTCGATGGGACAGCAGGGCTGACACGGTCGCAGAAAATTAATACTCGTTGCTTTTTCGCCAGAGCTGTTGCCGAATTGACAAACAGCACTGCCTGATGCCACAACTGCGGCCGAGTTCACTTGCAGGACTGCCAGCTGCCGATGAAGACGTCAGTTTAACAAGACAGATCCGCCTGAGGGTGCACGAAGGCCGTATCCCCGGCCAAGGGATCCGGAGGTCACGGGTGTGCAAACACTTGCCCAAGGTGCACAATCAGGCTAGTGGAGGGAAGGAGGTGCCTAACTTCTCCATTCTAGACCACATGAAACGCGCATTCTTTGAAAAGAAGGTCTTCCATAAAATCTCCTCCTAGCAGAAGCGTTGCATGACGAGCTACACAACAGTTACGAAGGAAGAGGTACTAAAAAGTAACTGGCTGGCTCAGTTGCATGCGATGTAACCAGCCAGAGCACTTGTGATCATCAAGAACACGCTGAAGGAAACGGGGCTGGCAGCATTACAGGCATCAGAGTCACAGCATGCCACGGCACACTTGTCGTCGCTTTTATCGCACGCTTCCTCAGCAGTCTTACACAATGCGGCAGTGCTACAAGAGTTTGCAATTTCTTCTTTGTCATCTTTCTTTGTCCACACTCTCATACACCGGTCAAAAAAAGCCGCGTGGGAGCGAAGAACAGTCAACAAGGAAATCATTCTTTTTGGCCTCTAAATTGTCCTTATCGCAGTCCTGACCGAAAGGTGTGGCACACGAATAGCACTTGATTGCCTGAGCTGGTAACGAAAACAAAACAATATTTAGAACTGACTGGAGTCAACTCTCTCTTAAGTGACCACGCTTGGAGCAGAAAGGAGTGGTCGCTTAGAGGGAGATGGTCGCGTAAGGAAAAAGTGCACGTAAAGACCAGCCAAAATCTGCTTTCCTGCTTTTTACTATCGTCATCTTATTAATTAAAATGAAGAAACTGTCGTTGCATCAGCTTAAATAGAGAACTGGAAAAAATGTTTTATTTGGGAAGAGGGCTAAATTAGACATCTGTCCGCTGAAAAGTGGTTTGCCATATTTTTTTCATTCATTAATTTCTGTTTCCATTTACATAGTATTTACTTTTAATACACCTAAGGTAGTGGCCAGGAGACCTCAAGAAACCACAAGGCTTATAAGAAAGGCCACCTCGAAGTATAATTTGGTGCTGTATGAGTGCGGCATAACAGATTCAGGATTGTTTAAATAAAAATTCTAACATTTTTTTTTAAAGGTAAGAAAACTTGCTGAACAGGTAATTGAAGAAGGAAGAGAATTCCAAACCATAGGACTTTGAACGAGCATTGTAAATTGCTAATAATCTTTGTACGACAGAAATGAGGGCGGTGACATCCAGCCGTTCTGGTGCCATAATTATGAAATTCACTACTTGTCTCAAACAAGTTTAGGAACATTGGAGGCAACAACTGTTTGTGATAATAAAACATAAACTTGGCTATTTCAAATGAGTTCACTCGAAAAATATCAACGATACCCAATTTAGTAAACAATGGAGCAAAATATGCTCGATAATCGGAATTGGTGATGGCTCGCACAGACACTTTTTCAGAATGAAAATCGTATGTAAGTTGGACACATACGTGGACGACCAAAAAGAGTTACAATAGGTGATAAAGGGATAAATTAACACGTAGTACAGAGATAATTTTTTTTTTTTCTGATAGGTCGGATCGAGCCCTGAATATTATATTGTGGTGTTCCCAAGTTAGGTGCTCGTCCACGTATATTCCTAGAGACATAGTTACGTTAGTTTGTTCCAGAGAATAATTTCCAAAAAAAGGAGAGATTACGACTTATTACGACTTAAAGATAACATGAAAAGTTCTTCTTTTTACATCGATAGAGAGCTTATTACTTTTCAACCACATGTCAGTTATAGTTACACAATTCATCATTTAAAATAGATTACAACTCATTCAGGTCAGAGTGAGAATAAAAAATACTTGTCGTCAGCAAAAAGTAAGGACTGAGTAATGGTTCATATAAAAAGATAATCCCTGGACCAGACTTAGTGCCTGACTTTAATACAAACACACACACTTTATATTTTTTGATAATTCAAACAGAGAGGCCACTATAGCTCGCAGTTAGGAAAGGCGGGCTTCACAAACTGCGACTGAGTATAGAGCATACAAAGCTCCAAAGAAAAATAGAGGCTTCACTGTATCTTAAAAAAGACGAGAATTAAGCACCTCCAAGTGGGTTTATGGAACAAGAGAACAGAAAAAGTTATATTTCAGGGAAAGGGGGATATTTTCGAAGATACACAATAAAATTTAGGATCATGGGCTAGAAACATGTTAGGGAAAAAACAAACATGCAAACGTCTACCCCTTCCCTCCCTGGAGGGGCTCAGAATTGTTAATTGCGGTTTTACAGTTTGAGTTTCAGTTCACTCTATTATGAGTGTTATGTGTTTCCACTTCAAGCGCGATATTCAAATACTGTATTCAATTTGACTGTGCTGCCATTCGCTTTGATACACATTGAATAGATTCGCCGTGCAGCCGCAGTTCTATTCTCGCAATTTGCTTTTACGTGGTCAGCATTTTTTACGGAGAAAAGATCACTGTGTCGGCAACATTGACAAGAGTGGCAAAAGGGATATAAGTCCTGGTCTAATTTGTGGGGTAAAGGTAAATAAAGGTTTACTAGGTAAATTAGGAAAAGAAAAGCCCCCACGAATAATGGCAAATGAAGGAAATTAGGTGGATCTTATAAGAATCCGCTCTTTTTGTTCTCGTCATTCCTAATCGTTTTGCTCCCTATATCAAGGGGACAATTCAGTTCAATCGGAAATCTAGCCTTTACCTGACTCGGCAGATGCACTGCGAACTTTTTTACTTAGAAAGCTGTAGTGGGTGTCTCACAGTTGGAGACCAAGCATTTATGCCTTCCTCAACGTGATCTCGTTGATCATTGTGGACAACGACGGTAGAACTACAGAACTTTCACAAATGTTCAGTGGTTTTTCCATGTGAAGGTGAAAAATAGATGAAAGAACATTGAAAGAAAGTTCAGTAAGTGAGTAGTTCATTAAAGAGATAAAAGCTATTAAGAGAGATCAAATTTTCCCTTTTCGACGCTAGTAGCCATAGTAGAGGAAATTAATATGCCAAGCATTTCATATAGCCGAAAATCATTTGGAGCACAAGTGAAAAAGCTACAGAAAAACACAAAAGTTGCGCACACGAAGCCGAGTAGGGAATTGCTTCTTTTCCCAACTGGAACTTCCATGCATGCAACACAGTGGTTGACCGAAAACGTACCTAAACATTCGAAACCCCTTAACGGACAAAGAAGCCTGTTTTTATAAGCAGCACAAACTTACCGGCAGAGGCGAATGCAAAGATAATGGTCAAACCAAACAGTAGGCGGTGCATTTTCTTTTGTTTCACTGAGCGAAGGAAAGCGTTTGCCTCAGGAGTAACAGCTCACAATGACAACACCCACTTTGATGAGCGTTATGTTGGCAATTCCCAGCCAATTGGATGCCGGTTATTGTTTTAATCCCCAATCAGGCTACCTTTCCTTATTTGTGTCATAACCATGACAGCATGCTTTGAACCAAATCATGCACATCACTTGCTATCAAGTTTCTGTTTTCTATGAGTTAAACGTTTTAGTGTCAGTTTTGTACGCGATTCGACTCGATAGCAATTAAGGCTGCTTGAAACGCTATTTACGCAGGTGAAAAGCTTGTCCTACGTAACTGCTAGGTTTCTTATTGTTGTCTGAATATTCAGTAACTCTTTCTGTGTGTGCTGCATCACAGGGACCCGTCTATTACCTTTACATGTATCTGCATTTGAATAGAGCTACTGAAACACTTAGATTGTCTGAGCTCAAGCGCAGACAATCATCCTCGATGAATATGGTCCAATATCGTGTTCTAGTTTTCTAAAGGGAAAGTAAGAAAGTGAGGCTTCACGCAAAGACAGATCTATTTGAAAGCCATTTCTATTTCGACTTTTCTAAAGCCAATGATGCATGAGCAATATACCTTAAGCTTCAAACGGGCAAATAACAGCAATGAAAGTCGGGGGCACAAATGAACGAGATTTACCCTTATCTATCTAACATACTAGTCAACATCAAGTTTGTCTCTTGTTTGTTTTGATTCGAAAATTGTTTTAGGACCACGTTTTCAGTACGGATCAATAAAGCAGAACCAACCTTGAAGATGAAGACGCAAACGAAATCTGACCACCCACAGGCTAGAAATCGTTAAGTAAACTACATGTACTTAGGGACCGGTCAATTATTTAACGTGGGGGAGGGGGCTACTAAACTAAGCAAGGGAAGAAATTTGGCCATTGAACGGTGGCCCTCTATTGTAATTAGTTTTAAAATTCTCAAACTCTCCCCATCCTCCATTACAGAAAAATTAGTGATCGTCCCCAACGGCAAAATTGTAAAATGGTTGTCACGAAACAGCGATCAATGTTTAGTTTCCAGCAAGATCTATCATGGTTGCTTTTAATTCGTGGGGAAATAGTGCTTATACAGAAATTGAAAATGCATCAACAGTAGTTTGTAGTGTTTCTAAGAAACACTCCTAGTTTTTTTTTGGCTGCCCTTGTCAAGGGTTTTTTTTTTAACTACTAACCACCACTGTGATAGCGAATTCCGACTTTTGAATTGCGACCCTATGGGATGCTTTTAAATTGTTTTAAATGCAAGAAATGAAACAGACGCCAAGCTGGCAACTACTGTAGTGTTTTCATACTATAGCGTCATTGCAGTCAAGGAACTCATGATCTCATGTTAATGATTTTCCGAATCAAATGTGCAAGAACGCCCTAAACTGAACTGCAAAGACATGAATAAATCATAATACTAAATCCCGCCTTAAACAACCAATACAACTTGTCACACAAACATAATTTTCTCACGGTTTTTATCAATAAGTGAAGGGAGAGATCAAGGAGATGTAATTACTGGAGTATTTTGTGCCACTGCTTTTAGAAAGCACTCCAGTTTAAATTGCTTCTAACTTGATTAACGTTTTCAATTAAGGATGATTTAACGTATTGTAGTTACAGGAATAAATGTAATATATGCCAAGGAGTAAATAATGATTAAGTAAATAAGCGTTTTTTTCTCCTTCCCGACCTAAACATTAGCAGAAGACTCGCGAGGTTGAATCAGATCAACCGAGACGAAAAACAGTTGAACGCTATTTCAAAAGGTTTCTGAGATCGGGCATTTGTAGAAAAGATGAAGCAATACTGCTTGCGCTGTTTGACAAAAGTAACAGCGACTTGTTTCCGAAAGTTTAATTCTAAACTGAAACGAATTTGTAGACTGGAACTGGCAGTTCCTTTGATTTGTGCTTGGCTTACATATCCTAGACTTAAGATAGATAATTGTGGAGTAGTTTCTAAAGAAACTGTTGCTGCGTCGATGGGAAATTGAAACCCAAGAAATTGGAATAATCAAACAAATTGATAAAGTAATTTAGTTGAACCCTAGTCCACTGTCGAAACTATTTATGCGATTTCTTTTATTTTGCATTGCCACGATAAGCAATTGGCAAAAAAATCTTACCCTCCTTTCTTATCCAACCAGAAGTCAAACTTAAAAAAAAAGCTGCAACGAGATCACATGCGTTTTCTTGCGCAAATTGGTGTTGACGAGAGGTATTTGCTTTGCGTTCGAAATTCCGACTGATTGATTTAACTCTGTGCATCCATTTTTTTTTATTAAAATGGTTACTTTGATCTTACGACAGTCGGTTGGAAAGGCCTAATTTCCACAGTGTTAATTATGCTAATATAAAAAAGGCGGTTGAGTTTAATTAGCAAGGCCAGGCCAATCTAGCAGCGATCATGACGAAAGCATTGATGGGGGTAAATGCAGAATATCCTGCCACTTTCGAAAGTGCTCCCTGAAAAATTTGGCTACGCGGATAAGTTGATTCGTAGGGGCAAAGAGTTACCCAACCTTTGTAATATGTTAAGCATAGATGGAAGTGGATAAGCGGATACCCCAAGTGGCAAATCGTTACCCATAGCCGGTAATATGTTAAGTATGGATGGAAGTTGATACGCGGATACCCGGATACGTGCTGGCCAAGACTTCCCTTCCCCTGCCAATATTATTAGTTTACATAGACCGAAAAATGTGAATACTGTTTATCACTTTGAGAACGAAAACCACAGATATATTCATCTCTTTCGAAAGACGTTTATTTAATTCACTTTCGGTCAGTCATGGTGCCCCGGAATACGCCGTTAAAGAACGAGAAAAACATACATAACTAATTCATGACTAAATAATATTAACTGCGTATCCACGTATCCGCGTATTCATTTCTGACTGATAGGCTTGATCATAAGCTTTATGACCTCGTATCCAGCCTTGTTGCCGAGGGGTATAGCTTCAACATGGCGGGGTATTCTGCAGTTATGAAATGAATGGTACTGTTGTAGTTATCTTCGTCGCTAGGCGAGTCTTGAAATGAGCTCAAAGAAGGGCTGTAAACATTTTTATGCCCGCGAACATAATTCGCTCTAGTGTTTTGTTTTACGAAAGTCTTTCAAGATTCTCTCAATAAATTCCTTTCTGGAGCTCTGCATGTTACGAAGGCGTTTCTCGTAGACGCAATAACGGTATTAAACAGCTCTCAGCGGATCAAGGCTTCACAGTTTTGACAACTTCCGAAGTAGTTAAACCTCAATGATTGAGCATGTGTTATCGGATTTGTTGGTTTAGCTCGCATTTATTACAACAACGCAGCAGCTACAGAATTTCAGCATTCATAATCACATTGTTAAACTAATATTGCTGCTTGTGATATAGACGAGAAAAATAGTGCACAGCAGAAGAGCCTTCATGATCATGCTTTTCTTGCTAAACAATCGAAAGATGCAACTCTGCAGCTTTGTCGTGTCAAGATGCAAGGGAGACACCCAGCTCAAAAGAAGGCTTTTCACTACTAACTATTCCAGCTATTTTGAAACCACCAATCATTGATCTTCACGTGGTTTCCTGTGTCAAACTGAGAAAAAATTCAAAAGAATTCAATTGTGCATAAGATGTTGTCTCGAAGACCTTATATTGCATGAACCGTGAGTTGAAGTACAAAGAGAAAAAATCCTTGTACCGTGACCTAGCACTTTTGAGCTTTAGTTTTCTTATTACCCCACTGCTAAACAATTGAACTCTGACTTTGTGAGAACTTGGAGTCTTTTTTTTAGATTAAAGAGGTTTTTGATACTCTAGGATTAGCGTGAGCTATTTAGAAGTGTAGCGAACTAAGAACTAATGAATTAAAAGATAAATATTGTTTAACGAATGCATGTTTGGGTGTATGTGTGAAAGTAGGGGTTGACACCGCGTTGGTATCATGGAGGTGTTATTTTGTTGCCTCAGAGTCTGAGTCTGAACCATTCTTCACACGCCTCATTTTCCAATTTCATGTTTAGTTTTGTGGAAAAACAAGAACATGTAAAACAAAGAAGCAGTAATGAGGCGCTTGAAATTTGGCCCTGGGTTCGGCCTTCAAATAATAAACTCATTTCTATACGCCCAAAAATCAAGCAAATTGACGGACATTTCATTTTTATTTAATATCTTCGCAGATATTTACAGCAGTGATCAAAGATATACCTCATTTTGTAGGGTACAAAATAGGCTTTTCAAACATGTATATTTCACATTCAAGTAGGCAATAATATTTTCCCAAAAAATTTAGCGTTATGCCAAATTTACACAACGTATGCATACAATTTGCATATAAATCCCCATAAACCAAGACGCCAGCCAATTGCTGAAAAACGTTAAAGGAAAAAAGTTTTCCCTTTTTATCTGGTATCATTTCTTTCAAATCTGCTTGAAAAATAGCAAGTACAGAATTTAATACAATTTAATTTCTATAAGCCATTTTTACAAACAAAAAATCGATAAAAGTTTGTTTTTCAAAATTTCCGGGGAGCTATATCCATATGGGAATGTCCATCAGAAAATGATGTCAACTGATAGGGAAAACCCTCCTCTTTAAACCTTCCTCGCGCTCTAAAATTAGAATTTAAAAATTCGTCACGCATCTGTCACTAAAGCATACAAGCTAAAATTCATCAGGTAATTGGGTGCGTTCATTTACTTCCTGTGTGCCAAATTTGGAAGCAATAGGAAGTAACGTAATATTTTGGTGAGTTTTCTAAATCATGATTCATATATGAATCAATGATCGTGAGTTGAATGGAAAAGAGTTAAATGGTCGAAGAAAACAAGCTAATCAAGTTTTCATGCAGTAAATAGATGACCGTTTCTCAACTATTCCGCCCTCTACTGTTTAGAATGCGCGAATAAAATCTTCGAGAACATTTTTATCAGCAAGGCAACCAACGTATGGACATCTCTGGTGCAATATAATTTATTCATACAACTGACATAAAACCGAAGAACACAAAGCATTCTTAACATTGTACCTAACTCTAACTAACCGAAAGAAAATGAAAAAATCATGTTACACGGGCGGAATCATTTAAACGACTAAAGATTAGCTATATGGAAAATAATTATCTTAAGTAAAATCCTGAAAATACACTGGCGGAAAATCTTAAGAGCCGAAAACCTTTCTGGCTTAAATTCCATTTATACTATGCATAACGTCGAGATAAGAGGCCCTTCAATATGATCATTAAAGCCACGACTCGGGTCATTGGTCCAAGGTTCCCAGATATTCATTGCTGGGTTATTGGCAAGTGCTTTATAGAAGACTGTACTTTAATCTCAACGTTATCGCTTTAATCGACCAGTGCCAGGAAAAGGGAAACAGAACCCAAGCGAAGCTTATATTGTAATGAAAATGCAAGTAGGTATTAATCGTAATAAAACTATAGCCTCAATTCTCCATTTGAAGAAATTCCCAATACAGAGGTTGCAGTTGTGATGGCAATCATTTATAACTGATGTGATCTGATATCATTGCAACAGTGAAAATATTGTCAATTTGTTTGATGTAGCAGTTATGTTCAGCATTTTCAGCTGAAAAGATACCAAACACTGAGCACTGGCTCTGCAACATTATCAGTGATCAGTGCAATTATTTGACAATCTGATAAAGCAGATGCTGTTACTGGCTTCTGAGTAGAATTTATCTTTCTACTACTAGATATATGTATCAGGTAACTAAACGGTTTCATTGGGACAGACAAGTTCCATAGCCTTATAAAATTAGGTTTTTACCTTTGAGTTCCATGACCCTCTAGGAATTAGAGACGGACCATTAGAAAAGTGATGGGGGGGGGGGGGGGGGGGAGAGATGGGGAGAAAACCAAAAAAAGAATTCATGCAAGGGAAAATGCCAAGAAAAAAAATTCATGCAAAGAAGAAGGTAAAAGAAAAAAATTCATGCAGAAGGAAGGTCCAATTGTGACTTTTTCACACGTAGTAAAAAAAATCGTGCAGAGGGGTTCACCTGAAAAATAAAATTCGTGCACAAGCAGTGAGCGAAAAAAAAATTCCTGCAAGCTGCAAGTTCCCCACCCCCCCCCCCCCCCTGCATCACTTTTCTAATGGTCCGTCCCTTACTTTCTTAGCCCCTTGCCCTTTTCCCACAAGTGACAAGTTAATTTAAAACCTACTTTGGAAAATTGGACATAACAAATTAACCTTTAATTAACCGCTCCTTACTGTTGTTTACTTCATTTTTGTGATGTCAAATACCAATATTTAATAACAACCACAATACCTGAGTTGTACTTTTACAATGGAAAAACCTTGTTAAGGAGAAAGAAATGTTTGTTAAGCCAAAAATATTAATATCTTTCTTTCTGGTACTCAAATTGATCTATATACAGAGGAAGAGGACACTTTTTTGTACTCCTCTGAACATCATTGATACCAAAGAAGGTTCTCCACAAAGCATACATTCATTGCCAGTTTGCAGTATGTAATAACAAGTATTTCAAGTTTCCTAAATGCCTTATGCTTTTAATCGTGATCTTCTAAATAAACTGTATGGAAGAATGAAAGCACTAGACTCTTAGACCCAAAGAAGAATTGGCATTTGTTTAGAGCTGTATAATTATTTTAGGTGTTATTATCACCTCTGATACAAACCCTATTAAGAAAAAAACTGTATTGAATGTAATGTAGACGTACGATACCTTTTCTCAAATTTGGACGACACCCCCACCCCCATAAAATACCATATTTTAACAACAACAATAACAATAATAATGATAATAATATTATCAATACCAGTAATAATAATAATCATGATAATAATGAAAAAAGTACAAATAATGATAAAATGAATACCAAATGAATACAATAATTCGGGGTTTAGCCCTGATAGGAAAAACCATTAATAAACAGGTTCTTCTAAAACTACCTTCACGAGGTTTTGCAGGAGTCGTATTTGTTGTAAAGGCTGAATTTTGGCGGTAATGACACCCCATACTTTGTCACATACAGTGCCATTCAATTCTCAGCTCTTTTTTTTCTCTCGGCTTTCATCATTATCAATCTAAAGGATAAAGAATATTTTGAAGAACAAAACCATACCCTGTTAAAATTCGTTTTTCTTCCTTTCCAAACATCTTTAGAGTATCCAGAAGCAGAAACAATGTTGGAGAATATAAGTTTTGATCGACAGAACGTACTATTCAACTTTTGTGAAAGGTTCTTACAAGATTATTACTTTCTTCCAAAATAATAAATTGTAATGGAAAAAAAATGAATCAAAATTAAGAAAAACACATGCCAATGTCCGGTCCACCTGTTAAAAAGTTATTATTATATTTGAAATATAACCGTTTTGTATAAAGTATGAAAGCGGTCTATTGGTTTGGTGACATGATTCGCGCTTTGGGTGCGAGAGGTCCGGGTTTCACCCCCCGGAAAGACCCAGATGGAAGTATAATTTATTTTGTTTTAACTAAGTAATGGTCCGGCTAAGAAGCAGGCAGAAAAGCAATAGCGCTCGGCAATAGTGTCAGTTAATTAAAGGGGCAGTGTCACGGTTGGGCATGCGCATTAGGACGGTTACTTTCTGAGAAATTTTTCAGCTGTCCGCCATCTTGTATTTTCCAAGTTTCTTTGATCTCTAGCCAAATACGCGCTTATAGGTATTTGAATACTTTTCTTCTTCTGACTGGCTGGTTCCCACATTATACGTCTCTGGTCTTGCCCAGTTTTCCAAGAATGGACAAAGAAACTCGAAGAGACTCCGCGCAGGTAAGTTCACTTCATTCGAATTCCTTCCGTAGATGATAGATTTTACTTGACATTTGTTGTTGGAAAAGTATAAAGTATTGAAATATCCATTATTTCTTACTTTACATTTGGTTTACTTGTAGGAAAATCGTGTTTCTTGCACTTGTACGAACACATGCTCGACAAAACGGACAGCAAGCAATCCAAATCAATGATGTCCTTGTACCGAAGGCTTACACTTTGGAACATTGCGCAAGTGTGGGATCTGCAGCGAAGCCGTGTAAAAATAAAGTGAGATCGCAGTGTGATTTATGCATTATCTGTTTTTTTCTCTATAAACTTAGCCAGTGGAAGGTGTTCTTGTTGGTTAGGTCTTTGTTTCATGTTGGTGTTGTTACACTTGCAAGCTGTAAGCTTACGTGTTGCCAAATACGTGATTTTTATCTGTAAAATAACAATTTTTATTCGTACATTTTATTCTCCTCGTATTACAACGTTTGTGAAACGCTACTGAACAACTTTTTGTTGGAAATCGTGCTATATAAATGAATAAATTTCTTTTATTATTATTTCAGTATTTGGTACCTAGAATATTTCCATAGCTTTCAAATCAGCTATTTCTTTTTCCATTTGAATCGGCAGTCACATTTTGTTCAGTATGGATATGATGCCTTTGACTCAATTTTTACCTTCCATTTTCATCTAGCCTAGTGAAAGTATTTCCCCCTTAGCCAGCCAGAGACCAAGCCAACCATATAGCAATGCCAATGATAGGCCCAGCGAAGATGAAGAGCAGGTGAATGAGAACAAGGATGTGAATGTTAGCGAGCCAAAGATCTTTACACAATAAATGTTTATATGTGGGTGACCCAATTCCAATCCACCAGAAACATAAGCATTGTATTTATATGAATAAGAACCTGTACCCTGTATATCAATAGTTCACCTTTGACATCAGATTTCATTCCCTGTCACATTTCTTAGTTTTCTTGTTATCTCTGGGATACTAGGGCAAAGGTTTTTGTTTCTTATTTGGTAATTCTCTGGATATCTAATTATTGTATATCATCCTTTAAGGAATTCATCCAAACATTGGATGAACCAATGATTAGAAAATTGTTTATTAGAAGTTTATAGAGAGGGAGAAGTAGTATGGATTACATCCACACTCTGTTAATAATGGAGGATGACCTGGATGAAAGTGCAGAGGTTTCAGCTTCTCACATGGCTGCACAAACATCCCTTGAAGGATCTGAACCTGGCCGATTGTCCATGTCAGCATTGCCTTGGTGCAAGAGTGGGGTCAGGGGGTGATGCCACAGGAAATTGAGAATAAATGCTGTGGGCAAAGGCACTTTGTCACAAGGCACACAAGGTTTCAAAAGCTGTGCCTACACCCCGATGTCCTCCAGCTGGCTGTAAGGAATTGTGGCGACATCCGTAATGACAGGGAAGACATCAGCACTAGGTCCTTCCGAAAGGCTAGTTACAGGCAGTATGTTCTTAATAGGTATGAATATCTGGGAAAGGGGAACATTGAAAGTGTGCCCCTTGTGTGCAGAACTTTACAGTGGTTTGTCAGCATTACCCATCTCAGACAGGAGTTTATATGGGATTCCATCTTGAATGAAGATAGAACCTGCTCTATTAGTAATTGCATGAACAATTGTAAATGAAGTCAAATTGTCAGGAACATAAAATTGAGCTTTTAACTGTGGAGTGCATTTGGCAGTGATAGCATAGTGAATTTTGTAGTTTTGTGTAAATTCCATTGTTGGCATTGCCTAAATGATAGTGTATAAATATTGTAGTAGAAATGAAAAGTAATTGAAAACCTTTTTTGTCATTGAACAGTTCATTTTTTTTAAATAAAAGTATACTTTTCCTCTTTGGCAAGACTTTACAATAATTTTATATTCTTGTAATAGCAAGATACATTTTTGTGAACTGCATCAAAAGGGCACATTTGTTTTTATTTCAACCCTTGCAATGTTCACATTTGTAATAACAATCTAATAGTCACTCACATGAACTGTCCTCTTTTTAGCCCTTTTATGAAAAATGTGTGCTGACCTAACTCACAAAATGGACAAATTGGCTCAGACAGACACATCTGTTTTGCACGTTGATGCAAGGCCTACAAACGAAAAATCAACCAATGACCATAACCAACCACATGAAGAAATGTGATTGAAACATACCGGTATTGTGGTTTCTTTGGTCAAGCCTTAGAATTCCCAGGAAAATCAACCCTGTTAAAACCACAGATGCAAAGACCCTTCTAAATGTACAGCCAAACCTCTTCTTATGGACACCATGAAACCCCTAACAGACACCTATGGGAGAAAGTTGACTTGATCCTTGATTATAGGCTATAAATGGGCTGTACAAAATAGCATTATTATAATTAATACATTCTCCATTGTTGCATTATCTGAGGACTCAGTTGTTTTGGACATTTTAAACCTAGTTTTTCTTGATTGGAAAAGTTCTTTTCATGGTGGAGGTGGCTTTGCAGCTATAGTTTGAACCACCAATGCTGGATCACTCTTGTCAAGCAGTACAGCCTCCAGTAACCTGGTAGGTGCTATCATTGACAGAAAATTCTGTAATCCCAGTCGCATCAACATTGCTGTAGAGATAAATGAGAGGAAGCAATATTACAACAAGAGAAAAAAATCCAGAACAACACAATCTGGACTATCTTTTCTTTGGTTTCCTTCATGAGTCTAGTGGTATCAGAAATATATATCTTGGTGCTTCATTCTGACATACAAGTACATGTGCCAACTTCCCTTGCTGTGTATTCCAGAGGTTACATGATTGCATAACAACAACAAAAGATAGGAGAAGAAAAATTATTTTTATTAAAAACTTTTAGGAATGATTTCTGCACAGGTCCCAACTTCATTATGCAATTCAACTACAGCATGCATAATGAAGTAGGGACCTGTGCGGAAATCATTCCAACTTTTATTGCAAGCCAACCTGCAACAGTAAACATGAAAAGCGCAAATACCAAATTACAACTTCTATCCAACATATTGTAACAGCTAGCAGAAACTGAAAGCTACAGGACATGCAATCCAATAACATTTCAACAGGGTACATGACTTTGTTGCCACTACATAGTGTATATGTTGTGGTTCAATTTCTTCCTTGGTTCAAATTTTATTTTCCTTTGTTTTCTGGTATGGTAATGTATGATAATGAGTTTGAAACAAAGAAAAATAAACTTTGAACCAAGGATAAAATTGAACTACAACATATACAATGTTTACTCAAAACTAATAAAAAACTCAATACACCTTATGGAAGCAATACTTTCCAGTGTCAAATTAGGCGATGCTACTGAAACAAGCACTGGTTTCACAGGGGTAGAGGTCAGTGGAGGACCTACATAACCAGGAATTCAAGAAATAAAGATATTGTGATCGAGGATCATCTTCGGTTCGTTAGATTTGTTACGTATCTTTTCCGAGACAAAGAATTTGGCTTTTTTATAACCTACAGCCTGTATGTATAAAGATAAAACCGCATGTAAAAGATAAACATTGTAATAAATTGCAAGTCAAATGTACATCTCACCTTCAAGATGGCGTTTAGCAAGAGGAGCCTCAACCTTCTCTGATCTCGTACTTGTCGTCGCAATTTCTTTTTTTTCCTAAGAAAGGAAGTACGGTTTTGTAATACGTATACTGAAATAAAACTTTTCTGCAGCAACAGGTAACCAACACATTCTCTAATCGACACTGACCTTCGCCAAACCGGAGAAAGAAGACGACCAGCAACTTGTGAGTCCGTGGTATACCCACATCTGATCTTCGCGGACATCCAAGAAGAGTGCAATACACTGTCTAATGAAATCCTTCAATGACCCCTTTGCCAGACTTGACTACACTGCATTTGCGAAGTGTAGATTCGTTTGCGCTCGATTCCAGATTGACGGCCACCATGGCCCGACATAACAGCATACGAACAAATCGCTTCTAAATGCCCCACGAAGCAAAGATGTTACCAAAAATTATAACGGAAGCAAAGAATGGACGTTCCTCTGACTAAATGACGATATTGTTCCACGCGATGAACAACGGTGGCTTCGATTCAACAAGATAAAAATCGCTATTCTGGCCACTCGGCGATTTTGAAAAACTTTGCCAATTTTATCAAAATTTTAGGTGCGCTAATGCGCATGCGTCACCCGTGACACTGCCCCTTTAAGTGGTGCTAATTGGCGCATAGAGCAAAAGGCAAAATCGGCCAAGAGACAGAAAAAAGGGATATGGAAAAGACAAGGTCTAAAAATGACGTTTTTTTGAAAATTTTTATTGTTTTTTTTTTCTGTTTTTTTTTTGGTATTAGCCAATGAGATGAGGCGATTTAAATGGAATTAACAATTAACTGTTCGCAACTTTTTAATGAGTTTTGCTGTACACCAGCCTACCTTTTAGCCGGACCATTACTTAATGTTTCATATATCTTTCTTGAGACGGGCCGTTAGGGTGCACCAAATTCTGCTTGATCCCAAGTATGAGGAAAAAAAAACTTAACCGTTTGGAAACATTGTTCCAATCATGCAGAAGGATCTTTATTTACAAAAATTGATTCTGCTGCAAACGTGTTTCAATTTATGATGGAGTAAATAAGATTCCATCATTGGCTACCTGGCTACTGTGAGTGCATATAGCGTGATGAACTATACCTACAAACTAGACGCAAAGATACGTGAACTCGGGCTTCCTCGGCAGGAGAGGCTGTCGTACATTCTTATACATAGACCCTTCTAAGTTTTCTGACGAAGAGTCGAAGGCTAAGGTAAGAGACAAATCATAAGACCCAACACAGGCAGTTCATACAAGCATTGATAGCCGAAAGTTTCATTAAAAAGAGAATAGAGCTTTTTGTGCCTCCTGTGTGTCGTTTGTGTCTTTCTTGCCCAAATTTAGCTGAATTGACGCCATTCCAGAAATACTGATCCCCTTTCCTTCCAAAGAAGACGACAAGGAAGGAATTGAAAATTTGAAATTTAGTGCTCCCAGAATGCATTTTTCCATCATTCTGAGAGCACTTTAAGCCATTCAGACACATTAACAGCACCTCCTCAGAAAGGCTTAATTCTATACAAAAAACTCATTTGTGTGTATTTACACATACAAACCAGAATAACATACAAACCAGAATAACATAAACTAAGCCATACAGTTATACTGTTTTTGAATAGATAAAGAATTTTTTGGTCAAGAATTTGCCTTTCTTAGTCTTGAATGTTTGTGGGAGTGCAAATAACTCTCCAGTGGGAGTCAGCTCAGTCAACTCATAGTAAAAATGGAGGAAAAAAATATCACGATTTTATTGGTGAATATTATGAAATGGAATGGATGGATTCCATGGATGGAATGGAACATAACCCACAAGTACTCCAGAAACACTAGTGACTGCCTTGTACAAAATACTTCATTTAAAATATTTTCTATTCTCATTCTTCTGGGATGTAAATTAGCAAATAAATCTATAATTTGTTTAAGGTCTAATTCCATCTCTCGTTTGGCATGTATCAGTGCCAATCCATTCAGTCTATTCTGGACCATTGTACTTCTCAAATAAGTCTTCAGATTTCGGAGCGCTGAGATGGACCTTTCACAAGATGCCGATGAAATGGGAATGGTTATCAGGATTTGAAGTGTGGTACACACTGTGTATATTCACACAAGCATCCTTGTCAATTGTCAAGGGTGGCATCTGTGCTGTCAGGGATGTCTTCTCCTCTATCCTTTTTCCCCTCCACATTGCTTGTGCATCATTTCGACTGTTTTGATTCTAGGAACATTTCTGTCAATTGAAATGTCTTCAAGTGTAGCGACAACTGGGTGAAGAAGCTCCACGATTCGGTCCATACCATCAATGCGCTCAATCCACCTTTTTCGAAGCACATAATTATTTCAAAATTATTATTTTATAAAAGGATTTCAGAATTTCGCAATTTCTATTAATTTGCTGTTGAAGTAAGTTGTTGATCTGCTGATCAATTGGGACCGCTTCTCTTGTCATGTTTCTCACAAAATTTTCCATTGCGATCACGGTAAAATTATGCATCTCACATTTCCCGCTCGCTTGTTTGGTATAACGTGAAATAGTGGACGTCCAAAGTGTGAGTGGAGACTTGAACAATTTGTCTACTAGTTACGCGGGATGACGTAGTCAGCCAGCGTATAAAATTCGGTAGCGCATTCCTTTCGTCGTCTTGGGAGTCAAAAATTTCCTAGTTTTTTTTTAACTTTCCCGTATCCCGAGCCCGTCCCGAAAAAATTGTGTGAATTTTATTGGCTGTAACTTCGCGTGAATCACGTGCAAGTGAGGTTGGATTGCACCATGGATATCCATGATCGCACAATCAGCAAAAAAAAAAAACACTGCGTCAGCAATTTAAGCCAAGAGTAAGCTTGATACTGCGTAGAGGGACAAAGTGGAGGTAAGTGTTTGACATTTACAGTGGATAATTGGTTTGTTATTTTGATTCGTTTCGAAATTGTGTGTTTAAACGTGAATAGCTGCACAGAGTGTGATTTTTGAAACTGTGGTTAATAATTTGCCACCGAACCAACGAGTTCACAGTTGTCGAACCAACAGGTTCACCATACCTAGTCGAACAACGAGTTCATTTATAATCGAAGCTGTGAGTATTCACTTATAGACTTGTTGAACGAGTACACTTGTTGTGAAAAACTGTTCCGCAACACGAAGTAAATATTGAAGCAATTTTCACACACTATATATACAACTGAGAGTACAGATATTGAAACGTTGAGTCAAAATACTCAGGTGTTAAAACACGTTTACACACTCTGTTCAAGCTATCACTGTTGAATCGCACAATATTCTACTGTTTTGTCGAGGTAAGATTTCCGCACAGGTCCCTACTTCATTATGCTTTCGGTCGCTTTTATAACTCTCCGATACATTTCACGCCTGTATTTTTTCCCACGGACTAAAATTTAAGCACAGCTTAATCCCTCACATTTGGTAGGTGACTTTATTAGCCTAATTTTTTTCCCGGATTTCTAGTTTTGGGTGAGATTTGACAGAGATTTTAATAGAGATTTATAAATTTTGGAATTGAATAATGATTTAAAGAAATGTATCAATGTAAAAAAAGTATGGATAGACTCAATGTAATACAATTGAAACAAATTGCTAAAGAAAAAGGTGTTAAAAGATATTCTCAAATGATTAAAGCAGAACTGATTGAAGCTATCAAACAACCACAAGTAATAAAAACAGATACCCATATAGCACACAAAAAACCTATCAACCCCGTTTTTGAAAAAATAAATGTAGAACACATGAGAGAGTTGGCTAAAGAGCATGGTATCAAAAAATATTATTGGATGAATAGACATGAACTAATCGAGGGGTTAAATGATATTAACTTGGATTTGGATAAATTAAAAGCAATTATTGTAAAAATAACGCCAACAACAAAAAAGTATGAATGTATTCATGGAAATTTTAAATATCAATGTAAAGAGTGTCACGGATCACAAATATGCAACCATAATCGAATAAAATCATGTTGTAAAGAATGTAAAGGTGGTAGTATTTGTGAACATAAACGTAATAGATATATTTGTAAAGATTGTAAAGGTAAAGGGATATGTATTCATAGAAAACAAAGATGGTTTTGTAAAGATTGTGGAGGAACACAAATATGCAAACACAAAAAACAGAAGGCATATTGTAAAGAATGTTGTTAAACAAAAGAGAAAGCATAATGTTATATAACTCAATCAAGCGTTACATAACAAAAAATGATTTAAAAAAATAAATATAAAGTAATAAAGATGGATATTAAATATATGGATTATCTTAATAAAAACAGAAAGATTGAGTTGGAATATCTTAATGAAAAAAGACTTTGTGTTCATGATTTTATGAAGTCAATAAAGACAGATTTGTCACACAATATCTCAAAAAATCTTGGTTTTATTGATGAAGATAATGAAGTGATTGATTTTGCAATTTGGTATATTAATAAGAATGGTGATGAGCGTTTTTTTGATTTTTCTGATAATATAAAAAATTTTGATGTGGATGTTATATGCAGTGATGATTTTGCTAGAGATTTAATAGATTATGTTAATGAAGAGTATTATATTTATGATTATGTTGTTGATTATTATGATGATGAAGATGATTATTATGATGATGAAGATGATTATCAAAATATAGAATATAATATTAATAATTTTTTTATTGATTCATTTTATGTCACCATATACATAGATGATTATAAGATATTACATAAACGTAATTTCTATAAAGACTTGTATAATGATCTAATGTTTATAGCATGGCAGCCATGTAGGGTTCTGGAATGGTGTATTGATGTAGAGGAGTTAAAGTATTTGAAAGAGCGTTGGGGGATTGATTAGTAATAGTAAAGAATATTTTTTATAAAACGTTTAATGTTAAGTTATATAACCCAAGTTAGTGTTACATAACAAAATTTATCGAAATAGATACCAAGCTAATCCCCCCGCTACAACCATAAATGCTAATATATTATCTTCATGTTGCGTTGAGTCAATATTATTTTCGTGTTTCGTTGAGTATGCTTGCGTTGAGTCTGTTTTAGTTGAGGGTTTTGGTTTAGTTTCAGTTCTATGCGGTAACTTTATCTTTGAAGACCCCATGTTATGACTTATTCCAACCTGTTTTGCTTCAGTGTTTAGGGAATTATTCACTCCAAAATTCATATCATTACTCGCTTTCATAAGTTTGTTATTAAAACCAGTCACGCTTTCAGTGTTGATTATCATATTACTTGGCATTAGCCACACACCAGGAGCAATAGCTAAATCAAGCCGTAATTTCGCTTCCTGTACAGCTAATTGATATCTTTGGATAGAACTAGAAATGTCATTCTCAATAACACTACTCTCAAATAAAGATAAGAATTCTTGTTGAGTCTCGATCGCTCCACCACCATTACCGTAAATCGAATTTCTAGTGTTAACTTGCGCTCCCAATATGCAGTAAACAAAAGCTTCAGCAGATCTATTCAATCTACCAAGTCCAGCTTTAGTGAGCCCATGACCACTTGTTGGGATAAACCAAGCATATTTGAAATCAGCAAAGTCATCATTACGAATAAATGAGATGAGATTACCCTTTTCTTTCTTACCACCTTCATCAGCAAATTTACCACCTTCACCAGGCCACTGATCTGCTTCATCATCATAATTTCTTACAATATGCACATTTTGATATCCTCCACCTTTTCCATTATATCCAGAACCATAATCAAGGAATATATCTCCTAATCCTCCATTTCTTCCACCTTTCCATCTAAAATCGGAATTATTACTAACCCCAAATTCAGCACACAATCGTTGATATACAACTTTACTATAAGGATTATTATTTATCACAAAAGGTTGCTCATCAGGTAAGGGAAGACTTAATTCATATAATATCCTTCTTATTGTGAAATATATATGAAACTTAATGAAGCTACTAACTACTTTAGGATAATTTAAACTCTCAAAAGGACTTATTCCACATCCTGAGGTTGCGCACCATACTGCAAAATTAAGTTGTTGTGGCCAATAATTCATATCTGGTCCGTTCAACCATTTTCTACTCTGTTTACCAAATTTGAAAGTCACAACTTGGGATTTAAATATGTTTCTCATCTTTGCTGTGAATTTCTTAGTATTAGACACATATATATCCAGTGAGGTTAGCATTTTTGTTATGTCACTTGTAAAGTCATCAAAATCAATTGCAGGTATTGGATAAGATCGATTAGTCATAGTTAAACTCTTTGGGAATGAACTCAATTCATCATCATCCAATCCTAAATCTTTCCATAAAAGTCTTTTCAAGCGGGGTGATAGGTTATCAGTCCATGTTTTTCCGGTGGGATCGTCATGAGACATGATTGTTGTTCCATTGAATCTCCATTTAATGTAACCGCCATACGGATCAGCTACAACTATGAATTTACCTGTATCAGCATTTGGATATTTATTTCTGAAATCATTTAGTAAGCCCATTTTATTCTTTATGTTTAGAATAAGATGCATATGTTTTTAAATCAACACCGTTCTTTTCTAATATTAACCTCAAATGAAAATTTTAATGTGCGGGAACGGTTAGCTCCTTTAATATGTCTGCACGAACCTCTCTCCTTATCTGTGACATATTTAAGTTTTTTTCAGTATCTCTCCTAAATTTTTGACGGATTTCTAGTTTTAGTTTTTCAAACTTTTCTAACTCTGCTAAAATTATGGAAAATTCTTGTTCGGAGATAACATTATCTTTCAGTGCCTTTGAAACCAAGTCGTTAATGGTGTTTACTTTTGCTTTTGCTAGAGAAACAGTCTGTTCATGTTTACTAACTTTATGTGAAAGTCTTTTAGAAGCTGCACCGAATCCAACCGATATTCCCCCACAAAGACCACCGACAACTCCTAATGGGATACCAACAACAGCACCAAAACCAGTAAGAGAAGTTCCCAATCCACTTGCAGATAGGATAACTGAAAACACCCCACTACCAACACTGATTTTAGTAAATATTCCTCTTGCTCTATTGTATTTTTTCCTAACATCCTCATAATGTTTAATTTCCTTCTCAAGATTTTCTAGTACTTCACATGACTTTTGTAGTCTGAAATTAAGTGAGTCTCCATTCATAGGAACTTGTGGATAAATTCTATTGTAGTCATCCATTTTTTTACTACTCAACATGAAATCTTTAAATGAATTCGGAAAGGTCCGTTATTTAATTTAGCCTTTTTTCCAAATTCATCTAAAATTAACAAAGTAAAGTAGTTGACCGGATTTTTAGTTTGTGGAACTCTTAAACAAGGATACTTTTGAGATGGTATAACAGCTAGTAGTTGAGAGGGTTTAAGCTCTTCAGTTTCAGCGCTAGGGATGCAACAATTTGAATATGAAGACTTTGACTCAATAAGATCACACATTAAGTAATAAGGATTTTTATTCGTCGCTGAATTAATGTGACTATCAAGCATTTGTATCTTTTTTACTTTGGTTAATGGAGGATCTAGATAAATTCTTGTTTCGGGGGTTAGCATATTTATAGATAGAAACGTTGTATGATTCATTATTTTGTTTTTACTTATCTCCTCTTCTTGTTTTTAAACTGTTCCACAAAATATAGAACCACAGCCATTATCAACAACCAAGCGTTCTTACCTAAAAATCCAATAACCTCGCCTGCTGTTTTGAAAAGAAAGCTCACGATCGCTCCAACCATTCCAGGTAATATTTCACCAAGTTTCTTACCAATAGTTTTAGACCATTTCCAACACCTTTACCTAACGTGGATAAACCTTTAGAAAGATTAGAAACTATAACACCAATGACTACACCTACAGCACTAATAACAGCAAAGACTGTAAAACCATACTTTTTGAATATGAACTTAATACGATCTCGCAATGGTAGATTTTTAAGTATTTCATCAGTTTTTTTTATCTAGTTCACCTATTTGTTCTTTATTGTAAATTATACTCTTTCTCGATAGTTCTTGAAATTCATTAACCTCGGTTTGTAAACGATCATTACTTTGTTCTAACTTTGTTAAATTGGACATCCACTTCTTATATTTATCTATTTCATCTTTGTATCGTTTAATTTCAACCAAAAGTTTATCAACCTCTGTTTTAGATTCTATCTTTTCTTTATCAACTTTGTCAAAACTACTTACAATTTCTTCAATTCTGGTTTGAAGTTGCTCGATGATTCTACTCTTTTCTTTATCATTATTAACATAACGTTGCAGCTCCAGTTTATTTGTATCTAAGGTTGCTTTCAACCCATCAACGATATTATATAATTTCTTATTTTGTTCATTAGCTTCATTCAACTGTAATGCAGTATTATAATTTCTTGAAATAAGGGTTTCATAATCACCACCAATCTCTTTTAATATAGTGTCTGGTAACCCCCTGGTTTTTATTACTCCATTTTTATCAATCAATGTGTGATCTGCAGCACCACGTCTATTACTCAACGCAACCTTAATATTTCCTTCACTATCAAATTTTGCTGTAAACGAGGCTTCCAAAGGTTTAAATTCAGGGAACAAACTTTTTATATATTGCAACGCTTCCATCCTATTATCATATTTCTCACTAGGTAATTTAGGTCTAGCACCCTCCTTCTCATATTCCCTATCACTAAATGAAGTTTCACCCTCATCATCAGGGTTAATTAGATGAGTGGTGGATGATATTTGATCCAGTTCCATATTTTCTCTATCAACATCACCACCTAGATCAGCTGGTTCAAAGTCTGGTATTTTTTGGTATTCTGTCATGATTTTTTACTCATCAGTAAGAAATCTTTAAACTGATCACACAATTAACTAAAAGAATTTACTAACCATATAACCCAACGCCAACATACCACCGCCTACATAAGCCATTTCACCCATCTTTTGATTGTCACTAGGTCTATAATAATCAGAGAATTTTGGTTCATGTGTCTGACTATACAATTTCAAAGCTTCATCAGTATTCGAAATATTTTGTGATGCTCTATTTTTGACATCCCTCTGTTGAGAGTACCAATCAATGAGATTCTGTCTTTTTTCGTGATATTCAGCATAATCTTTTTGATATTTTTCTATTGCCTTGTCATGTCGTATTCGTTCTGCATCTGTTTTATCGCCAGATAGATATTTTGCAAGATATGATCCACCAACGAATGTAGTCGCATTCAAAATAGCTCCTCCAACCATCATTGCTATTGTTGCCATTTGTTGGTCAATATGTAAAATCTTTAAGTTGGCAAAATCTTTTGATCCTCTAAATATGTTTTTAGGTACATACTACCTGACAATACAGCTACCCATTTAGCATAGTTTGTAATACTTGAGGAGGGATCGTTCATAAATGATTCTTTCGTAGCCTTTTTAGCTACATAACCAACTCCAGCAGCTAATCCGATAATGACGGCTGAATCAGTAACAGTTTTCACAAGTTTGTTTTCGGTTGACATAATTTTTTACTAAACAGTGAGAAATCTTTAAACTACTTTCCTTATAACATTCCTATTTTTGGAATCTGTGTGGGTGGTGGTTGTGGTACAGGAATATTTGAGGGTGGAACTTTAGTCGGAACTTGTGATAAATCAGGTATTCTGTTTTTATAATATCTCATAAACATATCAAATGCTGTAAACCCTATTCCAACAATAGATAATACAGTAGTAACAGATAGCTCTGGAATCCAAGCCTTTGTGGTTTCTTCATCATTAGAATTTTCTTCATTTTTACTCTCCGCTTGTTCCTTTTCACGTTTCATTTCCCTGGCTAACGCTTCTCTAGCTTTTTTGTGATATTCTGCCAGTCTCTTACCAGATGCAACCTTTTTAGGATCTTTCTCTTTATCAGCTTTCTTATTTTTAGTAGTAGGCGGATCCATTGTAATTTGTTCAACAACTTCTTCTGACATTATTATTTTATTTCACAAAGTAAAGAATCTTTAAATCAGTTGTGTTAAGTAGTATGTTCAGTTGTGCTCAGTTACCTGCTCAGTTTTGTTAGCATTATCTGTATTTATACTTGAAACTTCTTGTATTTTGTTGATTTTAATGTGTTTAGCAACCTGGAATAGTCCGCTGGCAAGTGCTACCAATCTTCCACCTTTTAATGCTAAGAGACCTACAAAGTTTGTCAGTTCACGATTAACCAACTCATCATTCTTCAAATCTATACAAAGTGCTTCTATATCATCCACAGGAACCATGTAAGAAATGATTTGAGAAACTAATTGAAGAGATGAATCTACTAATCCACCACTAATTTTCTTACCTAATACTGCCCGGTATCGATTATAATATTTTTCAATGTCTTTTACCGTGAGTTTCTTTATATCACCTAGACTCATATCAACACCTAAATATTCCTTTGTAGTTCCAAGAGATGCGAGAATAGCCAGTGATTCTTGTTTTATTTCAATATCATCATTATATTTTACCACATCTTTTACCTCAGTCTTTCCTCCGGTTTTTTCTTCTTCTTTAATATAATCTTCAACGCTTGTCATCTTTTGTGATAATACATGGATTATTTTTAAATCACTTCAGGAATCTCCAAATAACATTGAAATGGATAACGTAAACATAAACATAGTCTAGAATATTTTTCAGTTTTCAGGAGTTGTACAAACTTTTTACCAGTTTCAGAGTCTAAATCACCTCCATAATCTTCGAAAAGCATCTTCATACCCTTTTGTGAAGGATTATGGAATGAGACTACACAAGCCACATTTTCACGGAATGGTTTTGCTATCGATGTTAATTGCTGAGTGAGAACCCAAACTGATAAACCATGATGCCTTCCCGAGAATGCTAAATCTATAAACTTATTCGATCGTTTTTTCAAATCATTCGAAACAGCACAATCGTCTAAAATTATTAGTGTATTTGTTCCAGAGAATAAAGTTTGACAATCAGTTAACAATTCATTAATCTCATCTATGTTACTAGCATCTGGTGATAATACATAGAAATGTTTATCTTTATTAGCAAAATTATGATAGGTTTTATTTTTAGAAAAAGTCGGACATATTAAAACAATGTATTCAAAAACTTTTCGGAACGGTCCTCGGAGCTGATCAATGAGGTACTTTGTCTTTCCACAATTTGTTGGACCGGTTATAATACAATGAAAGGGTACTTTATCTCTCAATTCTTCCATAATTTTTGTATTATAACATTACGTTTTTTAAGTTAAATTTCATGTAAACTAGTACTTTATCGAATGTAAGTTTGAATTCATAATCTCCATCATCGCATCAGCTACAACAAACATATAACAGGTAATAGTACCAGATCCACTTTGTTTTCTTTTAATTTCTATTTTTACACCATCTTGCGCATTATTTAAGGCTAGACCCCCTCCATGAATAGCATTATCAGGGTGAGTTCTCATATCAATCCACATAGCAAACTTATCAGCATAAAAATCCTTTTCCTTTACACCCTCTCTTCCTAAACGTTTCTTTACCGACTCCCAGAGGTCTGATGGTATCATTCCCTTAGAGTATAAACGATTTGGTACACCATCAACATCTATATTGATCGAGGTGATACCTGGATTGTAAAAAAACTCAGAGTTACGTGCTCCTGCAGCGCTGGGTAATGTAAACAAACATAATATCCCCGTCATAATATCCCCACATGATAGAGTTGGAAGAAAGACTTATCGATATGCATTGGTTGTGATTGATGTAGCCTCGAGATATAAAGATGCAGAACCATTAACCTCAAAAGAAAGTCATGAGATATCCAAAGCTTTTGAAAAAATATATTCCAGAAAGTTAAAATATCCTAAAACATTAATTGTTGATCCTGGAAGAGAATTTATGGGTGATGTTACAAAACTTATGAATATACATAATGTAAAAATTCAGAGAAGTGAAGCTGGAAATCATAGAGCTCAAGCATTTGTCGAAAGAGCAAATAGAACATTAAGTGAACGATTATTTAGTCATCAATATGCGCAAGAAATGATTAGTAATGGTCGATCTAGAGTCTGGGTGAAACGATTACCAGCTATTTTGAAAACTTTGAATAGTACACCAACGAGATTAACTGGTAAAGAACCTGATAAAGCTATAAAACTGAAAGAGGTTGATATTAAACCAAAAAAGTATAAGCGAGTTGTTGGACTTGATGAGGTGCGGCTGCTGATTGAGGTCAAAGTTAGATACTTACTCTTTCCTGGCGAACTTGAGGGTGGTGAAGGAAGAAGAGCTACGGATCCTATTTGGAGTATTCAGATTTATGACATATCGCGCAGTGTTGTTTCACCCAATCAACCAGTTTTGTATTATTTATTAGACGGACCTAGACGTGGTTTTGTGAGGGAAGAACTTCAAGTTGTACCAGATGATACTGAGTTACCACCTAATTCTGTTTTGAAATGAGCTAATACAAAGGGTATGTGTGAATTCCATCTTCTGCAACAATACGTTTATCATAGTATGCGTTCAACCCCTTTTTAATTTGGTTATATGTCACAATTTGATTGTTGTTAACTCTAAAGCCAGTATTTTGTGCCATATCCATAGACCCTTTCAAAGCTTCATAGTATCGATTCCATGTCATATCGTTTTGTTTTTGGATGATTCCTTTACAACTAAACTTTGATTTCGCTTTCTCATCTTCGGCATAATAACATTTTGGTGAAAGAGCAATCATTCTTGTTCCTTCAAACTCTTTCTTGAACAGCCCTGGGGTTTTGTCGTGGTATTTTGAGGTTGAAAGGAATTTTTCTTTTCCCCCATTAAAGTATTCTTTTTGCATTTCAGGTTTTATAATATTATCCAAGTTTTCATCTGAAAGGGCCATGTAAAAACTATCCGTGTCCATTTGTATCAGTTCAAAATCCTTTCTATCTACATATTTATCAAGAAAATCATAGTAAAATTCTAACATCCGAAGTTTAGCCAATTGATATACCGCAATACCACATTGATAAGTTCGATTTATGTTTACCTCTCTTTTTCGATCTGTTATTTCATATGTTTCATTTATCGGTTCTATATCTTCATTGAAAGTACTTCTAAAAGCCTTATCAACCTCCTTCTCATCTTGAGTATATCTTGTTTTCATGTGTCTTTCTAGATCTTCTATCATTTTTCCATAGAATGAATTTCCTTTTAGTTTGTATGTATCCCCCAGTTCTTTGCAACCTTTATACTTAGAAGTAAGTTTTTCAACCAACACATTAAGTTCTTTGTTCTCTTCAATAAATGGTACTAAATCAGGGAATTGTTTTAATTCATTAATAATAGTGTCGACATCATCTCTCTTTTTTTCATTAACAGCTTTACTTAACTTTTCAACCATAACCTCAATATCACCATCTCTTCGTGCGTTACTCACTTCTTCTGGAAACCATTTAAAAGGTCTTCCTGATTCATATTTCAAAATCTTATGTATAGCTGTCACCTCCAAACCATGATTAAGATACCATTTCACTAGGGGTGTATATAACAATATCTTCTTTGCCTTAGTAACCCCAAGCAATTTTTTATTATCTTTTAGAGTTTTTCTTTCTGTAGCTTTTTGATATTCTTTCATATGTTCTGGTGCTAGATCTTCTGGAACACTGTCTACAACAAATAGCGGTGAGAACTCTTCAAATTTTTCTTTGAGATTTTCAGGGACATTTATATCCACTTGACAAAATCCAAAAAGGTTGTTAGCGAGAATATCGTCACAAATCTTCTTAACATATTCAGGATCTGTTGGATTTTCAACCTCAATATATTCTTCTTTACCGCATGGCATTTCTTGACCTGACACGAAAAGATATAACCCGTTTGCATCATAACCAACGACACACGCACAATTTTTTGGAAGTTTATATTTATGGGGGCGAATCTTTGTTTTACCTATCTCCGCATAGCAGATAAACGCAATACTAGGGCCTCCAACCATACCAGTTTTCAAGAGTTCATAAATCTTGTTTTTGGGGCATATGTTACATTCTTTCTTTATCTTGTGGCATTTTTTACAAAACTTTTTTCCACAAATACTCTCACATTTATGAAAGCAAGGTTTACCTGGAGAATATAAGGAAGGTTCGTGTCTCTTCTTCATTTTTTGGAATTTGTTTAGAACATACTTCATTGAGACACCTGCTATGGAAACAGCATCTTTTAATATATCAATTTCATCTGGATAATATAGCGCTCGTGTTTTTTCTAAAGCTTCTTTGAAAGGAATAACATCATGCAGGTTATACTCTCTCAACCAATCCATCATGGTAACGCAACCCCTCTTTTCGAATTCAATCTTAAATTCTTCATATTCTTGAGGAGATATTGTTATTTTCTTGTGTAAGCTTGAGTAAAATTTTTCATATTTCACAGGACCTATGTGAGAAACCTTATAATAACTATCCAACCATTCATAAGGAAATACAAGTTTTTTGGTTTCACAGTTGTTTGCTTTACACCACTTATCAAAAGAAAGTCTGGGGGCTAAGTAGGACATTACATCTAAGAATTTGAAATGGGTTGTTGTTAAAAACATATAGTTATTCTCTTTCTTTCCAACAAACATATCTTTGGTTTGATCGGTCATGTGTTTTATAAAATGTATTTTGATCATATTAATATCATACTTTCCGCTATTGAATCCTAAAACAGGAACTTGATTACACCATTTTTTGTGCTCCTCTAAAACAGTTTTTGGGATAGAATCTTGATCAGGTAATGGGTGTTCTTTTTTAACTTTTTCTACAATCATTTTCCTTCGTTTTTCTAAATTTGTAACAAAGTCTTTTATAAGTTCATCAGGGTTTGAATTTACAAGAAAGGTAGGTTCGTTTGTTAAACTGTCGGTTATTGCAACACTAACTGGAATATGTTTATGAGTGAAAGTCAAATCATCAGTAATCTGTTGGTGATCTTTTTGTAGTCTTGCTTCAAAATCAAAAACAATAAAATCTGGGTATGGTATAAATTTCTTTTCAAACCACATATCACTTAATTTAGGTTTTTCATGCTCCCAAACAGAGACAACATTATATCCCAAGTCTTTGATCATCTTTTCCCTTTTTAGAGTTTTATTATATCTAATTTTATCTTCAGTTGAACATGGGCAGCCGTGCCATTTACACCCATAGAATTCATAAACTGTATTAGTCTCCGGCTCGTATCCATCAACCAAATTTTTATCGTTCATCACAAACCTTTCACCGCCATGACCACAGAGAGCATGATGAATGTGTTTACCTATAATCTTAGACTGTTCTTCTATCCATCGGCACCCTGCATAACTAAATTGTGTATTACCCCCATAAAACACCTTTTCAGAGCTGTTCATGATGTGTTTGAACTTTTCACCCTTACATATTAATTCTGTTTTTCCTCCTGTACATCTTTTTTCTGTAACATGCCTGTTATAGTTGTCGTGTCTGGTAAATCTTTGCTGACATCCAGAACATTCCCAGAGTTTAGTTAGCATCTCAATATCCTTGATGTAAAAACAGTGGCCCTTATAGAGTCCGATATCTACACACGGTAAATTAATTTTGAAGTTATCTTTACCAAACACTAGTTTCCAAACATTTTGGTTTTCTTCTTTTGGTTCATATAAACGTATGTTAATAGAAAACATCTTAGCAATACTCTCAAAATCAACAAGTTTCGTCTCCCTAACGTCTGAAGGTTTCAATTTTTGGTTACCATAAAAATCTCTGGCCATTTTCAGTGCTTTTCTGGTGGTGTCCTCAGCAGGTTTATTTTTATTATCACTATAGTTCCTGGAAACAGCTAGACAATTCCACAAACATAGATTATCGTTCTTATTATCGAGGGCGTGAATATATTTCTTATTACGTAACCAATCTGGTAATGGTCCACACCCCATTAAAGGCTCGTTGCTGTGAATAACTTTTACTGTTACATTAATAAACTCAACTTTACCTTGGTATACACCTCTGGTTTCAATAATCTCTGTTGGTGGTAAGTATGCTTTACCCCACCCATCAACATCCTCTAAATCTAGCCTTTTGGCTTCACACCTTTCTATATAATTTTTTATTCCAGATAAACTTGTAAAAGTCCCCTCTCCTCTAAATGTGTGGTTGTGTTGGCGTATTTCTCCACCTCCTCTATAAACTGCAGCGCTGAAACTGAAAACAATTCTTGAACGCATTTCTATGTGTGGTTTCAGTTCATTAAAAATCTTTTCTGATAAGTTATTATTTAGATCCGTCCTAACTTCAATATCATTTCTACCTGTTTCGGTCACATTTTGACGATTATTTCTGATTATAGGTTGTCTTATTGGTAATATTCTAAGGGTTGTTGTGCGGTGTCGTTTGTATTGTTTATCTTTTTCCTTCAATTCATCTCTCACACTCTCAGATATATTTACCTGTCTTCTAGGTTGGGGTGGTCTGTTATTATTAAGTTCGGAGATATTTTTATTAATGAGATCTGAAAGCGCTTCATCAAAAGACTTAACCTGGTCCACCACTTTAACTGTCTCATTCTTTATCCAATTAAAAGTTTTGTTTTTTGTTTTAGGGATGTTGTTCACCAACTTATTAGCGCTATCTATAAAACTAGATACAATATTTTTTTGAGGAGTGAGGGTTGGAATTGATTTGGTTTGTGGTTGGTTGGGGATATTGATTATAAGTTCTGGTATATTACTCAAAGCTTCAGTGAGTTGCTCTCTATCCATTTTAAAATAATCTATAATACCAAAGTCTTTAGCTGCTTTTTTTAATTGTCTATCAGTAAGTATTTCTGGAACTCTAATAATTAGACCTTGTATATTATTCAACACTTCTTCAAGTTGTGGTCTAATCATTAGATAAGCTTTTTCAATACCATTTTCTTTAGCAATTTGTTTCAATTGTATTACATTGAGTCTATCCATACTTTTTTTACATTGATACATTTCTTTAAATCATTATTCAATTCCAAAATTTATAAATCTCTATTAAAATCTCTGTCAAATCTCACCCAAAACTAGAAATCCGGGAAAAAATCCTTGCTAAATTTTCTGATAATTTCCTGATAAATCTCTGGTAAATTTATAAATTTTTTTTAATCATAACAAAAATCCTTGGTAAATTTTCTGTTAATTCCCTGAAAACTAGAAATCCGGGAAAAAATTCTCCAATATACTACTAGCCGAGAAGCGGAAAGACTCCGTGCTGTGGAAAACAGACAAAATTGTAGCGAAGAAAGCCGAGAAGCGGAAAGACTCCGTGCTGTGGAAAACAGACAGAATTGTAGCGAAGAAAGCCGAGAAGTGGAAAGACTCCGTGCTATGGACCACAAATTTGCATAAGTTTTGTCTGCATAGTATTTGCTCACTGATGCGTGACTCAGCACTCGCACTTTCCACTTTCCCTTAAACTTGACACTTGACTTGGAAAACCGACTTCTAAACAAACCTTCTTCAGAAAAATGATCTTCTGAATGCACTACTTTTGAATGAGAAGCAAACTGATGAAAGATTTCAAATTTTTATGTCCTTTAATCATATAAACATCTCCCCTGTCGACGGCTAAGAAATACTCCCGCGGGAATTTTCTCTTGGCGGCAAATTGCAGAATGTAGCGCTTTCACTGGCAGCTTTTCGCGTTGTCGACGTTGTCATTTAGTGTGTCGATTGAGAACTTTGGTTTCAACGCCGTTGTTTTCGTAAAAAATGTTCTTCTAAATTGTAAAATGTCTCAAATGTATGTTAGTCATTCAAGTGTTGCGTTGGACCAGGTCTACTTATAGTTCACACTTTTACGGTTATTTATTTCTTTTGTTAAGTAATTACAGCTGATTGTAGTGAATAAATGAAGGCAGTAATTTTTTAAACTTACAATGTAATTAAGAAAAGAATAATTAATAATTATTTTTTCATTCTCGTGAAAAATGTTTTTCGGGCTGGTAGATGTTGGTTACAGCTTGCCCGAAGGGCAATCTGTAAAATTAATTTTCTTTCCACCCTGCTTGGAGTAAACATTTATTTTACCGAGGTGTTCGTTTTAACACGAAAATGACAAGAGTTGTGTCCTGCATTTCCCAGTAGCGTGTACAAATCTTTTAAATACATTTACGCAAATAGAATGGTTAATTTCATCAGGAATAGAATACAGTACATTGATAATTTGTGTTTTTTGTAGAGTATACTCCATGACTTTGTAGGTAGAAAGACCGTACTTATGGCAGACGAAAGTTTAGACAAAAATCATAGCAAGTTAACCGACCTCGACACTTAACTATAGTTAAAAACGTTTGTGAATTCCTTCGCACTATTTTAGAATGCTTTTACAGTTTAAAGTGAAATGAAAGTACTAACGGGAGCCCCGCTTTTAGGCTTGGCTAAGTCTATATATTATACATGTATATGTCTGGAGGGATTTGGCCGTGCATCACCGATTAACCGGGGGAATAGTGACGTGATCCTGATTGCAGAAAATGGCAATCTCGTCCCCAGAGTCCGCTCGTCTTTGGTCGTTACGCGACATTTGGCCAGAAGGGATTTGAAGAACGCAAATCGCGGACTTCCGGTGAAATTGCGCAAAATCGAAAGTACTAAACCAAGACGGCGGAGATGAGCGTTCCACGGGCATTAATTTTATAGACAGAATCAGGTATGGATTAGGAGAAGCATCCAGCTTAAAGCGAAGCAAGAAGAGATTTGTAATGTGATCGTGTTAGAGCAATGAGATTTTGTGGTCGTTCTCCCGACGGGGTTATTACGGGAAATCGGTAATTAGGGTACTTGCACCCGCCAGTTTGTGGATGATATAGATTCCGGCCATAGACAAACACAGAAAAAGGCTATCGACAAACATCTCCATGCTTGGATTGATTATAAGGTATTATTATATAGACACGAGTGTTTTACTGGAAAATATACCACTCGTAAAATTCATAAAAACTACATCCGGGACCCGCGTGGTTTATTTTCCATAATCTCACACGTGAGTTTATCGATGACGTAATTTCGGTAATTTCCCTCCGAAATTCTTTTTGTCTATATAATAAAAAGAACATTACACGGCGGCTTGAAGATATGAGTTTTATTTTCTCGTGGCAAAAACAATATTTTACTCACTCGGTGTGCTCGTTCGTAAAATATTCTTTTGCCACTCGAAAATAAAATTCATAACTTCGCGCCACCGTGTAATATCCTCTATGTAATATTGACAGTCCGATAGCGATAGACGTTTCTTTCATGAATTCAGAGTAGCTGAAAACTATTAAATTCATTATACCAATTTAAAGATACGCATCATTCTGACAAGGTATTAAATATCAAAAAGTTAACTAGAGATACGACTCCCACAAAAACCTCGCGAAGCTAGTTTTTGAAGAAGTCACAATGCTTTTATATTTTATTTTTTATTTTAGTTTTTTTTTATCGGCGTAATCCCCTTTATTTTATTTGTTTGGTACGCGATTAGCGACACCTAGTGCAAATTACATGATCAGTGTACAACACATTGCTTAAAAATTGACCTTCATTTAGCTCTTTCACTGCCTCTGAGATTGTACCAGAGGTTATAGAAGTAAAATTATTTATTATCTTGACAGAATACAGAGTCAATGAAGTATCACTATAGTATTCACTTAACACAAATTGAAAATGATTGTAAATCTTTTGCAGGTGAAATCTTGAAGAGTTAGTATGAATGCTTGTGTTTACCACTGCGTAAAAACCTGTGTTTTTTTAGTTTTATTTTCTTAGTCTCCACAGTTGCACAGGTTACAATGCGCACTTTCATCATCCCATCTCAAACCCAATCACATCTCACAGAGTCACCCCACAATTCATCATTCATCATTCATCAAGTCACCCATGATTGCTCGCGCCAGTGCTTTTCAATCTGTTCTTTACCCAGGTGATACTCCACGCTATTAAAGACCTGGAATTTGGTATTTACATCAGATACCGATTGGACGGATCACTGTTTGATCTGAGACGCCTCACAGCGAGAACGAAGACACTGGAGAGACTCCTAATGGAGGCACTCTTCGCTAATGATTGTGCCTTGATTGTCCACAAGGAAAATCACCTGCAAGTAATTACTGACAAGTTCTCGGAAGCCGCAAAGTTGTTCGGCCTGAAAATTGGCCTCAGAAAAACCGAGGTTCTCCTTCAGCCCGCTCCTGCAAGCTCCCCTCAGCAACCTTCTATCACTATCGATGACATGCAACTGAAGAACGTCGAGTCGTTTAGATACCTGGGCAGCATCATCTCCAATGATGGCTCTCTGGGTAAAGAAATCACAATCAGGATACAGAAAGCAAACTAGGCACTTGGCAGGCTCCGCATCAAGGTCCTGCAGCACAAAGGCATTCGCCTTGCAACTAAGCTCAAAGTTTACAATGCTGTAGTTATTCCATCATTGCTCTATGGCTGCGAAACCTGAACTCTGTATCGCAGACATGTTAAACAGCTGGAACAGTTCACAACAAGAGCACTACGATCAATTATGCGGATACGGTGGCAGGATCGTGTCACAAATCAAGAAGTTCTTGGCAGAGCCAATTCTACCAGCATTGAAGCCAAAATCCTTCAAGCACAACTACGCTGGATTTTCTACGTGATTCGGATGGATGAAACCCGGATCCCACGCCAGATCTTCTATGGTGAGTTGGTATCGGGCCACCGTAAGCAGGGCCGCCCAAAGAAGAGATACAAGGACAACTTGAAAACCAACCTGAAATGGGCAGGAGTTCATCCCAAGGAACTGGAAGCAGCCGCAGCGGACAGAACCGGCTGGCGAGCGATGATACGAAGCGCTATTGGAAACTTCGAAAACGACCGCCGGCAACGCCTTGCAGCAGCCCGTGAGCGTCGACACAATCTTAACATAGCAAACGTCAGTGCCAATCACCCTCCACAGTCTGTCCGGTACTACACTTGGGATAATCAGCTCCTTTTTGTTGATTCCTCCGTTCTCTTGAATGGAAAGCACGAGTTTCTTATACATTTCCTTTATCTATATTTGTGCTATGTGTACATGTTTTGTATGTAGTTCCGTTTCTCTGTTGCTGAGTATTCAAATCGTATTTGTTGTCTCTACTTTATTACTTCTGTCATTTACCTTTCGTTTTAATCTTTCAAATACCGTTTGCCCTTGTATGACAACTTCACGGCTACGAATCTGCATGTTTCGTCAATTTTGCAACTATTGATACTATTTAAATTATATCGTAAACTTCAGGAATACCAATGCTTTGTTGTATTTAGGACAATTGCTATCGACTTATGACTGCTAACTTTAATATCGTCTCATTAAATTTGCTTGGCTTGTGCCGTCTCTGCGGACAAACGGAAAGGGATCCTTCTGTGGCTCCAGAGGCAAGAGCTCGATATCGCTTTTCTTCAGGAAACGTACGGCAAAGCAGAAGACGAACCCTGGAATGATTTCCGCACAGGTCCCTACTTCATTATACATGCTGTAGCCGTACTGTTTCATTCTGCAATAACAAGAAATGTTTACATGTACTTTACCCTAAACAATTCATCTGCTGCATGCATAATGAAGTAGGGACCGGAGCGGAAATCTTGCCCATGCTTATTTGGAACATGTTTGACATTCTGTTTATAGCGGAAACGAAAATTGATTCTACTTATTCTGACGACGTTTTTCGGCAATCTGGATCAACACAATACGCCAAGATCGTAAGAAAGGTGGAAGTGGTCTACTGGCTTTTGTACGTGAGGACTTAAAAACGTATTGTCGACGAAACGTAGAGCCAGATTGAGTTGAATCAATTTGTCTGGATGTTATCTACTCATGAAAGTCACGTTTTATTATTTGTGCATGCTATCGATCAGAAAAGATAAGTAAGCCGACAGATTTCTTACTTTCGCTCACTTCTGCCATAAAGCTTATGTACAAGTCCCGACAAAAAGTAGTTTTAATTGGGGACTTTAACCTGGACATGTACGTAAACCAAGATGAGGATAGGAAAGGCAACGCAGCGCTTTAAGAGTTCTGATAAGTTTTGCTTGCAGAATCAAATTTTTGAAACGACCAGGGTTACTGATAAAACAAAAATGCTTATTGATGCGATTCTGGCTTTCCATCTTGAACGTTTTGCAACCTGAGGTAATTTGCATTTGGGAGTAAGCGACCATGATTTGGTGTTTGCGGTTCGAAAAAACAAACTTGAAAGCCAAAAGCACGTGAAATTGAATACCGGAGTATGCGACAATTTAATAATGACACTTTCTTACAGGATTTAAGAAACGTCCCTTGGGATACTGCCTACATATATGATAACGTGGACGACATGTGGGATCACTGGGCGACACTTTTCAATGAGATCCTCGATAATCATGCTTACTGACGATTTTGCAGATCACCCAAGTGTCAAACTCATCACTGAGAAATGCAATAATAAACTGTGCTTATGGTTTAATACTGTGAGCGAAAGTTACATTAATGGTATCTTAATTAGTCAAGTTAAACACACGGAAGGCAGTTGGTTGTGATCTCAATTCCCAGCGGCTTTTACGCTTATCAGCTCCTGCCCTAACTCAACTGCTGACTAAATTGATCAATTATTTCATCACTAACCGGCCATGGCCTACAATATGGAAGTGTAGTAACATCACTGCAGTACTTAAAAAGGCTGATGAAACTAATAGGACTTACTATCGTCCAGCGTCCGCCTCCCTGCACTGTCTACGATTTACAAGAAGGTAGTTGCAGATCAAGTGTACCATGCATTGGCTCCAAGTCTCTCGCCCAACCTCTCTGGTTACCATACGGGACACTCCTGTTGTACTGCATTGTTGAAAATGATAGAAGACTGGAGGATGAGCCTTGACAACAGAGAGGCTGTTACTAAGCTTGCAATTGAACTGAGTAAGGCGTTTGATTCTGTATGCCACAGCCTATTGCTTGCAAAACTCAGAGCCAATTGTTTCACAGATCAAGCACTGGAATTGATGAGCAATTACTTGCAAGATAGGAGACAGAGGGTCAAACTGGACGGCATTTACTCTGAATGGAAACCTATCAAAGTTGGGGTCCCTCAGGGTCACTGTTGGTCCCTTTCTTTTCAATCTTTACATTAATGATTTGAACCTTCAGGTTACAAACACCTCTCTAAGGTTGTATGCAGACGGCACTACTGAATATGCATCGAACGCTTCCCCTTCATATTTAGAATATATTATTAACTCTGATCTACATATATTATCAAGATGGCTTCAGCAAAACTATCTACAGATCAATGCATCTAAGACACAAGCAATGACTATAGGTCCAGTACCATATCGCTATAACTTCCGTGTAGATAACAATGAAGTGAACGCTAATGATACATTTCAAATCTTTGGTGTTACATTAGATCGTAAGCTCGATTTTGTCACTCATGTGTCCGAACAAGTAAAAAAGGCGTGTGCGAAAGCCTCTGCGTTACGGAGGATTCGAAGGAATTTTCCTTTAGACGTAATATGCCGCCTTTGTAAAGCATATATTTTGCCTCACTTAGAATGATTGTTGTTCGCTATTACTTGGAGTTGGAAGAAGTCAAGTTGAAAGTCTAGAAGACACCAATAATCATATTGTTAGATCTATTTTAGGGTTTGGAAAGCGTGCAACCGTTTATTAAATATGGCTGGTATAAGAACGCTAGAAGAAACAAGAAAATTCCAGGCCCTAGTTTTAGTATATAAAGGTATCATTAACAAGCGCCAAGGTACATAGAAGTATTATTTTTTTAGGATTAAAATATGTAATTAACATTAAAATCTGTAATTATGAGGGTCAGGGACAATTTTTATGCTACCCAAATTCAATCTAGAATGGCGCCATAAGTCATTCTCATTTTTGGCAGCAAAACTTTGGAATTTGTTACCTACGTATGTTAGAAACGCAAAGGACATTTCTACTTTTAAAAGTCTTTTAAAGAAGCAAGTTCTTAGATAGATTTAAAAATGATTATTTTAAATTCTAAATTATTTCTTTTCTTTTTAAAAGTTTTTGTTTCACGCCTATGTTTTAACGATTTTTTTTCACTCCTAGATGTAGCGTGGTTAAATAAAGTAATGTTGTTGTTGTTTTTGTCAACGTAGCGTAACCTAAGCTGTAGCGTTTGTCGACAAGTTGCAAGGTAGTTTTTCAGCCGTTTTTTTGGATGTCACGTCATACGTTCCCCCAAAAGAGCGGCTGCTGACATCCGAATCATATTCCTTTCTCATTTTATCTTGCGATCCATTGAACAGACCAATCACATAGCAGAAAATCTGAAACACGTTGTATTTCGCGCGAAAATAGGGATTTTAAGCAAGGACGACGCCGACGTCAACGAGAACGACTACGAAAACATAAATTCGCATTACTGTGCAATGAAGTTGCAATTATTCCAACACATTCTCCTTGTGAAACGCGTGCCAACTGACCAGGAATATAACTTGCATGAGCGCTGTTGACGTTTTCCAAGTAAATTTAACATTTCTCTACTTGTGCTCACGTCCTCCACAGAACTTTAAATTTGGTCATTTCACGTCGTTGTTTTGGAGAGAACGGCAACGAAATGTACCAAACTGCAAAACGCACATGTGGGGCGTGCAGAGGTATTGTTTTTGCTCATTATGCCTATTGCTTTTTTGGCGTTCTCGTTCTCGTCGCCGTCGTCCTTGCTTAAGGTCCCTAATGTGGATGTGGCAGAGAATCTGGCTAGTGTTAGTTTTCGTGTCGGTGGAAACACCAAACAAAATTGTCGATAAGAGCTCAAATTGTTTCACATGTTCATCGCAGTGCCCTAGTAAAGAGAGAGTATACATTTTTGGAAAAACACCTCACAATTTCGTTGAAATAATTGTCGGAAACTGTTGTTAGTAACATTTGATTATTATAGTATTTTTGAATCTGTCAAGAGCTCTATTAGTGAGAGACGCAAGCTGAGAAGAGGATCTCTCGACGCAAATGAAACATTCCGGTATAGGGCGTTTGACAGGTCTCCTGATAGAAAAGTGAAACAATGTATGTGCGACATTATATATATTTAGAGAACAAAATTTCACCAGAGTGAGAGAGGTTTTTAGGTCGCGCAATCTACCAATAAATTAGAAACCGAGAATATGCTGTGTTTTTTCCCTTTCCCGAAATTATAAACTCTACGCTTAACAAAGACGTCAACTGCTACGCCAACAAGGGGTTTTAGGGGGTTGATGTCAATTGGGGCTTGCCCTGTTTCTTCCTCCTGTCATAGATGTAAATCGTTTTGTTAAATATAGGCAATTGTTGTGATGAAATAAATAAATAAATAAATAAATAAACAAGGACACGAACCACAAATTGTTTGCAAGACATCGTGCTACAAGCGGTTGTTTAAATCTCAGTCGAGCAACTGAGAAATTAGAAGAAGTTAAAAAGGAAATACAAGACGCCTTTCAATCTAGGCCAAGGGCTAAACCCTTGGTTCGACCTACAGATTGAGATCAATAGGAAATAAGTGCGTGTTTGCCATCAACAAACCGAGCGAAGGCGTCGAGAACATTCCAATTTAGCTCGGCCAAGGTCTCTTCTACCACTTAAGCTTCTTCATTTGCCAGTCAGGCACTGCAAGCTGAAGGGAACTCGCTTAGTTATGTTTGCGGCTTCCTATTGCCGATACAGGAAATCGGTCCGAACTATCCAGTGTTTCCACCCGTTGACAGGACACAAAGTTTTCAAGAATTCTCAAATACTTCACTTGATCCTCCATCAGACTAACCAACGGAGACACAACAGCAAAAATATGGCCGTTTTCATCGGAACTATAGTCAAACACGACATATTAACGATTTCCCGGATCCTGTAGGCCAGTTAAAGGGCAAATTTGGTGCAAAAAGAAGAATTTTTCAAAAGAAAGGCCAAACATCATTGCTACAAATTTTCTTATTCTCGTTGCTCTATCTTACAAATTAGCGAGCAATTTTGTTATTGAAGTCAACTTAAAACGCGATTAGAAATCCACCATCTTGAAAAGGGATGTGTGCTCAGAAGTCTGTCAGCGTATCTATCATCGTATGACGTCAAATCGTCAAAGAAATTTGATCCTGCCGCATCTTCTCATTGTATAACGAGGTTTAGTTCGAAACTGCTGAATTACGGTTGAGTTATGTCCGAAGCTAGTCCCTCTTTCGATAATTTGGTCGATCAAAAAGACGGTGAAAGGTTTGCTATTCAGCCATATCAGTTTGAGTCGCGCTATAACGCGGATGAAGCTGAACTTTTAACCCTGTCAGGCGAGGAAGCTATGGAAAGCGACGAAGAATGTGAAAATCCTCGACTTGAAGATTCAGACTGGTATGTAGCGTTGTTGTAAGCGATCGATTCATTGAACGGTAGGATTCCGCACAGGTCCCTACTTCATTATGCATGCTTTTGTTGTATTGTCTTGGGAAGTGCGTGTGCAAACATTTCTGAGAACGAAACCGTGCGGCTACAGTATGCATAATGAGTAGGGACCTGTAAGGTCATCTTGCCCATTGAACTTCCAATGAGCATTGACTTCAGTATAAAATAAAATGAACTTAACGCAGTTGTGGCGATCGTAATTACGTCGTTTGTCGTTTTAATGCGCTTTGGGTCGATTGTATTCAGCATCTTATACCATTAGCACAAGATTACATTGTGATACATTTTGCACTTTGCAGTTTATCCCAAAGAGATTTTTTTTTTTTTTTTTCACGGGATAATTCATTAAAAATTGAGTTGCAAAACCCCAAGAGCCTTTTTAAGGCATGAAAATGCTTTAATCGATTAATTACTCCTACACCAGTAGTAACTATAAGCTTAATAGGAGGTCAAAATTTAAGTTAAAATAAATCTTATGTTTACTCAAGACTCATAGTTTACGTCGGTCTCCAATTTCCAATACGGTGTCGCTTTCTGCTTTATAAACGCAGATCGACCGAAAATAAACTCTGGGAGCACGATAAGATTTCCTGCTCGTTCTGGATGTAGAATCAGCATTCAGTCTATGACTGTTGTCGATTTTAGTAAGCCAACCATTGAAGACAATTCAGATGGATCATAACTTAAATAATTTGCTTCACACATCAGGCGTGTCAGTGAAATAATATGAATTGATTGCAGTGTCGTTGGCTTCACGAAATTAAAAAATGCTGATATTGTTTATGCACTAGATGCATTTTTTTACTGAACACGATGCAATGTTATATTGCGTTTTTGTTCATAATTCAGGTATTCATGTAAGAATTGCCAGATCATGGGTCGAGTGGAAGCATGCATTTGCTGCCAAGAAATTGAGGCAGTCAAAAATAAAATTATTGAAGCCGTCACAAGTGGCGAATGCCAAGAGAAGCCCACATGTACGACTCAAAACCCGGGATTTCATCCAGTCTGTATTTATCGATGTGTATTGCAGATTGCTTGGTTTCAATACAAGCAACAATACAAAGATCCTTATGATGGGTCAGAACATAAACTATTTAGACATATTGCATACAGGCAACTGGCCCGATGGTACGTGTTGTTGGATTTTAGGGAAAGAGATGAGAGTGGTTCGTCCACCTTGTGTCGTTATGTGTATCCGCAACTTCTATCCCCCATCTGGGTCAGAAGAAGAGTTTGCCTTTAAAGGGTTTCGGCATGCGGATGAATGATTTGGATTTACCATAAAACTGTTTACAAGTTGAAAATATTGTGATGATACATATTTACTTAATAGTAATACGTACTTAGACCTCTCTCATATGTACTGTACATACCATATATAACTTAAGTTTTTGTTTCCAGTAAATTTGTGTATAATACTTTTGTTGGCAAATTGACTGACCTCTTGCTCCAAGAACTTTTTACTACTGTTTATCATAATTGGCATTGATGTGTACCAGAAATTATTTAGGGGTTTTCATGTTTTGTGTTTACCAGGTAGGGTGAAAGATCAATGAGTATGATTCTTCAATATCACGATTTTCAAAATTGTGAAGAAAAAATATCTGTTAATTCTATACGGCAGTTAAATCTTGACCGATGTTGTTGTATCAAGTCTGCCTTAAGTGGTGCTGGCTCTGAAGCAATTTTCTTTGGTAGCTGAACAGGCACAAGCTGGGCAACTGCATTCCCTTCCTCACACCTCTTTATAACTTATAAATCAGACCTGACATATAATTGTATGATTTCTTCTCACTGATTGGCTTGATAACCCATCACTTATATATGGGCTTTTGGAAAACACATCTTGTAGTGTGTCTGGCCTGCATGTTCTCCTGCCCGTACTCTAGTTTGATTGCGGCCAGTGTTTGCATTGTTGTCACGTGCAGCAAGTTGGGTCCTGGCAACCATGCCCTGGTACGGAAAATGCGCTCTTTTTGAGCAGTACTTCAGCATCATTGAGTGATAGACCCCAAGTCTGTCAGTGTGGCAGAAGTCAGTAAGCTTAGCCAGATATTTCATCAGCTTTGTGTTCAAGACCAATTCCTCCAAAGCTAAGTGAGCTGGGGTACCTGGTTTGAGCCAGCATACTCTCTTAGCTTCAGAGGATGAAATTCGCCCGTGACTGCTTTCATGAAAATGGGTGTTCCTTCACCAGATATGTTTGTTGGTAATGTGATCCAACACTGATTTCCATTTTTCACGCAAAAGATCCACACAACCATTGCAGGTTGTAGCAGACCACCAGAGGTGATTAGCAGCATGTATCCATGGAGTCAGTTCTTCACAACCCTTTAGCTTGGCTTTGTTAGTGACCTTCTTTACCACCCACTTAGAGAGGTGCCAAACGTCATAGTGGTGATTACTAATTGGGTGATTCTTGTTCATGGAACTGCGGATGGACACTTGGCGGTCTGTTGCAATCCTAGTAATGGTGACATTTTTACTTTCCAGCATATCTATTCACCTGGAAAAGCCTTCGTTTTCCATAGCATTTGATGATGTTACCTCTGGAACCTGAACAACATTGAATGCCACTACTTCCTCTGAGTCATCATCCATTAGTGTGTAGGTGCCATATTTGGCGCAGTGTCCTGGACTGTCACAACGGCCATCACCATTGACATTAACAACTGCCTTCCCAGTAGGCTTTTCAACTTGGCGTCTACTTTCAGCCTCCCATGCCTCATTAGCAACAGGGATCCAATATTTTTGTTGTGTGTCGTAAGAAACACTTTCACTAAATAACTGAAGATTGAAACAAGAGGCCAAGCGACTGATAGCAGCAAAGGTGTCACCAGTGAAAAGAATGGATGCTGCCATCAACAGGTTAACCAAGGATTTCCTTTTTACCACCAGCTGTGAATCCCCATAGGTTTTGTGGTCACAGTGGCAGGCTACCTCAATTGATAGCATGCTACCAATGGTGTTCCTCTTATGTTGGATTATGACATCTCCAAAGTCTGAACACCATTTTAGCAACTTATTGAGACACGAATCAAATACGAGGTATTTATTTTCGCAATCAGGATTGATAGATGGACAGTCCCCATCATGCTCATCACCAGATAATAAATTGTCATCATCAGTAAATTTTTCTTCACCAGGTAACCAATGGGGTCCAGGTCTTCATCATCCTTAGTAGCTGTACTAAGAACAACTTCTACATAACTTCATATAGTGGAGGTGGTGAGTTAGCATTGAAACTGTTATCCTCATATGTAGGGAAAATAAGGGGGTGACTGCATGGCATAACTGAGGGTCTGAAAAATACTACCGACTACCGACAAAACGAGGAAAAAATTACTAACTACCGACAGAAAAAAAATTAGCCGACTACCGACATGGACCGTCATTATCAATATTTGTTTTCAGAAAGAAGAGATCAGAAGAGCATTTTGTATTTTTTGTAGCTTGCGATGATGCAATCTTCCAAGTCACAAGTTTTACACGTCATATGGGGCTCAAAGTCTTAAAACTAGGTGAATTTTATAACAAAAATTAATAATTAGCATGCATTTTAATTATTAACTGAGATTTACCGACATCCGACAAAGATCGAAAATTTTAACCGACTACCGACAAGTGCACCCCCCCATTCAGATCCTCATAACTGTGGTCATGTTTGACTTTTGATTTCTCTGCATTGACTGAAACATATACCCCATCTTGAACAGGTAAGGGAACCTCATTACTCGTCTCCCCAGAAACTTTGGTATGTGCATTACCCGTTTGATCTGTTTGAGTTGGCACAGTTTTGTAACTAATAATATACATGCAAAAATTTCAGCATGCTCATTGGCTGAGAGCAACGTCAATTGATCCCAAACAGTGCAGAAAATTGAAATTGAGAGCAGAAAATTGAAATTAAATTTTTGCATGTATATTATTAACAAGTAATCACATGATTTGTCTAGTGCAATTTGGGATAAATCAGCACTCGTAAATTTTTCAAAGACTACAAATTTGGTTAGCCTTTGAAAAATTTACGAGTGCTGATTTATCCCAAATTGCACTCGAAATCATGTGATTACCTATATAAATAGGGTCAAAGCAGAATTAAATTCCAATGTCATGCGTCTGTGGTCATGCAGGGGGGTCAGGGTTAACAGGTTCGTTATCAGCAAGGGCAGGTTCCTCGTTACTTATTAAACCATCTTTGGAAGTGCTCTCATCATTTTGGGCAGCCAGTAATAGTTCTACAACAGTCTAATAAAAAACAAAATATATACATGCTAGTTTTCCACTTTTTTCCTTGAGAAAGATTATTAAAAAAAGCAGGGACTGGAAGTAAAAAGTATGCACTCAAACCATTATTACAGATGAAATTATTGATGTACATCTCACATGACTAAATTTTACGTTTGCACGTTTAATTTTGTTAATAGGGGAGATTTATAAAGAACTTCCCTTTAAATTGAACAAAGCAACAAGATATAAGCTAGCTGCATTCCTAGTCAGTTTGTAGAGTGATGAATCAGATCTCCATGTGAAACACCAATAGAAGGTCAACTACAAAAAGATGACTTTTATTTTGAAAAACATGCGTTTGATAATCTGTTGGCCACTTTAATTTAATAGACCCTATGATTTGTCACCACAATTTTTCAAGAAAACAATCGAAGTAATGAAAAATCAAAACAAACATGTTCTCAATAGAACAGGTCCTCATTGTATTAATATTTGTGCAGCGGAAATCAAAGCAAATACAATATGATAAAAAACCAAACATCTTCATGTCTTCTCCATTCAAGACGATTTTCGCTTGATAATCGTGGTTTTTTGACCTCATGGCCAAAATCAAATTCAGACGGTACAGCGTCCTCCTTCAGTCTGCGTTTAAACGTTTGTCCCGTAATCTGCGAACGGATATTAAACTTCAAACAGCTTGCATAGCTGTATTGCACTGGCGGCATATTCCATCGCCTGATCCTCTCCAGCCATGAGTTCCTTCGCTGCTTGTCCGATGGGAACATGTAGTAGCTTATGTCTGCCGTTTTGTTGGTTTTTGCCGAATAATTCGTACATCCAGGGACACAACAGTTCACCACTTTCTAGAAACCCTCACATGTAAAGAAAGTGTAACCTTTTTCAGATATAACAGTGATAAAACTATGGGAGCAGAAAGCAGAAAGCGTGTTTCGAAGATCCCGCGAAAAATCTTTTGACGTTCATACGTCACATCACACTGCTGACCGACGCAACGCGGCTCGTATTTTTTCCAAGATGGCGGAACTTTATTCGCGTTTTTGCTCATCTTTGAGGTAAAATATCTAGCTTCAAACCAATGATCAGCAGAAACTGTGATCAAATATTGACGTAGAAAATATAGGCCAACTATACAAAATAACTTTATTTTTGCCCCAGAGTTCCCCTTTAACCAAAAGATCTTCCTTTTTCACGAAGATTTTTCTAATTGCAAGCTTCTGATAAGTATTAAGTTCTGAAATTTTGAATTTGACGACGCTGTGCTAAAAGCTTCTTCAAGTGCCACCTTTTTGATTTGTGTTGCTAGTGACATTTTCTACGTAAGGACCGCGATAAAAGGCGATATCTGATTGGACGAGTCTCAAACGGTGACTCTGGCGGAAAAAGTTCCTGAAAATGGAACCCAAGCTGTGATTAGCCAATTCAGAGAAAGGAATGTGGTTCGCATGTCAGCAGCCGTTCTTTTTGGGGAACATTGCGTGACATCCAAAAAACGGCTGCGAGGAAGACTAGTTGCAAGGGCAAGTTGCTCCAGGTGTTGCATCACAATTTCCGCGACAACAACTGAAACAGGTGACTTCACGGCTTTTCCATGCAACTGTTTGTAGTGCTTACTGTTGCACTGAAAGTAAGTCCACGTAAGGCAAAGGTTCAGTAAGTCGATGATGTCTTCTGTCGGTAACCGCAGTTTTACAGTAGACTGCTGAAAGGCGGGTCTCGGTACACTGTAATGTCAATTGAAATGGAATGCTAGTGAACAGTGAATTCACATCAAAAGACACAAGTTTGTAGTCGTCAGGTATCTGTACTGTCTTAATAGCGTCAATAAAGTTCTCCGAAGATTGTAGTTTGCGTTTTGCATTGATTTGTCAGTTAGGGGTTGCAGTATGGTCGTCAAGTACTAAGACAGTTGATACGCAGGGGACCCAAACAATGACACTATAGGTCTCATCGGTATACCAGGTTTGTGCAGTTTAGATAGTCCGTAAAGTTTCGGTGGTTGTGGTACTGAGCACCTCAGTCGGTGGTAGGGTTGTGTCAATAGCGTCAGTCGTTTTAAGCGTAAGTATTTTGCTGTTAAGTTTACGCTGAAGTGCCGGCATCGGGTCACGTTTAAGTTCTTCGTAAGTTTGGATGTTGTAAACAATTGCGTCCATTTTCTCAAAGTAGTCAGTCTTGCCCATAACAACCGTGACGCGTCCCTTTTCGGCTGGTAGTATAACAATGTTGTTGTCGTTTTTTATTCGTTTTAGTACCTGTTGTTCGTCTTTTGTCAAGTTATTGTCAGGTATAGGGGCTGATTGTATCGTAGAAGCAATTCTGCCTCTGATATTATCCTTGGCAGATGCTGATAAGTCTCGCTGACGAGACAGAACCGTCTCAACACTAGATACAATAGACTCGGTCGGTATCCGTTTAGGCGTCACTGAGTGCATGTGAGTCTCGGTTTTGTCTCAGGGACGGGGCGAAATATTTCTGACCCAGTTATCGTGAGTTTTCGGTCGGTGTTTGTCTTTATTGCGTTAAAGTTTTGTCAGTTTTCGTTTATGTTCAGTGCGAACGCGGTTTGTAGTTTTGTCGGCTTGCCTGTCGGCGATTGTCATAACGGTGTCAAGTAAGTTAGCCGGTAACAATTGCTTAAGTTTGTCATTGAAGTTTTTGTTGTAGTTTATTGTTGTAGTAGTAGACTGCCAGGCTTCCTACATTGGTGAGACTGGCAGAAAGCTTAACACGAGCTTGACTGAACACAAACGAGCCACGAGAAATGGCGATGCAAACAATCACATTGCTATACATCATCAACTGACAAACCACAACATTGCAATTGACTATTTTCAACGACTGACTCTGGAAAGCTGGTACACCAAATAAGAACAAACACCTCAGATGTTAACAACTACCGGCGCCTTACAAACGACTTTTCCATGACGGAAACAAAACCGACAAACGGACTTCTAACAGATCGACATAATTTGACTAACTATAGACGGACCTATAATCGACCTATTTGACAAACAATAGACGGATCGAAACTGACCAATGACTGGTAACAAACTTTACACGAGTCTTTCAGCCAATACCATCATGGCTAAACGTACCAATCACGTTTAACGGACCAGACTTATAACATCATCGACTGACCAACACTATCCACTTGACTCTGAAGATGACTTCCGCTCAGGTTGTCGAAACGTCAGTCACCAAAAGCAGTTCTCTTCAGAACTACCCTCACTCGGACGATCACGTACTAAACTTAAAAATAGAAAAACAAAAAAACAGTTTTAATAGTAAGCTCCACCGGCGCCACGACGTACACCACCACCACCACATATACCACCACCACCACCACATACACTACCACCTTCAATACCACATACATCGCCACTACCACCACATAAACAAGCACCACCACCACCACCACATACACCACCACATACACCACCACCACCACCACATACACCACCACATACACCAACACATACAACACCACCACCACATACACTACCACCTTCAATACCACATACATCACCACTACCACCACATAAACAAGCACCACCACCACCACCACATACACCACCACCACCACCACATACACCAACACCACCACCACATACACCAACACCACCGCCACATACACCACCACCACCACCACATACACCAACACCTTCAATACCGCATACATCACCACCACCACCACATGTACATACATAAGCACCACCACCAACACCACCACATACACCACTACTACCACTACATCACCACTACCTCCACCACCATCCACCATCCGTGGAGATGGTGTGGAGATTAGCTGTACCCGCGATGTCCTCTCTCAATTAATGGATTGCGGAAGAATGCCGAACGAAGCTGAATACAAGAATTTGGTTGTTGAAAACAAAACTTCGAAAGTCGAGACTTGTATTGTTGACATTTTTATAAAAACAGAGGAAAATCGTCAATTTAGCAACCCAAATTCGTGATATTGAATTTGAAAAAGAAAAAGTACCACGTGCAATCTAGAAGTTTAAACACGAAGTCAACACAGTTGGATGTCGCATTGTGTAAGGTAGCATAAAATACAGCAAGTCGAGTACCAATGCAAAGATTGAATTATGGCGGAAATATATGGAGTTCCGTATTCTAGACGGCTTTGTTATTGATTTTTATGGTAATTTGTGTTTTCGTAATTTTGAAACTCGAGATTCTTGTAGAATAAAGGGACAGATGGAGCTCGGGTAAGAAGAGACGGTTATACCACGAAGCGCGAGGGCAATGATGCTATAGTATGGAAACACTTGTTACCTGCTTGGCGTCTGTTCTATTTCTTGCATTTAAAACCATTTGGATGCATTCCATAGGGTCGTAATTTAAAAGTCAGAATTTTGCCATCACAGTGGTGTGTTAGTAGTTAAAAATAAAACCCTTGATAATGGTAGCCAAAACAAAACTAGGAATGTTTCTTAGAAACACTGGAAACCTACCGTCGTTTCAATTTCGGTATAATCACCTTTCCCCCGCGAATTTAAAGCAACACTGATAGATCTTGCTGGAAATTAAACATTGGTTGCCGTTTCTTGACAACCAATTTACCATTTCTGTAATGGAGGTAGGGAAGGGTCTGAGAATTTTTAGACCACTTACAACAGAGGGCTGAAGTGAAGTGAAGTCAACTTTATTTAGGCAGGGTGGCCCAATCAGCACTTGGCTGGTATCAAAAGGGGCCCTGCGTAAATTAAGACTACATTAAATTTCTATATATAAAGATTAATATTACAATTATAAAAAAAGCGGATAAAAAGCGCTTAAAAATATATAAAAACTACTCTCTAAAATAAAGTCTAAGAAGATTTTTAAAAATGGGGAGCGATGTTGCTTCTTTTATTGTAGTGGGTAAATTATTAAAATGAAGCGCACCAGAGTATCTAAAAGTCCTTTTCCCTAGCGTTAACTTGGGTTTCGGCAAGTGCATGTCATTCCTTTTCCTCGTGTTGTATGAATGAACGTTGCAATTTCTAATAAAATAATCCGACAAATATGGAGGAGCTAAATTATTTAAACATTTAAAAACTAAAATGCATTTGTGGGCTTTTCTTTGGGTTTCCAAATCCACCCACCCTAACATTTTAGAAGATCCTTCGGTTGTTGCCCTCCTTTGTATAATGCGTGCTGCTCTATTTTGCAGACGTTGCAAGCTGTTACTGCAACCAATTGACAGCCCATCCCATACCGTGTTAGTGTAATCAAACATCGGCTGAACTAAACAATTATACACGCCTTTAGCAGCTTTTAGAGTAAGGTAGGGTCGTATGCGGGACAGCAGGCCGAGACGTTTTCTTACTCTCTTACAAATCAATTCTACATGTTCGTTCCATGAAAGATTCTCATCTAGTGTTACCCCTAAGTAACAGAAGCTTGATACTCTGTCAATGTTTTTCCCATGAAGCTCTATTTTATAATCTGGACACTGTTCTAGTTTTTGCCTAGTTCCAAACAGCATCCATTTAGTTTTACTCTGATTGAGTACCAACCTGTTGCTTACTAACCATTTCTCAACATTGGTAAGATCGTTTTTAAGAACCTGTTTGATGACATCTGGACAGGAATGAGAGAAATATATAACAGTATCGTCGGCATACATGCCTATTGATGACTTCAGTAGACTTTGCGGGAGATCATTGATGTATATCACAAATAGTATCGGGCCCAGTATGGATCCTTGGGGAACCCCATAACCGATAGTTAAGCTCGATGATTCGTCTTGGTTGTATTTGACCTTCTGGGATCGAGCTGTAAGGTAGTCTTCGAACCATTTCAAACTTTTCCCTCTAATTCCATAGTGTTCTAGTTTGTGGAGCAGGCAGAGGTGGTCAACGAGATCGAACGCTTTTTTTAGGTCAATAAAAATAGATCCGGTAATCATCTGTTTATCCATTTGTTCTAAAATGTGGTCAACAAAGTGTACAGTGGCTGTTTCAGTGGAGTGTTTCTTACGGAATCCTGATTGATGCACTGACAAGGAATTGTTTCTGATTAGAAATGCTACAAGCTGTGATTGAATTGCTCGTTCCATTACTTTAGAAATCAACGGAAGGACTGAAATCGGACGATAATTATTTGGGTCGCTCTTATCGCCAGATTTGTATATTGGAGTTACCTTCGCAGTTTTCCATTCAGATGGTATCATACAGGTAGAAATTGTTAAATTTATGAGGTAGGCGACTGGTCTAGATATTTCATTTGCTGCATCTTTCAGTAATCGAGCAGGAATTCCGTCGAGGCCAGTAGCTTTAGTTGACTTCATTTTGAGCAATTCTTTTTGAACAAATCCGGATGACACTTCTTCAAGGACAAAGTCTTGTTCAACTCTAGTTGACATAACTTTTGGCAGAGTACAACGCTCAAAATGGCTGCTCAGAGAGTTTGCGATCGATGTAAAAAATCCATTGAATATTGAGGCTGTAAGACCATCACTGCTTGAAGGTACTGATTTGATTTTTTGGGGGACGATTTTATGCAAAGTTCGCCACATCACCTTTGGGTCTTTTTCATCCGCCAGTTGATTTGCATAATAGTCAATTTTTTCTTTACGCATTCTTGTGTTTATGGTGTTGCGTAACCGCTTATAATTGCTCCAATGTTGTTCTTTGTTTGTACTTAGGGCCTTTTTGTGGTGGTAATCACGCTCTTGCATAAGTTTCTTTAAATCGCTTGTTAACCACGGCACTGAATATCCACGGGCGCGACGCGTAACAATGGGTGCGTGTTTGTCGGCAGCTGTTAGAAAAAGGTCTTTAAAGGCGTTCCAGCTTCCCTCTGGTGTTTCTTCGAGTCCGATAATTTCCCATGGATGTGTTTTAGGTCGTCACGGAACAATGCTGGATTATAATGTTTATAATTTCTCGTTTCAATAATTTTTGGTGGAGGGCGTTTCATCCTGTGTAGCTTTCTTACCCCAAAAATAGCACTATGGTCAGAAAAACCAACTGGTACAACACCGGCGAAATAAAGTTCTGGCCTTGAGGTGAAAAATAAATCAATTAAAGTTCTGGTGTGCTGCGTTACTCTTGTAAATCCTTTGATTAACTGTTTTAGGCAAAATGACTTGGTTATCTGTTGAAGGTGTTTATAAGATGTTGTTCTTGTTTTGGAGAAATCAACATTTAAGTCCCCCATGAGTACCGTTTCCACACCGATACTCTTAAGGTTGTTTAGGGTCTTCTCCAAACTTGAATTAAAAGTGGAAATATCCGAATTTGGTGATCTGTAAATAGAGCCAACCAACTGCGTCTTTGATTTCGGTTGAGACAATTCAAACCAAATTGCTTCTAAATCTGCACACATTAGTTCGGGATTTGCTTCGTCCAGTCGATTGAAGCTCAAGTGTTCAGCGATGTAAACTGCTAATCCACCACCCCCATGGCAATTTCTATCTTTCCTCAGTAAATTGAAGCCTGGAAGCCAAATTTCCTCGTCTGAAAATGACTCATCCAACCATGTTTCGTTTATCGATAGCACATGAGGTTTGTGTGTTTCGCAGAACAGTCGAAGCTCGTCCACCTTATTTCTTAGGCTGCAGATATTCAAATGGAATAGACGCAAGCCCCTCATTTCACGATGTTGAATAGGCCCAGGGCCAGGATTCCGTTGTATATCATTCGATAATAAAATGACATTTGCAATCATGGCTGTATTTAGAAGGCGTATAAAGCGAATCAGCTTTATGGTCTTCGTTGCGTTCGCCATGCTGGTTGCGAGGGATCTCGGAGTTGACTTTGCTGGATAAACGTTGAGCTTCACTTCATTTGCGTCTTTTGTAGCCATAAGAATTTGAAGGTTACTGTGTTGGGTTCCTTGAGGGCAAAACTTCGAGACTTGAGCAAGAAGTAAACATATTACTAAATAAAATGTAAGAGAGCTCGCAAAAATCGACCGACCCGCCATCTTATTTCTATAGCTCATTGGCTCATTTCCTTTCTTCCTCATTTCATTATAGCTATAGCTCATTGGCTCATTTCCTTTCTCAGTTTATCCACCCCCCCCCCCCCCCCTCCCCCGCTAAATAATTAACCGGTCCCTAAGTACATGTAGTTTACTTAACAATTTTTAGCGTGTGACCGGTCAGATTTCGTTTGCGTCTTCATCTTCAAGGATTGTTCTGATTCATTGATCCGTACTGAAAACGTGGACCTAAAACAACTTTCATCAAATTAAACAAGAGACAAACTTGATGTTGACTAGCATTTTAGATAGATACGGGTAAATCTCGTTCATTTCTTCCCCAGACTTTCATTGCCGTTATTTGCCCGTTTGAAGCTGTAAGGTATATTGCTTATCATTGGCTTTCGAAGAGTCGAAATAGAAATGGCTTTCAAATAGATCTGTGTTTGCGTGAAGCATCACCTTCTTACTTTTCCAGTTTGGAAAACTAGAACACGATATTAGACCATATTTATAGAGAATGATTGTCTGTTCACGGGCCCAGAAAATCTAAGTGTTTCAATGGCTCTATTTAAATGTAGACTCTAGATATGATATCTGTAGAGAAAATAGAGGGGTCACTGTGATGCAGCTAGCTAGCACACACAGAAAGAGCTGCAATATTCAGATAACAATAAGAATCCTAGCAGTTAAGGAGGACAAGCTTTTAGCCTCCGTAAAAAGCGTTTGAAGCAGCCATAATTGCTATCGAGTTGACTCGCGTGCGAAACTAATACTAAAACTTTTAACTCATAGAAAACGGGAAAATGATAGATTGACAGTGATGTGCACGATTTTGTTCAAAGTATGCTGTCATGATTATGACGCAAATGAGGTAACCTGATTGGGCATTAAAACAATTACCGGAATCTAATTGGCTGGGAATTGCCAAAATAACGCTCATCAAAGTGGGTGTTGTCATTGTGAGCTGTTACTCCTGAGGTAAACGTTTTTCTTCGCTCAGTGAAACAAACAAAAAAAAAGTGTACTGTTGGGTTTGAACATTTTCTTTGCATTGGCCTCTGCCGGTAAGTTTGTGCTAATTGTAGAAACGGGCTAATTCGCCCGTAAAGAGGATTTGAAATGTTTGGGCGCGTTTCGGTTAATCACTCTGTTGCATGCCTGGAAGTCCTAGTTGAGAAAAGAATGAAACAGTTTTTTACGCGGCTTTGTGTGCGCAGCTTTTGTTTTTTGGATGTACTGTAGCTTATAGTTGTGCTCCAAATAGCGAGCAAAATCATTAGCAATAACGAGAACAGGAAGAGCGTATCCAAGTGAAGAAAGCTTGGTTGTTATAAGATCTACCTAATTTCCTTCATTTTCCATTATTCATGGGAGCTTTTCTTTTTCTAATTTACAAAAACTTTTATTCACCTTTACCCCACAACTTAGACCAGGACTTATATTTCTTTTGCTACCCTTCGGCAACGTTACCGATACAGTGATCTTTTCTCCGTAAAAAAAATGCTGAGCACGTAATAGCAAATTGCTAGAATAGAACTGCGGCTGCACGGAGTAATCCAGTGCCTGCAAGACAATTTCTTTTTAGAATCCATTCAATGTGCATCAAAACGAATGACAGCATAGTGAAATTGAATACAGTATTTGAATATCGCGCTTGAAGTTCAAACACATAACATTCATAATAGAGTGTACTGAAACTAACGAATCGCAATTAACAATTCTGAGCTTCGAAAATATCCCCCATTCCCTCAAATATAACTGTTTCTGTTCCCTAGTTCCATAAACCCACTGGGAGGGGCTCAATTTTCCTCTGCATACACTATGCAGTTACGCTACTGTTATTTCCAGTTTTTAAATTTATCAAACAAACTATTGATGGAGTGACATTAGACGGCATGCATGAGTGACAACCAGTCTTAGTATCTTCGTCTATCGGGTTCGATGATGACCAGGACATCAATTTGTTTTGCGATGGACACGACTGTGCCCGATGAGACCAATGCGGGCTAGGAAACACTTTCCACACTGGGGGCACTTGAAGTCTTCGTTTTGAGGAAGAGCTGCGCTTCTGGCTTTTCTCGCGGCACGTTTTATTCGCGCGTTCTCTATCTTCTTGGACTCGAATGTAACTGCTCCGGTAGCGGTAGTGGCTCTCCAGGAATTCCGATTTAGGGCCAGAGATTCCCAGGATGGCACATCGATTTCGAAAGATTTGAGTGACGCTTTAAGAACATCTTTGAAGCGCTTTTTCTGTCCACCTTGGGTGCGCTTACCACTGGCCAGTTCCCCCTAAAACAAGCGTTTTGGAAGTCTAGAGTCAGGCATTCGGAAAAGGTGACCCGCCCATCTAATCTGGTTCTTCTTCAGTTTTAAAGATAGAGCGAAGCCTCTATTTTAATTTCCTTGTTTCTTTTTATTTGGAGCTTTGTATACTCTATACTTAGTCGTAGTTTGTGTAGCCCGCCTATCCTAACTGCGAGCTACAATGGCCTCTCTATTTGAACTATTAAAAAAATATAAGGTGAGTGTGTTTGTATTAAAGTCAGGCACCAGTGATTATCTTCTTTTAGTAAAAATACTCAGGTGATTATACAAAATCGCGCGCTCTGCTTGGTTCGTTATCTCGGATTATCAGCCGATAATCACCTCGACGAACAAAAGTGGCTGCCAGTCGTTCGCGCCCTTTTGATGAAATAAAATTTTTTTGTGTTGTACAATGCTTTTCTTTTCTTTTTTGAAATAATCACCCGTGTATTTATACTAAAACAATTATTCGCCACAGGCTTATTGATTCTCGGTGAATATTCACCGAGAATCTCGAAGTCGAGGTGAATATTCACCGAGAATCACTAAGCCTGAGGCGAATAATTGTTAAATATGGACCATTACTCAGCCTTTACTTTTTGCTGACGACACAAGTATTTTTTTATTTCTCACTTTGACCTCATTGAGTTGCAATCTATTTTAAATGATGAATTGTGTAACTATGACATGTGGTTGAAAAGCAATAAGCATTATATGAACCATTACTCAGCCCTTAGGGACGGACCATTACAAAAGAGATGGGGGGGGGGGGAAACAAAAAAAATTCATACAAGGGAAAATGCCAAGAAAAAAAATTCAAGCAAAGAAGAAGGTAAAAAAAATTCATGCAGAAGGAAGGTCCAATTGTGACTTTTTCACTCGTAGTAAAAAAAAACTCGTGCAGAGGGGTTCACCTGAAAAAAAAAAAAAAATCCTGCACAAGCAGTGAGCGAAAAAAAAATTCGTGCAAGCTGAAAATTCCCCACTCCCCCCCCCCATCCCTTTTCTAATGGTCTGTCCCTTACTTTTTGCTGTCGAGATCGCTGCATGGTGGGAGCGTAGACGCCAATTAGGGTGAGAAAAGTGTTATTTTTGAGTGGATCCCAGTAATCCCCGTAATTCCAGCCGTCATTAATGTGTTGTTTACAGGAACTGGGTTTATCGGGCCAAATTGAGGGACGGACCATGAGAAAAGTGATAATGTGGGGGGTGGGGGGGGGGGTGGGGAATTTTCAGCTTGCACGAATTTTTCGCTCACTGCTTGGGCAGGAATTTTGTTTTTTCAGGTGAACCCCTCTGTACGAATTTTTTAGACAAATATTGCTTTTTTTGAACACTGAAATCTTGATACATTATCTATGTTTTTGCGTTTTATAAGTTATTCTACACTCACAACAGATCAAAGGATACAGGCCACTTTTATGCAAAATCTTTTCGAAAATGTACACACAGTGAGAGAGGAGGACGGCTTTCCTGTGCATTTTTTCAGTCCCTGCCCTCTGGAATTCCTCTCCCACTTTATTACTAGAAATACGACTCCCGCAAAAACCTCGCGAAGCTAGTTTTTGAAAAAGTCACAATGCTTTTATATTTTGTTTTATATTTTTTATATCAGCGTAATCCCCATTATTTTATTTGTTTTGCTATGTTTGGTACATAATTAGTGACACCTGGTGAAAATTACATGATCAGTATACCGGTCAACACAGTGCTTAAAAATTGACCTTCATTTAGCTCTTTCACTGCCACTGAGATTGCACCAGGGAATACAGAGACAATGAAGTACCATAATAATATTCACTTAACACAAACTGAAAATGATTGTAAATCTTTTGCAGGTGAAATCTTGAAGAGTTGATATGAATGCTTGTGTTTCCCATGGTGTAAAAACCTGTTATTTTTTTAGTTTTATTTTCTTAGTCTCTACTGCTTTGTCTTCTTTGTTGTACATCCCTTTTAAACACAATATGTCCTTACACCGAGAATGAGTTGAATGCTCCAATTGTTTTTTGTTTATGTTTTTTGGTTATAATTGCTTGAGGTTCATTGTAAGAAGAATCTTCTGATTAGATATTTTATTGTCTACTGCAGTCATTATTTCATTCCTAGGTAACCACAATTGAGAGCATTATGAATAGTGCATGTTTCAATTTGTGTACTCTCTTCAGTTGCAATGGTACTCCCAGTGGTAGATAAGAAAATTCCTCTTCCCTCAAAAGAGATGCCATATCAACAGAAGTGTGAGATACAATGTCATTACATAAAAGAATGGGGGGTAAAAAAATTGGATTCTACAAAAACTTTGAATAAAGGTTTGGTAATAGTGAGTGCCAACTGTATAGTATGTGGTTGTGCTATTTTTAGGTCATATCATAAAAACAATACATGAAACAAAGAGTTATTGAAATCTTAAAAAGTTAAAAAAGATTGCTGCACCACGTACTCCTGTAAAAAATAATGTGAAATCAACATCAATCAGTCAAAAGAGTATACCACATGAAAGTTTAATTTTGCTGTTACAGAAACAGGCTAAATATCCATACCCAACCAGAGAAGATTATATTATTTTGAATATATGCAAATTTCTATTATAAAAACTGCAGAAGAAAGATTTAATATAAGGATGGCATTTCATAATATAATATAAGGATGGCATTTCATCGAAAAAGTCATGGCAACCAGAGGTATTGAACTGTAACCAATGACATATAGTAATGAGAAGCACTATCATTATATTATTATCATTATTATTATCATTACTATTATTATTACTGGTATTGATATTATTATTATTACTATTGTTATATTTTTTACGTTTAACATAATATATTTTTATGGGGTGGGATGCATGTCCTAACCTTTGTAAAGGTATTGTTACTCTACTACTACAAGCAATACAAAAATCTTCTTAATAGGCTTTCCATCAGAGGTGGTAGTAATCAAAACAGCTCCAAACAATACCATTTCTTCTTAAAGGCTTAGAATCTAGTGTGGTCATTTGTCTATAAAGTTTGTGTGGAAAATCATTATTGAAAGCATAGGGTGTTTAAAAAACTTGAAACACTTGTTACTACATACAGTACACTTGCAATGAATACGTAAGAAAGATCATAAACATTTTGGCATTACAAAATTTATTTTCTTCTTTATAAAGTTGTTCCAACGTAAAACATAAACTGTATGTTGTAGTTGTTATTAAATATTGATATTTGACATCATAAAAATGAAGTAAACAGCAGAAAGTAACAAGGTTAATATGTTAATTAAGGTGTGAATTAACATTTCATTTGTGGGAAATGGGCCAGGTTTCTAGATTGCAATATTATCAGGGGGGGGGGGGGGGTCATTGAACTCTCCGGTAAAACTGACCCATTGTGAAAAGGCTATGAAACTTGTTTTCTATACGTAATATTATTGAAACCTTTCAATCAGAGAATACATACATATATATATATATATATATATATATATATAGCAAAGACAAATAGTACTCAGAAGTAAGTTATACAACTTGCTTTATTTTCAAATGATCGCATTGATCACTGATGATATTGCAGAACCAGTACTTTATAGTGAAAATGGGTATATATTCGGTTGAAAATGCTAAACATAACTGCTAGATCAAGAAAATTTACAATATTTTCACTGTTGCAATGATATCAGATGAAATCGTTGTAAATGATTGTTATAACAACTGCAACTCTCTGTGTTGGGAATTTCTTCAAAATGGAAAAAAAAATACCTACTTACATTCTCTTGTAATCTGTAGGTCGTCTTCCGATTCCGTTTTTAGACTACTGAATAGAATTATTTTCCAGAGACATCTCCAATCGTTGAAGTTGTTTCTACTCGGTTTCCCTTCTAAGCCGTTTTGCTAAATTTAGTACGCTAATATATTTCGTTATGTCATCGTTCACTCGTGTTCTGTATTTCTATCAATAACACATTCAAATTCAAAACTAACTTGGTTGAATTCCTGGTCCTTTTCCCTGCTGTTTCGTTTGCCTTTTTCTAGAGCGAGCAGTTTTTGTCTTTGCTGCGATGACGGGTGTCTGTTGTTATTCTCCCTGCTGTCGTACTCTTTCCCTGCTTTGAGTCGTGCTTTCCTTGTGTTGATTTTCATGGTGTTCGAACTTACTCGGCGACGATCTCGTGCTAATCTTTCTTGAATATCTCGGAGATTATCTTGCTGGGATACACTTCCAGGAGGAGTGAAATCCGTTTGCACAAATTTTACATTTCTTTCAAAAAGGCATCACCGAATTCGAAATGGCGGAAATTCAGCAGTTCTCAAATACGCCACTATTGCCAGGTAACCTGGCCTGCAAACGGACACCTTTAAAATATAGATATATATAAACATATATATTTAGCAATTATTCCACGAAATCGAGTCGTATATGAGCTAATAGCCAACGAGGCGCGTAGCGCCGAGTTGGCTATAGCTCGTATACGACGAGATTGAGTGGAATAATTGTTTTACTAGAAATACGACTCCCGCAAAAACCTCGCGAAGCTAGTTTTTGAAGAAGTCACAATGCTTTCATATTTTATTCTTTATTTTTTTTTATATTATATATTTTATTTTTTATATTAGCGTAATCCCCATTATTTTATTTCTTATGCTGTGTTTGGTACACAATTAGTGACACCTGGTGCAAATTACATGATCAGTATACCGCTCAACACAGTGCTTAAAAATTGACCTTCATTTAGCTCTTTCACTGCCACTGAGATTGCACCAGAGGGAATAGAAGTAAAATTATTTATTATCTTGACAGGGAATACAGAGTCGATGAAGTATCACAATAATATTCACTTAACACAAATTGAAAATGATTGTAAATCTTTTGCAGGTGAAATCTTGAAGAGTTGATATGAATGCTTGTGTTTACCACGGTGTAAAAACCTGTGTTTTTTTTCTTTAGTTTTATTTTCTTAGTCTCTACTGCTTTGTCTTCTTTGTTGTACATCACTTTTGAACACAATATGTTCTTACACAGAGGATGAGCTGAACGCTCCAATTATTTTTTGTTTATGTTTTTTTGGTTATAATTGCATGAGATTCATTGTAAGAAGAATCTTCTGATTAGATATTTTATTGTCTACTGCAGTCATTATTTCATTCCCGGGTAACCACAATTGAGAGCATTATGAATAGTGCATGTTTTAATGTGTGTACTCTTTCCAGTTGCAATGGTACCCCCAGTGGTAGATAGAAAAATTCCTCTTCCCTCAAAAGAGATGCCATATCAACAAATTGGGGGTAAAACAATTGGATTCTACAAAAACTTTGAATAAAGGTTTGGTAATAGTGAGTGCCCACTGTATAGTATGTGGTTGTGCTATTTTTAGGTCATATCATAAAAACAATACATGTAAGAAAGAGTTATTGAAATCTTAATATGTTCAAAAAGATTGCTGCACTACGTACTCCTGTAAAAAAATAATGTGAAATCAATATCAATCAGTCAAAAGTATATACCACATGAAAGTTTAATTGTGCTGTTACAGAAACAGGCAAAATATCCATACCCAACCATAGAATAGTACATTATTTTGAATATATGAAAATTTCTATTATAAAAACTGCAGAAGAAAGATTTAATATAAGGACGGTATTTCATCGAAAAAGTCATGGCAGCCAGAGGTATTGAACTGTAACCAATGACATATAGTAACGAGAAGAACTATCATTATATTATTATCATTATTATTATCATTACTATTATTATTACTGGTATTGATATTATTATTGTTATATTTTTTATGTTAAACATAATATATTTTTATGGGGTGGGATTCATGTCTTAATCTTGGTAAAGTTATTGTTACTCTACTACTAAAAGCAATACAAAAATCTTCTTAATAGGCTTTCCATCAGAGGTGGTAGTAATCAAAACAGCTCCAAACAATACCATTTCTTCTTAAAGGCTTAGAATCTAGTGCAGTCATTTGTCTAGAAAGTTTGTGTGGAAAATCATTATTGAAAGCATAGGGCATTTAGGAAACTTGAAACACTTGTTACTACATACAGCACACTTGCAATGAATATATGAGAAAGATCATAAACATTTTGGCATTACAAAATTTATTTTCTTCTTTATAAAGTTTTTCCAATGTAAAAGGTTAATTGCATGTTGTGGTTGTTATGAAATATTGATATTTGACATAAAAATAAAGTAAACGGCAGAAAGTAACAAAGTTAATATGTTATGTCTAACTTTGCAAATTAAGGCTTGAATTAACATTTCATTTGTGAAAAAAGGGCAGGGGTTCTAGATAGCAATATTATCAGGGGGGGGGGGGGGTCATTGCACTCTAAGGTAAAACTGACCCATTGTGAAAAGGCTATGAAACTTGTCTCTACACAATATTATTGAAACCTTTCAATCAGAGAATACATACATATATATATATATATGTATATATATATATATATATATAGCAAAGAGAAATACTACTCAGAATTCAGTAATCACATTTGCTTTATTTTAAAATGATCACATTGATCACTGATAATATTGCAGAACCAGTACTTTATAGTGACACAGGGTATACATTGTGTTGAAAATGTTTAACATAACTGCTAGATCAAGAAAATTTACAATATTTTCACTGTTGCAATGATATCAGATCACATCGTTATAAATGATTGCTATAACAACTGCAACTCTCTGTGTTGGAAATTACTTCAAACTGGAAACGCTATCGTTTTATTATGAAAAATACCTATTTACATTCTCTTGTAATCTGTTGGTCGTTGGTTTTAGATTAATAGAATTATTTTCCAGAGACATCTCCAATCGTTGAAGTCGTTCTTACTCGGTGTCCCTTCTAAGTCGTTTTGCTAAATGTAGTACACCAATATATTTCGTTATGTAATCGTTCACTCATGTCCTGTATTTCTATCAATAACACATTCAAATTCAAAACTAACTTGATTGAATTCCTGGTCCTTTTCCCTGCTGTTTCGTTTGCCTTTTTCTGGAGCGAGCAGTTGTTGTCTTGGCTGCGATTTCTGTTGTTATTCTCCCTGCTGTCGTTTCTCTATCCCTGCTTTGAGCCGTGCTTTCCTCGTGTTGATTTTCACGGTATTCGAACTTACTCGGCGACGATCTCGTGCTAATATTTCTTGAATATCTTGGAGATCACCTTGCTGGGATGTACTTCCAGGACGAGTGAAATCGGTTTCCACAAAATTTACATTACTTTCAAAAAGGCATCACCGAATAATGGCGGAAATTCAGCGTTCTCCAGTGCGTTACTATTGCCAGGTAACCTGGCCTGCGAACGGACACCTTTAAAATATAGATATATATAAACATATATATAAATATATATATATACATATATAAAAACTCTCGGCTCGATTTACTCGGGCTTGCGAGCCACGTGGTCTGACCGGAACCGACACGATTAGTAACCTCGCTACGCTCGGCCTTCGGCCTCGCTTCGCGAGGAATTATATCTCTAAACCCTCGCTTATGAGACACTGGAATTAGTTTCTACGACAAGAATTGACTTTGTTATTGTTTTTGAACAGAACCATGTTGTTGCCGAGCCGACATATTGTAGAGCCGATGTGTAAAAAAGTTTCAAACACGAGTCCGGCTCGCTTTTAAACATCTCTTTAACGTACTTGTTTTTTTTTCGAGTTAGCAAATTAGTTTAAGAATTTTAAAGTGGAAAAAGTAGGCAGAAATAAAATAAAAACTCAGTTTACGGGCTTCAAAATGGCGGCTGTTTGTAAGAGTTTCACTTTCGTTCGTAATAAACAATTTCGCAATATAATTTGCCCACTTACCGTCGAATAATTTCATCCCATACTTATTTGCTTCGGTAGTATTTCTTTGGTGTATGATTTTTAAGCTTGACTTGAATTTCTCCCAGTCTAATTCAAGAAATAATCCCTCCATGATGGCCGTTTTCCGTGCCAATGGTATATGAGCTGATATACCATGAGTAGGGAACCAATCAGAGCGCGCGTTTGCTCATATACAAGGGTTCCAAGCTCTATGAAAGTCTACTTTGGATTCCTAAAAATTCTTAGAAATTCCCAGGAATTTCTAAGAATAGTTGGGAATCTCTTGGAATAATTGGGAGTTTCTTGGAATAATTGGGAATCTCTTGGAATAATTGGGAATTTCTTGGAATAATTGGGAATTTCGTGGAATCTGTGAGAAAAATAAGGAATAGCTGGGAATTTCTTCAATTTATAAGAAAACCAACTAGATTTTCACTGCTGCTGTTAAATAGCTAAGCATATCAGAAATGTAGGCTCACTCTAGACACTTCAGAACATCCCTCACTGCCCAAAAGTAAGAATAGTTCTGAGAACACAGAAAGAAGTGAACTATTTTTATGTTCATATTAAATTTGACTTAAAAAATTTCGTAATACTTATTTGTTTGGAATGGGCTGCTTTAAGAAACATCTTGCCGAAAAAATTATGAGTGAGAACACAAAAGGAAAATGGGCATCTTTAACCCTTTAACCCCTGAGATCAAAATCTTAATTCTTCTAACTGATCTCAAAACATCTTTCATTACATCAATGTGGAGATTTTGATGTTATATCAAAAAAAACCTATGTGAGTTTTCAGATTGCATATTCTCATGAGCTCTACAGTTGCCTTTGTAGTAATATGTTTAAGAGAAGATGTATGTTGGTCACTCTCAGGGAGTAAAGGGTTAAACAACTTCAAGTAATCTCAATGGCACCATTTTTTGTTCGGTCGTGACATCCAAAAGTAAAAAAGAAGACGCATTTAAAACAATTGCCGGGTCTTCAGGTCACATTCTACACTGGTCAAGAGTACAGGCCGGAGGTCACTGGTCAAGAGTACAGGCCGGAGGTCACTGATCCATCGATAAATTACCAAACCACACAGATTCTCTTCTATCTAATAGAGCATTTTGTTTAAAGATTGGAAAACACTTTTAATGCTGTTCACTTATAATAATATTATCGGTTTCATGGTGACCTGTACTCTGACCTTTGGAAAAGCGACCTGTATTTTAGACCCTCCGTTAAACAGTACAGTACAATACAGCGCATTAGAAATGTTTAAACAGAATATTGAGATCTTAAGTGCACTTTCCAAGTACCATTAAGACGATCGCTTTGTATAGCATGCTTGAATTTTTACCGAACAGGACTTCTACATGCCTTGTTTGATATTGTCGTTGCTGCTGTTCTATACTAGCTGTCCTTTCCTGACAATGCTGACACACTGTCTTCACGATCCCACTGAACCACAAGATAAACCATCTTGACCAGTAATTAAGTGTACTGAGTGGAAATACTTTGAATAAAGCGTGAAGCTTGAACGAACAAGCGATGAACCCGCCAACGGAAACTCAAAATAGAGCGCCAAACGGAAATGAGCGGTCCCTTTGTCGGCGAGCACCACAGGGATTGACGCACGTAAAACGTTAAAACGATGTCATTGGTTCAGTCCAATGTTTCAAGAGAGTATCCGCTGACAAGCTATAACCGCTGTCTTTGAAGTACTGCATATGTCGGAGACCAGTCAGATCGATCCGGTATAATGACGGATTTTAAGGGGAATTGTTGTGGTGTAGATTTAAAATGAATTGAGATGGATTCCGCCGAAGAAACACAAACCCTTTATGAACAAGTCGACGAAGGAAATAAGACAAATGTTCTATATGATTCCGAAGATTGTTAAGACTGCAAACGATCGAGGGTCACTTGAAAACAACATACACGGGCAAGGTGAGAGTCATAATAACTTCTGTTAATGGACGGAAGAGGTGATCTAGCTTATCACCGGACAGCACGATTTGCCATTTAATGCATCAAATCTTCGATGGCAGAGTGCACTTTGTCGCAGAGTAAACAAAAGTTTTTGGGTGAAGTTTAAAATCCACATTTTTCAAAACTTTATAATTTGTGATGCTGTACGACTGTAATCCTAAAGTTGCTTTTCTCCTTTATTAAACGGTTTCTATAAAAATGGAAGCATTCTTTGTGGCTTTTTATTCAAGTGCTGCACCTAACAAACTTGACTGTTATAATTACTAGTTCCTTATATTAAGGACACTTTTTATTTATTTATTTATTTATTATTATTTTGCCATATACACAAAATATACATGTAAAATTTAAAAAAAATGACGAGGCAAGGAAGCCCAAGAAAGCCAATAAGGCTTATGAATAGAGCCACCTTTTAAGATTATGTTATTTAATTAATAATTACAATGCTGACATCGGCAATTTAACTCTAAGTACGCATATTTGTTTTGAACATAGAAAATGATCATTTTAAATGAAAGGTGTTATTTTTGTTGTTTTTACTACAGCGGTTCAGTGTGCAAAAGAAAATTTTAAAGTTTTGGAATTATTAAGAATTGCTAGGAATTCCCATAAATTCTCATTGGTGTTTAGCAATTCCTAATAATTCCCAAAAATTCCAATGACAGTTTCCTTTAATCTTGGAATTTTTGGGAATTCCTAAGAATTCCCAAAAATTCCCACTGGTGTTTTCACCTATTCCCACATATTCCCAGAAATTCCAAGGTTTTTTATCTTTTCTCATTTGCATGTCTTGGAATAACTTGGAATTCCTAGGAATTCCTAGGAATTCCCAGAACTCTTGGAATTTATTTCGCAAGGGATATTCTGTTGAAAATTCTAAACACAACTGCTAGATCAAGAAAATTTACAATATTTTCACTGTTTCAATGATATCAGATCACATCGTTATAAATGATTGCTATAACAACTGCAACTCTCTGTGTTGGGAATTTCTTCAAAATGGAAACGCTATCGTTTTATTATGACAAATACCAACTTACATTCTTTTGTAATCTGTTGGTCGTCTTGCGATTCCGTTTTTAGGCTAACAGAATTATTTTCCAGAGACATCTTCAATCGTTGAAGTCGTTCCTACTCGGTTTCCCTTCTAAGTCGTTTTGCTAAATTTAGTACGCCAATATATTTCGTTATGTAATCGTTCACTCACGTCCTGTATTTCTATCAATAACACATTCAAATTCAAAACTAACTTGGTTGAATTCCTGGTCCTATTCCCTGCTGTTTCGTTTGCCTTTTTCTGGAGCGAGCGGTTGTTGTCTTTGCTGCGATTTCTGTTGTTATTCTCCCTGCTGTCGTTTCTCTATCCCTGCTTTGAGCCGTGCTTTCCTTGGGTTGATTTTCACGGTATTCGAACTTACTCGGCGACGATCTCGGGCTAATCTTTCTTGAATATCTCGGAGATCATCTTGCTGGGATGTACTTCCAGGACTAGTGAAATCGGTTTCCACAAAATTTACATTACCTTCAAAAAGGCATCACCGAATTCTCAATGGCGGAAATTCAGCAGTTCTCAAGTGCGCTACTATTGCCAGGTAGCCTGGCCTGCGAACGGACACCTTTAAAATATAGATATATATATATAAATATATATATATATATATACATATATAAAAACTCTCGGCTCGATTTACTCGGGCTTGCGAGCCACGTGGTCTGACCGGAACCGACACGATTAGTAACCTCGCTACGCTCGGCCTTCGGCCTCGCTTCGCGAGGAATTACATATTTACTAGAAATACGACTCCCGCAAAACCTCGCGAAGCTAGTTCTTGAAGAAGTCACAATGCCTTTAGCTATTATCCTATTCCCATTACTATATTCGTTATGCTTTGTTTGGTACACAATTATTGACACCCTGTGCAAATGACATGATCAGTATACCGCTCAACACAGTGCCTAAAAAGTTAACTTCATTTAGCTCTTTCACTACCACTGAGATTGCACCAGAAGGAATAGAAGTAAAATTATCTGTTATCCTTACACGGAATACAGAGTTCATGAAGTATGATAATAATATTCACTTAAAACAGATTGAAAATTATTTCATTCCTAGGTAACCACAATTGAGAGCATTATGAATAGTGCACGTTTCAATCTGTTTACTCTCTTCAGTTGGAATGGTACTCCCAGTCACGGCGGGGCCAAACCACCCCTCCAGTGTTGCATTAGAGGCGCATGTCGACTGATGGGTAAATCCAACATGGCGGCTGTTTATGTTTTTTGGAACTGAAAAAATCCAAGATGGCCGCCAATGTAAAATTTTCTGAATCGCTACGGCCAGCACTGCTCCGTGTTAAGTCTGATTGCTTAGGCCAGAGTTTTAGTGGAGATGGAATCCGCCTTGTCAACAGTTTCTTTAGAGAGCTTGACAGCGCTGTGGAAGTCTTGGAAGAGAAATACTGCGATCGATCCAGATTTGCAAACGTACAGCGTTTATTACCGTCGAGGAGCATGGTCGCCAGATCACTAAGAAAGATCCATGTGAAGATCATTCGTCGTTTGCATAGCAGGCCAAAGCTATCAAATCCATGGATGGGCGAGTTTACAATGGACATGCCCTCGGAAGTTTTTGCCAGCATTGGAGAGGATATAATGGGACGTACTAATTTTGGTCATGAATTTAGCGAAACAAATTCCCAGCTCATCTACAATGTTACTGATTTTAGAAAGGCCAAGTACCTTTTTTTAAGGATGGACATTGATGGGACTGAGATTAACAAAACCAATATTTTGAAAAAGCAAATGCAAGCACCAGAGAGGTGTGAAGTAATTGTGACTGAAGAAAAGCCTTTGGTGTTGAAATTTCACGAGACAAATGAAGTTTTGGTTGTGAAGTTTCATTATGGTTATTGGAACACCAGTGGTGTCCCACAGCACTAGAAATATGTGATTTGTTTTCAGTTATTCTAAAATCTTTTAATATTATAATATAACTACATCACAGAAATAGGCAATTTCTAGAAATACTACTCCTACAAAACCTAGCGAAGTTAGTTTTTAAAGAACTCGTAATGGTTTTTCCTATCAGGAATAAAACCCCAATTTATGTATTTACTTATCATGATATCATCATTGTCATTTTTTTACTTCATCATTACTTGTAATTATTATCATGATTATTATTATATTTTTATTGTCATTATTATTAGTATTATTACTGGTATTGATATTACTGGTATTGTTATATTTTTATGTTTAACGTAATATATTGTTATGGGTTGGGATGTATGTCCTAATCTAGGTAAAGGTATTTTTCCTCTACTACTACAAGCAATACAGTTTTCTTCTGAATAGGGTTTGCGTCAGAGGTGGTAATAACTAAAACAGCTCTAAACAATACCATTTTGTCATCAAGGCTCATTTGTTCATAAAGTTAGTGTGGAAAATCATGATTGAAAGCATGCATAGGGCATTTAGGAAACTTGAAACACTTGGTATTGCATACAGCACACTTGCAATGAATATATGAGAAAGATCATACGAGGTTTGGCATTACAAACTTTAGTTTCTTCTTTATAATTTTACAAATGTAAAAGGTCAACTGTATATTGTGGTTGCTTTTAAATATTAGTATTTGACATCATAAAAATGAAGTAAACAGCAGTAATGAACAAGGTTAATATATTATGTCTAATTTTGCAAATTAAAGTGGGGCTTAAATTAACTCTTCATTGTTGGGAAAAGGGCAGGGGTCCTAGAAGCAATTCCCAAGGGGTCATTTAACTCTAAGGTAAAACTTACCCATTGGAAAAAGGCTATGAAAGTTGTCTGTCCCAACATACTATTACTAAAACCTTTCAATGAAAGAATACATATCAGTACATATGTATATATAGTAAAGATATATAGCAAAAAGGGGCGGATCCAGAGTAGTTCAAGTGATTTCCAGAAATCACTCAAAGTTTCCAAACCTGGGTTTGTTATTTCTCAGGTTGTTTCTTGAAGCTCAAGAAATCAATTATCCTTCTTGTTGCAGTGTTTATTATGAAATAAAACAAAGAAAAAAATCGTCGAATCTCGTTTTACCGTCGATTACGCAGCAAACCCAGTCCATTCCGAACGAATTTGACGAATCTCCGTTCGCGCGCTTTCGTCCTTTGTCGAGACTTCGGAGAACAACACGAAAAAAATCGTAGCACGACCGGACAAAATTTGTACGCAGTGGGTGGGAGTGGTTAGTTTATCGATCTTTCCACAAATCACTCAAGACCCTCCTCTATTGGCCGGAATCACTCGCATTGTCTTGCGAACTACTCAAACTCGGTTGTGATTGGCTATCCAGGACGCAAACTACCGTGCAAACTACTGACAATCGTATATAAAGGGAAGCCTCTCCCCGAAAGTCCCTCGTTTGCTCTTGCTCCGATCAGAGTTCATTGTTAAAGTAACTTCCTACGGAGGAAGACAAGGGGAAATTTTAATTATAAATGATGGTTCGAGGCGATCCATTTTGTCGGAAGGAGGACTGTTCACAGTATGATGTTGGCTTGGTTTTCAAGGAAATCAACTCATATTCGGACCAGGACAAGTTCATAGAGAATGTGTGGAAACCAGGTGAGCTATTTGATTTCCCAGCGTCAGTGGAATGTTCGAATTCTAGCCGTCATTTTGTGTGGAGCTGGCTGAAAAGATTTCCCTGGCTAGCATACTCTAAATATGTCGATGGTGCATTTTGTTTACCGTGTGTTTGTTTTGGAGTACATTGTGGGCGAAATACGAATAAACTAGACAAATTGTTCAAGTCTCCACTCACACTTTGGACATCCGCCGTTTCACGTTTTACCAAACACGCCAGCGGGAAATGTGAGATGCATAATTTTGCAGTGATCGCAATGGAGAATTTTCTGAGAAACATGAGAAGAGAAGCGGTTCCAATTGATCAGCAGATCAACAATTTACTTCAACAGCAAATCAATAGAAATCGCGAAATTCTGAAATCCCTTTTTAAAACAATAATTTTCTGCGGAAAAAACAACGTAGCCCTCAGAGGTACACGAGATGATGATCGAGGAAGTGGCAGTCTTTCCGGTAATTTCCGGCATGCACTGTTAGAATTTCGAATTGACAGCGGCGACCAAACACTAAAACATCACCTGGAAACCGCTCCCAGAAATGCGACTTATATTTTTAAAACCATTCAAAATGAGATGATTACAACTGTGGGTGCTATCATAGTGAATAATTTGTCACAGGAAAAGCAGGGACAGCAAATATTTTTCTATTATGTCTGACGAAGCAGCTGACATATCCAATAAAGAAAACCTTTCAGTGGTGATCAGATTTCTCGATTCGACCAAAACAGTCAGAGAAGAGTTTGTAGGATTCTACCTTTGTGAGGATATACTATACTTAAAATCCTGATCACTATTCCCATTTCATCGGCATCTTGCGAAAGGTCCATTTCAACCCTCCGAAATCTGAAGACTTATTTGAGAAGTACAATGGTCCAGGATAGACTGAATGGATTAGCACTGATGCATGCCGATAGGGAAATGGAATTAGATCTTGAACAAATTATAGATTTATTTGCTAATTTACATCCCAGAAGAATGAGAATGGAAAATATTTTAAATGAATAATTTTGTACCAGGCAGTCACTAGTTTTTCTAGAGTACTTGTGAGTTATGTTCCATCTGGATTGATGTAATCCTTAAACTGATGGAGAACAGTACAGATACATAACTGGTGTCTGTGGTACAATTGTATTAATACTTATATCTGGACAAAAAAGTCATTCTTCAATAGTTTTTAGAGTTATTTTTCCACTGACACTGGGTATTTGATAAGCTTAAGGTATTCCTGGAGGCTAAATCGCACATTTTGGATCGCCATTATTTTTTCCCAATTCGAAGATCATCTTTTAAGAAACGTGTATGCGAAATTTGAAATCCAGGAAACCAAACGGCTCGAAGTTATGGCCTTGGAAAGTTTCGTTTCTACGGCAGTTTTCGCGGAAAAAAAATACGAACATGATACACTTGTTGTCCCGCTGCGGTCTCCCGAAGGAAGTCTTGTTGACAGCTCACTCAAATAAACCATGTAATCTGAAATGTGACGCCCTCTTTGATCATGACAGCGGAGGAGGCAACAAGCGTTCTCGAAGCGGCCTTCAAAGAAAACGGGTAAATAAAAAAGAAAACCTTTGAACTCTGACGTTTCTTGTCGCTTTTTATGCATTTTATCATAAGCTTACAATATAAATTTGCCCACAGTTTCCACGGAAATCCTCCTCATTCGTCTTAAATAAATTCATTTGGACAAACGAACAAACAGTTTTTACAGAGGCAACTAAACGCGCTTGCGTGCATGCAAATTTCTATTGTTTACAATACATTGAGAAAATCGCAAAGGTCGATGCCACCAACATACTGAAGAAAGGTTTTGAAATACAGAGACCGCTACCACTCAGAGATCTCACCATTTGTGTTCACTTTGTTTCTGTAGTTTCTTTACCGGTGGCTCGTAATCAGAGTCTTCAGAGAGCGAATCATGTGCTTGCGATTTCGGTTCTTGCACAGGTTTTTCTTTTGTCTGGTCTCTTACGAACGTTTCTAAGGTTCCTTCGTCCTTCAGTTGGCGCTCCACATCTTTCGTGCTTTTAACTCTTTTTCCATTTGGATCTGTGTAGCGAAAGTAAACTTTTACTCCAGATGTTGATTGTTTTTCTTCTTCTGTCACCATCCAGCCAGCATTCCTCAACTTTTCAAAATCCAGTGTAATTCTCGATCGAGAACCAGAACCCCGAGCCTCATTACCCTTCACTGACTTCTCCCTAGCCATTTTTTGCTTATTTTTTGGCGGCATGGATGGTTTCTCTTTATATTTTCGCTTCCACCACCGCTCCACAGAATCGCTCTTACAATTTCACTGTCGATTTGTCATGTTCACGCTGTGAACACCAACAGCGAGGTGCCGTTGCGGGTGCCGTTGCTATGCAGAAGTGTGAATGTTTATAATCGCGTCTGCTGATTGGTTTCGCGGGAAAAATAGCCCTCCATAAAAGGAGGAAAGGGTCCAAAATAGGGCCTTTTTGAGCGATTTACCGCTGCAAACAATTATTGTAGGCATGGGCAAGATGGCTGCCATTCGAAGACAAGCAGAGAAGGGCTTTTCGAGGCAATTTCTTCGATCGAAGCTCAATTTTGTGAGACAAAATACATGTTTACTCAAAAGGTGTGAGTGTGATCATTTCAATTTCGTTTCGTACATTTATCAACAGGACTTGGAACTTGGCACAAATAAACTAAGTATGTAAACGAACTTTTTCGTGGGAGTACGCCATTTCTTGTCGAATACGGGAATGGTAGTGTCGTTGGCAATTTTTTAAGGTTGCATAATTACATTTCTAGACAAATTTTGTTTTCCTTTGACTTTTCTTTGACGTACTCGCACACAATTTTAGGTCTTATCGGTGCACATCAACTGGCCAAAGCGTTTTTTTATGGAAGGAATTCTCTTCGAGATATATAGGAATAAGTGAAAACAGTGGGTTTTGACCACACCCATTGAAATATCAAATTTCAGCATTTCCTTTGAATCTTTATCAATAAAATTGTTTTTCAAGTAATCTACATTCAATAAGATTTCAGATGTGAAAATATGATCAAGTTTAAGCAATACTTTGACAGATTTCAAAGATGTTAATTTGCACGAAAAAATGTGCAATTTAGCCTCCAGGAATACCTTAAATGGTTTTCACATATTCTCTCAGTCTGAGCTCATTGGACCACATCAATTTATGCACTGATCTAAAAGGCTGAAAAAGGCAAGTATGATTCCAACTTTTCAGTTTTGCTGATACATTTCGACAACAATGTTTCTTAATATTCAGTAATAAATCCTTATTTTTTTTTCCTCCATTCCCACTTTGAGCTAACTGACCTGATTCCCATTGGAAAGTTATTGGCACCCCCACAAGCATCCAAGACAGCAATCCAGGCAGCAGATCTACTACATTTTCAAAAGTAGCCCTCAATCTTAATTCACATGCTAGACTCCTTAGACACAGAAAGGCAAATTTCTGGACAAAAAGAAATTTAATTTTATTCTGGTTTGTCTGTGTAAATACACAGAATTGATTTTTTGTACAGAATTATGCCTTTATGAGGAGGTACTGTTAATGTGTCTGAATGGCTTAAATTGCTCTCAGAATGCAGGAAAATTGCATTCTGGGAGCACTAAATTTCAAATTTTCTTGGGGGAGCATGCCCCCAACCCCCCCTAGTTAAGGTGCTGCAAATCACTCATGTTAAATCCTGGATCCGCCCCTGGCAAAGAGAAATACTACTCAGAAGTCAGTAATAACATTTGCTTTATTTTCAAGCGATCACATTGATCACTGATAATATTGCAGAACCAGTGCTTAGTTACACTGGGTATCTATTCTGCTGAAAATGCAAAACATATAATTTTATAAGGTAAGTCTGTTATAATGGACATAATAGCACCTGAGATTACAGGAGAAAAAGATGTATTTGTAAATACATTACATCTTGTGGAGCAATAATTCAAAATTGTTATATACTACATTATAGAGCTATATAATATTAATAAAATTTCAGTTGCTGTTGGCCTTAAAGAAAAACCTTTCACTTTGCCTGTTGCACATGCCAAGACACTTGCTGTTCATAATAAATCAGTTGACAACTTTGCACTGTCAGGATATCAGTGTCCTATTGCAAGGTAGAGGGGTAAACAATTCTAAAACATTGCTCGTAGTTCTATTCCTAATAACAGCTTTCAAGGAAGTGATATAATTCTCTATTCTTATCTTAACGGGTACTGTAAAAAATTACTGTGTTATTTGAAATCAGCTGAGTTTTAAATTGGCTGGACTTGAATAGACTTCCTTTGTGCAGTATTGACAATTTCTCGTTCATTTTACAGCCAGCACATGCGTATATTTGTAAACAAACCACTCATTTCAGTCTCTAACCCGTAATGACTGGGGGTAAACAATAGTTTAAACAAACCAGAAAAGAGAATTTGCATGTCAAATAATAGCCATTGGGCTTCATGAAACTTAAACTTACTTAAATCCTTACTAAGTGAGCCTGTATGAATTATTGAGTATTAATTGCCATTCTACAAATTCAAAAGCTTAATTTCATTAAATTATTACATAGCAGGCTAGTGCAAATTAGCTTAATTAAGTTCTTATAGGCAGTCAATTTCAACAAAATGTATAAACCAAAATGTACATTCTAGCTATAAGTACACAAACACAAAAATATACCTTTCTCTTTCTTCTCCTAACAATTTCTTCTTTGTTGTGAACTATCTTCGTTAAAGAATCGATTTCCTCTTTTTTAGCGGTCAGTTGAGCCTCAAGATGTTGTATCTTTGCATCTGCCGCAAGTGTACTCTGAAGTACGGAATTCAGTCACTGCTTCTTAAGGCTTTGGTACTCCCCGAGAGGAAATCGTCGTTTCTTGTTACCAGTTGTGACCAAAGGTGGCCAGAAATCACTATGATTTCATTTCGAGTGGAAGAGACAAACGCAATGAATAAATACATTTTTAATGAGACTAGACTTTGAACCAACATCGTATGATTTTCATTTTTTTATTACACTTCGAACAAATAAAAAATTTCAGAGAAAAATACACACTTTGTTCGCTCGCTTGAACTGCTTGGCTCAGCGTAGTCGCCTCCAATCATGCCGTAGTTTTTCGTTTTACTTCTTCAGAAAAAGCCTCACAATACACCAAAACAAAGCTCTTGAACTCAACTTCTCCAAAATGACAACCAAATTATAACTACTAGTACCAGACTCCTACAGTATCACCAAAAAGTCGATTAAAAAATTATAAAAATCAACATGGCGGAGCCCAGACGCCTTTGCGCGACTACTTGCCGCCATTTTGAAAAAAATGTACCCACGCAATGAACACACATATGAGGGGTGGTCTGGCCCCGCCGTGAGTGGTAGATAGAAAAATTCCTCTTCCCTCAAAAGTGATGCCATATCAAGACAACAGAAGTTAGAGATACAATGTCATTACATAAAAAAAATTGAGGGTAAAATCATTGGATTCTACAAAAACTTTGAATAAAGGTTTGGTAATAGAGAGTGCCTACTGTATAGTATGTGGCTGTGCTTTTTTTAGGTAATCATAAAACCAATGTAAGAAAGAGTTATTGCAATCTTCATGTGTTCAAAAAAATGGCGGCACTACATACTCCGGTAAAAAAATTAATGCAAAATCAAAATCAAGCAGTCAATAGTATATAGCGCATGAAAGTTTAATTGTGCTGTTACAGAAACAGCCAAAATATCCATACCCAACAAAAGAATAGTATTTGATTTTGAATATATGAAAATTTCAATGATAACAACTGCAGAAGAAAGATTCAATAGTATGGTATTTCATAGTCATTTCATAAGTCAAAGCAGCTTAAGGTATTGAACTGTAACCAAGCACTATTATTATATTATTATCAGTATTATTATTATTATTATTAATTACTGGTATTGATATTTTTATTATTATTGTTATATGTTTTTATGTTTTTCTTAATGTATATTGTTATGGGATGGAATGTATGTCCTTATCTGGGTAAAAGTATTGTTCCTCTACTACTACAAGCAATACAAAAATCTTCTTGATAGGCTTTCCATCAGAGGTGGTGGTAATCAAAACAGCTCTAAAGAATGTCATTTCTACGTTAAGGCTTACAATCTAGTGCAGTCATTTGTCCATAAAGTTAGTATGAAAAATCATGATTGAAAGCATTGGGCATTTATGAAACTTGTTCCAATTGTTACTATATACAGCACACTTGCAATGAATATATGAGAAAGATCATAAAAGTTTTGGCATTACATACTTTAGTTTCTCCTTTATAGTTTTTCCAGTGTAAAAGGTGAACTGTATTTGTGGTTGTTATTAAATATTGGTATTTGATATCATAAAAATGAACAGCAGTAAGTAACAAAGTTAATATGTTATGTATAATTTTGCAAATTAGGGCTTAAATTAACTTTTCATTTGTGGGAAAAGGGCAGGGGTCCTAGATAGCAATGTTATCAAGGGCTCATAGAACTCTAAGGTAAAACTGACCCATTGTAAAAAGGCTATGAAACTTGTCTGTCCCCATGCACTATTACTGAAACCTTTCAATCAGAGAATACAGTACTTAGTGACACTGGGTATCTATTCTGTTGAATATGCTTAACATAACTGCTAGATCAAGATGATTTACAATATTTTCACTGTTGCAATGATATCAGATCACATAGTTATAAATGATTGCTATCACAACTGCAACTCTCTGTGTTGGGAATTTCTTCAAAATGGAAAGGCTATCGTTTTATCACAAAAAATACCTTCATACATTCTCCTGCAATATGTTGCTCGTCTTCCGATTCCGTTTTTAGAATAATAGAATTATTTTCCAGAGACATCTCTAATCGTTGAAGTCGTTCCTCCTCGGTCTCCCTTCGAAGTCGTTTTGCTAAATTGAGTTCGCCAGTATATTTCGTTATGTAATCGTTCGCTCATGTCCTGTATTTCTATCAATAACACATTCAATTTCAAAATTAACTTGGTTGAATTCGTGGTCCTTTTCCCTGCCGTTTCGTTTGCCTATTTTGGGGCGAGCAGTTGTTGTCTTTGCTGGGATGTCTGTTGTTATTCTCCCTGCCGTCGTATCTCTGGCCGTGCTTTGAGTCGTGCTTTCCTTGTGTTGATTTTCACGGTATTCGAACTTACTCGACTACGATGTCTTGCTGCGTTTTCTTGTATATCTCGGAGATCTTCTTGCTGGGATGTACTTCCAGGACGAGTGAAATCGGTTTCCACAAAATTTACATTATTTTCAAAAAGGCATCACCGAATACGCAATGGCGGAAATTCAGCAATTTGTCAAATGCGCTACTGTGGCCTGGTAACCACGCCTGCGAACGGACACCTTTAAAATATAGATATATATAAACATATAAATATACATATATATACATATATAAAAACTCTCTGCTCGATTTACTCGGGCTTGCGAGCCACGTGGTCTGACCGAAAGCGACACGATTAGTAACCTCGCTACGCTCGGCCTTCGGCCTCGCTTCGCGAGGAACTAGAAATACGACTCCCGCAAAAGCCTCGCGAAGCTAGTTTTGGAAGAAGTCACAATGCTTTTATATTTTATTCTTTATTTTATATTTTATTTTTTATATCAGCGTAATCCCCATTACTTTATTTGTTATGCTGTGTTTGGTACACAATTAGTGACACCTGGTGCAAATTACATGATCAGTATACCGCTCAACACAGTGCTTAAAAATTGACCTTCATCTAGCTCTTTCACTGCCACTGAGATTGCACCAGAGAGAATAGAAGTAATATTATTTATTATCTTGACAGGGAATACAGAGTCGATGAAGTATCACAATAATGTTCACTTAACACAAATTGCAAATGATTGTAAATCTTTTGCAGGTGAAATCTTGAAGAGTTGATATGAATGCTTGTGTTTAACACGGTGTAAAAACCTGTTTTTTTTTTCTTTAGTTTTATTTTCTTAGTCTCTACTGCTTTGTCTTCTTTGTTGTTCATCACTTTTAAACACAATATGTTCTTACACTGAGGATGAGTTGAATGCTCCAATTATTTTTTGTTTATGTTTTTTGGTTATAATTGCATGAGATTCATTGTAAGAAGAATCTTCTGATTAGATATTTTATTGTCTACTGCAGTCATTATTTCATTCCCGGATAACCACAATTGAGAGCATTATGAATAGTGCATGTTTCAATTTGTGTACTCTTTTCAGTTGCAATGGTACCCCCAGTGGTAGATAGAAAAATTCCTCTTCCCTCAAAAGAGATGCCATATCAACAGAAGTGTGAGATACAATGTCATTACATAAAAAAAAATTGGGGGTAAACCGATCGGATTCTACAAAAACTTTGAATAAATGTTTGGTAATAGTGAGTGCCGACCGTATAGTATGTGGTTGTGCTATTTTTAGGTCATATCATAAAAACAATACATGTAAGGAAGAGTTATTGAAATCTTAATATGTTCAAAAAGATTGCTGCACTACATACTCCTGTAAAAAAATAATGTGAAATCAACATCAATCAGTCAAAAGTATATACCACATGAAAGTTTAATTGTGCTGTTACAGAAACAGGCAAAATATCCATACCCTACCTTTATTGAAAGCATAGGGCATTTAGGAAACTTGTTACACTTGTTACTACATACAGCACACTTGCAATGAATATATGAAAAAGATCATAAACATTTTGGCATTACAAAATTTATTTTCTTCTTTATAAAGTTTTTCCAATGTAAGAGGTTAACTGCATGTTGTGGGTGTTATTAAATATTGATATTTGACATCATAAAAATGAAGTAAACAGCAGAAAGTAACAAAGTTAATATGTTATGTCTAACTTTGCAAATTTAGGCTTGAATTAACATTTCATTTGTGGAAAACGGGCAGGGGTTCTAGATAGCAATATTATAAGGGGGGGGGGGTTATTGAACTCTAAGGTAAAACTGACCCATTGTGAAAAGGCTATGAAACTTGTTGTCTCTACGCAATATTATTGAAACCTTTCAATCAGAGAATACATACATATATATATAGCAAAGAGAAATACTACTCAGAATTCAGTAATCACATTTGCTTTATTTTCAAACGATCTCATTGATCACTGATAATATTGCAGAACCAGTACTTTATAGTGACACTGGGTATATATTCTGTTGAAAATGTTAAACATAACTGCTAGATCAAGAAAACTTACAATATTTTCACTGTTGCAATGATATCAGATCACATCGTTATAAATGATTGCTATAACAACTGCAACTCTCTGTGTTGGGAATTACTTCAAAATGGAAACGCTATCGTTTTATTATGAAAAATACCTACTTACATTCTCTTGTAATCTGTTGGTCGTCTTCCGATTCCGTTTTTAGACTAATAGAATTATTTTCCAGAGACATCTCCAATCGTTGAAGTCGTTCTTACTCGGTTTCGTTTTGCTAAATGTAGTACGCCAATATATTTCGTTACGTAATCGTTCACTCATGTCCTGTATTTCTATCAATAACACATTTAAATTCAAAACTAACTTGATTGAATTCCTGGTCCTTTTCCCTGCTGTTTCGTTTGCCTTTTTCTGGAGCGGGCAGTTGTTGTCTTGGCTGCGATGTCTGTTGTTATTCTCCCTGCTGTCGTTTCTCTATCCCTGCTTTGAGTCGTGCTTTCCTCGTGTTGATTTTCACGGTATTCGAACTTACTCGGCGACGATCTCGAGCTAATATTTCTTGAATATCTCGGAGATCACTTTGCTGGAATGTACTTCCAGGACGAGTGAAATCGGTTTCCACAAAATTTACATTACTTTCAAAAAGGCATCACCGAATTCCCAATGGCGGAAATTCAGCAGTTCTCAAGTGCGCTACTATTGCCAGGTAACCTGGCCTGCGAACGGACACCTTTAAAATACAGATATATATATATATATATATATATATATATATAAATATATATACATATATAAAAACTCTCGGCTCGATTTACTCGGGCTTGCGAGCCACGTGGTCTGACCGGAACCGACACGATTAGTAACCTCGCTTCGCGAGGAAAAATATTCTGAACGAGCTCGAACAAAGCATACCTTACACTTAAAAGAATGCGAAGATGAGGAGCTCTAGGAAAATGTAGATATAGAGACCGAGTTAAAGAACTAAGTCAGCACTTGTAAAAATGGGGAGTTAAATTAAGAAAAACAGGACTACGACATCAACCAGGAAACCATCAAACAATGGCGTTTTTTAATGAAACAATAAAATTGCCGAGCAAAATGCAGTTCGGTTGGTGTCAGTGCCAAGCTATGCAAAACAGCAATGTGAAGTGACCAATTTACAAGTCTTCTCCGCTAAAGACGTGAATGTTGACGGCAAAAATTCGAAATGGACTGCAAACGGACTAAGTGGAAAATTCTACAGTTTCAAATAAAATGAAAACGATATGAAACTTGCCTACCGTCAACAGTACAAGAGGAAGACAAATCCACTTTTGTCACTGGTACAGTACTCGGCGTTGTAGTCTTGGTTGCTTAATTTGAGCTCCCTTACGTCGCAGTTAGTAAAAACGACAAACAGTACGGATCAAACTCACAGAAATTTGCTTGTGTGTCGAATTCATCTCTCCACAACATTATCATTAAAGCAGAGACTAAAAGCACAAAAGAAAACAGCAGTTCTCGCATTGACATAAACTGAGCGTTGTCCATTCAGAAAACATGGCACACTGTCTTTAGGTTCAGCAACAAGTTCGTCTTGTTTGTTTTCTTCTGCTAATTCCACAAATGGTTTTTTCCTCTTATTGTCTTCATGGGCCATAATTTGACTGGATTTCGATTAATTTAAGACTTGAGAATGTTTAAAAGTATCTTGACTGAGCTGAAAAAATCTCGCGTTCAAAAACTTTTCAGTGCCTTGCGTTCGAACTTTGATGGTTTGACAGCCTTTGTCTTTTAAACCAATGAGAGTGTTGGACGTATTCTTACAAGCTCGCTGATTGGCCCAAATTGCTGTACTTTATCAGAGTATAAAGGACAGTGCTGACGACATTCAGCGCGCGCGCTGAATAAAAACACTGGGAGTTGATCGAAAATAAAAGCTCGTTTTTGCGGAAAATCGCTAGTTCTTTATTATAAAACAAATAAATAAGCCTCCTCTGGGCTTTGTTCTGTTATAAAGCACTTAGGAGGTGACGAGAACACTCAAGAAGTAGGGAGAAACACTCGCCTGCGGCTCGTGTTTCCCCCTAAAATTTTTTCGTGCTCTCGTCACCTCCTGCGTGCTTTATAACAGAACAAAGCCCAGAGGAGGCTTATTTATTTGTTAAATAAAAACTCTCGGCTCGATTTACTCGGGCTTGCGAGCCACGTGGTCTGACCGGAAGCGACACGATTAGTAACCTCGCTACGCTCGGCCTTCGGCCTCGCTTCGCGAGGAATAATGCAGTATACAGTGTATGTTGTAGGTACACTAGCTGCAATTTAAAACAAAAGCAAGGTTCTAATTGTCTCCTTTCAATAAGAAGAAAGTGATGTTTGTTTATTCATATTGTGCCTGGTAATATTGTTGATTTCTGAAACTCAGACTTTCTGAAAAAGACACAATTGGACCTTCCTTCTGCATGAAGTATTTTTTTACCTTCTTATTTGCATGAATTTTTTTTCTTGGCATTTTCCCTTGCATTAATTTTTTTTTTCCCACCCCGCACCCCCCCACCCGTCACTTTTCTAATGGAATGGTCCGTCCCTTATTGGAGATGACCAGCCGTCCTGTCTTCGCCACCACTCCAGAAGATGGTATGAGTCCTCTTTTTGATATTACCCGTACCTATTCGTCTAAATTCACTCAATGCACTTACATTTATGTCTCTGCTTTCTTAAATTCTCTGCAGATCATTGCCGTGGCACGTTCTGGTCTGGTGCTTGTGTCGCTTGTCACTGGCAGTGCGGATGTTCCTCGCCGCTAGATTGAGAGGAATTATAGCGCTGTCGTATGGGCTTTGCATATTTTCCACCATTGTCATAGATAGTGGGGCTTTGGTTTCCTCGGACGCAGTAGCATTATCCGTAACTCTTTGAAAACTCATCACATGATTAAAAGGCTGTGCCTAAAAAAAGACGACAGTAACCGGCACAAGAGAGCGTCCCAGGTGAGTAATCCCTGTATTTCGATGGGACAGTAGGGCTGACACGGTCGCAGAAAATTAATACTCATTGCTTTTTCGCCAGAGCTGTTGTCGAATTGACAAACAGCACTGCCTGATGCCAAAACGGCGGCCGAGTTCACTTGCAGGACTGCCAGCGGCCAAAGAAGACGCCAGGTTAACAAGACAGATCCGCTTGTGGGTGCAAGAAGGCCGAATCCCCGGCCAAGGGAGGTCAAGGGTGTGCAAACAACTGCCCAAGGTGTACACCCAGGCTAGTGAAGGGAAGGATTTGCCTTACTTCTCCATTCTAGACCACATGAAACACGCATTCCTTGAAAAGAAGCTCTTCCATAAAGGTGATGGGGAACAAGGGAACGAAAGTAAACATGAATCCTGTTTTAAGGAACACGGGAACAAAAGGCGGGGGCGGGGGGTTATTGAGGGAATGGGATACGTGCCAAGGAGATATGTTATGGGAAACGAATAAGGAAAAGCTCCGGGAATATGGGAACATAGTGATATCTTGGCAGAGAAGAAGGGCCCCCCCCCCCCTTCCCCTCCTCCCCTGGACCTTTTGGATGGGAATGTATTCATTGGTTCAATTTGTAATCTCTACACAGGCAATGACAGTAAACGTTATATATCATTCTCAAAAATTGTGCCTATATAACGAATTAGTTTTCATTCACAGTGACTGAAATATGGTAATCAATCATTATCTAAGTCCCGGGAGTAAGAATCTTAAATATTACTCAACACGGTTAACATCAAGTCTTCAAAACAGCTTTATTTGTTTTAAAAAAGCTACAAACAGGTCACAGCTTTCAGTGGTACTCACATACATCAACCCGAACATGTGCCCTGTTTCCTAAGAAAAACTTAAAAGTACAATAAGATGCAAACTGTGTATTCTATCCACTAAAAAGAAAATTTGGCTCGTCACGCAACGCCGGCTTCTCACCACACTAACACTGATGTTAGCAGAAGCGTTGCATGACGAGCCACACAACAGTTACGAAGGAAGAGGTACTAAAAAGCAACTGGCCGGCTCAGTTGAATGCGATGTAACCAGCCAGAGCGCTTGTGATCATCAAGAACACGCTGAAGGAAACGGGGCTGGCAGCGTTACAGGCATCAGAGTCACAGCATGCCACGGCACACTTGTCGTCGCTTTTATCGCACGCTTCCTCAGCAGTCGTACACAATGCGGCAGTGCTACAAGAGTTTGCAATTTGTTCTTTGTCATCTTTCTTTGCCCACACTCTCATACACCGGTCAAAGTCGCCTGGGAGCGAAGAACAGTCAACAAGGAAATCATTCTTTTTGGCCTCCAAATTGTCCTTATCGCAGTTCTGACCCAATGGTGTGGCACACGAAAAGCACTTGATTGCCTGAGCTGGTAACGAAAACAAAACAATATTTAGAACTGACTGGAGTCAACTCTCTCTTAAGTGACCACTCCTGGGGCAGAAAGGAGTAGTCGTTTAGACGAAGATGGTCGCGTAAGGAAAAAGTGCACGTAGCACGTAAAGACCAGCCAAAGTCTGCTTTCCTGATTTTTACTATCATTACCTTATTAATAAAATGAAGGAAATATCGTTGTATCAGATTAAATAGAGAACTGAAAAAAAATGTTTTATTTGGGAAGAGGGCTAAATTAGACATCTGTCCGCTGAAAAGCGGTTTGTCATATTTTTTTTATTCATTACTTTCTGTTTTTCATTTACACAGTATTTACTTTTAATACACCTGAGGCAGTAGCGAGGAGACCTCAGGAAACCACAAGGCTAATAAGAGAGGCCACCTCGAAGGATAATATAAAAGTATAATTTGGTGCTGTGTGAGTGCGACATAACAGATACAGGATTGTTTAAGTAAAAATTCTAACATTTTTTTTCTTAAAGGTAAGAAAACCTGCTGAACAGGTAATTGAAGTAGGGAAGAGAATTCCAAACCATAGGTCTTTGAAAGAGAATTGTAAATCGCTTAATGTTTGTACGACAGAAATGAGGGCGGTGACATCCAGCCGTTCTGGTGCCATAATTACGGAATTTTACTACTTGTCTCAAACAAGTTTAGAGAACATTGGAGGCAACAATTGATTGTGATAATAAAACATAAAGTTTGGCTATTTGAAATGAGTTCACTTGAAAATATCAACGATACCCAATTAAGTAAACAATGGAGCAAAACACGAACCGGAATTGGTGATGGCTCGCACAGCAAGCTTTTTGCAGAATTAAGTTGGACACATACGTGGACGACCAAGAAGAGTTATAATAGGTTATAAAGGGATAAATTAGCGCATAGTATAGAGATAATTTGTTTTTTTTTTCTGATAGGTCGGATCGGGCACTAAATTTTTAAATGTGGTGTTCCCAAGTAAGGTGCTCGTCCTATTCCTTAGTCTGTTTCAAAGAACAATTTCCAAAAGAATGAGAGAGATTACAACTTATTACGACTCAAAGGTGACATGACAAGTTCTTTTTTACATCGATAGAGAGCTTATTACTTTTCAACCACATGTCATAGTTACACAATTCATCATTTAAAATAGATTGCAACTCAATGAGGTCAGAGTGAGAGTAAAAAATACTTGTGTCGTCAGCAAAAAGTAAGGGCTGAGTAATGATTCATATATGAAGATAATCACTGGACCAGACTTAGTGCCTGACTTTAATACAAACACACACACTTCAAACAGAGAAGCCACTGTAGCTCGCAGTTAGGATAGGCGGGCTACACAAACTGCGACTGAGTATAGAGTATACAAAGCTCCAATGGAAAAGGAACAAGGAAATAAAAAAAGGAGGCTTCACTGTATCTTAAAAAACTGGTTGTCACTCATGCATGCCGTTTAAAGTTACTCTTTCAATAGTTTGTTTGATAAATTTCAAAACTAGAAATAACGGTAGCGTTACTGGTTACTGCAGTGTATTCAGAGGAAAATTGAGCCCCTCCCAGTGGGTTTAAGAAACAAGAGAACAGAAACAGTTATATTTCAGGGAACGGGGGATATTTTGGAAGATACACAATAAAATTTAGGATCATGGGCTAGAAACATGTTAGGGAAAAAGGGAAAAGAGAGAAAATCCAAACCGACTAAACAAACATGCAAACGTCTACCCCTTCCCTTCCTGGAGGGACTCAGAATTGTTAATTACGATTTTGCATTTTGAGTTTCAGTTCACTCTATTATGACTGATATGTGTTTCCACTTCAAGCGTGATATTCAAATACTGTATTCAATTTCACTGTGCTGTCATTCGCTTTGATGCACATTGAATGGATTCTCCGTGCCGCCGCAGTTCTATTCTCGCAATTTGCTATTACGTGATCAGCATGATTAGGGGGACTGTTTTGTCATTCATCAGTATGTAAATAAGTGGACGGGTATTCTGAAGTCTAGCCGCTGATTTTTTACGGAGAAAAGATCACTGTGTCGGCAACATTGACAAGAATGCCAAAAGGGATATAATTCCTGGTCTAATATGTGTGGTAAAGTTAAAAAAAGGTTTACTAAATTAGGAAAATAAAAGCCCCCATTAATAATGGCAAAGGAAATTAGGTGGATCTCATAAAAATCCGCTCTTCTTGTTCTCGTCGTTCCTGATCGTTTTGCTCCCTATATGAAGGGGACAATTCAGTTCAATCGGAAATTTAGCCTTTACCTGACTCGGTAGATGCACTACGAAAGTTTTTACTAAGAAAGCTGGAGTGGGTGTTACACAGTTGGAGACCAAGCATTTATGCCTTCCTCCGCTTGATCTCTTTGATCATTGTGGACAACGACGGTAGAACTACAGAACTTTCACAAATGTTCAGTGGTTTTTCCATGAGAAGGTGAACATAGATGAAAGAACATCGAAAGAAAGTTCAGTAAGTGAGTAGTTCATTAAAGAGATTAAAGCTATTAAGTGAGATCAAATTTTCCCTTTTCGACGCTAGTAGCCATAGTAGAGGAAATTAATATGCCAAGCATTTCATATAGCCGAAAATCATTTGGAGCACAAGTGAAAAAGCTACAGAACATTCAAAACACAAAAGCTGCGCACACGAAGCCGAGTAGGGAATTGATTCTTTTCCCAACTGGAACTTCCATGCATGCAACAGACTGGTTGACCGAAAACGTACCCAAACATTCGAAATCCCCTTAACGGACAAAGAAGCCTGTTTCTACAAGCAGCACAAACTTACCGGCAGAGGCGAATGCAAAGAGAATAGTCAAACCAAACAGTACGCGGTGCATTTTTTCTTGTTTCACTGAGCGAAGGAAAACGTTTGCCTCAGGAGTAACAGCTCACAATGACAACACCCACTTTGATGAGCCTTATGTTGGCAATTCCCAGCCAATTGGATTCCGGTTATTGTTTTAACCCCCAATCAGGTTACCTTTCTTTATTTGCGTCATAACCATGACAGCATACTTTGAACCAAATCATGCACATCACTGTCAATCTATCAAGTTCCTGTTTTCTAACATGTCTGTTTTGTACGTGATTCGACTCGATAGCAATTAAGGCTGCTTCAAACGCTTTTTAGGCCCGGCGTAGGTTAAAAGCTTGTCCTACGTAACTGCTAGGTTTCTTATTTTTGTCTGAATACTGCAATTCTTTCTGTGTGTGCTGCATCACAGGGACCCCGCTATTACCTTTATATCTATCTGCATTTGAATAAAGCCACTGAAACACTTAGATTTTCTGCGCTCGAGCGCAGACAATCATCCTCTATAAATATGGTCCAATATCGTGTTCTAGTTTTCTAAGGGGAAAGTAAGGAGGTCATGCTTCACGCAAGCGCAGATCTATTTGAAAGCCAGTTCTATTTCGACTCTTTTCTAAAGCCAATGATGAGCAATATACATTAAAGCTTTAAACGGGCAAATAACAGCAATGAAAGTCTGGGGCAGAAATGAACGAAATTAACCCGCATCTATCTAAAATGCTAGTCAACATCAAGTTTGTCTCTTGTTTGTTTTGATGAAAGTTGTTTTGGGACCACGTTTTCAGTACGGATCAATAAATCAAAACAGTCCTTGAAGATGAAGACGCAAACGAAATCTAACCACCCACAGGCTAGAAATCGTTAAGTAAACTACATGTACTTAGTTGTCGTGAATAGCTTTTAGATCTCGACAAAAACAGACGCATGAGAACCGTCACAAATCCTTGTTTAATGCTCACCGATCAAAGTTATTACTAGCCAGCGTAGCTTGGCGTTCTAGTCAGTCACGGAGAGCGAGAAATCGCGCGCGCGGAGAGCGAGAGATCGCGCGCGCGAGCAAAGGAGAGAAAGAACGCCAGCCGTCAGACGCCTCTTAAACGGGAGAAATAATACGCATAATTTGTAACTGATACGCATACTTTGTCAACAACGATGCAACACACGCGCTGGTGAAGCTCGGAACTCTCTTTCTTTGGAAGGCTGGTAAACTCCTTGGTAATTGCTTCCTCTGCTGAGCAGAGTATTATTTCTAAACTGCATTCTTCTCATTCAGCTGAACTTAAAGAAGACAACGCATCAGCACGAAAACCTCGCGAGCGCAAGTCAGCCAACTGGTCTTCAATAATACTTGTTAATGGAGCAATGACAATCAATGTTGCGCCGGTATTTTCACAGCTTTTCAGTAAAGAAAACGCTTGATAAATGCGGCTCTTGCCGAATCCAGTAGGCAGAACGGCAAGGACGTCTTTTCCCAGGTACAAGTTTCTCACCGCTTGCTCTTGTTCGGTTTTTAAATGTAAATCTCGAAGTTTGCGTGCAATAGCATCCATGTGTAATTCACACTGCTTTGCTTCACTCGCCACTTGTCAAATGCTAATTGAGCGGCCTGAATGTTGCGTGCATTCGAATGAGTCATTTGCAATAAATTAAAGCCAACGAACCAATCACAGGACAGATAAGCGATTTTAGCCAATGGGAATTAGCGGCCTCTGGAGGCCGCTAATTCAAAAGATTTCTCCCGTTTAAGAGGCGTCTGGCGGCTGGCGTTCTTTCTGCCCGCCATATTTCTATATTTCTCGCTCTCTGCGTGCGCGATTTCTCGCTCTCCGTGACTGACTAGAACGCCAAGCTACGCTGGCTAAGTTATTACACAATCTCTCAGCTTCTCACGCCTTAGGCAGGGGTCGCACTTGGGACAAACTTAGACAAGATTGTTTTGATAACCATAAAATCCGTCAAATTCCTGTCAGCAGTTGACCACGCCATGCGCGACCTAGGCAGGGGTCGCACTTGGGACAAACTTAGACAAGATTGTTTTGATAACCATAAAATCCGTCAAATTCCTGTCATCAGTTGACCACGCCAAGTGCGACCTACTTGTCTCGACGCGGCCAACAACTTGTCCACGGAGACAAGTCTTCAAAGATGCCGTCGTCCTGCCTCGGAGCACGATTTTTTGCGGACAACAAACAAAAAATGTTTTTCTTGTGATAAACTTGTCAGTCAATTCAGTGAACCTTAATTTTTTCCGCTTCACATTTCACTTTATGATGCGACCTTCGTATCGTTCACGGCTAATCACGAATCCAGGATTTCGAAACATTTTTCCCGGTTTTTGGGACATACATTCCGATCAAATGATGAACCCAAATTGAATTGCAAGACCGCTATAGGCTAGGGCCGTTGTTCTTGAGGCAGCAAATTACGCAGAACACCTTTCCACCAACGAGGACAGTTTTGGCGGAAGGAAGAAAGGAGAATGACTCTGAGCATCGTTAGCTGCATTGACGTTCAGAACATAAAAATAAAAACCTAGAAACAGAGCGAACTGGCGCGGACTCATTGCGGCCGTTCTATTCTACACATTGAGCGGGAAATATTGCGGTGAAATAAAACAAAGCGCCAGAAGTGACAGGTCTTATCTTTAACGTTTGTCTCTGATGATTGTCTCCACAGTGCGACCGCAAAACGACAACATTTTATTGTCTCGGACAAGTTCTGAGACAAAATTGTCAGGGACATCTTCAGACATTTCAAGTATTTGTCTCAAGTGCGACCCCAACCTTATGTTAAAACCAGAATCACAAGTAACCTAAGCTGAGAAATTATCTGTTGACAGATCCATTTAATTAGTGTTCATTCCGTAACGCAAGCGTCACACAATTCTAGTTCGCCACATAGTGACCGGTCAATTATTTAACGGGGGAAGGGGTGTGGGCGAGGGGGCTACTAAACTGAGAAAGGAAAGAAGTTTGACCATTGAGCTGCGGCCCTCTATTGTAATTGGTCTAAAAATTCTCAAACCCTCCCCATCCTCCATTACAGGAAAATTTGTGACCGTCCCTAACGACAAAATGGTAAAATGGTTGTCACGAAACAGCGATCAATGTTTAATATCCAGCAAGATCTATCAGTGTTGCTTTTAATTCGCGCGGGAATAGTGCTTATACAGAAATTGAAACATGCATCGACAGTAGGTTTGTAATGTTTCTAAGAAACACTCCTAGTCTTGTTTTCGCTGCTCTTGTTAAGGGTTTTATTTTTAACTACTAACCACGACTGTGGTAGCAAATTCCGACTTTCAAATTACGACCCTTTGGGATGCATGAAACAGAGACCAAGCTGGCAACTACAGTAGTGTTTTCATACTATAGCGTCATTTTAGTCTAGGAACTTATGCTCTCATGTTAATGATTTCCGAATCAAATGGGCAAGAACGTCACAAACTGAACTGCCAAGACATGAATAAATCATAATACTAAATCCCGCCTTAAACAACCAATACAAGTTATCACACAAACATAATGATTTTCTCACCGTTTTATCAATAATTAAAAGGAGAGATCAAGGAGATGTAATGACTGGAGTATTTTGTGCTACTCCTGTTAGAAAGCAGTTTGAGTTCCTGTTACTAATTAAACTGGTTTTTCTATTTTTAAATTGCTTCTAACTTGATTAATGTTTTCAATTAAGGATGATTTAACGTATTGTAGTTACAGGAATAAATTTAATATATGCCATGGAGTAAATAACGATTAAGTAAAGAAGCGCGTTTTTCTCTTTCCCGACCTAAACATTGGCATACTTGAGAGGTTGAATCAGATGAACCGAGACGAAAACAGTTGAACGCTATCCCAAAAGATTTCTGAGATCGGGAATTTCCAGAGAAGATGAAGCAATGCTTTATGTGTTGTTTGACAAAAGTAACAGAGACTTGTTTCCCAAAGTTCAATAGTAAACTGAAATGAATTTGTGGCGACTCTGCTATGTAGAGATTTGAACTGGAAGCTCCTTTGTTTTGTGCTTGGCCTACATATCCTAGACATTAGATAGATAAATGTGGGGTAGTTTCTAAAGAAACTGGTGCTGCGTCGGTGGGGAATTAAAACCTAAGAAATTGGGATAATCAAACAAATTGATAAAGTCGTTTAGTAGATAGATTAGTTGGACCCCAGTCCACTGTCGAAACTGTTTGTGTAATTTTTTTTATTTTGCTACGATAAGCAATTGGCAAAGAAAATCTTGCCCTCCTTTCTTACCCTACCAGAAGTCAAACTGAAAAAAGCCGCGACGAGATCACACGCGTTTTCCTGCGCAAATTGGTGTTGAAGAGAGCTATTTACTTTGCATTGGAAATTCCAACTGATTGATTCAACTCTGTGCATCCATTTTGTTTAATTAAAATGGTTGATTTGATCTTACGACAGTCAGTTGGAAAGGCTCAATTTCCACAGTCTGTTAATTATGCTAATATAAAAAGGGCGATGGCCATCTACGGCGGTTGAGTTTAATTAGCAAGGCCAGGCCAATCTAGCAGCGATCATCACGGAGGCATTGATGGAAGTAAATGCAGAATATCCTGCCATTTTCGAAAGTGCTTCCCTGAAAAATTTGTCTACGCGGATAAGTTGATTCGTAGGGGCAAAGAGCTACCCACCCCTTGTAATATGTTAAGCAAAGATGGAAGTGGATACGCGGATACCGTGAGTGGCAAATCGTTACCCATAGCCGGTAATATGTTAAGTATGGATGAAAGTTGATACGCGGATACGCGAATACGTGCTGGCCAAGACTTCCCTTCCCCTGACAATATTATTAGTTTACATAAACCGAAGAACGAAAAATACAGATTTATTCATCTCTTTCAAAAGACTTTTATTTAATTCTCTTTCGGTCAGTCATGGTGCTCCACATCATAATATTAACTGCATATCCACGTATCCGCATATTCATTTCTGACTGATAGGCTTGATCCTAGGCAATTATGACCTCGTATCCAGCCTTGTTGCCGAGGGGTATAGCTTCAACATGGCAGGGTATTCTGCAGTTGTGAAATGAATCATGGCACTGTTGTAGTTATCTTCGTCGCTAGGCGAGTCTTGAAATGAGCTCAAAGAAGGGCTGTAAACATATTTATGCCCGCGAACATAAACCGCTCTAGTGTTTTATTTTACGAAAGTCTTTCAAGATTCTTTCAATAAATTCCTTTCCGGAGCTCTGCTTGTTACGAAGGCGTTTCTCGTAGACGCAATAACGGTATTAAACAGCTCTCAACGAATCAAAGCCTCACAGTTTTGACAACTTCCGAAGTAGTTAAACCTCACAATTATCGGATTTGTTGGTTTAGCTTGCATTTATTACAACAATGCAGCAGCTACAGAATGTCAGCATTCATAATCACATTGTTAAACTAATATTGCTGCTAACCAGAGATAAACTAATACTTACTGCGTGTGATATAAACGAGAAAAATAGTGCACAGCAGAAGAGTCTTCATGATCATGCTTCTCTTGCTAAACAATCGAAAGATGCAACTCTGCAGCTTTGTACGTGTCAAGATGCAAGGGAGACACCCAGTTCAACAGAAGGCGTTTCACTACTAACTATTCCAGCTATTTTGAAACCACCAATCAGTGATCTTCACGTGGGTTCCTGTGTCAAACTGAGAAAAAATTCAAAAGGATTCAATTGTGCATGAGATGTTGTCTCGCAAACTCTCTGTTGCATGAACCGTGACTTGAAGGACAAAGAGAAAAAATCCCTGTACCATGACCTACCAATTTTGTGCTTTAGTTTTCTTATTATCCCACTGCTAAGCAATGGAACTCTGACTTTGTAAGAACTTGTCGCAGTTTTTATAGATTAAAGAGGTTTATGATACTCTAGGATTAGCGTGAGCTATTTAGAAGTGTAGCGAACTAAGAGCTAATGAATTAAAGGATAGATATTGCTTAATGAATGTACTTGTGAAGGTAGGGGTTGCACCGCGTAGGTACCATGGAGGTGTTATTATGTTGCTTAAGGGGCAGAGTTTGAACCATTCTTCGCACATTTCATTTTCCAATTTCATGTTTAGTATTGTGGAAGAACAAAAGCATATAAAACAAAGGAACAGTATGGAGGCGCTTGAATATTGGCCCTAGGTTCTGCTCTACGTGCCTTCAAATAATTAAATGGTCGAAGAAAACGAGTTAATCAAGTTTTCATGCAGTAAACAGATGACCGTTGCTCATCTATTCCGCCCTCCATTGTTTACAATGTGCGAGTAAAATCTTCGGGAACATTTTTATCAGCAAGGCAACGAATTTATGGACATAAAAAACTAGGCTCATCTCAGGTGTAATATAATTTATCATGCATACAACTGACATAAAACAAAGGACACAAAACATTCTGAACGTAACAAAGAAAATGAAAAAATCATGTTACACGGGCGGAATCATTCAAACGACTAAAAATTAGCTAGATGGAAAATAATTATCTCAAGTAAAATCCTTAAAAACCTTTCTGGCTTAAATTCCATTCATGCTATGCATAACGTGGAGATAAGAGGCCCTATCGCTTTAATCATAGTTAGTAGAGGAGTTTCCTAACCAGTCTCCTCTACTAACTATATGCTTTAATCGACTAGCAAACAGTTTGGAAGAAATAATTATCTTGTAAAAAGTAAAAAGGTAACTTAAGTTGAAACAATTTCGACAATCTAGAACGTTTTGTCTGATGCGAATCTCTTTTCTGATTGTGCGCGGAGCGCGATGCGCGAAATTACGTTATGAGCGATGAAGTCGCGATCGCGTGAGAGACGGGAGCATTTTCCTCTTGTTTTTCAACTCATTTGCATAAATGTTGAAAAACATCAGTTTTAACATAAAATCTATCTAATGGAAAGGTCTCTCCGCTGTCCCACCTAAGTGCCTGCCGTACAAATCGGCCGTTAGATTGTCGAAGCAAGAACGCTGTCTCTAGGCGATTCCATTTCTATGGTGCGTGTGGAATCAGTACTTTAATTTATTCATATTTGTAAAATCCTTGAAAATTTCGGGTCGATCAGTGATTGTACTGGGCTGCTCTAATGTCGTAAGCAGGACGCCCTGGTGTATTGCTGTTGATTTGAGGAGTTCATGTTGAGCTCAGGTATTCTAAAATATGTCTTGCAGCTGAACTGATGTCTCTTTAAACATCCTCAGGCAACAATTCTTACTCCGTGTACAGGCACAGATGAAGTAAAACAAAGCCAGACAATCAGAAAAGATGTTACTGAATAATTTACACACAATGGTGAAACAATGCGCTACTTCATCTTTTCCGGTACACGAGGACAGAACCGGAGTTGGAGCCCAGAATCCAAGAAATTCATGCCAGCAACAACTTGGTCGATTTTCTCTGGTCCATCTAGTGCATTGAATTCTTCTGTGGGCTCTCCTCTAAGCAGCTGCAGATGTAGCGTATTTCCCTTACAACAAGCTGGCGAAGTAGGCCGAAGTAAAATAAAAAGTCAGTTTACGGGCTCCATAGATCTTTCAAGATGGTGGCTGTTAGTAAGAGTTTCACTTTAGTTCGTTATTCCTCGCGAAGAGAGGCTGAAGACCGAGCTTAGCAAGGTTACTAATCGTGTCCTTGTCACTTTCGGTCAGACCATGTGGCTCGCAAGCCCCCAGTAAATCGAGCCAAGTAAATTGTGCCAACAGCATAGAGACAGAATCGAGGTACGAACGACAGACGAGATTACTATATCGTCGTGAAAAAAGTGAATGGAAAAGGGAAACAGGACCCAAACGGAAAGACACGATCACCTTGTACTTATACTGTAATGAAAATACAAGTAGGTAACGGGTATTTATCGTAATAAAACGATAGCTTCTCCATTTTGAAGAAATTCCTAATGCAGAGGTTGCAGTTGTGATAGCAATCATTTAAACTGATGTGATCTAATATCATTGCAACAGTGAGAATATTGTCAATATTGTGTGATGTAGCAGTTATATTCAGCATTTTCTACAGAGAAGATACCAAAACACTGAGCACTGGTTCTGCAACATTGTTCAAGGAATCCAAGGCTTAGACGGTGTAGTATCATTGTCATATCTCAGTTATTAGGTCAGATTCAGCCTCACGTTGGGTCTCCCTAGCCAGAGCCTCTTTAGCCCGCCTGTTATATTCAGCATGTCGCATCCCAGCTGCAACCTTCTTTGGGTATCTCTTTCTTCAGCTTCACTAGTTACTGGAGGTGGATTCTTAGTAATCTGTTCAGTCGCTTCTGACATGTTGCTATAAGTAACGCTATAGTAATTTTCAAGTAGTGCTAGTAGGTCATTCAAGAATTTGCTCGAGTGCTAGCAGGTTGTTGTAGAGTGTTCTCAGCAGTGCTAGTACGTAACTCCTAATCTAACGTGCTTAGCAATTTGAAATAGACCGCTAGCAAGTGCTACGAATCTACCTCATTTTAGTACTAGCAGGCCAGCAAAGGTAGATCGGTTCACGCTTTACCAATTCGTCTTCTTGACATGTGGATCTTGACGTAACACTTTGAACACAACTAGCTATAGGTAGCAAAGTGAAATAGTTTTAGCCGCCGCTAGTACTAGTAGAGCTGAGTATACTAATCCAACAGTTACCTGCTTACCCAATTCAACTTGGTTTCGGTTGTAATATTTTTCAACGTTTTTCAAGAAAGCTTCATAATGTCACCTAGATTCATTTCCATACCAAGATATTCCTTTTTAGCGTAAATACTCAGGTAATTATACAAAATCACGCGCTCTGATTGGTTCGCTATCTCGGATTATCACCCAATAATCACCTCGACGAACAAAATGGCTGCCAGTCGTTCGCGCGCCTTTGATGAAATAATTTTTTTTCGTGTTGTACAATGCTTTTTCTTTTCTTTTTTGAAATAGCCACCCATGTATTTATACTAAAACAATTATTCGCCTGAGGCTCAGTGATTCTCAGTGATTCAGTGATTCTACTTAACAATTATTCGCCGAAGGAGAAGTGATTCTCGGTGAACGTGAAGAGGCTAGGATCGCAAAAATAAGACTCTCGTCTAACTTCAATATCATCACCCACATTCTGGATGTCTTTGGGTTTCTGGATCTCTCTAGATACCTCTGGTTCTGGTTCCATACCTTTACTTTGTTACAGCTAGAATCTCTAGATAACATTGAAATGGAAACCTTAAACATAAAAAGAGTCTAGAATATTTTTTGGATTTAATCAGTTCTATAAATTTCTTTCGGTTCTCAGCTTCCAAATCTCCAGCAAAATCTTCAAAAAGCATTTTGTTCCCAATTTGAGATGGATTATAGAATGCAACTACGCAGACAACATTATCTAGGAACGGTTTCGCTATAGAGGTTAATTGCTGAGTGAGCACCCATGCATGTACATAGACATTCATGCCTTCCAGTAAAGGCCAGATAAATGAAATTGTTAAATTGTTAGAGCGTTGCTTTAATTCACGGGAAACAGCACAATCGTCTAAAATTATTAGTGTATTAGTAGCGGGGTCCCACGCGCGCGAAGCGCGCGTGAGACAGAGCCCCATACTCATGGAACATGGTCAACCTCTTTTCGTTTGGTTGTCACGTGACTGACCGAGCGTACGTACGTACGTACGCACGCGTCTACAGATTGTACGGGTATGGTATGGGAGACTATCAAAAGGAAGGGAGGGGTATCTCAGGCGTGTCTTGGCAAATCCACATCTTTTATATTGGACATTCACAATATGGTCAATTGACAGCTGTCAAAACGGGATAGTCACTGACCAGCATCACATGACCATATTGGGGGCTCATGTGTTAACTCATCGAGGTGACGTGATTTATTTGGAAACTGTCTGCTGACCAGTAATTGATTTACTAGATCGTTGGCTCAAGTCTCGAGTTCTAGTAGCCCGCGTATTTTTGCGGGAAATTGCGTTGACGACTGAAAAATAAATTTTCAGTTCATTGTCTTTTTGAGACACAATATTATTACTCTACACTGTTAAAGTTTTACTAAAGGATAAACGAAACAATTTCTATTGCTATGTCAACAAACAATAGCAGAGAAAATATGATTTGCGGAACACAGGGTTCAGGTGTTGAGCAACGGGAAAGAGAGCGGAAGAGAGAAAGAATTAATTGGGGAAGAATGAGCAAAAGAGATCGCCAAAGAAGGCGCGCTCGGGAAAGAGAAAGGAGACGAAATTATAGCGAAGAACGCCGACAAGCAGAAAGAGTCCGGGCTCGAGAAAACAGACAAAATGTTAACGAAGAACGCCGAGAAGCGGAAAGACTCCGTGCTGTGGAAAACAGACAAGATTGTAGCGAAGAACGCCGAGAAGCGGAAAGAGTCCGTGCTGTGGAAGACAGACAAAATTGTAGCGAAGAACGCCGAGAAGCGGAAAGACTCCGTGCTGTGGAAAACAGACAGAATTGTAGCGAAGAACGCCGAGAGGCGGAAAGAGTGAGAAATAGACTATACAGGCAAAGACGAAGCATTGAGCAACGCGAAAGAGAGGTACAAAGACGAAGACAACGGCGACAAAATAACCGGACTGTGTTGGCAGAAGGTGAGTATAAAGATATTGTTGTTGTTGTCCTGTTTGTTGTTAATAGAAGCTTTTTTAAGCTTTTAACAGTTGAAAAGGGCGATTGCGAAACATGTTATCTCAAGTCAAGTGCTTTTTGTTAAAAAAAGCATAAGCTTTAAAGCTAAAGGTTTTTCCTGTGCAGTTCAAAGTGCAGAGTCAGTGCCAGGCTTCCTCTTGAGCTTCGAGGGGACGAAGGAGAGAGAAAATACAAAATGGCGCTCTTGTACTCTTGGACGATATTATCCAAAACCAACACTGCTTTTACCGATTATACATGCAATTCCTGAGTTAATTTCTACAATACAACTGTGAAATCACACGTAAGTAAGCCGATAAACTTGTGTAAATTGTTAGTGTTTTTTTGTACATTCGAGAGGATTGGCATCCAGGCAGGATGGCCATTTGGACTATAGCTTGTTTCATTTTACTTTTATGAAGCCAACTTTTAGGGGACTAATAAGTTGTCAGCTTAAAGTGAAATGAAAGCACTAAACGGGAGCCCCGCTTTTAGGCTTGGCTAAATCTATTTGTTATATACCTAGACTTTCACCCCACAAAACGAGCACTGTGATTGGTTGATTCTTAGTCACGTGCCTCCGATCAAATTTAAATGTATCCCGACCGGGATACAATTGCGCAGTTGTTGCCCGGGCGCCAATTGTGCCGTCTTTGTTTTTGCTATATTTTTTTTAAGGGAAAGTCGAAATATATAACAAAGCACTTAATGTATGGTCCCTCGGGAAACTAGTTAGTCTTGTTTTCCCTCGAGTTCTGATGTTTCCCTCGACTTCGTCTCGGGAAACATCAGGACTCTCGGGAAAACAAAACTAACTGATTCCCTCGGGACCATACATTAAGTGTATAATATTACCAGAAAACAAAGTTTGGCAATCAGTTAATAGTTGGTCAATCTCTTTACTATTGCTAGGATCAGATGATAACACTATAAAGTTTCTATTGTTCTTGGCAAACCCACCATATATTTTATTTTTACTGTAACTGGGACAAATTAAATTTTATGTATTTAAAGATGCCACGAAAAGTATAAGTACTTTGTCTTACAGCAGTTTGTCGGTCCCGTTTTAATAAGATGGAAAGGAACTTTGTCTCTTAACTCCTAATTATAGATTTAATACTTGATTGACTTTAGGTTACTATTCATAACTTCCATTAAGACATCGGTTACCACAAAAATATGACAGATGATGTTTCCTGTCTCTCCTGTATTTCTATTTCTGACCCCATCATGTGTGCTATTTAAATAAGTGCGAAGCCTCTTCCATGAATGCTATTATCAGCATAAGTTCTTAAGTCTATCCACAATTCAAACCTATCATTATAAAAATCCTTTTCCCATACATTACCTCTGCTAAAGCTTTGTTTAATAGATTCCCAGAAGTCTGATGTAATCATCCACTTGGAGAAGAGGCGTATGATTGATTTAATATCAGGGTTAACAAATCTTTCAGAATCCCGTGTTCCTTCGGTATGGTTATAAGTAATTAATTAGGTTCCCATTTAACTATATGAATATCAAAACTTTCAATGTGTTTGAACTTCCAACCAGAGCCCTTATTTTCGTAAGCTTGGATTTTTGGATTTTTTCAAGTATTTGTCTGATGATAGTTTCGAAAATTAATATCGGGTACATAGGTTGCTTCTGTTATTTCTTCGGATTTGTCATTATGAAAGTGACCTGGACTTTCATCAATCTGTCCAGTGGCAGGATTCTCTTTTTGTGAATTTGCAGGTTAAGATAAACTTCAACTTGATAGGTTTTTCCAGCTGCCTCATGAAATTTATAACATTTATTCTAATTTTATTAATAAATGACTCTGCATCATTACCACTACTGATATCCAGCTAGATAACCCTTTATAGCCGTTTGCTGTTCTTTGGGTGTGAATTTACCGTCTAAACTGTCGTAAATTTCGTTAACTTTTTTCTGCAGCTTTTCGACTCGTGTGTTCACGGTTGTCTGTGTCGGTGAGGGTATGTAAGATAATATCCAATCAGCGAACTTGTTAAGCTCTTTCTTTGTCGATTCGGCAATTCTATTAACTAATCTTCGTAATGAGCTTTGATTAACTGAAGGCTCAACATATGGGGTTGGTTGAAGAATTGGTATTAATCTCAGGTATTGGTTCGTCCATTGTATTTGAAAGTCCTGGAATAGGTCTTGGTGTGTTTTGCTGGCTTGCTCATTCTTAACTCAAAAATAATTGTTCTCTCTAAAAAGTTTAATTTTCATTTTTAAATTAATTTTATAAACGTGCGTCATCTTGCGTTAGCCATTCAAAGTTTGATTAGATTCATATGCTGGTTAGCTTGATTAGACTGATTTTGGATTAGGTGGATTAGACTTTGATTATTTATTCTCAAACTAATTAATAATTCATGCGTTTACAAGCCAATCAGGATACGCCAATTTGGTCAGGTGCGTGTGGTTTGAAACCCTGATGAAACACTGGACAGAGGCCTTTCCACGATAGTTTGATGAATTATCAAACTCTAGAGTTTGACAAAACGTCAAACCCTTGTGATGCAGGGTTATCCTAATTTAAATATTAATGACACAAACACCGACGTGAATAGACAAGCTTTATTAATTCCAAAAAGCAATTACAGAAACTGAGCAAAATAAATATAAATTGATTTCCTTACGTTCATTCATTTTTGGCTAATCCGTTTACATTAATACTTATAGTACAATTATTGAAATATGAACAGGACATGAATTCACATGTACTTGCTGAACTACCAACTTCTACAGCAGTTTCTGACACCTCTTTCCTCAAAGAAACATTACTTGCAGAGCTGCACTTAGGTGCCAATATATCGGAAACCTCAGTAGACTTCATTTCACTAACCTTCTCATATTTAAACAAAGCATTCGATCTGTGACCAGTACGGTCCCTAATTAACTTCTCTTCCACGCCTGCGTTAAATAATGAGGACGCACACGTTACGCGAAGGCTATGACTACTCTTAGGCTTAAAACCTGCTTCCTTGCACATTGAAGGCAGTATTCCATTGAGTTTATTGATTCCCACTGCCTGTTTATCGTAAGCCAAACGTTTGGAATTTGGCTTAAAGTAAAACGCTGTAATCTCACTAGAAATCGACTGTACTAAACCAATATACATTCGATACAATTCGACTATTAAAACAAGATTCGTGTTTCTCATTCAAAGGATGACAAACATGCTTCACTCCCCGCGGCTCATATCTCAAATCGGTAAGGCCACCGTGAAACGTTCTCTTCAAAACGAATAAAATTACTACCAAGCTCAAAATTTGCTACTGTAATATTTCTATGTTCACCTCCGCTAAGCCCGAACAACTTTCCGTTATAAAAGTATACTGTATTAAGCAATGACTTAGCTGACTGACAACCTAGAAGTCCCATTTCCCAGAACTTGTTTTCTTCTTCCTGTGTCACCGGCAACTTTTCCGCCTTCTTATTCTAAGGAGCGACTCCGGCAAGATCTCCGCACAGGTCCCTACTTCAAAATGCATACGCTCCTTTGTTTCAAGAAAACAATAGCGATAACAAGACGTCCTTCGGGACTGTTGCGCTTTGATTGTTCTTCTTAGAGGTTTATTTTTAAGTCTATGTGGACTTTAACAAAATCCTTACAATCTCCGACTGAAATACGGAAAATCGAACATTTCTAACGTAATTTTAGCAGTTTTCGTGCAAGTTTAGCAATTTGTCAATGTCAGAATGATCGAAGTGAGATCAACCGGATATATATGCGTTCCGCTTAAAACAATAGAACTTTTCAGGGACTTGTGACACTACTGTTAAAATATGTGACAACAAATGTGGTTCATGGTGCATGTTTGAGAAGCTATTTCAAAAACTCGTGCTTCGTGTTTCATCGGGGTTTCCAAACACTCGAAAACAACTTTTATTGTTTTCGAGTGTTTGGAAACCCCGATGAAACACTCGCACTCGTTTTTGATATATTACTTTATAAATATCGTTTTTACCGGATTAGCCATTCAGAGTTTAATTAGAGTCTTATAATGGATTACAATTTTTGTCCTAGGATCGCATAGCAGGTTGTTGTAGAGTGTGTTTAGGAGTGTGCTTAGGAGTTAAAACGATTTTTCCAGGTTTTGATCAGAATGCGCCAGACTCATCATTTTACACCTACTCACAGGACAATAGGACTGTTGTAGTTACGATGCAATGACATCATCTTCTTCCACGCGTGTGCTGCGCCTTTAACTGAAACAAGCTGTAGCAAGAGAAAATGAGGTATGAGAACGTATCTTCCATACTGGGTTCTCTTACAATGATAAGGGGACATAGTCTATTTCTAGATCCGGTAACTATTTTAACTGACCAATGGTTGATGCCTTTCTCATCACGTGGTTGTAATTTCCATGCGCCATGTGGAAATCGCGCAGCCATGGAACGAGATAGAAATAGATTCTGTCCCCTTATCATATTAGACGGGGTTATGTTCTCTTTCCTTATTTTCTCTTGGCTGTAGCAAGTAAGACAGTAACAAAAGAAAAGACTTGTCGCCATCGTTCGACATGTTTGTTCATACATACAGTTTATTTCTATTATCCATGCTGAGAGACCCCGTTACAAGCTAGTGTTTCTTTAGAATTTAATCGCAAGCAGTTCACTTTGCTAAATTCTTCAAAACCTTCCTTAATGAATAGTAGGGTGACTTTTTTCAGTTGTCAGCAATGTCTACCATTTGTAACCCTAAAGAGAGAAAAATAATAATAAATTTGTAGAACGGCTCACTAGAGCTCCCTCTGTTTGGGATGCCTCTATCTCTAAAATTCTCTCCCACGGCGACCACCCTGGGTACAAGAGAACTGGTCCCTTAAGACAGGGGTTGGGAAACAGTGTTTGACTGAGAATCAAAACCGTTCTTTACGAGGTGTAATACAGACTGTATTTACTCATCAGTATTAACTTCAACATTATCAATTTTCTTTATCAAGTCATGTCGTTTGTACAGCCTAATTTTTAGCGATTTTCGTTTACTCCAACAGACGACAACGGAAATTTTAGACACATAAACAACCGGGAACTGTTGTCAAATGACAGATTCATTTTTTCTCTAGTGCTCTAAGGAATTACCGGTGTGATGTTTACCAGCTTATAATTAGCTTAGCCCGCCGTCCACGCTAAGGGATGGACCATTTTTCTGGGTTGGGAAATTTTGTCTTGTTAAGATTTTTTTTTTCCATTTGGGCTTTGCAAGAATTATTTTCAGGGACTTCCACATACAAACGTTCGTCCTTTTTCTCTTGTTGCTAATTGCCCAACGTGCCTCCTTTACCCCCTCCCCCCTCAAAACTAAATGGTCCATCCCTAAAACCAGATCAATATCAGGTTCATTATTTATTTCCGTGCCCACATTTTAACGTCAATACTGAGTTGAATAACAGCATGATTTTGGGATCATAGACGTCATCGTCTCAAGGCTGTGAAGAGTTATCTAGGGCATCTGGGCAAATCGAGAATGGAGAAAAGTTCTTACTTGATACGTGATCACGTGATGTGTGGGATCTCCTCTTACTCTTTCTTTTCTTGCCTGCGGAAAAGGACGCCAGCGGTCTCAATTAGTAACCCAGGGACAGGATTAGAATGAGAAACAAACAAACGGTTTAGCAAATTGATTGTCATAAGTTTCAAAACAATCTACTGTACTGAAACGTATTGTACTGAACTTTATTATATCTCTCAGTTAGTACGCGCGCTGTGATTGGTCAATTTAGCGGGCCGTACTTCACTGTACGGCCCGCTAAAGTTTGTTTTGGTCGCCAAAATGACTCCAGAGATATAATAAATATCTTCAGTTAACCTCGTTTTCTCGGTCCGTACTGTAAAATACGGATCCTCGTTTTTTCCCGTCGATTTATGGCCCAAGCGCGAAGCGCGCGGGCCATAAATCGACGGGAAAAAACTCGGTCCGTATTTTATAGTACGGACCTCGAACTCGATTAATAAGAGGTATGTATTGTGCTGCACTGTATTATGTTCTTATCTTTCGTTTAATGCTGTACTGTCTACATTGTTCTATAGTGTACACTGCGGTATTGCAGTATTGAGCTGCAAAAGAACAGTTCTGTAGTATAGCACTACTGCACAGAATTGTACTGTGGTCTGACTCTCTTACTAGACAGTGGTTCTACTCTCTCCACTTGAGGATAAATCCATGCAGTGTGATTATTTTTTGTAATGCTTCTGACCTATATTGTACTGTGGCAGTGTTTGCTTTGCTTTACAGTGTGATCCTAACGGTTTCTACTGTGTATAACTGTGTAAACGTTCATTAGATTGCTACTGATCATGAGCAAAGTACTGCACTGTGGTACTGTTCGTTTTAATACACAGCCTGACTCTATCATTAATTCGTTTGCGGATCAAACTATGCAGTGAGACCGTTCTTTAAAAAGCCACTGAACGATTTTGCACTGTGGTACTGTGTGTTTTCATCTATGGATCAAACTATACAGTGAGACAATTCGTTGGAGAGCTACTGAACTGTTGTATACTGTTTGTTTAAATGGCTCACTTTTTTATGTGTGGATGGAACTTGGTATAGTGTTCGTGCTGTTTGCTTCAAGACGATTCACGCTGTTGTATTCTGTATATATATGTATTTCATGAGTGCTTGGTAAAGTGGGCAAGAGATCTAGAATATATTAAGTTTTAAAAGGAGCGTTCCACTTCCCACCTATATCCCAGAACAGTACGTAGCAGGTGGAGCTATTTTTAACTTTTGTTTCGTGGCCAAACTACAAACAACGACCAATCACTTAAACTGCTCCAAACAGCATTCTAATTAAGCATCCAAATTTTGTTGGGTTAGTTCTAGCGAGATTTCTGCGAGTTTTGAAAGTCGTCTTGTCTGGAATAGAAACACAAGAAATTGGGTAAATCAAACGAATTGATTAAGTAAGTTATACCACCATAAGGTAAAAGGGAGGTACTGCCGTTTCGAGTGTTAGCCCTTCGTCGGAGCGAAGGACTAACGCTCTAAACGACGAAGAGCTAACGATCGAAACGTCAGCACCTCCCTTTTACCTTATGATGGTATAACTTACTTAATCAATTCGTTTGATTTACCCAGTTTCTTGTGTTTCAATTCCCCACCGACGCAACACCGGTTTTTGTCTGGAATAGAGTTTCGCGGGAGAAATGAGTTCCAAAATAGCCTCATTTGACACAGTGCTGGGGACACCACCCAAAACATAGGAACGCTCCTGGTAATTGTGGGCTCCAGAAATGCATGTATCATCCACAGGAGCCCAGCAGTCGGAGCCTTCATCTCCCTTATAAACCCTAGGAAACAACCTTTGCCCGTATCTTTCTATTTGTAGTCGTTCGAATTCCCGCGAATGCATTGTACCGTCCCATCAGACTAACATAACAAAGTTGTTCTTTTACGTCACATGCAGTCACAAACCAGTGATAGCGTCTCACAAAATATACAGAGCAAAGGTTGACTCAAGGATATAGTGTGTATGGACAATTGGTGGATATGTGCGGTATATACTTTAACCATTATCATTAATATTATTATTAAATTACCAAATAAATCTACAATAGAGCCGGCTAGCAGGCTACCCACAGTCTTGGGGCATGTTATTGCATGGAAGAGAAAATGAGGTAAGAGAACGGATCTTTCATACTGGGTTCTCTTACTATGATAAGAGGACAGAATCTAGTTTTAGATCCAGAAACTATTTTAACTGACCAATGGTTGATGTCCTTCTTGTCACGTGGTTGTAATTTCAATGCGCCATCATGTGGAAACCGCGCAGCCATTGAATGAGATATAAATAGAATCCGCGCCCAAAAATAGATTCTTTCCCCTTATAATATCGAACGGGGTTATGTTATCTTGCCTCATTTTCTCTTGCTGCATGTTAATAATTTTGCGAATCAGCGGTACATATACATATAACAGTACAAGCTGAACTGCGTATACGTGAAAAAAACATTTTACTTAATTTCACCTGGCAATTGTATACGTGCATTATATTTTTTTCTTCAAGCGAGTGATTTGGTGGAGGATTTACGATCTATATGCATCTTAAAACATACCTCGTACTCCTTGTTCAGTCCGAGAAATTTACCGTCGGCAGACATGATGCCAACCACGAAGGCAAGCATTGCTGCAATTAGGAGCAGTTTAGCATTCATTCTTTGACCTGTTATGAGAGATATGATGTTTGCTGTAAATGCCAGTTTCATTTATTGGTTATCTTGTGTAATCGGACCAGTCAGTCCGAGCGTTTAGGACATGTGATTTGATGGAGGTTCATTCAAGTTTAGGTCAAACCTCGCCGCTACACGTTTTATTTCCCTTGTGTATGGTCAAAGGAACACAAGCCGGACTGTCATTTGTTGAGGAACTTACGGAGAATCAAAAGGATTGAACATTACGAACACTGTAATAACATTAAATGATCATCCCAGTTACATACACAACTTAAGCAGCTGTGAATTTTAAGGCCTGAAAAAAAACTGAGGCCTGAACGGGATTCGATCATATATTCATTTGCATCATTCTTCTTCATCTACGAGTATATATTGAACTCACAACATGACCAGCTCCCAGTTGGCTTGATAGCTCAGTTGGTAGAGCACTGCTCCGGTATCGCAGAGGTCATGGGTTCGAATCCCGTTCAGGCCTGAGTTTTTTTTTTTCAGGCCTTAAAATTCACAGCTGCTTAAGTTGTGTACATAATTGCGATGATCATTTAATGTTATTACATATTAATCCGCAGTTCGAATATATGGTCTTTCATATATTCATTTGCATCATTCTTCTTCATCTACGGGTATATATCGAGCTCACAATATGACCAGCTCCCAGTGGGCTTGATAGCTCAGTTGGTAGAGCACTGCTCCGGTATCGCAGAGGTCATGGGTTCGAATCCCGTTCAGGCCTGAGTTTTTTTTGGAGGCCTTAAAATTCACAGCTGCTTAAGTTGTGTACATAACTGGGATGATCATTTAATGTTATTACATATTAATCCGCAGTTCAAATATATGGTCTTTCATATATTCATTTGCATCATTACGAACACTCGTGCACTCCATCAAGGTCAACACGAAATTTCGTATTGTAAGCAGGACAGTGTCGAGCGCTTTCCTTGTTGATCTAGACGAATAAACGATGGACTCTACGGCTGTTATATCTGCAACCATTCACTAGATACCACGTAAGAGCAAAGGTCCCTCTAGGAAAGGGGGTATAAGGAAAGGCGAACACGAGTCACGTATTACATTCATTCGGTTGAAGCTTACCCCGGTTTTGTAGCCTGAGGTACCAAGCAGTTCTATTACTACTCCCCCCTCCCCACTCCCCTTAGAATGACATACAAATCTATTGCAGGGCTACCTCCCAGCGTTACACCGCTGGTACCCATTTATACAGTTAGTGATTAGAGACGTTGTGAAGCTAAGTTCCTAGGTTGTCTAAGGAAATGACGTATTGCCATCACTTGGATTGAAACCCCCTAATCTCCTGATCGAAGTCTGATCCTTTAACCACTACCCTTACCGTGCGCCACTGTGCGGCCGGCGGCAGGGATGTGGGGAGGAGTGGAACGTCTTGGTAATACATTCATGTCCTAGATACACCAAACATTTAAAGCATTGTAACTCTTCTGCTTTTCAAGATGTCTTGCTGAAAAAATTCATGTAAACAAAGCATCAAGTAAAAAACAACGTGTAGAAGTATAAGAGTTTTTGCTGCAAACTTTTTCGTGTAATTATCGATTGAAAACTTAAACACGTCTGGAAGAACAGCTGCAAAATATGGGACATGAATGTGTTACCAACTTATTTGCCTTAAAAACTTTGAAAAGAAGGCTAAAATGTATAGCAAGCCAATATTGCTTATATAAGTTAGGTAATTTCATGTCACCCCACCTCCCCTTCCTCCTTTATCCCTTGCAATCCCTGCCAAGTTTGAAAGTTTTGGCGCCCTTTTTTCGGACACGTACTAAACAAAGAACACCCATATACCAGTAAACAGGTAGATAATTCTGTTAGAATCAACGGATTTATTTTTACTGCGTGCGATTTAGCTTGGATCGAAATTAATATATATATATATATATATATATATATATATATATATATATTAGTATTCATTTCACATGTCTTCTAACTAAGCTGGAAGATATCTTTCGAGATGAAACACCAATTACACCATTTCTAAAATGGCTCGATAATAATAGCTGGTATAAGTAGAAGCAATGTATTTAATTAAAAATTGATGAAGCCTATACATATTCCAGTTGTTCCAAGAATTAGATTGTTGAACAATTCTTAGCCTAGGATTCAGAAACCCGCCCAGATTTGAAATTAATTACATTTTACATCGACCAAAACTAAAAACGAAAAAGAAATCTGCTTTAAAACAACTTAGTATGTATTCTTCCAAGGGTTAGATATTTGAACAATCTCCAGTCTAGGACTAAGACTGAATCCCGCCAAGATTTCAAAATGGAGCTTTCGTCGTTCGAAAAAGAAGCCAAGGACATAAACCCCTTTAAGACCTTTAAGAGCATAAAGGAAGTTTTGAGAACGAAGTTCAAATATATTATCAAACAGAGTGAGAGACAAACCTTCGATCGGCCAACATTTTAAATCAGTTTCGCGATTCGAGACGTGAACCTGAAAGTTCTGAAACTTCTGAATTGGCAACATGAAGGGGAACCCATTGTTTTGTATACATGAACATTAATGCACCTATCAATGTTAAGCCGGCGGGGGGGGGGGGGAGGGGGGAGTCAGGGCATGGGGTGGGGATTTGACATGTTTGAAAAATTTGCCGTCAAATTCCCTGCCCACGGGCAAATCATTCCAGTCAAATGCAACCAAATTTCCCCACCCCGGGCTGCACATCGCTGTCAAATATCCCAAGGCTGGCAAAGAAAGATTCAAATATTCCCTCCCCAGGAGAACAAGGTCAGTCAAATGCCCTACCCCAGGGCCAACAAAGACAATCAAATCTCCACCCCATGCCCTGACTCCCCCCACCCCCCCGCCGGTTTAATATTGATAGGTGCATAATGCATAACCTATTCGGTAAGCCACTTTCTCATTGGTTGCAAGATTAAGGCTATTGTTTTGGTGGTAAGAACCAGAAAATTATTTTGGCGCCAAGTATAATGATTTTAAGTAGACATAATTTATGTTGGAGTTAGCGAACGTGAAAAACAACATCAACTAAACCGTAATGAAACTGAGTGACTACCAAACAGTTGAGACCAGAAACCCCCACACCGTTGAGAAAAGGCAGTTTATTCCGCACTGTAACACATTAAGGCTCCAAATCCCAAAGGGATTTCATAAACTATAACCAATGGCTAATTAATTAACAACTTGAAACTTTGAAGCAACTCATGGCTTTCCCTCTTCTAAAACAATTGAAAGGTGCATTAAATCGGATAATGCCCTCACTCCTCGGCCTTGTTAAAAATAATGACCTCGCTCTGCGCGCTCAGACATTATCCTGTATATAGCAGATTGTTTAAATATAATTATGAGACGAATTTTGCGGCGCGGCGAATTTTGTTCTCCAAAAGATTATGCTGGGTCACCTACGAATTATAATAGATTCTGCCCCCGTATTATAGTAAGAGAGCCCAGTATGGAAGATACCTTCTCTTACCTCATTTTCTCTTGATGTATAATTATGAGACGAACTGCGCGGCTGATTTTGTGTTTCAAATTATATTAGTATAGGTTAAAGAACAAATTGTCCTGAACTTTGTCTATTGTTTTCGCTCTTTTTCGCGCGATTTGTTTCTGAGCGAGTTAATGAGAGAAATAATTTATTACGCACACCACTTGTCTAGATCTGTTCTGTTTGTAAAATTATTTTATAAACTTGGGAACCTTTGCGGCAAAGAACATGGCCATTTTCAAGAGAACCAAAGTAGTCAGGATTTCATTGCAGTTTCTTTCTGCGGAAAATTTATGAAAACGGAGCGTGTTAGACATTGTTTTTTACAGCTGAAGTTCCTTAACTTCTGTCGCTAAGGCAGAAATCCTTGTAATTTTCTTGCACACCCGATAATACAGCTAATCAATTTTAATAAGAGTATCTGGATAAATCCTCCTCTGATTGGTTGAGCCAGTAGACTATCATTCATATTGGTTAACTAGTTGAACTGATTGGTGTTCAATTCCTAGTTGATTAACCACAGCTTTAACTATGATAGACTCAAAAATCATTGTGACATGAAAATACATTGTCAAGTTATTGCTGCTTCAATGGAGGATTCACTGAAGTGTAAAACAAAATGGTTAACATATTTTACATATCGCGCGGAAACAAACTGAAAATTGGATAAATTCTGAAAATTGTGATCTCCAACGTTGAGTAAACATATCTCAGTATATAAAGTGCTTCATCTGTTTTTAAAATAAATAAAATCAAAGGCTGGCACATAAAAATCTCTACATTTAATGAATGGTTCGGCATAAAATTTCACCAGACGGCATGTTCGCAAATCATTAGCTAAATCATGTTTGCAAACTATTAGCTAAATCATTTAGCAAATGGTTGGCGAACATTCCCTGTCGGTGACATTCTACATTCTGCATCACTTAGTCATTCGTGTGTGTAATTCTTGGAGAACTACGAAATTCATTGCAAATTCCTCATTTACATGGGTAAAGTGTAATTTATTTTTGGCGCGCAGAGAGCAATTTGAACCCCCAAAAAGCGGGCTATCAGCTTCTGGAGAAACATGGTAGATACATTCAAAACTCTAGCTCCTTGCAACCATTCTCGTAAGGGACATGCGACGTTTCTTGAAGTCCCGTTTGAACTGTCATGTTAATTCTGTAACGAAGAGCTCTCGTAAGCGATCGCGTCTCCGTTTAAGCGACCGCGACCACTGTTGAAAATTACTAACTGGTCTTTTCATGTTTCTAAGTTCTCGCCGGCAACAACTCAAATAGTTTAATTCATATAATTCAACACTTTTAATACGATCTCAATCTCTGTGCACTTCCAAACCCTTTCCTTAGCTGGCAAACATAAAGTGATTTTTCGGAAATAATATTAGAGTTACTCAACCATTAATACTTACACGTAAGATTTATGCTAATCAAAAGCGACCAGTTTCTATTGTTTCAACCGTGGTCGGTTTCGAGAGCGCGCTCTCTGGAGCAACCAACTCTACTTACGACGACGTTTTCGAATTTCCAACACGGTCGCTTGCGAGAGCTTTGACTGTTTAAAGAGGTCCGCGTTAGGTACATCTCTTTTGGTATGAAAAAAAAAAATCCAATTAAGGCTCCTTTGATGGTATGTGGTAATTATTCTATGAAGGGCTGTCCTTTCCCCAGACCATAAAGCGTTCATTCCGAATAGGTCGTTTTGTGCACTCTTGCTACAGCTGATCGATTACTCGTCGTCCAAATTGGAGACATCGTCACTGTTAGGACTTTAAACCCATTTCTTTCCACTCGAGCATTCTCGAACACATTTCCTGTTCGTTCGCGAGATCTTCAAAAGTGTATTTTGATCAAAGATAGAGCGAAAGGAACGAAAACGCGCCTTGACAATCTTAGCGTTGGGCTCGACAACAGACGCCATTTTGTAAACATGTGCTGCCGCTTTGTCTTACCCCCTCCCCCCACATAAGTGAACATAGAACAATTGCACGACTTTGTGGACAAAACCAAACCTAGTAGGGGAGACAGGGGTAAACCTGTTTAATTCACATTTAATGAAGATTTAATGCATAAACTAGGGTATCTAAAAGATAGTAATGCTGCGGCACATTCTGTTGATGTCGACATTAGTTAGTCTATGATCCATCTGGTCACGTGTTAATGATCCTTTATTTCTGAAAGTAGTCACAAATTGTGTAGTGTTTCTAAAACTAAGATCACACTCCTACTCCCTAGGGAAAAACAAATTTACATATGTGGAAGTATGAAGGTAAATTATAATCGTCCTAGGTCCAAGTTGTCAAATGTTATTCAGTGTGAACATTTGATTTGTCTAGGCAGTGTTATTTTCATATAGGTGTATCGGATGAAACCTTGTTTTTAGGGGGGTGGGGTAGCCTTTTTTTAGGGGGTGGGGTTATTATTGCCAATCATCCTTTGCAGTGGCATGCTTTGGTTTAACATACGTTATACCAAATATTGATGTCTTTTAGAATGATCTTACTTTACTTGTGAAATAGGTAGTAGAATATTGCGTGCTATTATTCAATTGTGTTCTTTTGTTTACTTGTAACTATTTTGCACTAGTTGTTATTCTCTGTTTCACAGGTCAAGTGAAATCACTCTTTTTGAAATTACAAACATAAATAGTATATCAGAAAGCAGTCTTGTACCAAGAACAACGTATTTTAATAACAATGGTTACAAATATTTTGACAATTAGTGTGAAAAATTGGACAAAAAGATTTTCCAAGAAATTAATCTAATACAACTTTTAAGTAAAACTCAATGGCAATGGGTTTTTGTGTGGAGTTTCCTCCTATCATGTACAAAAGTAATAATGCCTACTCGCCAATAAAATCAATAATTATTAATCAGCAGTTCCCAGGTGCTGCTAGTGACAAATGTAACATGTTTTAATTGAAATGGTTACAACAATTCTGAAAATTAGAGTAAAATTTTAGGGAAAATATACTGTCAATGACGAAAATATAGGTAACAGAACTTTTGAACTTAACGAAAACGACATTGAATGATCTATTTACATGCTGGAAAGTCACTGTCAGTCTCTGCAAAGAGCGTTGTTCATTATTTTACATTGATGTGATTACTTCTTTGGCACTTTTGTCTTTGAATACAACAGTTGCTTGAACAGTAAGAATGAGCTCAGTAATGTCATCATCATTGAGGTCTGGAAATTCGTTCTTGAAGTCTGCATCCTGTTCTCTTTTGATGGCATACAGTTGTTTATAAATATGGTCAAGTATATTTAAGGACATTGTGTCTTTGGCAGTGACTGTCAGAATACTTGCCATAACTTTATTACGACATTTGGTCTTCAGTTGTGTTAGGCCACACTCGGAACATTTTATTATTTTCTTGTCACTGTCTATGACTTTTGAGTGACACTTGTTGCAGGTTAGATATGACTGAACATAGTTTATTCCGTCTGGTGGGAATTGCACTTGCACTTGTTGTATGTTGTCTGGAACATCATCGTGTCAAGTTATATTCAGTTTGGTGGCTTCAGTTACTTTGCTGTATTTGGTCAATGTTAAATAATTTGTGCCATTAAATTCTTTGATAGCAACATTTGATAAATTGTAACATTGGTTAGATTTGATTTTCCTTGTATCTTGTTCCCACAAGACCAGACGAAGAGAACCACTGTTACCTGTAAACATTGCTTAGTTAAAGTTTTTCCACGAACATCCACAGTTTCAGCCGTGCCATTGAATAAGACACGGCCAGCAATGTTTACCAGGGTATTGTTTTGTTTCTCCTGAATTTCTTCTATTGAGCTGTCTATAGCTTCCACGGTTTCTTCTTCTATTTTCTGAAGGTCAAAATCCATCTCACTTTCGTTTGGATCTTCAATTCTTGTTCTCTTGTTGAGAATCAGTTCTTCCTTTTCGGTCTTCAGGTTTTTCTTCAGCTGGAATTTGTTTATCTTGTCTGGTGATGAAGATTCGAGCTTGAGCACTGAATGCTTCTCTGGAGACTGAGAAGCACACAGCACGATACACTTGAGAGTTTGTCTGGAAATTAAGTGAGAAATATTGATTCTTGTTTTGGCTTGTCTTTATAGGAGAGAGATTATGTAAATAACCAACCATGCCTTGTCCTGAAATGGAAGCACAAAATCGTTACGATTGAGTTATTACTGATAAGATCAAAAGAATATGAATCTTGGAAGTAGATAATATTGTAGTAATCTTTTTAGTGAATTGGATAGAGATACCACAAGTTGTAGCATGTTTTGACGGATTCCATAGGGTTATTTTAGTTGCTTGAGGATTTCAATATAACATGTTCTTATGTATGTTTATTTCAAGAGAGATTATTAACCATGTTCAGGTTGACAACCAATATTAGTCAAGGTACTGCATGAAATTTAGGCTAAGACATATGATCAGATGCTGCTGAAATTCAGGTAGGATAAAATTGTGGGTATGAGAAGTAGAAACTTTTTAACAGGTTTATTCAGAAAGAGTGTCCTAAGTATTACAGGATTGTTCATTTTTTTTACTTTGTTATTTCTACCAAAAATGAATGGTAAAAATGGCAAACAACTTACCACTTGGGTTATTCATACTTGTTTCACCTGAAAGGAAAATTGTTACTATTGGTTATATTTGATGTCACATACATTGAGTCATAAAGTTTTTAGTCCTTTCAAAAAGCTGATTCAATCTGTGTTCGTCATGTTGTCTGTATTTCAAGGAGTTATTATTTTTATACTTTTAAGTCTTTCAAAAGTCATTGGCGCTACTACAAGTGAAGATAATTTTTTAACTCTACTTAAACCTACATATGTGATGCCCAGTGTTTGTTCAGACTTTCCAATATCTACCCATGCTTTTGGTAAAGTTAATCCTTGGCTTTTGTGGATTGTTAGGGCCCATGCAAGCTCAAGCGGTAGCTGTTGTCTCTCATGAAGTGAATCGCTATTTTTTGCAGAAACAGTCACAGGAGCTATAGCTACTAAAGAAGGAATTTCTTGAGATATTGAAGGGCCAATATAATTGTCAAACTTAACAGTAACAGCAACAGGCAAATCTGGAGGGTTATGTGGGGTGGTATAAGTGATATCTACTACTGTTCCAGTTGCACCATTACAAAGTCCAACAGATGGCCATAAGTTCATTGTAAGCATAACAAGGGCATTCTTTGAAATAAGTAGTGTTGGTTCTAACCCATATATATCCTGAGGAGAAATTTTGGCAGCTTGAGAACTTGAGTGTTTTGCATCAATTTTTACAACTGGCTTTTTGAGTTGTAAGAGTGAATTGTAATTAAAATTGGGTACTTCCTCATTGGTGTAAAATAATTGAGTGGCAGTTTTGAATTGATCAATGTTATTAGCTTGTGATGGTTGTCTAGTTAACAGTAGTTTCCAATCATTTTCAGACATTTCTCCGTTACGCAATCGTAAGAGAAAATCCCTAAAAACAATTTGCTCTGGATCTGTTCCTTTGACTCTTTGATTAACAGTTAACGTAACTACATGGTTAAACATCATGTAAGCATAATAGCCCTGCTGTCCAATCTGATTAATTAGATGGTTTTGCATGAAACAGTAGCTTGTCAGACACAGGAGGTAATTGAGCTGGATCTCCAATCAATATTATTGATTTTCCACCAAACAAATTTTCTTTTGCATCTACATCGTTTGTCAATCCATCCAAGTGTTCTTTGCCCAAGCATTGAATACTCAACTAGCTCCGTGAGCGGGCAAGATGAACCGAATCTCGCGCTGTGATTGGCTACCCGAGCGGGCAATATGAAGCTATCTTGCCCGCTCGGGATAAGGGCTTTGTCCCGCAAGGAAAATTCATCCGAGGCGAAAGCCGGTTTACCAAAATTTTCTTTCTTAGTTTTTCCCTGAAAAATCTTTTCCGTGACAGTTAAAGATTTCCTGTGGTTTGTGTATCGATGGAGCTGGAAAACGAGAAAACTTGATTTTTGCATGTAACGGGCTTCCTTTTCAGTCCTTGAAAATAAACACGTACACGGATCATTTTTTGGTGTT